>CP114482.1:30486062-31701062 GCA_027186245.1 Coriaria nepalensis | reverse complement strand
AATCTGTTCAAATTCACCGCCGATACCATTAGTTACAACACAATCTAATAAACTATCATATCTACCACCACCATTATATTTATTTATATTATACTTAGTACTGCTACTATCGCAAATACAATACTCACAAAGAGATGTAATAAGCGAATGTCCGATATTTGGGATACATTCAGCATAGTTCCACACAAAAATAAGAAAGGTCAGAACAGTGATGGTGCAATGTGCAAGTATTGCAAAAGCATTTTGGTCGCAGGTCCAAATGATGGAACTAATCACTTGAAATGCCACAAAGAAAAATGCATGGCTAAAGCTGGTGTAGGTATGAATCAAAGCAATAACCATAAATGGGCCGGAACTGTTGGCTCAACTGAATTTTAATATTGATGGTATAATTGGTATGTGAACTTATAATCTAATAGCTATTAGAGAATCTCTAGTTAAACTTATTGTTGTTACAAATTTACCTATTAATTTTGGTGACAGTATAAAGAGCACATTAGAAGAGCATATAACCCACAATATAGGATCACAAATAGAAATGTTACTAGATCTGATATACTTGCATATTTAAGAAAAAAAAAGTAATAAATTAAAATTAGAAGGTAGTGATTTAAATCTGACCTTTGCCTTAACTTCTAATATTTGGAATGAACATTCTAAAGAGGACTATTTATGTGTTGATATTTATTACTTAGATTTAAAATGGACTTTAAATAAAAAATTAATAGGATTTACTGTATATGAAACGTATATTGGTGAAAATATATGTGATTAATAATGGAAGTTTTGAATGAGTTTGATATCAAAAGCCATCTAATATCCATAACTTTGGATAATGTTGCGGAAAACACAAGGGTCGTCTCTTTATTTAAATCACAGCTTAGCTAATATAATGGTGGAGTTTTCCTACATCAACATTGTGTATGTCACATCATAAACCTCATTCAAAAATCAGGTATGAAAGAACAACAGGAAAACTGTTATGTTGATAAAATTCAATTGGTATTATCTTGGATTACTAGTTCAAATTCTAGGATATCTAAGTTTAAGAGATATTGTAGGACATTCAATATGAATCCTCGAAAGTTTTGAACTGATATGCCGGTAAGGTGGAACTCCATATATTTGATATTGAAAAGTGCTCTCCCACATAAATAAATAATTAGTGGTTTTTTAATTCTTATGATCCTCATGTTATGTGAAATAGATCTGATTGGGATATACTTGAAAATTTTACATACTTCTTAGAAATATTTTATGATTATACTATTCGACTTTCAGATCTTTATTATCCTACATCTCCTCTTGTTTTTCATTCATTTGTTGAACTGATTAGCTTGTTTAAATCAGATTATTATACTATGAGAATGATGAAGTGTTTAAATCAGTTGTTCAGAAAATGGTTTCAAAATTTAAAAAGTATTAGAAGGAAATTAATCTTTTATGTACTTTTGCTTTTATATTAGATCATAGGGTTAAGTTATAGGGTCTAACAAGTACTCTTATATTTATGAATTAGCATATAAATGTTGATTATTCTTCCACTGTTACTAACGCTACTAATAAGTTATATGAAGTATTTGGTCTTTATAATAATAAGTACATTTACTTGCGGCAACATACACGAGAACAAGAGATTTGACGACCCAAGAGGAAGAGTTGGAATTTTAGCCATTCTAGTTCCAGTTCCAATTCTAGTTCCAATAGGATGGGACTCCAAAAATACCTTGAAACCGATTTCTCATTCTTTTATTTTTGTGCAAATGATTCAGAATCCTTATGCCTTTTGGATAGGTGGAAGAGTAGGTATAGACGATTTCCTAAACTAGCACGACTTGCACGAGATGTCTTAACAATTCTCATCTCAATAGTTTCTTTCGAATCAACATTTAGCATAGATGAGAGAGTTATTAATGATAAGAGGACTTTGTTGAAGCCTGAATTAGTTGAAGCATTATTATGCATAGAAGATTGGGATCATGCAGCTCATCAAGATCAACATACAGTTCATAATGAAGACTTGGTTCAATATTTTCATAATATGTTCTTTGATAAAGATTCTTTTGCAACGGGAAATAGTTCTGAAGTCCACTAATGACTAACTACAATTAATAAATAGATAATAGATAATATATTATAGTTTATTAGTAAAATTTTATTATTTATTTATTTTTCTTTAGTTATGTCTTCATTGTAAGGTCCGTTTTTCCTTCTTAAGGCTGAGCGGTTTTTTTTTATGGAATAATGATGGTTGAGCCACAATAGTTTAATCACCTATATTTTATTTAATAATACGCAATAAAATCTTTATTTTGCCAAACGATTATTTATTTATTTAAGATGCTCTTAGTTATTTGGTTGTAAACTTTGATGATACAATTTGATAATTTTGTTTGGATTGTTCTTGCACCTGTTGGTTTCTTACATTTAAGAATTAATATTATATTTTTCTAGTTTAGGGTAGAAGGCCTCGAGGCTTTGAGAATTGAGATGCACAGACCAACATCTCACATGTCGGTATGTGGTCGAAGGGTCGAAGGGTTGAAAGGTCGAAGTATGGAAGGGTCGAAGGGTTGAAAGGTCGAAGGATGGAAGGGTCGAAGGCCTTAAAGCTCTAAGATGCACAGACTGACTTCTTAGTCACTCTCACATGTTAGTCTGTGGTCGAAGGGTCGAAGGTCTTGAGATGCACAAATCGACGTTTCATATGTCAGTCTGTGGTCGGAGGGTCTAAGGGTTGAAGGCCTCAAGGCTCTGAGATGCACACATCGACGTCCCATATATCGGTCTATGGTTGAAGGGTTGAGGGGTCGAGAGGTCGAGGGGTCGAGGGGTCGAGAGGTCGAGGGGTCGAGGGGTCGAGAGGTCGAGGGGTCGAAGGGTCGAGGGGTCAAGGGGTCGAAGGTTCGAAGGTTCGAAGGGTCGACGGGTCAAATGGTCAATGGGTCGAAGGGTTGATGAGTTGAAGAGTCGAAGGGTCGAAGGGTTGAGGGGTCAAGGGGTCGAAGGTTCGAAGGGTCAATGGGTCGAAGGGTTGATGGGTTGAAGAGTCGAAGGGTCGAATGGTCGAATGGTCGAAGGGCATCTCATATTTAGACATTGATTTTGATATACATGTCAAACATTTAGGTCCAATGTTGAAAAGATTAACCCTTATGGTTCTAAGTCTAATATTTAATTATTAGGTTTATGTCTATAAGTCTAATGTTTAAACATTAGCTTATGTTTTATGATAGAAAGGTTTGAGGCTTTGACCTTCAAATTAAATAAAATTAGTTATTTTACAAAAGTTTAAACATTAGCTTTAGAAAGGTTCGAAGTACTTCGAACCTTAAGATATAAATATTAGTTATTTTACTAGTTTATTTTAATAATAATTTATTATTATTATTTTATTTTAAAAAAGCCGGGCTCATTTTAGATCCGATCGAATCCGGTTCATTTTAATCCACAGAACTAATGAGAAAAATATATATATAATTTACATCCAAAATAAAATTTTAAATAAATTATGACAAATTTTCAAAATATAAATTACAAGAAATATCATTAATTAATTTTGATACTTTGAACTACTTAGAGAATAAAATACAAGAAGAACTTTTACATAAATATAATTATGATATATTAATTAATTAAAATCACAAACACTAATTTCATATAATATATAATCCGCCACATTTATCTTATTCAACCATAATTAACCTATGTATCTAACTCGATATATATATCTGAGAATTTTACAAGCAACAAGCAATTATCATACGTATATCTCACTATTTACTAGGTGAGGGTGAGGTGTAGTTTCCAATGTATATTGTAAATATATATACACAAAAAATGATAAATTTAATATGTTTCCCACTTCCTTAATTACATCGTACGATGAATAGTCATAGATTCCAATTAGTTATTAGTGACTGTGCTCCCCTTTATAAGTCACAATAAGCATATTTGGATCGTCCTGTGCTCGCTCCACGTGTTTCTTCGCTGGACACCTTCTCACCCCACTACATCTGTAGTAACCCCTAAAGGAAGATAAAATAATAATATCTTTATTATTATAATTTGTTGTTTTCGTTAAGAGACAAGAGGGAGTTGACTTGTTAAAAAAATTTACCGTGGGTGAGGTGACCCTTTTATTTCCTTTTGACCATACTTTCTCCACGTGTACTCATCGGAAGGTATATCGGCGATTTTAGAGCTAATTGCCGGCACCCTAATGCTCCTCTTCATTGAGGATTTCCTAAACAATCATAAATTTTTAATTTTGAATTAATTTACTTCAAAAAATAAAAATAAATAAATAATGTAATTATTGGTTGGTATTCTCGTAAATTTACCTGGTTCCTTTAGTGCAGTGGCAGCCGCCGGAGGAAGAAAGGTGATATTTGCATGTTTTCCGGTTAATGGCTGGTAGTGGAGGTTTAACATCTGAAACATCCGGAGGAGAAGGTGGCGACAAAAGTGTTAGCCCGTTTTGTCCATTCGAAACGCTGCCATCGCCTGCTGTGAAGGAGGAAATAAAAGACGAGGTCGTTGAAGGCGTTATTGGATCTTTTGAGAGTTCATGAGGGTCGAAGTATAGTGATGATTTTTCCGGATCCGAAGGCCTACGGCGAAAACGGGCCCGACCCGTCCGGTTCAAGATGGAGATGACTTGCTTGAACTTAGAGACGGTGAAGTCGGTGATTTCTTTGCAATCGAGTTGGGGCTGGTTGTGTTGACTAGACAGAGCGCGGATCAGCTGTTCTATGCTTTTCAGACCCGCAGAGGCTTCTTCCATGCAGAACGTCCGATCATGATCTTCCATTTTTGGAAGTGGCGGTGGATGGAGATGAACTGTCGTGAAGAAGAAATTGAGGGGGGAAGTTGTGAGGAGGAGAGGAAGGTGGTGTATAATTAGTATTAAAGAAAGTGGAGAGGCTGAGAAGTCAAATGCCGTTTCGCTGACTTTCTTTTAACACTGCTCTAGGGAAAATAAAAAATATAAAAAATGTGATGATGGAGTTTCAATTAGAATTGTCAGAACTTTAGAAATTGAGGGGTTTGGAGCATAGTCAACGGATGGAAAATTCTTAAGTTCATCGGGTAAAGGGCTGGCTTTCATGCGGAAGTTTTTTTAAAACTTTTACCTTTATTTTTAAAACTAGAAATTTTTTATTCTATTTGCAATGCATAAATATGAGTTATTGAGATTTGCGTTGCAATTTTCGATATTCGATTGCTCGATGGCTAAGACCTCGAACAATCAAGTATTACTAAAACCTTCGAACCATCAAATATTAATATTTAATTCATATTTATAATCAAGATTATTAATTAGCTTTTTTTTCCCTTCTACAAAAATGAAAACATTTTTCGTTAATGAGTGGAAAGAGAATGTGAATTCAAATGAGAAAGATAATTCTTATTATTTGCATCGAAAATAGTACATAAAGAAAAAGAAAATAAATGTAGCAAATATGGCGGGTGAGGACATAACAAGATGATATGTTCGAACCCAATTCCCTACCATCCATAATCCCTCTTAACCCAATCTTCATGATCCGATTTAATGTAATTATCTTCTATTGTATGATTTTAATGCAGTAACATTTCCATGTAATAAATATTTATTCATTTTTGTATTGTTTGCAATATTCTTCCATAAAAAAATATAATTTTGTCCTTGTAATGTTTAATTACTTAATAGAAAATGTTTTATTGTGCTCTTTATAGTATTATTTTGCCCATAATTATCCAAAATTCATCCCTTAATTCTACGACTAAATCGAGAACTATTTATTGTCTTAAGGTTTGAGTCTAGGGTTTCTGACTTCAGATGAAAGGTTTAAAGTTTATAGTTTATGGTTTAAGGGATTAGGGTTTATGGTTTTGGCTTTAAGGTTTATGGTTTATAGTCTAGTATTTGGAGTCTAGGGTTTAGTGTTTAAGATTTAAGGTTTAGAATCTAGAGTTTAAGATTTGTATTTAAGGTTTCCGATTTAAGGTTTGAAGTATAAGGTTGAGGGTTTTAAGTATAGGATTTAAGCTTTAGAGTTAAGGGTTTAAGATTTACAGTATAGGGTTTAGGGATTAGAGTATAAGATTTAGTGTTTAGTGTACAAGGTTTAGGACTAGAGTTTAAGATGTAGAGTATAAGATTTGAAGCTTAGAGTCTAGAGTTTAAAGTGTATTATCTAGGGTGAAGGTGTAGAGTATAAAGTTTAGAGTTTCAAGTTTATTATTTAGAGTTTAAGGTTAGGGTTTTAGGGTTAACAGTTTAAGATTTAGAGTAAAAGGTTTAACATATAGGGTTTAACGTTTAGGATCTAAGGTGTAAGGTTTGTAGTATAAGGTTTAGGATTTAGGGTTTAGGGTCTTGATTTTATGGTTGTAGTATAAGGTTTAGGGTTTAGAGTTTAGAGTTTAAGGTTTGAAATATGAGGTTTAAGCTTTGAAGTATACGGTTTAGGGTTTACTATCTATAGTTTAAGGTTTAGAGTATAAGGTTTATGATTTAGAGTATAAGGTTTAGGGTTTAAAGTTTAAGCTTTATGATGTAGAGTTTAAGTTGTAGAGTATAAGATTTAGGTTTAAGATTTTAGGGTTTAGGGTTTATGGTTTTAGGGTTAATGAATTAATGTTTAGACTATAAACTTTAAGGTCTAGAGTATAAGGTTTAGACTTTGGAGTATAAGGTTTAGGGTTTAGGGTTTAGAGTTTAAGGTTTTAAGCTTGAAGTATAATATTTAGGTTTTAGGGTCTAGGATTTAAGGTTTGGTGTATAAAATTTAGGATTTAGAGTATAGTTTAGGTTTAGAGTATAAGATTTAGGATTTAGAGTATAATATTTAGGGTTTAGAGCATAATGTTTAGGATTTAGAGTATAAGGTTTAAAATTTAAAGTATAAGGTTTAGAGTTTATAGTTTAAGTTTTAAGATTTAGAGTTTAAGATTTATGATCTAGGGTTTAAGGTATAGAGTATAATGTTTAAGATTTAGAGTTTACTGTTTAGAATCTTAAGTACTATTTAGAATCTTAAGTCTAGGATTTTAGGATTAAGTGTCTATGGTTTAATATAAGGTTTATGATCTAGAATTTAAGGCTTGAAGTATAAGGTTTAGGGTTTAAGCGTTGGAGTATAATGTTTAGAGTTTAGAGTCTAGGGTTTAAGATTTGGAGTTAAAAGTTTAAGCTTTGGAGTATGAGGTTTAAGGTTTAGAAGTTATAGGTTATGGTTTATAGCATAAGATTTAGGGTTTAAATTTAATGTTTAGGATCTAGGGTTTAAGGTGTAGATTATAAGGTTTTAGGTTTAAGTTTTAGGGTTTAGGATTTATAGTTTTAAGATTAAGGATCTAAAGTTTAGAGTACAAAGTTTAGAATCTAGAATTCAAGGTTTTATAATATAAGGTTTAGAGTTTATATTACAAAGACTAGGGTTTAGAGTTTAAGATTTATGACTTGGAGTATAAAATTTACAGTTTATAGTATAAGACTTAAGGTTTGGAGTATAAAGGTTATAGTTTAGATTATAATGTTTAAGCTTTAGAGTATTAGTTTAGGATTGAGAGTCTCAGGCTTAAGGTTTGGAATATAAGGTTTAAGTTTTAAATTATAAAGTTTAAGGTTTATAGTATAAGATTTATGTTTTGGAGTTTAAAGATTACGATCTAGGATTTATAGTGTAGAGTATAAGGTTTAGAGTTTAAGGTTTATATGTTTATTATTTAGAGTCTAAGATTTAGTGTTTAGGGTATAGAATCCAGGTGAAGATTTAAAATTTAAGATTTAGAAGAAAAGATTTAAAAGTCTCTAACCTTAAAACCTAATGTCTGATGGGTCTTGAGAGTACCTATTGAGCTAACGAGATTCGAGATCAGAAACTCAAACATTTTGAACTCTAAACTTGATGGGTCAATGACTCTTGATGAAGGCTCCTTGAGCCATATAGATTAGTACCTGATGGCTCTATAGGGCTTGAAAATACCCCTCAACTCGTCGGTATTAGAGATTAGAGATCCAAAAAGTCTTTGACCTCTAAGTCTTTTAAGTTTTAAAACAAAACTTAAATATACAAATACTAATTTCTTATATACAACTCTAAATTCACTCACAAAAATGGATAATAATTTGATTTCACATGTACACAATTGTTCCAAAATCAATTACAACTCCAAATATAAACTAACTGAGATATAAAAAATCATGTCTATATATTGTTTATACTGCCGGTCAAAGAGATCAGATATTTAGATGTCTCTGATTTTCTATTCTATGAGTATGGAAAGTACCTATCTAGTCATCGAGATGAGATATCAGAGATTTCTAAATTTCTAGTTTTAAACCAATAAGTAGTATGTTTCCTCCTTTTTTTGTTGATCAGTTTGTATGTTGAACCTAAGTTCTTCAAAAAAAATTCATTTTGCTAATTCTTTCCATTATTTTTGTTCAGATTTTTAGGAGTCATTACTTCTTCTTAGAGGTGCTAGCGGAAATGGATTCGACGGAGACGAACTTGAAAATAGATTCCTCTGATGAATCTTCCTTTGGCCGATTGATTCTGATGAATTTTGTATTTTCATTCATTGATTATGGTGCCGACTTAACTCTCTTCCTATCATTCACGGATTCCTCTCACAATTCTTCTTTCAACTGCTTCTTCTTGTTCTCAAAATTAGGATTCTTAGTTCGAACCATGTCCACCCATAAGGTCAAGAACATTTCTAATATTTTGAATGTGGGGTGAAGAAGGCGAAGAAAATGAAAAAGATGTTGAAGTAGAAACACGTTCAGGCATATCACAATTTTGGAGGGAAGCGAGGGTGTTTTTGTTGTTATTTTTGTTTCTTTTCCTCTTTCTTTTAATTGTAAGTATTTTAGTTATTTAATATATTATTTTTATTAAAAAAAAATAAAAACTCAAATTACAAGGCCATTTCATCGAAAACTTTTATGCTGGATCTAATTTTTAAAATAAATTTACAATTAGAGTTAGTTTTACAAATTATCTAAACTTTTTATTTACAACTTACAAGAAAAACTTTAGGCCAAAATCTTACAATTTTTTTTTCTTTTTCCTTTTTTTTTTTTAATGTCTAACATGCAACAATAACATTGTGAGAGTATATACTTTATATTTATCTAGAAAATACTGATTTTCTAAATCTAGACCAAAATTTTCTCTCTTTTTGTGAATATGTTTTTATTCTCTAATTACAAATTTATAACTTCGCCAAAAAAAAAAAATTATTAATTTATGTGATTTAATCTACCTAAAAATTGTATAACATAACTGATTTTTACATAACTATTTACATAACTGATTTTTATTAGATTAATTCATAATTTCTTATGGATCAATTAATCCAAGAATTTTTGGAATTATATTATGTATATATATATATATATTTAAATCTGTCTAAAGGTTTGTTGAATTGGCAAGAAGAATGAGATTGAGAAGAGAAAATTGGTTAAAACTAGGTAGAATAGTTGGAGGGGAGGTTTGACTTTTTGGAATATTAAACTTGGTTGATAAGGTAAGTGCCATTATTGAGTTCAACGGTAGCATGGTCAGATAAAAAAACAGATTCAAAAGCTTCGAATTAAAGTCCACTTGTGTTCCTAAGAGAACAATCTATTAAGTCAACCCTAAGACAATTAATTGAAAGGAATTGCGAAATTTGCGTTACCCCGATGTCTTGCTCCTTTCTTATTCGAACAACTGTCTTCTATTTTATTTTAATTCAAGTTTTTTCTCATGATAACATAGAGGACGTTTTCAAGTAAAAACTTTCATCATAAACTGAAATTGAGATTTCAAAAAGAAAGACAGCAGTGTCAATCTAGAGCAATCTTATACAAGTAAAATAACATAGGATTAATTATTATTAGGATGAACAACGTTAAAGATAATGTAACGGAATAATTTTTCTATCATAATTTTTTTGTGCAAAATAAATAAGTAACTCATAATTCATGAGAAAATTTAACTTTATAATATAATTTTATTCCACTTTGTAAATACTATATATAATTATTATAAGTAAATTCTCCTTAACTTATTTTTTATTCTAGTTTCGCCACTATTTGGATTACAATATATATCATCAACTTAAGTAAATTGCAGTTATAATAATAGAGATAATCAATAAACTAAAGAGAATTTCAACGATCAATATCCGTGTAGTTTGAAGTTCTCGTGACTAAGAATAACCCACTGAAATTTAAGCTTGATCGAACTACAAATGGCCGAAAAATTTGAGAGAAATTGTCACAGCCACTCATCTCTCTCTCTCTAATTTTTGTTTATGAACAGACCATTCATATTCAACATCCTTTTATAATACTATTAACCCTGTGCATGTTAATGGGCTTTTGGTTCAATAATAAATCTCCCCATTTCCGATTATGTGGAGAGATTCGCTAGCCGGCAATCAAACAACCAATTTCAAACTTCACTCTTGATAGTGGTTTAGTCATCATATCTTATCAGTATGGATTTTTTTTATTCTATAATAATTTTATTTCTAATATATTATAAATCTAATGATACTTCATATTAATATATTTGGATCTGGAATGAAAAGTTGAATTCTTACTGAGATGAAGGATACTTTGGCTGTCAGAATGAAGCAAATACTTCTCTTGCTGCAAGCCCATTTCTTATAAGAACTTATTCATCTACAAAAATTCCTTGCAAGATTCTATAGGTTAGATTGCCATGACACCGCTCCCATACATAAGTAATCAAGTACCTTGAAGTAGACTTCTGTAAATCAACATCACCAGACGTATCTGCATTTGTGAATCTAAATCGCTCAGGTTTATCATTTCCAAATGACAGACATACCTTGCAAGTACCTCTAAGATATCTCATAATCCAATTTACAACTGCCCAATGTTCTTTACCATGATTACAAAGAAACATACTCACTACTCTAATGGAGTGAGCAATATCAGACCTCCTACACTATATGCGATACATCAAGTTACCCACAACTGATGAACAAGGTACTTTCTTCATATCTTCCTTATCTTTCTCACTTGTAGGACTTTATAGAGAACTTAGCTTCATATGACCTACAAGTTGAGAGCTTAGTTGTTTCACTTTGCCCATGTTAAATCTGTCCAATACCTTCTTGATATAACTTTCTTGAGATAACCATAGTTTTGTATTCTTCTTATCCTGAGGGATCTTCATACCAATGGTATGTTTTGCTGGTCTTAAGTCTTCCATGGCAAGAACCTTACTAAACTCTTTTTCATATTACCAATCTTCTTACTTTTGCTACCAACTATCAACATGGCATCCATGTATAGTAAGAGAATAATAAATTCTCCATCTGAGAATTTCTTGACAAAGATACAATGATCATAAGTAATTCTATCATACCTATGCTTAACTATGAAGGAATCAACTTTCTTGAACCACTGTCTCGGTGCTTGCTTGAGCCCATACAAACTCTTCTTTAGTCAGCAGATAAGATTATCCTTTCCCTTAACTGCAAATCCATCTAGTTGCTCCATGTAAATTTCCTCCTCCAAGTCACCATAGAGGAAAGTAGTCTTCACATCTAACTATTTGATCTATAAGTTCATACTGGCAGCCATACTTAGAACAAACCTTATAGAAGACATCTTCACTATAGGTGCAAAAATTTCTTCAAAAATTAGTACTCTTCTTCTAACTAAACCCTTTTACAACCAACCTTGTTTTGTATCTTTGTTGTGTGAACTATTCGGTTCAACCTTCAATATGAACACTCATTTATTCTTTAATGCTCTCTTACCTTTAGGAAGCTCCACCAAATTATAAGTGCAATTCTCATGTAGGGATTTCATCTCTTCTCGCATGGCTTTCAACCACTTCTTTTTTTGGCTATGTGAAATAATCTCTTGAAAACTTTATGGCTTTGCCAAATCTGAAAGTAGCAAGTACTAACTAGCAGGATACCTAATGTGAGGTTGATGTTCTCTAGTAGATCTTCTCAACTGAGTACCACCCGATGGTTCAGGAAGATCTTCTTCTAGGTACTCTTCTAACTCGACATTATCAAATATAGGATGCTCATCACTTGCAACTGCAGACTCTTTATTTCCAGTAATTACCCATTTTTGCACATCCTCTCTATTACTACACATCGTTGAAGAAGAAACGATTCAACTCAAATCAACTTGGCCATCACTGTAAGGCTTTGGCTTCTTAGTTTCATCAAAGTCATAAATGATTTGATCTTCAAAGAAAATCTCATCTCCTTACATTTTTCTTATTGACTATATCCCATAATCTATAACTGAAGTCCTCATGCGCACAACCAAAGAAGACAATTGTTTACCTTTTTAATCAAGCTTGGACCTCTCATCTTTAGGTATATGAATAGATGCCTTACAACCAAACACTCTCAAGTGTTCAAAAGAAACATCCCTCCTTGTCCAGACACTTCGATGAATATTCTCATCCGATAGAGAAAGATTTATCAAATCATTTGATGTCCTCATTGCCTCACCCAAGAAAAATTTAGGCAATTTAGCATGAGAGCATACATCTATTTCTTTCACAAATCCTTATGTTCATTCTCTCTACTACGCCGTTATGCTGCAGAGTTTTAGGAATTGTTTTCTCATGCCTTATTCCATGACTTCGAAAGTACTGTTCAAATGCCCCCCTGTGCTCACCACCATTATTAGCACGAACACATCTCAACTTTCTTCATGTTTCCCTTTCAACCTTCATGAAAGACTTTGAAAACAACTAGCACCTGATCTTTAGTTTTCAAAGGAAAAGCCCACACTTTTCGAGAGTGGTCATTAATAAAAGTCACATAATAAAGTGCACCACCATGAGAAGTGTAGTTCATAGAGTAAACGTGTGAACCAAATCAAGAATATTTTCTTTTCTAGATGAAGGAAATCTACGAAAAGAAACTCTATTTTATTTTCCAACAAGACAATGAGTGCAATGCGATAGTGACATACATTTGATGTTGGGTAGAAGCTGCTTCTTGGAAAGAATCTGAAGACCAGTCTCACTCATATGTCCAAACCGCTTATACCAAAGATCAATGGAGGCTTCATTCTTAACAACATTTACATCTCCCTTGACCAATCTCGGATCTATCTTGTACACAATGTTTTATTTATTTCCTCTGGCTAATACAAGAGAACCCTTTTTTGGTTTCCACTTTCCATCTGCAAAATGGTTACTATTGCCTTGATCATCAAGTTTTCAAACATAAATCAAGTTGAATCGCATTTTAGGAACATATCTAACATCCTTTAGGAGTAACTTCTTGTTGTTTCTTGTATTTGAAATTCACAAGTCTTCATATCATAAATGCCTTGTTTTATGCAGTCTTCCTCTCATATAGACCCTCCAACTTTTTATAAAGAGCGTAGGCATCAATTTTTCTTAGCTACATAGTGGAAGACAGTATGATAAACTCATTGCCTAATATGCCCGCCAGTTTTCCTATTCAATTCTTCTGATCATCATTAGTTGTCTTATCTGGTTTAATACCTTTAATTCAATTGGATCAAACAACTCTTTGCAATATAAAATATCGTCCATTCTAGACATCTAAATAGAATAATTTTTTTTTAAGATATGAGTTAAATCATCCAAGATGAATCCTTCATTTAATATGCATAGAATAACGAACTTGGCTTTGATAGTACTTTGTTAGAGTGAATACCAATAAAGATAACATAATTTTCTACTCTAAAATTCTTATGCAAAATAAATAGACAACTTACAATCTTAGCAGAAAATATAATTAAGCAATTACAAAGAAAAGACATTATAATTATTACGTGGAAAATCCTTCAATGTGAAGGTAAGACCCACATGTCCTAGTTCAGTCCAATCTTTCACTGTGAATAATAGTGAGATTACAATAGTCTTCTTTAGCATAATATTCAGAGGCTATTAATACTACGTCAAGAAGAAGCTTATTCTTGAATTACATGATATATATTGCCTTAATCGGATTTTAGCTACAATACAAGAGATAGAAGATATCAGTAAACTGAAGGGAATTTTAACGATCAAATTCAATGATCAACACTAGTCAAGTCAAAGCTTTCATCGTCAGGAACAACCCACTAAAATTTTTGCTTAATTAGATTACAAACAACTCTTTGATCTCTAAAAGAAAAACGGAGATAAACTTTTCTCTCTCTCTACCTCACTGCCACTCACCTCTCTCTCTCTCTAATTGCTTTTCACACACATACTATTTTTCCCATTCAACTTCCTCTTATAACGTCATTAACCCAGTGCATGTTAATGGGCTTTGGATTGTGTGGCTCATCTCTATATATAAGGAAACAAGCCCGACAATAGTTACATTTTTTAGTTTCTGTAGTTAAACTTTCTATGAATTTATTTTTACATAGTATCTGGCTAATTTTTACTTTATATGTTGTCAAATCAAATTTTTTTGTCCTACTGCTTTATAAATATATCCTAAATATTTATATATTTATTATTTTCTCTCCTAATTTTTTTTTTCTTTTTTTCATCACAATCCTCTATCAATGGACCACCTCCATTGATGAGTTCATGCACCTTACCGGCACATTTGTAACTGCACCACAAAAAGTACCGCCAATTGGATCCATTTAGCATCACTCGTTTAGAGTGCCACTAAAAGAAAAAGAAAAAAAAAGAAAAAAAAAGAAACGGCGTTATCCTATCAAACTACCATGTATTTCCATTATGCATATTCAAAACAGAAAATGATAATACTTATACTCTGTTAATAATATAATATATATTTCAGTGGAGGAAAAAGATATAAATCTCAAAATTTTTTTATCATTTAAATTATCTTTTTGTATTTTATCTCTCTCACACCTTTCTCACAATAGAATACAACTCTATTTATAAACTCTTAAGACTCTTGAAATTCGTATACAATATAAATATAAAAATAGAATTCTAAATATCAATAGTTAAATCCGATTAATAGCTTGAACTCCAAACATCAATTGGTTACTAAAACTGCAATAACTTATTATATAAAACTCCAAACGACTTGAAACTTGAACCATCAGAAACTAGACTTCAAGACACATTAAATAAACTCCTCATTTGCCCAGAATGATCTAGAATTGTCCTTTCAAATTCGCTCATTAATTAGCATTAAAAAACGGTCCACTATGCAGTCATGAATTTAATAGCAAATTAAGTTTATTCATCAACATACTCCACCTATTTTTTCTCTCTAATGCTAGCTGCCTGCGATTTCCCCCTTCGTGTGATTCCCTCTATTCTCTCCAAGCTGGACAATCCCAAATCAAACTACTATGTGTTTTCTTTTGTTGAGCACTTGATTTCTTCTTCTCTGTTGAGCGCGCGATTCCTTCTTCTCTATCGAGAACGCGAACATCATTGCTTAAGATTTCGAGCTATATGATGAGCACTCTCCTCTATCCATTTTTGTTTCTTTGTTTTTATTTTTATTTTTATGCCTGATCTAGTTTACTTTCTCTCTGATATGGTTGTGGTTTTCATTGCGAGTGTGGATATTTGAGTGGGCATTTGCTACATAAAAAATTTTGGCCGTTTGCTATGTTCTTACTTGATTTAATTTAAATGCATAGCATTTAATAAAGTATATAATAATCTGTCGTGATGTTACGAAGTTAGAAATAGAAATTTGCATCAATTGCATTACATACTTGATAGATTCTCGGGTCTTATCAAGTACTTGGAATCATGATAGATATCTTACTCGGTGAGATCCAAGTTAGCTTAAGTATAAGATCTCAATTATTCATAGTCATAGAATTGTCATGATGGGATAATAACAATCCAGAGAGACTATTACATGCGCAATCATATTCGGAAGAAATGTGATGTTCTCATAATCATCAGTATTGGTGAATACCGAGATAGGTATATAAGTGAGTAGTAAAGACTTAATCACTTAATGTGATCACTTGACAAAATATCATTGGTAATAATATTTCTAACTACATATAACCGACATGCAAATAAATTCTACTAAGTTAACTATTAAATTCTATAGTTTTGTAAGTTCTGTGTAATAGTGTCATTAGCTTCTTTCTATTGTAAGAGTAATTTTGCACCTCGAATGTTAATTATATGAACATTAAGTTTGTATTTAAATAAGGTTTATACGTTCTAAAAGTTAAGAAGGAGGTCTTCTTATGCGTACAATATTAAGATCCTAAACATCCAACGATAGTTCTCAAGCAAGCTATCTAAAGCAATTAGGATATAAATATAGTTTGGAATAAATGCCATGAATTATTGAATGATCGGTCACCTCATTGGGTTAATAAAATAATCAACCAACAATTTCAATCGAATGATTTCCACGAATTTCAAATAAGAGGTAAATTGAAACATTTAAAATATACTTAGCTATTATGCTCTTAAAAGTAACTAACTAGATTTTACTAAGCAAATAGATGGTCACCTCATTTCTTCAAGAGTGAAGATTTGATCTTCTAAGCTTGAAGGTTACTTGTGACTTTGACATAAGTCCTAAACATATATATAGGTTGCCATTTCTTTATCATGCAACTAGTGCGTGGCCTTTAGGGTGTCGTGGCTCATGACAAAATTCAAATGTGTCTTTAATTACCATCACTTATTACAGAAGTTTTACACTTGTGACTTGTAAGCAATGGTGGTGATCCATATAATGGATATAAGAGCACCACAATTAACCTTTTAACATATCTCCCACTTACTCTCCATTTTCTCACTCACTTTCCTTTTCTAATCCTCAATTTACCTTGCTCTCTGAATCATCAAATTTTACAAAGTTATGATCCACCTTATGCTGTTCTAAATAAATAAACTTTGATCCTTGCTTATCAAAGGAAGATTGAAGAAAGTCTTATTAGGTGAGTGCATAATTCTTTCTTGTTGTGAAATTTTATATGAATTAAAATTTTCACTATTGTTGGGAGATTAAAAGAGAAATTGGTAAATACGTGAAAGATTCATGCCTTGAGTTCACTTATTTGAAACAAGGGAAAGATTCATGCTAGGTTAAATAATGAGCATTTATGATTTGAAATTAATGGAACGGTGAGCAATGTTAGCTTAGATGTTTTGATTAGAATAGCATGTATATTATATATATACCCATAGATATATATATATATATATATCTATGGAATATATCCGTATATGAGGTTGTAAGGGTTAATCATTGCCTGCTAAAAGGAAGTTGCATGTGTGCATGTTAACGCAACATGTTAGTTAATATGGTAAAATATTTTCAAAGACAAAATGACTAGATGAAAGATTGAGTACAGGCAGCAGTATCTACACTAGCTGATTTGACCGGATGTTAAAGATCTAATCTTCTATTGTTCTCCTCTTGTGGTTATATTTTTCCTTTGTTTTTCAATTCTTTTTTTTGTAAGGACGGACCAATAAAGTAGGGAGAAATTTTACTTCGTTTAAGGGTGTTCCAGCTATGTAGGAATGAATATTTACCAAATCCAAGAGCAATTTGTCAAATTAGAAGGATTCTGCAAAGAAGAAGTTGAAATTGACTTATTCAACGGTATTTTAACAAATCTTAGGGTCAATTTGCAATTGAAAGAGTTTATTTGACTTCTTATAAGGGCATTCCATCAAAGTAGCCAATTTTTAGTGGCCTCAAAGGGAAAATCCAAATTTTGAGAGCAATTTTTCAATAATTGGAATCCTTGTTGACCAAGAAAAGAGACTTGCCACCAAAGTCTACATTACCTATATTTAGTCACCTGCGTAGAAGAGAAAAAGCACAACATAACCACGACCAATCAACTAAATACCGGTTCATCTCTCTCGGTTCAAAGCTTTAAAAGCAATCATGTGATGGATTATCTTATATAGGTCACATGCTTGCATGATTCATCGATCATTCTTAATACTCAAACCCTCAACTCGCCACACAAAAGTACAATCTTCTTTTTACATTCATCGTTCAGTAGATTTAGTATCCAAGACTAATGTAATCCGTTAATATTCTATCTTACATCTTTCACCTTATAATTCAAAGTCAGATAAATTTTCATTATGGTAGATATCTTTAATTTAATAAAATAATTTTATTTTATCTTGTTATTTAATTTAATACACTTTTTATTTATATTATCCTTAATTTATTTACACTTTATTTTATCGTCTTTAATTTATCACCATTATAAAATATTATTCTTTCATATTCGAAGTATTTTTCCTTCTGGCACACCTACACTCTATATTTTTTCCTAGAATAGAAAAATAGTGATTTGCAATACTAATTCTCGATTCATTGTGCGTTCCCATAATTTGTATATCAAGAGATCTATGTTAAGCAATTATCTTAATAGAGTTAAGAGTACAAGGCATTGGTATCTACACTAGCTGATGTGACTGGATGTTGAAAATCTAATCCTCTATTGTTCTCCTCTTGTAGCCATATTTTCCCTTTGTTTTTCAGTTGTTTTTTTTTGTAAGGACGGATCAATAAAGTAGGGAGAAATTTTACTTGATTTATGGGTGTTCCAGTAATGTTGGAATGAATATTTACCAAATCCAAGAGCAATTTGTCAAATTATAAGGATTTGTCTACAAAGAAGAAGTTGAAATTGACTTATTCAATGGTTTTTTAACAAATCTTGGGGTCAATTTGCAAATAGAAGAGTTTATTTGATTTGTTTTAAGGGCATTCCATCAAAGTAGTCAATTTTTAGTAGCCTCAAAGGGAAAATCCAAAATTTGAGAGGGTTTTTTTAATAATTGGAAGCCTTGTCGACCAAGCAAAGAGGCTTGCCGCCCAAGTCTACATTACCTATATTTAGTCATTTGCGTCAAAGAGAAAAAATACAATATATCCACGACCAATCAACTAAATACCGGTTCATCTCTCTCGGTCCAAAGCCTTAAAAGCAATCATGTGATGGATTATCTCATTGCTCCATAGATTTCATGCTTGCATGATTCATCGAGCATTTTTAATACTCAAACCCTCAACTCGCCACACAAAAATACAATCTTCTTTGTACATTCGTCGTTAGTATTCAAGACTAATGTAATCCGTTAGTATTCTATCCTACTTCTTACGCCTTATAATTCAAAATCAGATCAATTTTCGTTATGGTAGATATCTTTAATTTAATGAAATGATTTTATTTTATCTTGTTATTTAATTTAATGTACTCTTTATTTATCTTATCTTTAATTTATTTACACTTTATTTTATTGTTTTTAATTTATCAGCATTATAATATATTATTCTTTCATCTTCAAAGTATCTTTCATCTTCGAAGTATCTTTCATCTTCGAAGTATCTTTCCTTCTGACACACCTACACTCTATATATTTTCCTAGAATAGAAAAATAGTGATTTGCAATACTAATTCTCGATTCATAGTGCATTCGCATAATTTGTATATCAACAGATCTAAGTTAAGCAATTGTCTTAATGGAGTTAGAGTACAAGGCATTGGTATCTACACAAGCTGATGTGACTGGATGTTGAAGATCTAATCCTCTATTGTTCTCCTCTTATGGTCATTTTTTCCCTTTGTTTTTCACTTCTGATATTTGTAGAGGGATATTTCAATAATTGGAAGCCTTGTCGACCATACAAAGAGGCTTGCCACCCAAGTCTACATTACCTATATTTAGTCACCTGCGTGAAAGAGAAAAAGCACAACATAACCACGACAGATCAACTAAATACTGGTTTATCTCTCTCGGTCCAAAGCCTTAAGAAAAAAAATCATGTGATGGATTATCTTATTGCTCCATAGGTCTCATGCTTGCATGATTCATCGAGCATTCTCGATACTCACACCCTCAACTCGCCACACAAAAATACAATCTTCTATGTAAATTCGCCGTTCAGTAGATTTAGTATCCAAGACTAATGTAATCCGTTAATGTTATATCCTACTTTTGTCGCCTTATAATTCAAAGTCATATCAATTTTCGTTATGGTAGATATCTTTCATTTAATGACCTGATTTTATTTTATTTTTTTATTTAATTTAATACACTCTTTATTTATCTTATTTTTAATTTATTTATTCTTTCTTTTATCGTCTTTAATTTATCAGCATTATAATATATTATTATTTGATCTTCGAAGTATCTTTCCTTCTAGCACACGTCACTTTATATTTTTTTCCTGGAATAGAAAAATAGTGATTTGCAATACTAATTCTCGATTCATTGTGCGTTCGCATAATTTGTATATCAAGAGATCTAAGTTAAGCAATTTTCTTAATGGAGTTAGAGTACAAGGCATTGGTATCTACACTAGCTGATGTGACTGGATGTTGAAGATCTAATCCTCTATTGTTCTCCTATTGTGGCCATATTTTCCCTTTGTTTTTCAGTTCTTTTTTTTTTGTAAGGACGGATCAATAAAGTAGGGAGAAATTTTACTTGATTTATGGGTGTTCCAGCAATGTTGGAATGAATATTTACCAAATCCAAGAGCATTTTGTCAAATTATAAGGATTTGTCTACAAAGAAGAAGTTGAAATTGACTTATTCAAGGGTTTTGTAACAAATATTTGGGTCATTTTGCAAATGGAAAAGTTTATTTGATTTGTTTTTAGGGCGTTCCATTAAATTAGCCAATTTGAAGTGGCCTCAATGGGAAGGACCAAATTTTGAGAGGGATTTTTCAATAATTGGAAGCCTTGTCGACCAAGCAAAGAAGCTTGCGGCCCAAGTCTACATTACCTATATTTAGTCACCTGCATCGAAGAGAAAAAGCATAATATAACCACGACCGACCAACTAAATACCGGTTCATCTCTCTCAGTCCAAAGCCTTAAATGTAATCATGTGACGGATTATGTTATTGCTCCATAGGTCTCATGCTTGCATGATTCATCGAGCATTCTTAGTACTCAAACCCTCAACTCGCCATACAAAAATACAATCTTCTTTTTACATTCGTCGTTAAGTAGATTTAGTATTCAAGACTATTGTAATCCATTAGTATTCTATCCTACTTATTTCACCTTATAATTCAAAGTCAGATCAATTTTCGTTATGGTAGATATCTTTAATTTAATGAAATGATTTTATTTTATCTTATTATTTAATTTAATACACTCTCTATTTATCTTATCTTTAATTTATTTACGCTTTATTTTATCTTTTTTAATTTATCAGCACTATAATATATCATTGTTTCATCTTCGAAGTATATTTCCTTCTAGCACACCTACACTATATTTTTTCTTGGAATAGAAAAATAGTGATTTGCAATACTAATTCTTGATTCATCGTGCGTTCTCATAATTTGTACATCAATAGATCTAAGTTAAGCAATTGTCTTAATGGAGTTAAGAGTACAAGGAATTGGTATCTACACTAACTGATGTGACTGGATGTTGAAGATCTAATCTTCTATTGTTCTCCTCTTATAGCCATATTTTCCTTTCGTTTTTCAGTTTTTTTTTTGTAAGGACGGACCAATAAAGTAGCGAGAAATTTTACTTGGCTTAAGGGTGTCCAAACAATGTTGGAATGAATATTTACCAAATCCAAGAGCATTTTTCAAATTAGAAGGATTTGTCTGCAAAGAAGAAGTTGAAATTGACTTATTCAAGGGTTTTTTAACAAATCCTGGGGTCAATTTGCAAATGAAAGAGTTTATTTGACTTGTTTTAAGGGCATTCCATTTAAGTAGCCAATTTGTAGTGACCTCAAAGGGAAAATCCAAATTTTGAGAGGGATTTTTCAATAATTGGAAGCCTTGTTGACCAAGCAAAGACGCTTGCCGACCAAGCAAAGACGCTTGCCGCCCAAGTCTACATTACTTATATTTAGTCACCTGCGTCAAAGAGAAAAAATACAATATATCCATGACCGATCAACTAAATACCGGTTCTTCTCTCTCCGTCCAAAGTCTTAAAAGCAATCATGTGATGGATTATCTCATTGCTCCATAGATCTCATGCTTGCATGATTCATCGAGCATTTTCAATACTCAAACCCTGAACTTGCCACACAAAAATACAATCTTCTTTGTACATTCGTCGTTTAGTAGATTTAGTATCCAAGACTAATGTAATCCATTAGTATTCTATCCTACTTCTTTCGCCTTCTAATTCAAAGTCAGATCAATTTTCGTTATGGTAGATATCTTTAATTTAATGAAATGATTTTATTTTATTTTGTTATTTAATTTAATGCACTCTTTATTTATCTTATCTTTAATGTATTCACACTTTAATTTATCGTCTTTAATTTATCATCATTATAATATATTATTCTTTCATCTTTGAAGTATCTTTCATCTTCCAAGTATCTTTCCTTCTAGCACACCTACACTCTATATTTTTCCTAGAATAGAAAAATAGTGATTTGCAATACTAATTCTCGTTTCATTGTGCGTTCGCATAATTTGTATATCAACATATCTAAGTTAAGCAATTGTCTTAATGGAGTTAAGAGTACAAGGCATTGGTATCTACACTAGCTGATGTGACTGGATGTTGAAGATCTAATCCTTTATTGTTCTCCTATTGTGGCCATATATTCCCTTTGTTTTTCAGTTCTTTCTTTTGTAACGATTGGATGTTACTTGGTTTAAGGGTGTTCTAGCAATGTTGGAATGAAAATTTACCAAATCCAAGAGCATTTTGTCAAATTATAAGGATTTGTCTGCAAAGAAGAAGTTGAAATTGACTTATTCAAAGGTTTTTTAACAATTCTCGGGGTAAATTTGCAAATGGAAGAGTTTATTTGACTTGTTTTAAGGGCATTCCATTAAAGTAGCCAACTTTTAGTGGCATTCCATCAAAGCTTTGTCAACCAAGCAAAGAGGCTTGCCGCCCAAGTCTACATTACCTATATTTAGTCACCTGCGTGAAAGAGAAAAAGCAAAACATAACCACGGCGGATCACTAAATACCGGTTTATCTCTCTCAGTTCAAAGCCTTAAAAGCAATCATGTGATGGATTATCTTACTGCTCCATAAGGTCTCATGCTTGCATGATTCATCGATCATTCACACTTTATTTTTTCGTCTTTCACCTTATAATTCAAAGTCAGATCAATTTTCGTTATGGTAAATATCTTTAATTTAATGAAATGATTTTATTTTATCTTGTTATTTAATTTAATGCACTCTTTATTTATCTTATTTTTAATTTATTTATACTTTATTTTATCGTCTTTAATATTAATCATTATAATATATTGTTCTTTCATCTTCGAAGTATCTTTTCTTCTGGCACACCGACACTCTATATTGTTTCCTAGAATAAAAAAATAGTGATTTGCAATACTAATTCTCGATTCATTGTGCGTTCGCATAATTTGTATATCAACAGATCTAAGTTAAGCAATTGTCTTGATGGAGTTAAGAGTACAAGGCATTGCTATCTACATTAGCTGATGTGACTAAATGTTGAAGATCTTATCCTCTATTGTTCTCCTATTGTGGCCATATTTTCCATTTGTTTTTCAGTTCTTTTTTTTGTAAGGACGGACAAATAAAGTAGCGAGAAATTTTATTTGGTTTAAGGGTATTCTAGCAATGTTGGAATGAATATTTACCAAATCCAAGAGCATTTTATCATATTATAAGGGTTTGTCTGCAAAGAAGAAGTTGAAATTGACTTATTCATGGGTTTTTTAACAAATCTTGAGGTAAATTTGCAAATGGAAGAGTTTATTTGACTTGTTTTAAGGGAATTCCATCAAAGTAGCCAATTTTTAGTGGCCTCCAAGGGAACATCTAAATTTTGAGAGCGATTTTTCAATAATTGGAAACCTTGTCGACCAAGCAAAGAGGCTTGCCGCCCAAGTTTACATTACCTATATTTAGTCACCTGCGTGAAAGAGAAAAAGCAAAACATAACCACGACGGATCAACTAAATACCGGTTTATCTCTTTCGGTCCAAAACCTTAAAAGCAATCATGTGATGGATTATCTTATTGCTCCATAGGTCTCATGCTTGCATGATTCAGCGAGCATTCTTGATACTCAAACCCTCAACTTGCCACACAAAAATACAATCTTCTTTATACATTCGCCGTTCAGTAGATTTAGTATCTAAGACTAATGTAATCCCTTAGTATTCTATCCAACTTGTTTTGCCTCATAATTCAAAGTCAGATCAATTTTCGTTATGGGAGATATCTTTAATTTAATGAAATGATTTTATTTTATCTTGTTATTTAATTTAATACACTCTTTATTTATCTTATCTTTAATTTATTTATATTTTATTTTATCGTCTTTAATTTATCAACATTATAATATATTATTCTTTCATCTTCGAATAATCTTTCCTTCTGGCACACCTCTAATCTATTATTTTTTCTTGGAATAGAAAAATAGTGATTTGCAATACTAACTCTCGATTCATTGTGCGTTCGCATAATTTGTATATCAAGAGATCTAAGTTAAGCAATTGTCTTAATCGAGTTAAGAGTACAAGGCATTGGTATCTACACTAGCTGATGTGACTAGATGTTGAAGATCTAATCCTCTATTGTTCTCCTCTTGTGGCCATATTTTCCCTTTGTTTTTCAGTTCGTTTTTTTGTAAGGACAGACCAATAAAGTAGGGAGAAATTTTACTTGGTTTAAAAGTGTTCCAGCAATGTTGGAATGAATATATTCCAAATCCAAGAGCAATTTGTCAAATTAGAAGGATTTATCGGCAAAGAAGTTGAAATTGACTTATTCAAGGTTTTTTTAACAAATCTTAGGGTCAATTTGCAAATGGAAGAGTTCAGTTGATTTCTTTTAAGGGAATTCCATCAATATATCTAATTTTTAGTGGCCTCAAAGGGAAAATCCAAATTTTGAGAGGGATTTTTCAATAATTAGAAGCCTTGTCGACCAAGCAAAGAGGCTTGCCGCACAAGTCTACATTACATATATTTAATCACCTGCGTCAAAGAGAAAAAACACAATATAATCACGACCGATCAACTAAATACCGGTTCATCTCTCTCGGTCTAAAGCCTTAAAAGCAATCATGTGATGGATTATCTTATTGCTTCATAGGTCTCACATTTGCATGATTCATCGAGCATTCTTAATACTCAAACCCTCAACTCGCCACACAAAAATACAATCTTCTTTTTACATTCGTCATTCAGTAGATTTAGTATCCAAGACTAATGTAATCCGTTAATATTCTATCCTACTTCTTTCGCCTTATAATTCAAAGTCAGATCAATTTTCGTTATGATAGATATCTTTAATTTAATACAATGATTTTATTTTATCTTGTTATTTAATGTAATACATTCTTTATTTATCTTATCTTTAATTTATTTACACTTTATTTTATCATCTTTAATTTATCATCATTATAAAAAATATCTTTAATTTACACTTTATTTACACTTTATTATTCTTTCATCTTCAAAGTATCTTTTCTTCTGGCACATGTACACTCTATTTTTTTCTAAAATAGAAAAATAGTGATTTGCAATACTAATTCTCGATTCATCTAGCATTTGCAAAATTTGTATATCAAGAGATCTAAGTTAAGTAATTATCTTAATGGAGTTAAGAGTACAAGGCATTGTTCTCTATTGCTCTCCTCTATTGTACTCTATCTTTCTTTTTGGTACACATACACTCTATATTGTGCTCCTCTTATTGTCATATTTTCCCTTTGTTTTTCAATTTTTTTATTTTATAAAGACGGACCAATAAAGTAAGGAAAAACTTTACTTAATATAAGTGTATTTTAACAATGTTGGAATAAATATTTACCAAATCCCAAAACTGAAGACAAGGAAACGCAACATTATAAATAATACAGACAAAAATATATTTTAGGATTCAGAAATCAATTGGTAATTATTAGAGAATAATTTCTAATACAAATTTTATGATATTCGTTTTCATTTGAGCATATCTATTTAATAATTATTTTCATATTTTGTATTCATTTAGTAATTATTTTCAAATTTTAAAATATAAAAATATATTTTGAAATGTGAAAATATATTTTGAAAAACATGGCCAAAGAGTAAACTTTCTCAAGAACCAGAAACACATTAAACTATCTATAATTCATTACAAGCCAGAGTCGAGAAACGTTTAATCTAGAAAATGAAACTACTTAAATATATGAAACCGTAGAACTTCAAAATAAATTCTTAGACATCAAATGCATTTTCCATAACAGTATCCACAAGGTAATATAACTAATCACTAAATTGCAAAATTCCTACGAAACAGATATGGCAGATAACAAAAAGAATTTATCAAGTAACCCATCGGTTAGTATCCAACTAGACGGTAATTGGGAACTCGGATGTGCCAAAATCTTGCCCATACATCATCAAAATAAAACCCAACAGAAATGAAAAAAAGGAACCGAGAATTCATACGAGCAGGGAAAATGTCTGGAGGCTAGGAACGAGATTACAGGTCTTTCATGTTTTCGTCGACCATGTCAGGCCAGCTTTTAACTTCTTTGGGCGCTCTTTTTTCCCTTCTTCAGAGCAACAACTCTTTTTTTCGCCTTTTTAACTGCAGGAGCCATCTCCCTAATGGGACCAGGAAGTACGCCTTTCTTAAGGGCACTTCCTCTAGGGGTAGCTGATGGCGGCAATCTCAAACTCTGTGGAGGTAAAGGACTATGTGGTTTCCATACCAAGTTATTTTTCATAGAAAATCTCACCTTCTTTGCACTCTTCTCCCCACTCTTCCCACCATTCATGGTTCCTTCTCTATCTACTTGATTAGTAGGTTCAGAGTTTTGGATTCTTTGCCCATCTCTCTTTCTCTTCTTAGAGACCTTCCCATTAGGAAAATCACAGCTACTAGCAACAGTGTTCTCTAATCCTGCTTCATCAGCAATCTTTTCGAATTGCATCTGAAGGTTTGAAATAACGGATTCATTCAAGGGAATCAAATTTTCATCATTCATCTGTTCATCAGTCGAAATCTCACTGTTGGAAACAGCTAAATTGTCACCACCCTCCCTGTCCGTAGGAGATATTTCATAAACAATATCACAAATTCCATTCGAGGTCTTCTTCTTAGACTTCTTGCCGGAGGAATTTTTGGCCTTCTTTTTCTTTTTCAGAGGCTTATCAGCAGAGACTTGAGAAGATTCTGAAGTGACCACTTCATTCTCTCTGCCTATAGGAATCAGAGTCGGTACTACATCCTCATCTTGTTCACCAACATCTGGAAACGATATATCAATCCCAGAAGACGCAAAATCCTTCTCCAACATTAAAAACTCTTCATGTAGAGCAAACAGCACTCTCCTATTCCCTTGGCAGCAGTCTGGTGATGAACCCAATTCATAAAATGAAGTCGAAAATTCAGTTTTCAATGCAATTGTTCCCAGAACAATGATATCGTCACCAGATTCAACATCCTGCCCAGACTTTTTCACCTCTAGTAATTGCTTTCCCATTCTCAGCATCACCTCAAACAAATTAGACTTAACCTTCATCAACAATATCTTATCTGGATGTTTAGCCATGGAAACAAGGAATGGCTTCAAAAGGACCTCAACAACTTCCTGACGAACAGGAAGAAATGGCCTAAGTTCTTCTAGAAAAACAGAGGCAATATGGTAATTAACGCCATTTCCTTGAAGCTTATCGTCAGAAAGAAGAGTTCTCTCTTCCAACACGAGAATCAAACGACGCGACAGTTCTAAATCCCAAGAGTGTTTATTTAACAGAGCAAAAGAGTTATGCAAAAATCGGCGTATCAAGAGGTAAAACTTGTCTAACCTTAGAGCGTCAATTCCAGTCCATTCTCTACGCATGGTGAGGAGAAAGACGGAAAAGTAATGGAGCGCAAGAGGAAGGCCGAGGTGAAGGAGAAGAGAAGATAAGCGATTGATGAGGTCCGACTGCACAGGAAGCTTGTCGGCGTGCCAAACGCAGTAGAAGAGGCCCTTCCAGAGCTTCTTCATGTGCTCGTCAGAGAGGTTAGGTTGGGTTGGAAGCCATGTCTTGAGGATAAGACGGAGAGATTTATCTCTGGTTGACTTTTTGGAGGATCCAAGCTTCTTAATCAGCGAAGGGAAGACAGCGGCTGCTTCTCCCTCCGCCGCCGCAGCCCTCGCCTCCATTTCTTTTGTCTGGTTAGGAGCTAACGCAACGAGCTGCCGGAGATGGTGGGTAAAGTTTTCGCAGAAGGTGCAACCCTAAATTTTGAGCTTCCTTTTTTCTTTATACTTTTATTTTTTATTTTCATTTTTTTGGTCCTTTTATTTTTTATTTTTTATTTTTTTTATTTTTGCCGGAGAGTATCAATTTTCTTGAGATATTTGATTATTAATAATTTCTCTTTGTATCACAACATGATTATTCTTCCTAATCGGTAAATCTTACTTCTGAATTTGAATGATTATTTATCATAAGAAACTTATTTAAAGCTCATCTTTTAAATTCAATTTATTTTTTTATTATTTTTTTTTTCTTGAGATTTTGGAACGGAAAATAATAATTTAATAATCGGTAAAATATTATTTTATTATAATTGAATAATTAATAATTTATTTTTTATAAAAAAATAAAAAATAAAAATATTAATAGGGAATCCGATATCATACAAGTACCAAACCAAGATTGAAAGTTTCATTTTCAATATTAGTACCAGGATTATGGGACCGAGACCGATACCACCAATATCAATCCCGGCAGGAAAACCACCCCTAACAATACCTAAAGATTATATCATAGTCCATAACATAACCTATCATACAATGTCTTAATTTCGTAAGCTAATTCATAGCCTGAGGAGAATAAATATAATCAAACAATGTGCTTTTTGAGGTTCGAAGTCTATAACATAATATTACACTGAAACAATATAAAATGTCCTTAAGAATTTTATAAGAACAATAATAGTAATAATAAAAAATTTTGGCCGGGTGACAGGCCGGATCGGCACCGAACCTATCACCCCGCCAAATTAGATCCATATACAAACCAAAATGATCTAAATTCATAGATTTTTGTGAATGGTTCGGACTTTTTTCGGGTATATGAGTGAGTGTGTTTCCTACATATCCCTACCCAACAATTAAGAAAAAATGATAAAAAAACAAAGAAGCTTTTATCAATTCAATTTTACTTTAGATAGAATTTCCAAATTTTTAGAAATAAGTTTATATCATCAATCTCATTAATTTTAGTGGTTATGTTACGATTAATGCGATAAATGCGTAAAATGTATGGCGATGGTGCATAAGTCATATTTGGAGGAGGGGCAGGGAATGGATGAAAAAAGAAGTAGAATTGAAATTTGAGGGATCAAAAGTATAGGAAAGGTGTAGAATATAATATTTGTCTTATTTCAATAAGAATGTTTAACAGTATACATAGCCCTTGAGTGTAACTAATCTTGTGATTAACATTTAACTAATTATAGTACACAAATGCTAATTACAATAGAAAAAGAATCTAGTGTGAGCTGGCATTGACAATTAATTCGGTGAAGTGAAGGAGCATAAAGTGCTGGTGAGGCCTCTTGTGTTTGACGCTATGCACACCGCCTGTATGATGAAAGGTGTAGCTTAGCCTACAGACGCCCTTAAGCTAATGGTCACCGTAGCATTAGCTTGTCACTCTGAAGGCATCTATGTATACAGAAGGTGTATCTATGATGATGATATCATCAACGTAGATTAGCATAAAGGTGGTATGAGCTGTTGATTAGCAGATGAATAGAGAGGAATCTGCCTTGCTTGGATGAAAGCCTAAGCGAATAAGATGACTGCTCAACCGTTGAAACCATGCACTTAGCGCCGGTTTTAAACCATGAAGTGATTTCTGTAGTTGATAAACAAAGTTTGGCCTGTCTGGATCTCAGAATCTATGGGACTACTCCATAATACAGTTGCCTGAAGAAAACCATTCTTTATGTCTAATTACCTGAGACACCAATTCTAAGATAGAGCAATGGATAAAATGATTCGTATCGTCACAGATTTTATCACACACTTGGCTCAGTTGTTCCATCTTCTCGATGCTTATATGAAAAACCCATTTACAGCCGATTAAGTTATAAAAAGGAGAAGAAGGTACATGAAGGTGACAGCAAAGAGCTCAAGTGTGACAGCTATGAGAGCATTACACGCATCGGCTATAGCTGTACGCCAAACAAGATATTTCAAGGCCTGAGTAAAATAAGTTGGTTCAGAGTCCGATACATGTGAGGTGACAGCAAAGGTGTGCTTGAAGGTGAGAACCCGCCGAGATACTGTGCCATCAGTGAGACATGTGATAATGCAATTAGAAGAAGGCATAGGCGGGGGTTGATGAGACGATCCAGGAGCGGAGGAAAAAGAGATAGGTATCATTGTTTTTGGGTTAATGGATGTAGGTTGATTAGGGGAAGAAGCTACGGTAGATTGTGGGGTGAGATTTGGTAAAGATGGGCTATTGGGGAATAGTGCGACCGTTGGTGACGAAAGAAGGGATGGGCAGGAATAGTGGGAGTTATAAGGTGATGTAGGTGGGGTGGTATTTGACGTGGAGTTTGGTGAATTAGTGGGGAGAATTGGGCTTGGCCTTGTACCTACAAAACAAAACTTATCAAAATATAGGTTAGTAAAAACAGGTTGTTGGGTATAAATATTCAATTTTAAATGATAATAAATTCTCAACTACTTTTTAAAATCGACAAAATATGTCAAAAATTTGAGATCTACTTGTGAAACAAAAATACCAAAAGAACTTACTAAAATCATCAAGAAAATGAATGCAGTAACAATGCCAAAAATTTGAAGAGGGACTAGGTCCCCGTGAATCTGAAATAGGGGATGAGGATATCTATGTATGAAAAGTGTAAGATGGTGAGTTTTAATGCTACGCTGATGAGGCCTTTTGTATTTAATGCTACGCTGATGAGGCCTTTTGTATTTAATGCTACGCTGATGAGGCCTTTTGTATTTAATGCTACGCTGATGAGGCCTTTTGTATTTAATGCTACGCTGATGAGGCCTTTTGTATTTAATGCTACGCTGATGAGGCCTTTTGTATGTAATGCTACGCTGATGAGGCCTTTTGTATTTAATGCTACGCTGATGAGGCCTTTTGTATTTAATGCTACGCTGATGAGGCCTTTTGTATTTAATGCTACGCTGATGACGCCTTTTGTATTTAATGCTATGCACGCCACCTGTATGATTGAAGGCGTAGCTTAGCTTAGCTCACAAAAAGTAAGGATATATATATTATTAATGCATCGGTTGAGGTTGGGTCAGTGAATAAAGTCTTAGAGGTAAAATTTTTTAGTATCCTAGAGTACACAAAATAGTGGATACTGTTTTTGACACTTGATACTCCGGCGAGTTTTGTAGTGGATTTGGTATGAAATATTAGAACAATAATATTTTGTGATAATGCAGATGTATCAATTTCCAAAAACCAATATGTCTTATCACCCGCTCGTCGTGGACTATATTCATTACAATTACTCATGTATTTTGTATCCTCACTCTTAAATCTTTATGTGATAATTATATATAAGGTAAATTATCTGCATAATTTTTTTTTAGATTTAATAATATTATAAATAAATTTTTTGAGATTTTAAAAATTATATATAAATCTTTTTATGTTTATATTATTAAATTATAAATAAATTTATTTATCAAAAATTAATATCAAATTTAATGGTTTATATGAAAAAACAAAATTAATATTTAGATCTTTGGAAGTTCATTAATATTATATATAAATTTTTTAATATTATATATAAATTTTTTGATATTTACACTAAATTATAAATAAGTCTAATTATAAGCTAATTTTATATTTAACAGTCATTATTTACATCATAGATTTGAGAGATATAAATAATATATATATATATAGGGATGGGTTTAGTGGACACTTTTTTGTAAATATATGGATACATATTTTTTAATCTATTGGATTTATTTTAATCTAATGATTGATATTAATCAAAAGAAGTCATATCAGCTAAATATTAAAAAATTAATTTTTTTTTTCTTTTAACTCTGATGAACTTTACTTTTATATTATTCCAATTTAGTTTCTCTATATAATTTAAACCCTAAAATTTTATTTAAATATAAATTTACCCAAATTACATCTTCTTCCACTTAGGTCAATTCTGCCTACATAGCCACCGCAATGAACATCATTTTGTCACCCACACTGTCAGAACCACCACCGAGCAATTGCTGCCGCAATCCCCTCTAGAAGCTCTCTCTAGTTTGTAGCAGACTTTCTCTTTCGAAATCAAGATCCCTTTTCTTTTTTTTTTTTTAAGTTCTTGCTTATTTGAGTAAGCAAACTTAAGCCATTTTTACCGGCTCTTGTGCACAAATCCTAGCTTTTGGGGTAGAGATTCAGTTTCTGATTTGAGGTTTCAATTGGTCGTAGAAAGCGAGATGTGCTCTGAAATGGAGAGAGAGAGAGAGAGAGTTCCGCTGGGGTTTCGTAAAGAGGTGGCTGGTGGTGACCCTAATAGCATCAGTGGTGGTAGACATAGAGGTGGTAGCCATGGAGGCAGAGATAATCTTGAGTGGAGCAAGATGACATTAGGGTAAATCTATATTTAAATTATTTTTTAGGGGTTAAATTATAAAAAGAAAAAACTAAATTGAAATATATATATATATAAAAGCATATTAGAGTTAAAGAAAAAGATAATGTTTTTTAATATTTAGCTGATATGCCTTCTTTTCGATTTAAATGTACCTAAATATGACATTAAAATTACTTCATATAAGAGTTTCTCTAGAAGAACCGATAGCCCCAAGAAAAAGAAACTAATGAAAAAATATTTTCCACTGCGAAGTCGATGGTTATTAAAAGATAAACTGTAACAAGTATCTTTTTAAGTTGAAGGATAAAAAGAAAGTTAAATTTGATTTACTTGTTTTAAAAGCTTATTTAGTAGAAGATGATTTGTCATCTTAGATAAAAGATTCGAGTACCATTAATCATGTTTGTTCCTTTTTATATATACTTAGTTTTTTTTTTGGGAGCTTGCTATTGGGGAGATGATGTGATGAGAGTTGGCGGTGGTGCAATCGTTTCAGTTAAGGTAGTATGAGTAGTCTGTTTAGTTTTTAACAATAATTATTTTATTTTGAACAATATTTATTTTATTCATGGATTTTGCAAAATTTGATTTCTTGATATATGTTACATGAACAAGATTTTGATATTTCTTTTATTAATAATGAGATTTTTTTTTTTTTAAAAAAGTTTCGATATTTGTCATGCAAAATAAACTAACGAGCTCTATCTACTAAAACCAAATGAATGATCATTAAATAATTCAGAATTATTTAAAGTAGCAAATTCTAAATCTAAAAAATGAAAAAAAGTTTCTCAAAGTGATGCTACGTATCTTTGGCATCGTAAGTTAGGACATATCAATCTTGATAGGATAAACATGTTAATAAAAAATGGTCCTTTAAGAGAGTTAACGGTTGACACTCTTTCGATTTGTGAATCATATCTAAAAGGAAAGATGACTAAGAGACATTTCTCTATAAATGGCCAAAGACCCAGAGAACCACTTCAGTGAGTATATATCGACATCTATGGTCCTATAAATGTACAAACAAGAGGAGATTATGAGTATTTCATCACCTTCATTGATGATTATTTAAGATACCGATACATATATCTAATGTAAAGGAAATCTGAAACTTTTGGAAAGTTAAAAGAATTTCAAGCAGAAACTAAAAAGCAGTTATGAAATCATTTAAAACACTTCGATTAGACTGATGAGGTCAATACCTTAATTTTGAGTTCAAGGATCATTCACTGGAGCATGGTATTCTATCCTAACTCACAACACCTAGAATACCACAATAGAATAATGTTAAAGAAATGAGAAATATAACCTTATTGGATATGGTTAGGTCAATATTATGCTATTCATCCCTACTAGTCATATTTTGGGGATATGCACTTTGAATCGTGATGTAAATTGTGAATGTAGTTTTATATAAGTCTGTACAAAAAACACATATAGAGTTATGGAATGGCACATGTTGAAACCTAGTTTACGCTATTTTCGCATATGAGGGTGTCCAACACACATGATGAAATCTAAGACTGAAAAGCTAGACTCACGATATGAAGTTTACATATTCGTTGGTTATGCTCTCGACATAAAGGGTGGTTACTTTTATACTTCTAGTAAGAAAAATGTGTTTATATCGACCAATACAACATTTCTCAAACATGACCATATGATAATCTACAAACCTTGGAGTAAGGTAGTACTAGAGGAATTGAATTTTGATTAGATCAGACCATCTCAATCACTATCTAATGAATAACAATATCAAGAGACCACCAATCTTAGTCAGAACACCCTAATATTTTGTTGTAGTGGGAGGAGGATTATGAGATAACCCATTCGTTATGAATATGAGACATAGGTTTTAGTGTCAGACACAAACCCGAATGATCTATTAACCGTTAAAGAGGCAATGGATGATTCAGACATGGATAAATGGCAAGATGCGGTGAACTAAGAAATAGAATCCATGTATTCTAATTATGTCTAGGAACTTGTAGATTTACCTGAAGATGTCAGGACCATTGGATGTAAGTGGATTTTTAAGAAGAAAATAGGCATAGATGGAAAAGTAGAGACTTTCAAGGCATGACTTGTAGCGAAGAGCTATACCTAAAGGGAAGGAGTCGATTAAGAAAAGACTTTATCTCCCGTTTCCATGCTAAAGTCTATACATATTATTTTATCTATAGCTGCTAGTTTTGACTACGAGATATGACAAATGGATATTAGACAACTTTTCTAAATGGTTCTCTTGAAGAGAGTATATATATGATGCAATTAGAAGGTTTTGTGCAAAAAGGCTAAGAACAAAAGGTTTGCAAGTTGCTTAGATCCACTTATGGGTTGAAGCAAGCCTTTAAGTCTTGGAACCTAAGGTTTGATGAGACTATCAAGATGTATGGCTTCAAACAAAATATTAACGAACCATGTGTCTATAAACACATCAAAGATAAGAAGGTGGTCTTCTTTATGTAGACGATATTTTACTCATTAGGAATGATGTAAAAATATATCAAATGTGAAGAAATGGCTAGCCGAGCAATTTTAAATGAAAGATTTGGGAGAAACGAGTTATGTTCTAGGAAGAACAAGTTATTGGCATTGTCTCAAGTCTCGTGTATAGATAAAGTGATGGCTCGATTCTCAATAAAAAAACTCCAAAAAGTGTCAATTATTGACTGGCCAAGGAGTAGTTCTTTCTAAAGAGTAGTGTCCAAAGACACCTCAGGAAGAAAAAGAGATGAGACAGATTCCTTATGTCTTAGCTGTAGGCAATCTTATGTATGTCATATTGTGTACAAGACCTAACATTTATTATGCAGTAGGGATAGTCAGTTGTTATCAATCAAATCCTTATTTAAAACACTACTTAGCGGTAAAACATATTCTCAAGTATCTTCGGAGAATGAGAGACTATATGCTTATTTATTCAGGTGGAGACTTGAACCCTACTAGATACATTGATTCTGATTTTTAATCAGATAGAGATAGTCGAAAGTTAACTTTTGGATTAGTGTTCACACTTGATGGAGGAGCTATAGCCTAGAGAAGTATCAAACAATCTAGTATTACGGATTCTACCATGGAAGCCGAATATATTGTAGCTTGTGAAGCAACTAAAGAGGTGGTTTAGCTTAAGAAATTTATATTAATCTGGAAGTTGTTCTAGATGTAGATAAGTCACTAATCATGTATTGTGACAACAATGGGGCAGTGACTAATTAGAAGGAATTGAGGAGTCACAAGGGGGGCAAGCACATAGAGAGGAACTATCATCTCATTAAAGAGATAGTACACGGAGGTAGTTATGAAGATAGCGTCGGAACATAACCTTGTGGAACTGCTTACCAAGACATTTCCATCGAAATCTTTTGAGGATCATGTATGTAATATAGGGATAAGGGAGATGCCTCACTTGCTTTAGGGTAAGTGGGAGATTGTTGGGCATGATGCCATAAAAACATATAATAAGTATAGTTTTATAAAATTAATAAAAGTGATATTTTTCTTTATAATTATTTGAATGTGTTATTATTGAATAATATATATAAATATCAAAAAATTCAATATTCATTTATGTGACTATAATCTTGTATTTGTACAAGAGGACTAATATTATGGATAATGAATTAAATTGTCTACAACATATTAAGGAGTGAAATTTTTAATTGATGGTTACTAGTACAGTCCACTAGCATTATAAATGCAAGTGATCTAGATCTAAATCGCTGATGTGAATAGACATCTTAGTGAAAATGCTTCATATAATTTGATTATATATGACAAGCCATAATATGAATTGATTATTTATCAACATACCGTTTACAATAAAAAATTATATTCATATCAATAGATAATCATATGCAGATCAATCTGAATCCTAAGAAGTACTGAACTTCTATTTATCTCAACTAGATCTTTTGATTCATTTGTCACGGCCTGTTTGTAAAATATGCTAAAGACTTTTATTTTGGAGATTCATTGAGATAAGCAGCTGAGAATATGATTTATAAATATGGAATCCAAACCTTCTTTAGAGAAGATTGTATATTAGTTCCCCTAAGGGTTAATTTTGGAACTAAATGGTTTTGAGCTGAAATTTATAATGAAGTTATAAATTGACCGTTCACTAGTGGATTAATGATACATAAAGGTAAAGAGATAATTACATGTGTAAAACGGTAATTTTGACCAGCTCTAATTATGGATCAATTATTGGAGGATTAAATCGCATGTAATGATAATATCAATAGACTACTGAGATTGCTCAATAATTTGTTCTATAATTGCAAGAGTACAATTCCATATTTTTAGTAGAATAATATTTGGATTTATAAATAAGATTTATTATATTAAAGAGTTTAATTAATAATCTAATTTATTGAAACTTGGAATTATAGGTTCGTGGTCATCAGGTCGCCTCTATAAAATACTGTATGACGTAAGAATGACACATGTAGAGAAATGGTTTATTTGCAAAGAAAATAGTTTTCTGAGGCAAATATGTAATTTTGAGATAATTAATGTTAATTAGTTAATTAGAGAATTAATCAATTAAAAGATATATTTAATAATGAAGTGAATTTCGAAATTCACTTTAAATAAATAATAATGTATTTAATTTTGAATTAAACATGTTATCTAGTATTAAATTGTAATAAGATATCAATTTAATATTAATATTGGGAAAGTCAAATTTAAATTAGCTTGATAAACTAATTTAAAATTCAAATAAAATATGATTTGATTTAAAATATATAAGACTCTATTTTAAATTAGGTTTGAAAAGATTTAACCAAATTAAATATATCATTATACGATATCTTATGATTTTGTTATCATTTAACATTATAATTGAATTATTAATTCAATTAATTTAAAGTTTTTATATTAAAAAAAATATTGGATGGAAAATTTATTGGAACTCTATAAATATATCATATTCTAAATTGTTTAAATGTGATGAAAACAGATTACCCTAAAGAGAGAAAACCTTATCATCTCTACGTTTTCACATATATCCTAATATGTTGAGAATTGAATTGGAAGATCATAGTGTGACTCTTAATGGTTGACTTACATAGACCAAAGTATAAATTTCTTCATCACTAAAATGTTAATTTATATATACATAAAAAATCGCTAAAAGGTTAATTTATATGTACATAAAAAATCGCTAAAAGGTTTTAGAAAATTTTATTATATACTGGGATCAACAATTCTTTTCACTGGGAATGATCAAATCTGTTCACCAACAATTACATCACTCATCAAATGAGATTGACATTTATGATTATGATTGAGGTTTGATAGGAGAGATTTCCATGCACCATGCGCATATAAGAATTTTTCAAAATTATTAGATATATAGAAATCAAAATTATATATATAAATTTTGGAAATAAACATTATATATATAAATTATTAGATATACCTCTAAGATCCATAATATAAAAAATAATAGACCATAAAATATAAGATTGACTTATAATTGGGCTTACATGTAACTTAGGCCAAATATGAAGGAATTTATTTGTAATTCTAAATCTTTAAGACATCAACTTGTAATATCAATAAATTTTTAAGGGATCTACATGTAATTTTATTTCATTTTCAAATAAAAATTAAAGGGTATAAAAATCTTTTTATTCATAAAAAGGGTTAGCTATTAAATTGAACGTTGACTTTTAATGGATGAACTTAATTGTAACTCAAGGCAAACTTCAATGATTCACTTTTAATTCCTAAAATCTTAAGAGGTCTACTTATAATATAACTAAACCTTAAGGGATATATATATATATATATATATATATAATCCATAGTGCACTTGACCACTTCCTTAATGCACTTGACAACCATCAATTTATTCTCTAAAATCTTGATAAATTAATATTATAGTAATTAAGAAATTTTATTAATTTAACGAGTTTTTAAATAATCGATATTAATAAATTTTTATAAGTTAATTAAATTCTAATTAAGAAAAGTTAGAGATAATATTTAAGTTAATTTTAATTTTAAGAAAAATATAATCATTAATTGAGTCATATATAAAAAAAGTCTCATAGATAAATCAAAAATATTATGTATTAAGAAATTATTAATTTATATATTATATGAGATCACTAAAAAAATTTATAATATATTATTTTATAAATTTAGTTAATTATTACTTTAATATGCTATTCTCAAATTAAGACTAAACATAAATATTATTCAAGCAAAATTATTAATTGGATCATTTAGTTTTAGCACCTCAAATGATTAAAAAATAATGTAAATTTAACCTAATTTTTATTTATATTTATGATACTAGCCTAATATAAAATAAATAAGGATAGACAAAGTTACTCTTGAAAAAACTGATAGAATGATTGCTTCAATGTCACTCAAATATTGAGTGAAAAGATAAGTTTGCTCTCATCCCTGCCAAAATAACCAACATCATGTTTTTGCCCTAGAAATCATGTTTCCTCCGTGGGATGTGATTTACCTTCACTTTCTCATTATTTCTCGTTCATATCAACCTTAAATTTTGAGTAGATTCATGTTTGAGGTTCATAATCGAAAGTGGAAAGCTTCAAGATAGAAAAAGCTTTGGGTTTAGGATAAGGTCCATACCCATATTTTTCACTTTTTTTTTTGAAAATATGATGGGTAATCTTCTATTTCTGAGTCATTTTGTTCAAGTAGTGATTGTAATAGATATTTCGAATTGTTATGTAAGTGAAAGAATGTGGAAATGTGAAAAAATACAAAATCTAGAAAATATGAAGAAAAAAAAAGTGGAGTTCGTATTTCTTAATGTGTATGTTCTCAATTTATTGATAAAACATTGAGAAATTAGAAAAGAGAACAAAATTCAAAAATTTCTTAATTTCCCAATATTTTAAGTAGTCAGAGTTCATTGAAAAATTAGGAAACATAACAAAACAGAAACAAAATATTTCTCAATTTGCTAATGTCTCAATGTATGAGAGTAGATCGAAATGAATGCAATTTGTAACTATCGTATAAGGTATCAGGTAAAACGATATGTTTCCCATTATTTATAAGAAATAATGAGAACGTAAAGGGATTTGTGCGTCACTTGCAATCTAAAGATGAAAATTATACCTTGTATGTGAAGTTAGTAGCGAATACAAATAATAGTTCATGTGGTGACCGTGAACTACCTGTGCTTTCTATTATTGATGATCAAGTGAGTGTAGATGTAGTCGGTAGTATAGATATTAACAATAATCGTGATGATTATTATGATAATTTTTATGATAATTTTTATGAATTTGATCACATTTTACAGATATGTAATTAAGAGATTAGAGTTTTGTAGAAAGTTTGAAAGTTTTTGTAATTTTTTTGTGTGAAATAATTTTTTTTTTGTTTCTAATACCATATTTTAAAGATATGTAATGGAAGAAATACTAATGATATTATTAAAGATCTAATCTTGTCTTCAAATATATTCATATTATGCATAACACACTATATTTAGAATCATAAATATGATACCATTCAATAATTAACCAAATGTTTAACCTCTATATATTTATATTATGCATAACACACTACATTTAGAACCATAATATGATACCATTCAATAATTGACCAAATGTTTAAGCTCTATATATTCATATTATGTCTAAACACTACACTTAGAACCATAAAGGTGATATTTTTCAATAGTTGACCAATATTTTTGACTTTTATATATTTATTTTATATCTAAACACCACATTTATAATCATAAAGATGTAATCTTTCAATAGTTGACCAAATAATTTGACCAATTTGACCTTTATATGTTCATATTATATCTAAATGCTACACTTAGAACCATAAATATGATATCTTTCAATAGTTGACTAAAAGATTTAACTTTTTTATATTCATATTATATCTAAACACTACACTTAGAACCATAAATGTGAAATATTTTAATAGTTAACTAAAATATTTGATCTTTATATGTTCACATTATGTCTAAACACTACACTTAGAACCATAAAAATGATATATTCTTATAGTGACCAAAATATTTGACCTTTATATGTTCATATTATGTCTAAACACTATACTTAGAATCATAAAGGTGATACATTTCAATAGTTGACCAAACTATTTGACCTTTATATATTCATATTATATCTAAATACTACACTTAAAATTATAAAAGTATAACTTTTTAATAGTTGACTAAAATATTTTGATCTTTATATATTCATATTATGTCTAAATACTACGTTTAAAACCATAAATGTGATACATTTTAATAGTTAATTAAAATGTTTGACTTTTATATGTTCATATTATGTCTAAACACTACACTTAGAACCATAAATGTGATATTTTATAATAATTGACCAAAAGGTTCACCTTTATATATTTATATTATGTCTAAACACAACACTTAAAACCATAAATGTGATACTTTCCAGTAGTTGGTCAAAGGTTTAACCTTTATATGTTTATATTATATCTAAACACTGCACTTCAAACCATGAATGTGTAACTTTTCAATAGTTTACCAAAATATTTGACATTTATATATTAATATTATGTTTAAACACTACATTTAGAACCATAAATGTATAATATTTCAATAGTTGACCAAAAACTTTAATATTTATATATTCATATTATATCTAAACAGTACATTTGAAACCATAAAAGTGTAACATTTTAATAGTTGACCACAATATTTAACCTTTATATATTCATATTATGTCTAAATATTATGCTTAGAAATATAAAAGTATAACATTTTAATAGTTGACCAAAAGCTTTGACCTTTATATGTTTATACTATGTCTAAACACTACATTTAGAATCATAAAAGTGGTTTATTTCAATAGTTGACCAAAATATTTGACCTTTATATATTTATATTATGTTTAAATACTACATTTAAAATCATAAGTGATACTTTTCAATAGTTGACCAAAAGATTTAATATTTATATGTTCATATTATGTCTAAATACTTTAGTTAAAATGATAAAAGTGTAATTTTTCAATAGTTGACCAAAATGTTTAACTTTTATATATTCATATTTTGTTTACACTTAAAACTATAAATATGTAACTTTTCAATAGTTGTCTAAAAGGTTTGACTTTTATATGTTAATATTATATTTAGAAGCAAAATGTTTAACCTTTTTATGTATGCACAATGTCTGAACATTACATTTAGAACCATAAATGTAGAATCTTTCACTAGTCAACCAAACAGTCTAACTTTCCCAATTTTTCAATGTCTATCGCATTATTAAGACACTGGGAAGTTGAGAATCAAAACATAATCGTCTAACTTTCCCAATTTTCCAATGTCAATCACATTATTAAGACATTGGGAAATTGGGAAAGAAAACAGAAGGTTCTATTCTGTGCACACTGGAAAAGAAATAGAGGATTTTGATTTATAGACATATATCCAACTTGACCTTAATGAAATCGAAGCAATTTCACGTCAAAGAACACCAATTATTCCATATTAGGATAATGAAATTGAGCAAAAATTTAAAAAAAATACAAGAATTCACCTATATATAACAAACCAATTCATGCCAAATACAATATTTGTAAATATAACAATTTAAACCAATTAATTCAAACATCACAATTCAGAATTAACAAACCAATCAAGCTTTAACAAACATAAACTAACCTAAACATTGTAACAAATATCATATCTAATTATAATAGTACTAAACAAAATAAAACATAAGTACTGTAAAAACTTAATTAATATCTAAATATCCCTGATATATAGTAGTGATAATTCGACATAAGCACCCAATTGTAATAGTCATTTTCCCTTCCTACATCTCGCATAAATGTGGATTTCACATTATCTCTTACTTTTTCTGAAACTTTGTTATTCTCTTCTTCTAATTTTTTTTTTCTTCTTCAATCGTCACTGTTGATTCAATATACGGCTCATGAACTTCATCCTCCAGTTTCTATGCTAAAGCATCCACCACATCATTTATATAATTATGAAAGCTAGCCAACTTTCTCAAATAAGTTTGACTTTCTTTCTCCAATAGAGCTTTTAATTTACCATGGATAACGAGTTGAAATATAATAAAGTCAATGTCAGATGAATATTATTAAATATCATAACTAATGTACCTTGACTACTTAAGACATTGAGATATTGGTAAAATTTTGAATTATATTCTCTTTTCCAATGTCTCAATATTCTCTCTATAAGGACATATTAAAAAATTGGGAAACATAAACTCCACTTCCTATATTATTTCAGATTTTTCAGTTTTTACATTTTTCATCTTTTCACATTCTTTCATTTACAAAACAACTTGAAATGTATATTACAATCACTACTTGAGCAGAATGACTCCAAAAATAGAGAATTACCGATCACATTTTCATTAAAAAAATGAAAAAAATATGGGCATGAACCTTACTCCTAAACCCAAAATTGTTTTTATCTTGAAGCTCTCCAACTTCGATTAATAACTCAATACCAAACTGTTTTTAATAACATTACCATATTCTAGTGAGAAATTGAAAATATTTATACAAATCCAAATCAATCATATTTTCAATCTAATAAACTCATAATTTAAGTCTATAACAATTATACAAATATTATAAAATACCGAATCAACACTATAGATTTTACATATTTACTCCAGCGAAGTGGATAAACCTTTGCCCATTACTTCAAGTTCACTTTGGGTCATTTTTGGATTGTCCTCCACGTTCTCCAGAGGCTCCTCTGACCTCGGCCTATTCTTCATTCTCTTCATGTTCGAAGCCTTTTTAACTATGTTTTAGTTCTCTAATTTCAACTTTCGAGCTTAAAAACCTCATTCAAGTAGTAACGATGAAAAAGAAAAAGAAATAGAATAAGAAGCGCTCAGGATTGAAAAACATAGTGAAAGAGATTCGTAAGTATCATGGATCTGTGAGGGAAAAAAGATTGAAGTAAAAGATAGAAAATTAGAATAGTTGTGTTTTATTTTTTTATTCAAAATTTAAAAAAGGAAAAAAAAGTAATTCATTTTTTAAATATTTAAATACTAAAAAGCTAATTTGACAAAGAATTTTTTTTTTTATGCTAAACTCTTAAAAAACAAATCTAAAACTAAACTATTGACACAAATATCACTTATTAATTTATGGACAAATATCTCTTATTAATTTATGGAGTAGTCTTTTATTATGATTCTATCGTCGCTTCGTCCACTTGTCCCACGCGAATTACGGTTTCAAAATCCCCCCAGAAGAAGTCATCGAAAAAAAAATATATATATAATAATAATAAAAAATAAATAATCAAATCACAAGGGACCAAATAACACCTTATATTATATCCACTTGAGCAAGTGGGTAAGGTTACATCCAGGTTTGGCATATCTCCACGGTGCACCACTAGGGACGGCTTTTCCTCCTAACTCTTCTCCATTTAGTCTCCTTCTCTCCCTCTCGACTTGGATATTTTATCAGAGCAGTGGAAGAAAATTCATTCATGTTGTCAGATTTTGTGCATAAAGCCGACTCCTCCCCAGCAGGTAATAATCAAGATGATGCTCTTCATCTTCGAGAGCATCTGCTGGTTGTGGAAAACGAAAATGGAGAAGAAAACTTGCATCACTCGAAAATTCAGATCCGAAATTTGACGAAAGTATCAGATACAGGAGCGCCTATTTTGAACGGGATCAGTATGGACATACGTAACGGAGGTGTGATCGTCGGAATCATCGGACCGAGCGGGAGTGGAAAATCGACGGTTCTGAGAGCTCTGAATCGCCTGTGGGAGCCACCATCAGGGACCGTGTTCTTGGACGGTCAAGATATTTGCGATCTTGACGTTCTCAATCTTCGTCGCAAAGTCGGAATGCTCTTCCAGCTTCCTGTTCTCTTTGAAGGTGCGTGTTATTGATCCGATCTCTCTACTCGATACGATGCAAAAATTTGATCGATTTCGTAGGAAACGTCTGGAAATTGGTCATTCTGTTTGGTTTTGTAGTCATCTAATCAGTTCAGATCACGATTCACGTATAGAGTTTGGTTAAATTTTGGTACAGTTTTAATTGATTTGATTTTTAGAACTTAATTTTAGTTATAAACAAACTTGATTCCGGAATTTTGAAATCGTTTTTTTTAAATTATTAACTTAAGCGGGGAGGGGAGTAAGCGGTTGAAAAGTAAGGATTGTAATTTCTGTTACCAGTAAACTTGATAAACCGGTAAGGTATGTTAGACGTGTATTTGTTAAATAATAATAAATAAATAAATAAACCTGAATATTGAACGAGCATTTGATAAAGTAAATTATATATAAAAGAGATATGCTCTTTTAAATTTCATAAATTAGATATTTTAAAGATGAATTGAATTAATTACAATTTTAGTTTATATATAGTTATTCTTTTATGAATTCGTCCATATAAGTCTTGGGTCAATTTTTTATTACTTGTATAGTTTGAATAATACTTTTTAATTTTTAGGATCAAATTTTAGATAATGGTGCTAATGTGACATGCAGACATAATATATCTGCATTATTAAAATAATATATTTACTATACTTTTATTATTTATACTTTTCTCTCATATTAATTTTTTATTATATTTTTTAATCCAATTTGTTTTTCATTTTTAATGTTAAAATAAAATATCCAGATCCAATTTTTCGTAAAGAAAATGATTAAATGATCCGATTATTTTACGAAAAATCGATCCGATCTTTTCGTGAAGTATCTAAAGAGAATTACTTGATTCTTTGTGAGGAACTTAATTAAATTGATCCAATCCTTCACAAAGAATGAGGTCTGATCAATTTGATTTTTCTTCTCGACGAACCGGATCTGATCGATCTAATTCCTCAACCTGAAGGAAAAAAAAAAGACATTGTTCAAACAAGACCTCCATGGAGGTTCAATTTCATGACAAGACCTCCACGGGAAGATCTGAGTTCAAACTAAACCAATGGATGTCTGATTCGAACAATGTCTTTTTTTTTTTCCTTTAGGTTAACGAACCAAATCGATCAGATGTAGTTCGTCGAGAACAAAAATCGAATCGATCAGAACTCGCTCTTCACGAAGGATTGGATCAATTCAATTGAGTTTCTTGTAAAGAACCGAGTAAACCGCTTTAGATATTTCTCACAAAAAGATCAAATCGTTTTAATCCTTCTTTTTTATAAAATAAAAAAAAATCAAATCCAGATTCTTTTTAACACTAAATATGAAAAAAAAAATTAAAATTTGGATTAAAAAGTATAATAAAAAATTAATTAGGGAGGAAAGTAAAAATAATGAAAGATTAATGAAAAAATAATAATAATTATACTATTTTAATGACGCTGACATTCTTCGTTCAGCGTCCCACATTAACACCATTAGCTAAAATCCGATCATAAGGATTAAAAAGTCTTATTTAGATTATACATGAACTAAAAAGTTAACTGAAAATTACATATAGACAAATTCGTAAGAGACGAACAATACGGACTAAAATTGTAATTAACCCTTCTAAGATTCCATTAAAAGATTAACTAATTTCATTATCTAGTCCATTTTAACAATCCGACCTATCTTTAATCCATCCATATTTAATAACCAATATATACTTTTTTTTAAAAACTATCATGATTAGATAAAAAAAAAAAGAAAGACCGCATCATGAAAATTGAAAAATAAAAGAAAGAAAAATAGATTATTAGAAATGGGTCTGACTTAAAAATGGAGTCAAGTTATTAAAATGAAGTGATTAAAGGAAATTGGTTAGTTTTAATGAAAAATTGAAATCAAGAATTTTAGTTTATGAAACTTTAAAAGACCTAAGTCAAATTTTATAAATTTGAGAGATTTAAATCTAATAAAATAAAAGTTCAAAGAAGTAAAGTCTTAGTTTACTCTTGATAAAATATGTAAAAGCACTTTACTTTTTTTCCCCTTTAAATGCACTTTAAAAGGCGGAAGAAAAAAAAAATCGGATAGTTACCCGATCCGATCAAAATTTCGGACATCCGCACGCATCGGGTCAGATTCCGATGCTCTACCCTAAAGCTATGCTTAACCCTAAAGCTAAGTGCTTCTTTATAAAATCACATTGCAGGTACAGTTGCAGATAATATAAGATATGGACCACAACTGAAGGGGAAGAAGCTAAGTGACAGTGAAGTCTATAAATTGCTCACACTTGCAGACCTCGATTCCACTTTCTTCAACAAACCCGGCACAGAACTATCAGTGGGTCAAGCTCAACGCGTTGCACTTGCCCGAACATTAGCTAATGCCCCAGATGTAAATACTCTTTCCTAATATGTACTTTTAAGTAATTTTGCAAGCTAAGTAATTATCCTGATCTCTTAACCGAAATTGTTTTTAAAAAATAGGTTTTACTGCTGGATGAGCCCACAAGTGCTTTGGACCCAATATCAACAGAAAACATAGAGGAAGTTTTAGTCAAGTTGAAGAAGAAATGGGGATTGACAATCATAATTGTGTCTCATAGCATTAAGCAAATCCAGAGAATTGCTGATATGGTATGCCTTCTTGTGAATGGGGAAGTTGTTGAAGTCTTAGAACCTGATAAGCTTTCTGAAGCCAAGCATCCCATGGCACTCAAGTTCCTTGAGCTCAGCTCGTAATGTCATTCCCAATCGATCTCGGACCATTTCCCCATTTTTGGTTTAGGAAGCTTCATGACTCAGTACTCTCAATAGTATGCGACATGTCTGATCGGAGAGGATGTGGGATTGGTTTTCAGGTATATTAATTTTTCTCGTTTGGTTTTCCATGTTTTTGTAAGCATTTGTGTAAGGTATGATATATAAATAATTGAATACTTTTATGGGGCTTGGTCTTGAGAGTGTGTTGAATTTTCCTTTTTGTGTCTATGTACAGATATGTTGATCAACTATATTTTTGAGTAGGCAACTATAATTTGGATACCTTTTTTATAACGAAATGAAGATCCATTATGTAGTCATTCCATTTTGTCTAATCAAATATAAATTATTATATAAATTTAATTATACTATAATAATCATACATATATTTCTGAAACGTACGTGAGGCTCGTCAAAATTGTGAAAAGTAAGCTTAATTTATTTCACCATATGGATTTGAGATTCATCCATTATGATTGTTTTTTTTTATAATTATTATATATTTTAATTGAGATATGCCTCGAACTTTCAGATATGTTTTTTAAGCTATAGTTTCAAACTTTGAGATATGATTTTTAAATGAGTTGAAATCTCTCAACCTCACCTCACGGGTGAAAAAAGACGGACTCCAAAACTCATAAAAATCATCCATAATATTCAAAAGTCAAAAGTCAATATATCTATTAATTTTTAATAGATATTTGTTAAATTCAAAATGACCGACCTGCCACGTTATAAAAAATTAAAAAGAATATTAAAATTTTAATAATTTTTTCACTCTAGATTTTTGTTTAGATTAATTTGGCAATGATAAGTGATTTTATGAGTTTTGGTGATTGATACGATTTTTGGTTTATTTAACCTACAAAGTCATAACCATAATTTTACTTTATCTTATACTTAATGTGTCCTTCATAGATAAGACTAATATCCGTCCATAGTTTCACAAAATCGAATTATGTATTTATTGAATTTCACTCTCATTGTTTCTTTGTGAAGGATAAGAAAACTGGGGCGATTCTCATTCAAAGGCCATGTGAGGATTGAATATACCGCTCAAAGCATTGATGGCACCACACATATCTTCAATTTCGGCATTTATTGGTGAACGAACTTCTTATAATGGGTGGCATTGACGCTTAGGGCCTTCGTCTTTTAAAATCATATCTATTTTGGTTAAATCTTTTTCTCTTTCGGTTTCAAATTTAAACTCTAAAGTCTTGGATTCATATTCTTTGTGTTGTTTGAAATGCTTTGAAATTGAAACTAAATCATCTTTACATTTCTAGACATGTTCTTTTTTATGAGGATCGTATGCTCTTTGCTCACATGTCTCAATCAAAAGAAAATTCAGTCACCTCCAATCGCGCTCGGGATCTGGCTCTACCGCCCATGCCCAGGTGTTGTTCTCTTCGCCAAACTTAAGCCATGAAGGTGAAAAACTCCTTGCATCCTCTCCTTCACAATCCAATCCCGCTACTGTTCCCAGCCCTCTTCTTCATTCTTCAACAAGTCAATCACAAGTTCCCTTTGGGCCTTCATCTTCTCATTTTACCAGCCCAACCCACAATCTTACAAGTTCACCTACCCAGTCCATGTGTACCATCTTACCTACCTAACTTGCTAGCTTGCCCATGCGACTCGCCCATCCCACATGTGTACCACCCAAGCCCACCTGTGCTCCAGTGCAACCACCTCCCAAACCAACCAAAATACCTCTTATGTAAGTCCCTTCACCTTGTATTTGCACCAAAATACCTCTCTTGTGACCAGACCAATCAACCAATTCCTACCTATATTTTGAAAGTGTTATGTCTTTTAAGCCCCTCAAATTCACCAAACGGGTCATAGACTTTTTGTGATTCAATCTTAAATGTATAATTTATTAATGAATTATGATCACTTTTTATTTTTTTGAGCATGTTAATCTATCACATTATTATTATTATGTTGGAAATAACGATGTGTGTATATAGACTTGATAGATTTTTAAATCTTAGGTTTTTTACTTGGAACCATGATAGTGATCACGCCCAATGAGATCAAAATAGCTAAAAGCCTAAGATCCAAACTGTGTATAGTCATAGGTGTCATGATGAGATAATTACAATTTGAAAGGAGAATAATGTTCTCATAATTATCGATATTAGAGAATATCTTATTAGGAATGGGGTGATTGTAGAGACTCAATCACTGAATGTGATCATTAGATAAGTCTTAATGGTAATAATATTATCTGTTAGTGAGATTTGTTAAGTTGTTATTGTACTTGAGATTCTTAGACCTGTGATCATCATAATACTGATGTATGAGATATCACTCGACCTAACCCTATCAAATGGTCACTATAAGGGATCCATTGAGCATATGTTCTTGTATGGGTAGTTTATATGGTGATAAGATGCGATCCATCATATCCTATGAGTGATGTACTTTGTGCAACATTACAAAGTAGAATGGTTGGAAAAGGAATTTCCATAAATTCATTGTCTACTTGCATAAGAGATTACATGATTCATATGGTCAGTTTAATAGGGTTTAACTATTAAACCATATCTTAGGATTGATCATGACTTTGGCACAGATGGAAAGATCAAACTAGTACGGTAATAGTCATCATAGGTTCTTTTAGAAGTTCTAAATACTTCTCATTACAAGGATATCTCATATACCTTGTTAGAAGCCAATGTCCATCTGGTGTTTAAATTTAATTAATTATAAAGATGATCATATTAACTATTTAACTTAAAAGATATTTTAAGGGTAAAACGATCCATTCATCATAATGGGTAAGACTCTTAAGTTCTTATAGGGCCCTACCTACCAATGTAGTGTAGAATCTAGTCGGCCACATACATTAAGAACGATAAGATCTCAGTTGAAATCTAATTTGGAGAATTTGATTTGTTCTTAGAGAACTTAATTTAAGAGTTAAATATCATATTAGTTTACTTTATGAAGTCTTTATCACACCTTACTACTAGCATAACTAAAGTGTGATATTTATTTAATTTCAAATAAAATAATTAATTAGAAAAATATTCAATTGAAAATTTAAGTTTATTAAATAGTGATTTAATTAATTTAAAGTTAAATGATATTTTTATGGTTAAAGGAAAAACATGATTGACCATTAAATGGTTAATGGGCTTAATCGGGCAAGTGGGTTAGGCTCAAACTGGGTCCAACTTTTACTGGGTAAAGTTGGACATATGATTTGGGATTATTGGTCCACAAGTCTTTACAATTAAAAACTATAAAAATGAACGGACCTATAATTAATCCGGAACATTCATTAAAGTAAACTAAGCCTTGGAAGCCCATAAGGGATAGACACAATAGAGAGTTTGCCTATAAAAGCAAGACATCATCCCTAGGCCATTAACCTTAGCCGCCCCCCTACTTGAGAGAGAGAGATAGATAGAGAGAGAGAGTTCTCATATTTTTCTAAACATCATTTCCCTCTTCAAATGTTCCCTTCTCATGAGTTCAGATCGAAACAAGAAAATAACCCTTGAATTAATTGTTTGTGTTGTTCACGATTAGAGGTTGAGTAATAGCTTGAAATTGATGGCGGTGACGATGGCTTGAGGAGGCCGACAGCTTGAAGGATGAGTGTGAGCCTTGTATCGTCCTCTTCTTCTCTACCTCCTCTTTTCCTCTTGTATTCAAAGCTATTTCTTGATTAGAATATGTAAAAGAGTTTTCGGATGAGGAATCATTCCTTATTGCATATCCCAGTTAGTCTGGAACTGAGAACCCAGTTGCTAAAATTTTAAGTAGTACTTCCACTCCGAGTTCGAGGAGATTCATTAACATACACATTTAAAATTCAAGTTCTGAAGCCTAATTTCTAGCACAACCCATTACCATGCCACTTATTATGGACTCTCCCCATCATACCAGCCCATTGTCCAACCCAACCGAACAATAGTTTCCCACTCTATGCATATGTTGATGGACAAATTCGGCAGACCACATGCGTCTGCATTTGAAAAAATAGCATTAGAATTCGCTATCGTTCTATCATCGATAAAAATGTAGTGTGCGGGCATGCTAGAAGTAACGATACTTTGAAAGTACGGAAACTTAAATTATAATAATATAAATTGCAAAAATAGTAAAGATGAAATAAAATGCAAAAGTATGGAGTGTATATATATTAAAGGCAAAATAAGTAAGATGTGCATTAAAATAAATAGCAATGGAAATTAAAGTGCATTTAAATTAAAGAGCATAAAAATAAATTAAACATTTAAATTAAAAGACATTCAAATAAATTAATCATTTAAATGAAAAGACAATAAAATAAAAGATGCAAATGACAATAATAATGACATTGTATTGTAATGGAAAGATCTAACTGAATCACAAGAACAAAGGAGCATGACAGAATGCTCAACGGGTTACACCAATTTTGGATACGAAGATCTACTAAGCAATAAACTAACGTGATTGTAAAGCTATGCTAAACTTTGGGCAGTGGGGTGAGTGTCGTCACTTGAATTCAGCAGATAGAATGCATGCAGCTCTAACAATAATCCTGAGAGGGATTTCTTTTAGGCTGTAGCCTTGGAAGAGTCTTCAAGGCAAGGAGCCTCGAAAGAGAGAAAACACCTTTCGGGTGGATGGTGATGGATTGATTGTTGATATTTGATTGTTTTGTCTTGTCAGGTTGTTGTTTTTTTGGTTTTTTTTTAATGTCACTTGGAAGGAGGTGCTATTTATAGGCGGCATGTAACTTAGGTGGCAAAGTGGTGGAAAGATCCGAAATTTATCGGAAAAGCCTCTTCAGTTTGGATTTTACGGTTTAGTCCTCAAAAAGTCACAGTTTTAGCGTTAGTCCCTAGAATTAGTAAACCTAGACTTTTTGTTTTGCAGGTTGGTCCTTAAAATTGTTGAAAACCCCTTGAATTAGTCAAAGTCCTCTCATATTTTATAGGTCAATCATTGACTTTTGTGTATGAATACCTGGACATTTCAAAAGTCTCCTTAACTTCTATAGAAATACACCTGAAAAAGGTTTAAAAATGACTAAATACCAAGAAATATTCCCAAAATATACCATAGATAGGAAAAAATCAGACCATCCACCTCAAAGGGTGGCCGCTCGTATTTTCCAGTCAGCTAGGGTCTACTATTGACGGCTAGGGCGGTTGCCTATGCTTCTTAGATGCCTGGCGGCAGAGTGGCCGCCCGTGTGGGTTAGTTACCGACAATCGAGGCGATTGCCCGTGTGGGTTGGTTGCCCACGATCAGTCTTCAATCGTTGGGTAATTCACTTAGTTTTGCCTAGTTCAGATGGAAAAATCCTAATTTTAGAAAATTTTGACTTATTCTATGATCACTCATTAATATTTCCTATCAAAAAAATCTTCCAATTACAAAATCCATATTTTTGCATCAACAAATGCCCCCTCCCCCCCCCCCCCCCTTATTATTCATTTTATTAAGGATATACTTAAAATAAATGGAATAAAGGACACAATGCCTCTATAAGTTTAGCCTATCGGGTGACCCATTCAGTTTAAATTCAACTATCATAGCATATCCCAAACTTATCTCTAGTGGGGAAAGTAACCCTTATGAGATTCCTTTTCAGTATGATAACATCTCTCTACCACACCTTTGAACGAATGATGATTCAATGAATTCATCATCTTGGTCTAATAGCATAGGAAGCGATTCCTTGTCCCAGGGCTCTTTATCCCTTCATGCTTAAATTAGCAGCTTTCCTTCTTTAAGGTCTAGAAATTGCATACATCGGTTCTGGGTAGGAGGAACTCCTACTTGAGCTTGATGCTATGATTTATGCCAAACGTCCTTCCGACCAGATTCAGATTAAATTCAAGTGGATTGCTGATGAGATTCCTTGGCTTACTACTCTTCATAAGGAACATACTAACAAGAAGGTAGAAGCCGCTAGATTTATGGCAAATCATAACTTGGAGTTTCATAGTGTGACTTAGAGAAAGTTACTGATTAAAGATACTTAAGAGCATATTGAGCACCTGAATGAAGAACACAACATGCTTTCAGCCTAAATCTCTTAATTGGAAGCTCGCCTTTGAACCCCTCATGATCGTCGCTTTGACATTCATGTGGCACTCGGCGAGAGCTGAAGCATCTATAGTTGCCTGATCAAGAGCACCGATCATGCTGTGAAAGACGCTTTGAGTCAATCAACCGTCCAATGTCACCAAGAGAAAATTGCAACTTATGCTGAAATCTTGGATGGTTTGGACCCTTCCTGGCATCATCTTCAGTACAACCAATATGTTTATTTTCCTTTTTCTTTGGATTTTCTTAACGATTTTATCATAATCGTATTACAATTGTTCGTTGGTTGAATTTTTCAACTAATAAAAACTTGTCTTTTGTTTTATTTTGATCCATAATTCGGCTTAGATAAGCTGAATGTTCTATTTGATTTGAAAATATTGCGATTTGAGATAAAATTTGATTAACATGACATAAAATCGGGCAAAAAATTAGCCGAATTTTCTTAAATCAAGTGAAAATCGTGTAAAATCCATCCCAAATAAGCCAAATCTTTTGAAATCTCAGGAATATCTTCGAAATGATTCAAAGAGATCGGACTTACCCTATTTTTTCTGCTCAAATCGTGTGGGTAGGTGGCCAGTATACCCAATTCTTTCTGCCCGGCACCCTATGCATGGGCAGCCGCTACCGGCTGCCCGTGAGATTGCGGTGATCAATGGATCTGGGCCGTTCTTGTCTTGCTTCCCTTTTGTCCTATTTGAAAGGTCATCTTCTCTCATTTGTGTGACATTTTACTCCTTAGAAGGTCACTTTTCTCCTATATCCCTTTATAAAAGTGACTTTTCTCGAAAAAAATGACTTTTTCTCAATGGATACCCATGTTGTTGCTCTTCTTGCTCGAAATCCCCTCTAGGAGAGTATGATCATGAGATCATTATGGAGGTCGGCGAAGGTGTGACCCTCGGTCCATTCCTTCTTAGTAACAATATTATTCTTGATTGGGAAACTTTTCCTTTTGCCGATCAGTTTCTTTTTGAGTTAGAGATGTTAGCTGGTGATTCATGTCAGGTCTAAAATTTAGGAGCTAGCCTACCCCGCCCCTTGAACACTGACCGGGTAGGGTACCTAGGCTTAGACCTATATTGTTATATAAATAGCAATCAACCGGGTTGGCTGAGTTCATTGATTTTACTCTGGATCTTGTAGCTTTTGATGCTCTAATCTTTAAAGGATGTCGCCTAAGATACAAAAGGAGAGAGAATGCATGGATTGAATTACCCATGCTTGCTTATAGGTTTTATGTCATGCTATGTACAAGGCCAGATATTGCCCAAGGCTCTAAGTGTTACGAGGATGAATTAAAGCAATTCGGATGAACAACATTAAAATATTGTCGTAAAAAATTATACGTTCTTTAGAAAGACAAAGGATATGTTCTTTATTCATAGATATTCTGAATTGAAATTAAGGTTTTCATAGACTCTAACTTTCAATTGGACATGTAAATCCACACCATTTATCATTTTCATGCTTAGTATTGAATTAGTTAGTTGGAAGAGTTCCAATAAAGAAGGGACTGACAATATAATTAACAAAATAAATATATTAATACTTGCAAAGCAAAATAAGTATATTAGATGAAAAGGTTCACAACTGAACTTATAATATTTGCTATCATCATTAGTCATGTTGTAATGAACTACAGTTACAATGGTGCACAACGAAAGCAAAGGAATTGAGGTCTCATTGGAAATCTAAAATGCGTATTACTTGAAAGTATAATGCATATTAAGCCAATTAGGTCTAACCCGATTGAGTTATTTATTTATGTGAATCAGTCTTGATATATATAAGTTATCAATTAAATTAAATACTTTGTATTTAAATAAATATTTTGTCTATCATATTAATTGTCGTTATGTTGGAAATGACATTTTATGCATATTATTTTGTATGACGTACTTGACAGATTCTTGGATCATAGATATGCACTTGGAATTATGATAGTAATCACGCTCGGTGAGATCAAAGTAGCCTAATGTCTAAGATCCAAACTACTAATAGTCATAGGATTTTCATGATGAGATAATGACAATCCAAAAAACTATTACTTTCATTATTATCTTTGAGAGAATAATAATGTTCTCATAATCATCGATATTGAAGAATATCATGATAAACATGTAAATGATTGGTAGAGACATAATCACTAAACATGATCACTAAAAAAGTCTCCATGGTAATAATATTGATTAGTAATGAGACTTGTCAAGTAGCTATTGTACTTGAGATTCTAAGACTTAAGATCAACACAATACTAACGTATAGACTATCATGCTTTGAATTACTAAACGTGTTCTTGTTTAAGGGTTACTAAAAAGGTGAACCATTGGACATATGTTCTTTTACGGGTAGTCGGTAGGGTGATAAGATGTGATCTATTATCTCTATATTAGAGGAAGAGTCCTATGAGTGATGTACCTTTACGCAAAAAAGAAATCCTTAAGCAAGGTAGTATGGTATGAAAATAGTTTTGTAAATCTATTGTTTGGTTGCATAACGACTCACATGATTCACATGATCAGTCTAATAAGGTTTAAAAGTTAAATCATGTCCAAAGGATGACCTCTGGCTCTTAACTTGATCTAATAAGTGGGATCGGCCTATTGACTTGTTGCGCCTGATTTACTACTTACTGAGGCATTTCAACGATCGTATGCAGGATCAGCTACTAGTGGCAGCTTATTGGCCGTTGGTTGATTTTCGGTCGTGCTACTATTTTCCTGAATGGCATAAGGGTTTTCGGCCTGATGCCCCCTCCCCCCTCAATGATGCTCTTGATGATGGGATAACTCATGAAATTCAATGAGCTTTTATCCCAACATATCAAGACATTCAGCCAGACTAGCATCTGATACATCCATTCTCTTAAGGAGTCGGACAATGAAGATGTCGTATAACCTGTGGCTCGGACTACCTTGATAGACAATCTAAGTAGGCTAGACATTAGATTCACCTAGAGTGATATCAGCCTTGGTCATCCTATACTTACTAGTTCATCTCAACCAATCATCTTGAATTTTGGCCAACACTTGCTCCTCATATGGTGTAGGACTAGGTAGGGCCTATGGACTTGAAGACTCTGACAAATCACCTTCAACTTTGCATTTGCGGAGGCTATGTCTATGCAATTGATGGGTAGACATCACTACAATAAGTCTCACTGGGCATGCCAAATTGTTGATATGCGAAATTATGCGAACGCATGGTGAATGGGAAAGTGTTGCGAAATCACCATTGCGGATGTACTAGAAATATAAAAATACTTTGAAATTGGTAATAAAAAAACATGTAATTTAAATTGCAATAAAGTAAAAAATGATAAATATAAAGTGTGATAAGATAAAGACAATATATTAAGTGCGATAAAAAAAAGAGCATTAAAATAAAATGTGATGAATTGAATTGCAATAAATCAAAGACACATTTAAAAGAGTATTATAATTGGAAATTGATCTAACTATAAATAAATGGCAAAAAAAATAGGACATAATACTTAACAGGTTACACTATTTTAATAAATGGCAATCTATTGGGCGATGAATAAAAATAGATTGCTTTAATGGTGAGACATGGTAAACATTAAGAATGTTCGGTGAATCACTCAAGCCAAGAGCCTATAGAGCGGTAAAATAATCCATTGAATAATTGGATTAAGGTTTTGGGCCAAGTGTTTAGTGTTGAACCCATTGGTGTTTTGGATATTGTTGTGTTGTATCCTGTGTTCGTTCTTCTTTAGGTCCTATTTATAGACAAAGTATAAGACCCCCTTTACGTAGTGAGCTAGTCACTTTCCTTGATGAGTAAGGCTGCTAACTTGGATAGTTAACGCGAAATATTATATTTTTGCCCTATAAAATTACTTATCGGCATAAAAAATTACACGCATCCCTTATTTTGACAAGAGACCCCATAACTCAATCAAATCAATTTTTACTTTTTTTAGAGACCCTTTGAATTTGATGAGATGTCCTTGAAATTAGTCAAAGAGAAACTCTTATTTGCTAAAAGGTCCTTGGACCAATCCAAATATCTTCATTGTTTGGCTATTTAATTTATTTCCTTTAGGCTTTTTCACATTATTTGTCACATGTCAAAATATTAATTTTGGCATCAACAGCTCTCGTGGGTTTAGGAAGGGAGAGGGAAATGAAAGGAAAATGGTGAAAAAATATATATCTTTTTATTTGTGGGAAAGAAATGTATAAATAATAAAATTGAAAATGAGAAAAAAAAATGGCAATAACATAGTGGGGGTAGTTAGGGTGGCGTCGATATTACTACAGGTGGTTGTACACCCAGTGACTTCTGAAGCAAGCTTAAGGCGAAGATGGTTGAGGTGCTTACGTGTGTGCATACTTGGATTATATGTTTACAATTCTCTTTAGTTGGTGTCATGGATGGTTTAAAAGACTTTGATGAAGTTGATGGTACATTTTTTTAATATTTATTATTTACTATTTTTATTTTGTCATATATTCTTTCAATTCATATTTATTTAGTCGTTGAAATTTTGCAGAGCCATTAGCACAATTATCGAGTGCAGAGAGCTCCGTTATTTAAATGTAAAAATGTTGTGTTATTTGATTTGTAAAGTTGTGTGGTTAGATATTATAATATAAAATTTTATTTAAATAAGATATTAAATAAAATAAATTATATAAAATAAATTATTAAATGATATAAAAATTATATATATTATATTATTAATATATTCATTAATTATATATACTATGATATAATTAAAAAAAAATAAAATAAGTGAAAAAACTAAAAATCCGACCGGTTCGAGTCTAATATCAGTTTGGTTATCGTCGATTCTCATGGCTAAATCGGTATAAAATCGAGTCAGCCGTGGTTTCGGTTTCATTCGATTCAGTTTAGTTTTGCTGGAAACGTGAAGAGAGAAAGAGAGCCGAACGGAAGAAGCTGCCGGTAAAAGTGAGCAAGCCCTTAGATGTTGTCATAATTTCTCTGGCAAAAAACCACAAACAAATCGCTGAAGTCCAAGCGTCAAAGTTTTCTCTGGTTTTACTGATTCGATCCAACAAGTTCTCGCTGCCTCTTTTTCTGCGATTTCTGTATGGTTAGTCATTTGAGAGGGGGAGAAGTTCAGAGCATAATGCCACAGCTGATGAAATCTTGTAGCTGATGCGTACCGTTTTCTTGAGGTAGGTCTCTTAAATCAGCTAAATCTATATTTCACTTTTTCTCGTTTGAGCAAGTACTGTTATCAGATCTTTTATCATCTTCAAATCCTTAGAAGAACGATCTCGACTTTTCGGAAAATCAATTGCTATTTATAAGATTGAACGATGTTCTCATTTTGATTCATGGAAATTGGAGGTTCTGTTTTTCGCTCATGTATTTCTAAGCGTTTCTTTGGCAGGTGTCTGAGATTAATCAGATGTGTTCATATCCTGGTAGAATTTCGATTAGGATTAAAGGGAAGGAAGAAAATGACTCATTAGTGGGCACAAGTTCTCACGTTCACAATGATAGCACCGTTCAAACTTCAATAAACCTTTCTTCATCATCATCGCCGTCCTTATCATCTTCCTCAGGTGATGTTGATGAGGCCCCTAGGACTGAGGATAATAAGCAAGGCCCATCCAACGAGAATCTCTCTCGAGAATTGGTACTTTATGATCCAGTGGCTAATGGTACAGGGCCTGCAGGCCCAAGTGAGCCTGTACTGGAACCAGTTGCATACCAACCTCCTCCTCCAAATATTCCAAAAATCTTGCCATCTATAGGTGCTTTCACTGTTCAATGTGCAAATTGTTTCAAATGGAGGCTAATTCCGACTAAGGAAAAGTACGAAGAAATCCGTGAACATATTCTGGAACAACCCTTCTATTGCAAAACTGCTCAGGAGTGGAGGCCTGATATTTCCTGTGAAGATCCTGCAGATATTAAACAAGATGGAAGTAGACTTTGGGCAATTGATAAGCCAAATATTTCACAACCTCCTCCTGGGTGGCAGCGACTGCTAAGGATCAGAGGTGAAGGAAGCAGCAAATTTGCAGATGTGTATGTGTCTTAATGCTATCACAATGTCTTAGTCTATTTGCCCACTCCGTTGTTTAGGATCTAAGTTTAGATATCTAATATTTTGCATAGTTCTTGGCCTATACTAGATTGTGAAGTAAACTGGATTTTGTATTCCAAACCATTTCTAAACCATCTACAGAATTCTGAACCTGGATTTAGACCGAAAATGGAGTTTGAAATACTTCCTTAAATGGTGTCTATATAGATTAATGTGTGGCTTGTGATTTAAGATAATTTTTCTTGGTTTCATTAGAACCTTTTATTGTTGTTATAAGCTGTATACATTGTTTTGTAGGTACTATGTAGCACCATCAGGCAAGAGACTTCGCTCAATGGTGGAGATCCAAAAGTATGATACTCTCAATTCATTGTTCATTGTTGTTTACTTCAGTACGCCTTTGAGTATAAATGAGTTGGTGGTTTAGATTGAGGATTTCGGACTAAGTACTATGTTATTTCTATGTCGGAAGTTTCTCAAAGTTTTTTCTAATGAATACAGATTCTTGCTGGAACATCCCGAGTATATGAATGATGGGGTAACTATGGCACAATTTTCATTTCAAATCCCAAAGCCACTGCAAGAAAATTATGTAAGAAAGCGGCCTCCTCGTCTGGCTGCCTGTGATGGCATTAAGTCAGTTGAACCTGGTGAAGGTATGAAAAAGAAACTCTGTAGTTCGACATAACTAACTGAAATTTGTGTTTCATTACAGACAAAGCTTTCTGTGCTTGAGAGCTTATAGTCTATTACTAGATTAGAATGTGGCTGAATGCATTCTCTCCTCCTTGCGGCATATTTTGGCACGCGGATGAGTAAACCAATCTTTAATGTGGTTGAATTTTTTGCATGAATGTTTTGGTGCTACTTGATCTTTCAAATTCCTCCCTGATTTAAAATCTTCTAATGACTTCTTTTGAGATCCCAATTTTACATTCTGTATTTGAGATGCTAATTATATAATAAATTTAATCATCAGACTTCAGAAACTACATCCGCAAATAGATTTTGAGGTATTTTCCACCAATGCATTATTTGCACCATAAAGGTTAACCGTAGTTACCACAATTATATAAGATCTTGGGAGAGAGGGTTTGTTCTTTTGCCATTAACCCTGTTGTTAATTCTTCCAAAGTGTCTCGTTTATCTCAAAATAAAGAATAGTCTCTTATATCTTGACATATGTATGAGTATGATATCTTCTGCCAACTTTTAGCTTTTGTGTATGTATATATATATATATGAACTAGATCAAGTAGTAGTAAACTTGCCTTCATGCCTGCAGTGAATCCACTGGCATGGGCTGGACCAGATGATCCTACAGGGTTGTGCCTTGGTAGACCAGCTCTCCCACCTCCACCGCAGTACTTTGAAGCTCCTCTCTTTGATCATTTGTCTCAACCTCCAAGAAAGCAAGCAAAGAGATTTAGGTCAAAAGAGACATCTAATAGTTATCCTCCAAACCATAGTCAGCAATCAAATGCGAGATAGAGCCCCAGGTTTCCCCTAAATAGTTTTATCCGGCTGGTGTGGTGGAAGATGTTGTAACGTTTGGTTAGAATTTATGAAAAAATCATGTTACTACAGTGGAGTGTATTATTTAATTTCATTTCCACAATCATTGAGCTGTGTGCTCTTAATGATTTTGCTTTGATAAGGTTATTCAAAATATTTTAAGAAATTATTTTAGAATTTACCCCTCCAATAATTATTTTCTTAAATATTTTCTCTTTTTTTTTTTGCTTTTTACTTTCCAAAAACAAGAAAAAAATATATACCAATTATCCCTTGTCCTTTCTAAAACTTATATCTATATTTTTATTTTCCTTTCATATTTTCCCCTCACCTTTATTTCTCTTCTCGTTCTCAAATTCTAAATCTACCAAATTTAAATCTACCAAATTGGAATCTTCTCTCACTTGTTCTCTCTCTTTCTCTCTACTTTCGTTCTCCTTCTTTTCTTGGTCTTTGGTTTCGCTCTTTGCTCTCTCACTATCTCTCGCTCTCATTATCTTCTCTCACTCGGCAACATGGAGCATAATCAAGTTTAATTCGGAGAATATGAAAATCACACAGTATATTTTGAATTTGAAAAAATTGCTAGATGATTTTGAATTTAAGTTTAAGTTTGAGTTGAGCTTGAAATCTTTAGATCTAAGTATGCATCTGTGATTTTAGTCTGACCGAAATTGAGATGCAATGTGAGTGCATCTCACATTTCGGTATGAGTATGCACTTCTAAGTTAATACGCACATTGAAATGTGATTTCGGGCTGAGATGATGAGATGTCGATTGCGTATTATATAAATATAAATAAATTGAACTTTTTATTTATTGTTTTTAGGGGGATCTATCATCTAGACTTGCTCCAATACTGGAATTTGAGGATTATTTTTCATCTTCGATTATTGTTCGTTTGAAACTCTATGATGTTTTTTGTCATGAGTAAGAGAAAGTTTAATTATAAAGAGTTAGAAATATTTAGTAAGTCATGCTTCGGCCATTTATTAAAGATTGATGGGAAGCTTACACTCTCCGCTCAAATAGTCAATTCTTTGATCATTTCTCAGACTCAATAAAAAAAAAATTATGAGGCATGGTATATTATAAATGGTCATCCTCTCTGTTATTCAATGAAAGAGTTCGCTCTTATTATCGGACTAAGATGTCACAAGATACCAACCGGCCTCCTTATTGGTCCAAGTCAAGAAAAATGTTGAATTCTTGAATTACTAGTTTAAAGAAAGGATGATATGACATATGGTGACCTTATACAGATTTTTTAAAGTATGGAGGTAGAACTAAAAAGTGGTATGACCGAGATACTGATGAAATGACAGAGAGTGATGATCTACAAGTGAAGTTAGGGCTTCTTTATTTTTTGGTAGTGGTACTATTAGGTATAAGGGAGTCGCATAAAGTACTACGTTAATATCTGTATATGGTCTCGGATATTGAGTTCTTCAATATTTATCCTTGGGGTAAAGTAGTTCATGAGAGAACTATTTAAAGCATTAAAAGAGACAACCTTATGGAGAAGTCCGTAAGAGCTACAACTAGAGAAAAAATAATTGTTAAGTGGGATTTACTCAATTTTCCGCTCGCTTTCTAAGTATGGGCACTTGAAGCAATTTCAAGCCTTGGAGAGACTCTTGGGGAGTGTCCGGAGAAAACTTGTAAGCCACGGATCTTGAATTGGGCCATGCATTCTACTAAATCTATGCTGAAGAATATCATCAAAGTTTTGAGTAATCGAGAGGTTAGTTTTTATTGTGATCAATAATTATTTAATTAGTCGACTTCTATAAACTTCTTTTAATGATATAGGCTAGATTGAATGAAATCTTATGCCCATTAAGGAAGAAAGAATGCACTCCTTATATGGCTAACATTGATTTGTTTGATGACGAGGTTGAAGATGATATCATTGATTTTGTGATGACTTTACTGGATCTGGCCACTAAAGATGTAGACTATTTTGAAGAGTGTTCTATATATATTGTTTCACATGACAAGAACTTAGTGGTGGAGGATGAAGATGTAAATATAGAGTGGGCATAAGATTTTTTAGATGTGGAGGATGAGATACCAACTCGTGATTAACCCTTTCCATCTACACCGACCGTTGATCGTGACATATGGTATATAATGCAGAGGATAGAAGAGAAGATTGAGACCATTGGTCAGAAGATGGAGCAGAGATTTGGTGGGCTAGAGCGGATATTTGGTGAACTTGAGCATAGATTTGATGGGCTGGAGCGTACAATCGGTTTGATCTATGAGAAAATAGGATGTGCAGCCTATCCATCCACTAGTACAAATGTCTTAGGTTATTATGGTATATATGCCACATCGGATTCATCATCAGCTTATGATGAATTAAGTCTACACCATTGCTCAGGTGATCCGGGAGAGGTACAAATATTACTTTATTTAAGAATTTAATTTAATTTTTTTTTTAAATTTTCCTACGTCTTATATTTTTTTTTTGTGAACGGGTGGCTAGAGATGCTAACGCCTCCTAGGAAACAACTGTGGGTCAACGATTTGCGAGGATAAGAAATCTTGGTGCTATTCTTAAATCTTCATTCATAGATCCAGAACTACTCAAGTCTCCATTCATAGATATAGATCTACTTCAAAAATATAATGTATTAAAGTTTAATCCATATCGTAAACCAAATAAGGTCGCAGAGAGGGCTGCAATGATATGGAAAACAAGTAAAGATGAGTCAACTGTCAAACTCGTGATGGGCATTCAAGTCGACAAGTCATTTTTTAAGGTATTAAGACTCTAAGGAAAGTGGTTGCAAAGTTTAGTAAGTATTATCCAATTTTAATTAAACATTACATTTACATTTATAGATAATTTTACTTGGAACCTAATTTTAAAAAATCTTTTAGCAGCATATCAACGAATGTTTGTTATTGATTTGGATTCAGCTTGTAACTTACCCCGATCTATTCCATTTCATTCAAATAAACCCCATAGCAATAATGGACGACCTCTTCAGTGCGACTTTGGTTAGAGTGATAAAGGGCTAGCGATAAGTAGATGACCTATTGCTCATTAGGTATGCATGAAAATCCGATTACGTAAGAATTTTATATCTTAGATTTTTATTACTATGCCCTAACACGGTTGACTTTCGAGTTGTAGTTACATAGTGGGAACCTCACAATAGCCTGCAAGCCCGCTCGGAGTATATGTCATGTGTACATGCTACTGAACTTGAAAAATATGCATTGGGTGGCCTTATTTGTGGACTTCCACACTTGAACTCTATACATTATGAATTCAAGAGTAGATATTCAGAAGGAAATTGAAGTCATTCCTATATGTTCGGCATTTTATAAGGCCTTACCCCAACTTATCAACTTAATACCTAATTCGAAGAATAAATACCAAAATTAGAACGATAGGTATTTTGATTTACAAATTATGGAAATATCACAAAATAAGAAATGAGGAGATTGTGGTGTTTATACAATTAAGAGTATATAATTTCATATGATAGGAATGTCATTATAAGAAATAAATGATGATAGGATTAAGTTATATAGTCGAAAGATGTATACTGACATGTATAGACATGTATGGGACATATGATAAAGAAAATGTATGAGATATATTATTCTATTTATTTCTATTTCTATAATATATGAATAAGATTCTTTCTATTTATTAAACCTATACAAAAAACAACATACTAGTCCAGACCAAAATTTGGGATCGAGAAGATTTATGTCAGTTTTATCCCTTAAACTTAAAAAAAAAAATCACAAAATTAGGCATTAGGCACCAAAAATCAAAATCAAAATCATATACCGACCTTTAAACCTACACAAAAAGGAACATACTGGTCCGAACCAGTATGTTCTCATAACTTTTTTTTTTTACTTTTTCTAATTTTCTTGTTAGAAATAAACATCAAAAAAATAATAAACATCTCATAAACATATCACACGTACAAATAAATATCAAATAAACATAAATATTCTTACGAAATAATGAATATAATATTATGAAGTATTTGCAATGGGTGCTGGTAAAATCGGATTCCAATAAGTCTTTTTATTGTGTCCAAGACATCTGCAAATTCCATATTTTTTTCTCCTCCGTGTTTGCTCACTGGTTGATGGTATACGTTTATTTTTAGGTCTTCCACTCTATTTACACACAATGGGTGGTAGAACCACCATTGACCATATCATTTCCGGAATATCCCACTCGCCAGACGATGGTACAAGATAAATTGATTCTGTAGATGCACCCCTCTAATATTTAGTGGAGTAGAATGGATCACATAATGAGTAAGTATATACTCACACTTATAGACTTCGTAATGGCTATGGCATGTGCATACAGAATTCTATCTAAGTCAAACACTCGATATATGCAACTCTTTTCTCGTATGTTGACAATATCATCTTATGTCACTTCAAATGTATCAGCATCCACACTATCAACTTTCATTGTCCGACATTCCTCATTTCCTTTTCCTAGCATTTTCACTACCTTAGGAGTACTTCGCGCGGTATGTTGATTCGCTTCATTTCTTCTAGTGTTCAACCAAGTCGTCGTCATCTTCGTAATACTTTCGAGCAATTTTAAAATTGGATATTCACATGCATCCTTCAATGCAGCATTATGCGATTCAAAATTATTATTTGTCATGATATCATATCTAAGACCCTTGAAACCAATATCCTCCACATACGATGCTATACCGGGATGAGCTCTTCTGATAGCAAATAAGTATTTATTGAAATATTCTATCATATATGCTTTTATTATTGTCTTGAATAGAGAGCTCATTCCACTGCTCATAAATTTCGACTTAATATTTTACTTGATGTGTTAAATACATGCACCATGTTTTGAATTTGGATAAACACTTTATATAGCATTTCTAATACTCTGTGCTCGATCTGAAACAATCACCAAATTGAGAGTATCAAGTATTATTTCTCGACGCTTACTGAAGAACCAAGTCCATAATGTCTCGTTCTCTGAATTGACTATAGCCTATGCTAATAGATAAAGTTGTTTGTTACCATCTTGTGCGGTTGCGGTTAGAAGTGTCACTATGTATTTACCCTTTAAAAAGGTCTCATTGATACCAATAACCTTTCACATTAAATGAAACCCCTTAATGAATGCCATAAAAGCCATGAAAAAAAAAAATTCCTTCTACATCTGTCAGAATTACAGTTACAATATCTTGATTCATGAGTTTCACCATGGCATAGTAACATGGTAATCATGTATAGTTATCTTCAGCCCACCCCGAACAAGATCACGTGCAATAGAACTTGCTTTCCATGCTTTCTACTAAGTAATATTTACCCTCATATTAGTTTGGGTTAAATGTTTAATCATTTCCAGAGTAGGACTCTAGTTGCTACCACTAAAACTATTCATGATATGTCGTCCAATTACCAATGATGGGTTTAAATGTTGCCCTCGTCTTCATTTTCCGGTTGTTGAATAATAGGTGGCGGAAAATCAAGAGTAATTGTATTATCGAGAGCAGTTATATTATCTTGAGGAGATAAAGTATCAAGTATAAGTGATACTCCATCAAATATATCACCCTCGTACAAAACAAAATTAGGATTTATTTCATTATTGTGACAATTATCACAATTTTCCTTTGTTCTTCTAAACCCATCATCTTCATTCTCCATTTCATCTTTATTCTCTTCATCATCCTCAACCTCAATCTCAGAATCAACATAGTATGTCTATATTCAGAGTTAGAGCTTGATTTAGATATTCATCATTATTATCAACTGAACTCATAAAATTTTTATTTTTATTATTACCAAGATCGGGTACTTGACGTCACTTTCAAACATGTACACCACATCTCCCCTTTGGAATTAATGTGACATATAATGAAGATGGATTGCCCGAACATGGATTATATAAAAATGATTTCATATCTTTCTCATTTTCTATAAATATTGGATGAGTGATCGATGATAATAATGGCTTGTGTGCTATTTCATACCAAATTCACAAGGATTAACATGAATAGTATTGTAGATCACTTCTAACAAATTACTGAAGTTGAAGTCTATCTCAACTAGAATAGTCTTCCATCCTTCAGACCCCTTTGTTACCCAAGATTTAGATTATTTTGAAGTGTCATCATCATCTTTCCATTCACCATCCAAACATATTAGTATGAATACCAAATGATGTCATTCCTAAAAAATAATTTGAGGTCAATATTTGAAAAAAAATCTTATGAAATACAAATACAAGATTTCAGTCCTAGATCAAAATCATGCTTTCTAATTCCGGTCCATTGAAAATTTGACCGAAATCTTGATAAGGTTTAAGATTTCATTCTAATTTTCAATGGACCGAAATCTATCTTTAAAAAAAATTAAAACGAATACAAATACAGATTTTACCTCTCATGACTTGACTTAGAGTCATGAGTAAATGATAGGTTACTCAGAGAGTCGGTAATCGGAGAGTCGTGAGTAAATGGAAGAGTAACCAGAGAGTTGCAGTGTTATTCATGTTTTTAAAATCAAAGTAAAGATAAAAAGCAAAAAATTTATTAAGGGGATGGCAGTTAACGAATCCTCCCCTATTTTAATGATGCATTCTCATGAGTTGAAATTCCATCATAAATGGCCTGTTAGAGATCCGGCTAACAATATTTTTCCGTTTGTTTAGTTCATAGATTTGTTTAGCTTTTCTATGAGCCAAAGTCTTTTGATTTGTATAAAATGTAGAAAAGAAAGAGATTAAGGGTAACGTTTTTTACATTTTGAAACATGAAAGCTGGTTTTGGGGAGGGGGAAAGGTTATGATTTTCAATTATACCATTCTCTCCCTTTTCTCTCTTTACAATGGCGGAGCAACAATGGCATATTACTAACAACACCATTTTTAGAGCTTGGTTCCTTCTAGCTGAATCCAAACTCAACGTCCTCGTCTCTCCCAAAACAAACTTTATTGTTCATGTTTCTATTATCCAAAAACAGAACATCACCTTATATGTTCTGTATGTTGTAGAAATCAATTTCTTAGGCTTGTAATGTTTTAAATCTTGGCTTGTAATGGAGGTATGAAATTGAGTTTTAAATATAAACTTATAATATTAATATTAAGTGTTAACATTTCGGCTAAAAAAAAAATAAAAAATAAAAAAACATAATAAAAAATAAAAAATATCAAACAGATTTTATATTTTAAAAAATATTTTTATATCTCTAAATAGTACATAATTTGCATGAACAACAAAGGAGGTCTAAATAGTATTTAAGCAGAAGGCAGGGAGAAATTTAAGAGTCAAGAGAGCTTGTTTCATTATTTGATAGACTATTTTCCTAACTTAGGTTTCTATTATAGAGTCGAATCCCACGCCCTTACAAATACTTAAAATAGTAAAAAACTAATCAATTACAGTACTGAAGTGATGATTAGTGTAATTAGAATTTAGTAGCGTATCTTACCGGATTTGGATTCTGTCCCACTCATAAGAGTCATGACTTATCTAAACCAACTGTGAATATTAATCTTTTTAATCAATTTATACGATTATCTCAAGTTACTTAGATCCAAATTATAAGATTATGTCACTTAAATAACAGTACAGATTGATCTGAATAAGTTCTAACTCATACGATTGGGGTAATATTTATATCCTATGTTACCTATGTTACCTATGTTACCTATGTTTTATGGAAATAACACTTAATTTTCGTCTCCTTGGAAAATTATGTTAAAAAAAAAAAAAAAAAAAAAAAGGACCCTAGAAAATCTTTTTAACTTTGGTAAAAAAAAAATAATAATGAGGAAATGATATTAACATTGAGAGAATAATATTCTTCTCGGAGATTGAAGTATGAAGTGGTAAAAGTGAGAACAAAGTTTAATAGAATATTATTTATAGAAGGGGGGGGGGGGGGGTCTCTCCATCTTCCAAGCAAAGTTCTTGTTAGAGAGCATTAAATACAGAAGGAAGAAGACAGAGAAATTCAGAGATGTCAAAATCATAAATACAGCCGCCGACACAACCTGCCACTTCAGAAACGGCGTGTAGTGCTTAGGCCCAGAGATTAATTATTAATTAATTAATTAATTAATTAATTAATTGTTTAATCATTATAATTAGCATGAATTAAGGAGTGCATGTGAGGTCGTCAGCTATAATAATCCCTTTCCTCTTCCCGACGACCCCCATTTGGAGATGAGGCACAAATTTGGGACGGGCGATAGTACCATTTAAATAACCTATTATTAACCATTCCACTTTCCCCCAACCAAACCCAATAATACAAATCCACTCAGCCACGTATTTACCAAATCACCCCTGCAACATAATATATTTGATTATCTATATTTATAAAATAAAAATCAATTTTAGATATTAATAATTATTTAATTAATAAATCAATAAATAATTAATCTTATTATTTATTTTATTTAAATTTAAACTCCCTAATTATATCATATATATATATATATATAAGCTTTGCTATAATTAGTGTTGCTTTCTGATAACAAGGAATAATCCATCGTTACCTTTTTCTCTTGGTGTTTCGTACTGGTATCCATCATTTCATGATATTCCCATTGAATAGAATCTAATGATTAGAATATTTACAAAGTTATAAGTAATAAATTCTATATTATTTTTAAATTAAAATAAAAAAAAATTATTTAATCAAAATTATTAATTTATTTAAATTTTATTTTATATAAAAAAGTTATCCACGATAAATTATCTCATCTTTTAATATTTTAAATCTTATGTATCTAAGAACTTAAAGTGCGCTTACAAAAGCGCAGCATATGATATCCAATTATACACCTTTAAAGTGATTTTACTTATAGAGCGACAAAGTCCATTCTTTATTTCTGATGTGGGATGGTCCCACTTTCGAAAATATCCAACACATATGCTATAAGAAATTTACTTGGACATATATATATATACTAGATTATATAAATATATAATATTTTTAAATAATTTTAATTAATTATATTTGATAAAGTACACGATCGAGTCAATATATAGCAAAATTATTATTAAAGATTAAGTCACATTATTAATTTTTATTTTAAATAAAAAAATAAATTATGATTTTTTTTTTTTTTGCAATTTTTATTATCAATTAAGTTTTATGCTTTAGATTTTCAATTTATGATATTATGTCTTATTGCTTAGTTTAGATTAAAAATAAGCTTATTTTTTTCAATTTATGATTTTACATTTTTTTTCTAAAGAAGGATAATTATAATTATTAATTTATATTTAATATTAAATTTATTTATTTATGATAAAATGAAGATATTTTACGATGTTTGCAATTTAAAATTAACACGTGGTGAGGTAATTTTTTTTTTTTAAAATAAAAGATAAGATAATTATTAAGGTGCGTTTAATGTTAATTTTATTATGGAATGAATATAATTTATGAAATTTGGTTATAAATTATGGAATAAGGTTATTGTAAAAAATTTGGTTATAAAATCTGTCACATGATGTACTATAGAAAATTAAAATTTCACACATAATATAGTTTCACGCATAAACTCAACTTTTATTATATAGTAATCTTTCTAAAGTACGTAATTATTTAAATATAATTGTTATAAACATAATTTTTTTATAGTAGTTAAATAATATTTATTTATTGAAAGGTAACTATATACTAATAATTATGATTTGGTTTTAATTTGTTAAGTGATTTGATAATATTATAAGGAGATTTATCACTTATAAAGAAGTTGAGATATCTTTCATCAATACTAGGAGTAACAATAAAGATCACAATCAATAATAGAATAAGGTTGATTATTAAATTGTATTTACTGTTAAATTAACAATGGAATGAAAGTAATTTATGAAGTTTAATTGTAAAATCTTACACATGTTGTACTATAGAAAATTTAAAATTGACACGCGAAATTGTAACGTTTGTGTGTGTTTTCCTTTTTATTTTTTAATAAATATGATAATAATTATTGATTTATATTTAATATTGAATTCATTGTGGAATTGGGATACTTTAAGAATAAATTATGAAATAATAATAATTTAGGATGTTTTGTCGTAAATTATATAATGGGGATATTTTAGAAATTTGATTATAAAATATGTCATGTGACACATGGCTTTTTTTTTTTCTTTTTTTAAAGAAATATTATGGTAATTATTAATTTATATTTACTATTAAATTTATTATAGAATAAGGGTACTTTAGGAATATTAGTTTTAAATTATGGAATGAGTGTATTTTAAAAAGTTTGGTTGAAAATATATCACGTAGCATCTCGTAAGAAATTGAACATCACACGTGATGTAATTATGTACCTAAGCTCAAGTTTTATTAAAAACTATATGATATATATAGGAGGAGGGAGTGCATAGCAAGGGATATTGTCCAAGATTGGAGTTGATCTCCAAAATTTAGAGATATCAAAAATCTTAAACTTATGACCGTTAAGATTTTTAAAAATTAATCTAACAGTTGTGACTTTATCAAATCTTGACAATTAGATAAAATATTTTTAAAATCTAATGATCATCATTTAGATATTTTTGAAATTTCATTAAATTTGGAGATTAGTCCCCAAACTCATATTTTCGACCTTAAACTTTGTTAATTTAGCCTAAAAATATTAAAATTTAATAAATAAATCCTCAAAAAAATTTAAGTAAAAGTCGAATCTTGCCTATTATTATTTTCATCTAATTGTTTTGTCCCTCCTCAATTTTTTAATTTCCAACTCTACCCAATATATTGTTAGGCATGGTGGTGCTCTAATAGTATGTAATAAGTATATTTTTATGAAATTAATGAAAGTGATATATTTTTCTATATAATTGTTTGAATATGTTATTTTTGAATAATATGTATTACTATCAGAAAATTTCAAATTCATTTATATAACTATATTCTTATATTAGTACGAGAGTATTAAGATTATAGATGATGAATTAAATTATCTGCAACATATTAAAGTGTGAAATCTTTAATATGTGGTTGCTAGTACGATTTACTAGCATTATTAATGTAAGTGATTTAGATCCAGATCACTGATATAGATAGGTATTTTAGTGGAGGTACTTTATATAATTTGACTATATAAGACAAGACTCGATATGAAGTAATTATTTATTAACATACCATTTGCCATAAAAAGTTTTATTCATATTAATAGATGATCATATACAGACCAATCTAAATCATGAGTAGTCATAAGCTCATGCTTATGTCAACTGGATCTTTTGATTCACTTGTCACATTTTGTTTGTAAAACAGACTAAAGACTTTTGTTTTTTAGATTTATTGGGATAAGCGGTTAGGAATATAATTTACAAATAAATAGTCCAAACCTTCTTCATAGAAGATTGTATATTGGTTCCCTTAAGGATTAATTCTAGATATGAATGATTTTGACCTTAAATTTATAATTAACTTATAAATTGATCGTTCACTAATAAATAACTGTATTTAAGGATAAAAAGATAATTAGATAGATAAAATAAGAATTTTAATCAACTCTAATTATGAATCAATTATTGGAGGATTGAATTGCATGTAATGACAATATCAATGATTTACTAGAGATAAAATAATTTTCTAGGGCAAATATATAATTATGAGATAATTAGTGTTAATTAGTCGATTAAATAAATTATTAATTAAAAAATATATTTAAATATAATGATGAATTTCGAAATTCATTTTGCAAATAATAATATATTTAATTTTGAATTAAATATGCTATATATAACATTAAATTGATATGAGATATTAATTTAATATTAAGATTAGGTAAATCAAATTTAAATTGGTTTGAGAAATTAATTTAAAATTCAAATAAGATATGATATAATTTAAAATAGATAAGATTTTATTTTAAATTAGATTTGAAAATATTTGATCAAATCAAAAATATCATTAAAAATAATGATATGATTTAAAATAGATAAAATTCTATTTTAAATTAGATTTGAAAAAATTTGAGTTTATCAAAGATATCACTAAAAAATATTTCATAATTATTTTATCATTTAATATTATGATTGAATTATCAATTTAATTAATTTAAAGTGTTTAAATTAAAATTAATATTAAATAGAAAACTTAATATAGTCATATAAATACATCATATTCTAATTATTTCAAAATACAAAAAGAAAAAAATACATAGGTTTTTTCACAAAAAGAAAAAGAGAGAAAACATAGTCATCTTTATGTGCTTACACACATCCTAGTGTATTGAGGATGAACTTGGAATATCGTAGTATAAGTCTTGATGATCAATCACGTAGGTTAAGATATGAACTCTTCGTATTGATGTACGATTAAGTTATATATATATATATAAGATCGCTATAAATTTTTAGAAATTTTTTTTATATACTAGGACCAACAATCGCTTTCACTGCAAATTTTAAACATGTTTTCCAACATCTATATATGAATATGTGTGAAAGTAATTATATTATACAATTGTTTTCGTCTAAGTTAATAAAAAAATAATATCATTTATAAACTTATTAGGTTAAATGCTAAAAACCATAGCATTTTGTAAGAGGGGCTAAACACGGTATTTTAAAATGAGTAAAAAGGCCCCCCTACATTTTGTAATTGGTACTTAAAACCCCTTAGAATTTAATATTATGCTTCTAATTAACAGAGAGAGAGAGAGAGAGAGAGAGATAGAGAGGGGGAGGGAGGGAGGAGTGGCCGATGGTGGTTGTATAGGGAGGCAATTGTCTTCGGTGGTGGTGGCAGTGGCTGGTTTACCAGTAGCAGTGGTATAATTTAAGGACATAAATGAAAAAAATAAAATAAAACGAATTAGGATAGAAGATATATAAATGAAATTTTTTATTTTAAAATTAAGATTTTTTTTTATTGCAAGTTGACGTGGCATGTGACACATCAACTTTCTGTTAGTGTGAAATGGAAAATATTAAGGGCATAGGGTTTTTTTCACCCATTTCATAAAATATAATGGTTTTTTTTTTTTATTTGTTTTAAAATGTAAGGAATTTTTAGCCCCTTATATAAAATATAGGGGGTTTTTAGTTCCTTAAACAAAATACAGAGTCTCTTACCTTTAACCTAAGTTAATTATAGTATAAACATATTACTATATATCTATTTATTATGGTTTTCAAAAAAAATTCCTTCAATTTAGATATTACATATATATAAAATTAATAATAAAGTTTTTTTTTTGTATTCCTACTATCTAGTAAGTATATATATAGTAAATATTGAGCTTAACCGTGGAATTAGACACATGTGAATTTTTAATATCGGATAATATGCCACATGATAAATTTTATAACCAAATTTTTTAAAATATCATTCTATAATTTTTAACCAAATTTCTTAAACTACCCTCATTGACTGATTCTGTAACAAAATTCTTAAAATACCCTTATTTCATAGTCTATAACCAACCTTCCTAAAATATCATCATCATATCATATAGTTTAGTTTAGATACGTAACTCCACCACATGTGAATTTTTAATTTGTATAGCATGTTATGTATTAGATCTTATAATCAAACTTCTTAAAATATTATCATCATATAATTTATAACCAAACTTCTTAAAATGCTCACATTAATAATAAATTTAACATTAAATATAAATTAATAATTACCCTTAAATTTCATCTAAAAAAAACATGTTGCTCCGCCACATATCAATTTTGAATTTCCTATAGCACGTCACGTGTCAGACAGATTTTACGATTAAATTTCCTAAAATACATACCTTCATTCCTTAAATGAAAATCTAGTATATGTATATAAAATATTTTAAAAGAATAATAAATGAAAATATAATATAAGAAAAATATAAGTTATAGTAATTCGACTTTTACAAGTTCATCCGATCAATTTTTTTGTCCTTACATTAGCAAAATTAAACTTTTTAGTCATTTCAATCACTTTTCCCATAAGTGGGACGTGATATTTTTTGTATGATACGACATGCCACATCATTAAAAATAAACAATTAATTTACCCTTATCTGTATTCCTAAATTTTAATTTTTTGGTCATATTCATTATTAAACTTTAAAATAGCTCGATTTATTCTTTGATATTTTTGAAATATTTCATTACCTTCCTTAAAATTAAATTTAGAGTTAATTCACATTTTTGTCCTATGTAGTTCCGCTTATTAGTTTATACAGGACTTGACAGCGAAAATAGTAATTTAAAGTTTTGAATCCAATATGAACATATCATATAGCCAAGAAATATTATGTAAAACAACATAAATAAAGATTAAAGCAGGAAAATATTATAAGAATGGAAGAAAAATGATACTTACATCATGTATACTTACAAAACTGATCTTGGAGAAACGTCTTCCCCTCCTCCAGAAGTGTTACATGAGATTGAAGAGACATTCGAGACGAAATATGAACAATCCAAATGTCTCGCCTCTAACCTTGATCAACACATACTAATTTTTCATAAAAGTTTTTCCCACTTTAAGCGTACAGCTTAGGAAATATCTAAACTCTCAAAATGAGGAAGATGTGCTACTCTTCTCTAAGGATTCCGGCCACTACGAAGAGGAATGATGATTTTTCAATGTCTTCTAGGGTCCTTTGTCCATGACTCTAAAAGGATGTTGCTTCTTCAGGTAGAATTTCTTAACTACCTAAATCAACTAATAATTTATGATAATTATAGTACTTATCCATAACTATTTAATTGAATAAAAAGTAACCGCATGCATGGCATGGGTAGGTAGTGGCTGACCATGAGTATAACCCATTAGGTCCATAGTTTAAGCGAAAAATTTATTTACTTTTAATTAATTAATTATTGTAATTAATTATAATTAATTATTAATTAAATCGAGAAACATGTGACATGCACATCACATGTGCGTAGCCGACTATGGGTATGAAATTTGACTAAGTTTGACTATTCAATTAAAATGAAAGTCTAATTTATTAAATTATTAAATTATTTTTAATTCCTTAAAGTTAATTTTACCTTTAACGAACCCTATGCATTTATTATCAGTCTCAGTAATTAATTACAAAACATATGATCAAGAATAAATTAACTAATTTGACTAATCAATTTAAATTCTTATATTAAACAATTAATTTCTAATAAATCAATATAACACACTTAGTTGTGCGAGCAGTGCTGCATGACATCGATCAAGTTAACAAATAAATTCTTTTTACTGTTTATATTATACTCAATAATCTCATTATTGATATAATATGTATTTTCTCTAATTTATGAAAATACCATTTAGGTTACTTTTAGTAGCTATATGTGTGATTGCTTAAGTTCTACATCTCAATAGTAGGTTGGATACATCATGCTTTTATATAATTTACTAATTAGAAATGTTTAATTTTGAAACTATCTTTTAAAATAAATAGTGAAACTTAATCATCTAATGATTAATGTACCTTACATCTTTCAAACTAAAATTGACTTCTAACAAAGTGTCAAGGTTACCCGTGAGATGAGAAGTGTACAATTTCATCCAAAAGAACATGTATGACTAATATTGTGTTATTAATCTTCTTTCATCTAGCCAATATTCCAATTTATCATAGGAAATAGTCTACTGTTAAACTCTAATAGACAAATCATATGATAATATCTCTCTATGTAATTAAGATAATGGCTTTATAAAAAAACTCCATTTTTTTACTATACTACCTTACACGGATTTCTTTATTACATAGACAAGCATATTGTATCACAAGATTTTTCTCTCATGTATATGAGAACAATGGATCATATCTTGATCACTCACAATCTTCATACCTGACACTCTATACCTAACGGTTTATCTAGCTATGATCCCTGGCTATAATGTTTTAGAATAATGTCAAAATATTGAACCCCAAATATAAGATTTCATGGTAATCCCAAGTTTAAGAATGACTATAATCACTAGATAAACCCTCATTAATAGTCTAGTATAAACACCATTGAGATTATCTAATCTCATGTTCAGTTAACTTAGTCTTCCACTAAGCACTTATATGTATATCATGTTCCGTGAACTTAGTCTCCCACTAAGTACTCATATGTATATCTTGGTATTTTTCTTATATTAGTAATCATGAGATCAACCATTCTTAAGAATTAAGAAGATAACGCATGTAATGATCTTACCGAATTATCAATATCATGTCTTGATAATTTTATGACCATCCACCATTCAGATTTGTAGGTTTTAAGCACTTGATTCTTAACTAGCATGTTCACTATCATGGATCAAGTGCATAACCTAAAGTTCTAAGACATTCTCATGATATGTATTAAGTTAACATATAATATTATTTATCAATATTATAATAAGCATGATAAATAATAAATGACTTTATTAATGACAAACATATCAAATATATCAATCATTTACAAGTATTATGTATCAAAAATATTATCTATCTAAAGTGTAAAGGCCTTATCAGGTTTAACCGTTTAGCTTGACAAACATACAACTTTCACTACTTTTACGAATTTGTCCCTATATCAGCTCTCGTGAATTTTCTAGTCCATGGACTATCGAAATAGAATATTTTAATCCATCTGATCACTTTATCCGGCAAACAAGCTGAAATGATATTTTTTGCATGGTGGTATGCCACATAATAATTAAAAAAAAAACTACTTTAATTTTTTTAATATTTCATTCTTATACTTTTTTTCACCACTTTTCTCTAGATATTTTTTATTTTTGTTTATACTACAATTTTTTTCAAAAATAAAAAATAATGAAACCTTTTTGATTTTTTGCGGAAAAAACAAACTGAAACGATTCGGCATTTTCGAGAGAAATTGATCGAAACAATCTGGTTTCTTCATGAGATATTCTAATAGAATTAATCTGATTCTTTGTGAAAAATATGATTGGATCAATCAAATCCTTCATAAGGAACTCGATCGAATTGATCAGATTCTTCCTCGCAAAGAATCAGATCCAGTTCATCTTTGTCTTCGTGAAGATGAAGAAGCTCCATAGCAAATCTGAAGGTCAAAGATCTAGATCTCCATGGCTGGAGATTCTTCATCTCGGAGAAGAAGATGAATAGTCGAGTAAGATTATTGCTACTAGAAGCGTGTTCATCGAGAAAAAATTCTTGAGAAACTGGTCACATTGAAGATTAGTGGTTGAACCATACTTTCGAAGATTGTAATTAAGAAAGAAAGTCACCGACTTTCTCACAGATCATGCTCGTTCGATGGGTGTCATAAGGTCATTCTGAATTGTAGTTTTGAGAACAAAGTTTTCTATGAGAAGTGTGGTTTCAATCAGAAAGAGGTTCAAATGGTAAGGTATTTCATTTGAGGAAATGTATATTGCTTTTGTTAATGAGAAAATTGTTCTCTCTTTTTGAAATCTCTATAATCAGAACGAGAACTGCATTTCTCTATGGAATAATTTGAATATTTGATATTCATTGTGGAAATGTTATTTGCATAGCATTGGAGAAAAATAGTAAAGATTACGAGCTCCATAAACCTGAATCTTGAAAAATCCTCTCTTTGAATCTGGAAAGCCTACAGACCTTAAAATGATGTTGTGCAAGAAGAAAGAAGGAGATGGAGTTAAAGGAATAACAAGTAAAGGGGTAAAAAAATTGATGTATAATTTTTGTCAGAGAAAAAGATACGATTGAAAATATTAATATTTTGAAGGACTTGAATGAAAATTTGTGGAGCACTAATTAAATGCACTTTCTAGTTTCCCAAAATCATATTATTCACCTCTTCTGAACATTTATATATAGCAATTTATTATTGGTTTTGATTTATCAAGCGAGCTCATGTAAGTATTTTTCTTTGGTTAGATTATTATATGTGTTTTCATTTTAATAGTTAAAAGTGTTTGATCTCGTAATTATTGATATTAGAAAAATATTAAAATAAATATATGATACTTAGTAGAAGACTAAGTTTCTTAAACGCATCTATTAGATAATCTTAATAGTACTTATATTAATATGTTAATAATATTTATTTAGTAACTATAATATTAAAATAAATATATAATGTTTAGTAGAAGATTAAGTTTGTTGAATGTGTCTCCTAAATAATCTTAATAGTACTTATATTAATATGTAAATAAGATTTATTTAGTAATTATAATGTTAGTGATTGTCATATCTGAAAATATCATGATATTTTATACTTAGAGTTTTAATTTTTAATGTTACTCTAAAATATCCTAATCAAGAATCATAAAAGAGTAAGTTGTTGGGTCTAGAATGTTAAGTATGAATGATCGTGAATGATCAAATTGCATTATTCTATATAAAGGAGAGAAATCCAATGACAAAATACGTTATTTAATGTGATAAATAAATCTTTACAAGAAAGTATGGTATGAAATGATTTTTTACAAATCCATTGTCTATACTATATAAAGAAATATTGTTAATTTGATTTATACATTAAGGTTTAATAGTAAACCATGTCTTAAGATAGATTGAGATATTGAGTAAATAGAAGATCGAATAATATGGTATTAGTTATACATGTTCTTATGGAAGATGATGTATATTTCTCATCTCACATATAATATTGACACTTTTCTAGAAATCAATTTTGGTTGGGAAAATGTTTGAAGTGTCATGAATCTTTCTTGTCATCGAGATGTAGAACTTAATCGGTTATACACAAAAGAATTTGAAGTAACTCAAGGACATTTTCATAATTGAAGAAAGAAAGAAAGAAAAATAATATTAATAATGATATTATTAATATAATACAAGATAAATAAATCCATTTTTTTAACTATGATATTATACAACCCTACTAGATCAATTAAGTAGTCATATTGTATTAATTAATAATTAATTAATTATCATATTGTATTCTTAAAAGGTTCTACAAAGCCTTAATTAGTCAATAAGAGTTAATGAGCTAAACTAGTACTTGGTAAATTAGGCTTCTAGAAATTAATTAGAATTAATAAAACCAATTAAGATTAAAGCCAAATCACATTGATGACCACATATAGATGGCACCATGGTGATGGAGTTCTAATCCTAAGTGGGTTGAGTTTATCTAACCAATGTTTAAGATAAAGAGGGATCAATTAGATTTTGACTAGGGTTAGGAAAATCCCTTAATAAATTGGACCCTAGGGATTTCGGTTAAAGCACTAGAATTTACCTTGAATGGCTGAATTTTATATAGAGAAAGAGATCTCTTCTTCCTTCGGTTGAAGTTTGGACAATTCATAAGATAAGAACTCTAACCTAGAAATCACCCTTTAGGTAGAAAATTCTCGCAGCTCAAGATTAAAGGTCAAATATATGGGCAACTTCGTAGATCTTTCTTATCAAACTACTTAGTGTTTTTGTGTAGTATAAGGAAAAAAAGAAAGGTTCTTGTTCCGGTTATCTATTCAAAGAATGTAGTAAAATTGTAAGTCTCCATTTTTTACTTTGTAATTATTTCCCGCTTTAATATAACTGAGTATAAAGGGAAGATAATTGCTGAGGCTAAGGTTCGATAAGGCTGATGAGCGCATCAGTCGACATGACAATATCTGAGCAGGATAACAAGACGTCAAACGATGTTGAGGCTGAGCTAGGTATTTCCTTGCGTAGCTCAAACTTGAGCACAGATACACCGAAGGGGTAGACAGGTGGAAAACAACTGACACCTTAGTAAAGGACGCGCCTCTAGCATGTTACTCTAAGGCATCGCCATTTATATTATATTATAAGTTATTTTCTTTTTGACCCTCATTTATATTATGTTATAAATTTTCTCCCATCGGCCAACTATCGGCTAAATGTTTTTTTATTCAAAATTCAAAAATAAATGAATACCAAAAAAAAAAACAAAAACAAAATTAGGACACTAAATTATAGTTGTGTACTTGGGTCAGTTAAAAACCGAAATCCAAATCAATCCAAAACAAACCAAACAAAAATGAGTAAAAATTCAGTATATTTTAATGAGTATGGATTTCAAATATATAATAATCGGTATATTGAATTAGATAACGGATTAGTTAGTTTCAAAACTGTGGATAACTAATTAAACCTATTGTTCATATATTTATTAATATAATATATATATATACACGCATGACATTTGCACTTATTGTATTTTATGGCATAAGAAGTATAAATATATATATTCATTTTAGTGCCAAAGCCCGTCATATGTAAATCAAGAGTGAAGGCTTTCGTAATATGAATATCAAACAATGATAAGGATAGATCCTAATTGCACTCGAAATAGACTGGCCAATCACAAATTGATGATTCCACTACTCGCAACAGAAAATGTTCATATCTCTTATGTATTTTATCTCATGAAGAGTAAGAGTAAAGACTATAAGGCCTAATCATGTCATTCGTTTTAACGCGATTTATACCATACCAAGATGGATAAATTTATATCCATCTTCTTTATGCTTGTTAATTAAATCCTGAGATATGAGTTGAAAAGAATCATGTCATGATTTTAAGAGTATGGTATCTTCGACCATCTTTATCACGAATCCATATTTTTGTGATATGCCTCCAAGTTAATAAATATTAGCTTAAGCTATATCTAGCATATACCAGTCAACCAAATATATTTATTTATTTTGGATGTGCTTATTTTCTCCAGATATAATCTTAGTATTTTTTATTTATTGAGTTAGAAGTAGATGTGGGGATTGTAGTGGGTACTCTTTTAGTAAGGGCCCTATAAGTAAAAGAAGTGGATGAGGTAGGGGAGGTAGATCTCGAGCTTCTTTAAAAAACTTGTCATTTGTATGTGATTGAACTGAGTCAATAAGATACTATCAATGATTTACAGGTCTTTCATGCCTATCCTCGGCTAACGATCGTATGCAAAAAATAGCAAGAAAGAGAGAAATAAGGAGAGAAGTAGGAGAATATTATAGTATAAAAAGAGACTTAGAACGAGGGATAGAAAGAAAAGATTAAGCATAAGAGGTAATATAATTTAAGAAATCTGGAGATAAAACTTGAGTTTGTTTACTAAAGAACAAGGATAATTACAGAGGTGGGAATGAAAAAATGACGATGAGTCAGGAGCTCATAGGCATCCTTAAATATAGGCTTAAAAGCTAAAACGCATAAAGATATAAGATTTTGTTTCACAAGAAAACACTCTTTAAAAAAAAATAAAAGCTACTTTTACAAAGGTGTTGGAAAATAATTCTAAATAAAACAAACTCCTTTAACAAAAGTAAATAATATTGGAAGATATTTTCGAAAAATAGATTCGTATTCTCGAGTATGCGTATCCTAGCAATAATAGAGTTGAACGGTCTCGCAACAGTTGGCAGATAAGCTCAAAGGGTAATCTTTTTACCCTTGTCTTCTTTCTTCTTCTTTGAAGGAGATTATTCCTTCTTATGTAGAGTATAATCCTCATACAAATCCTGAGAGTCTAGAAAAAATTCTATATATAAATCTGTATTCATCGTTGCTTCGCTCTTAGAGCATACCCCCTCATCTAAGAACTTTTTAATAACTTCCTTAGAGAATTTAGATATTACATCTCTATATCTCCTTCAGGGAGATACATATTCTGGCTGAAGTAAGAACTTTAGCTGCTAAATTAGTAAGGATAATAAAACTTCCCTTATCATGATAGACGCTCTAGGGTTATCCAGGTAATACTTATCCCATCATTTGACATAGAATTTCCTAACTAACTAGCTAACGTTAGAAGAGACTTCTAAAGAGTATCTTCATCAAACCATATTTTATAATCTCATTTGACTATCCAGGGAATTCAATAAATAGATTAGAATTTTAAAGTTGATGCTAAGTAATTAGCATAAATCCCATTCTCTATACAGAATAATTTGAAAGTCCTCTAGACATAAATAGGGTAATAATAAGGTTTAATACTGAAATTACTATACCATTCACGAAACCAGATAGAAAACTCCTCCTGATGTGTAGAAAGAGACCCACCAGCTGTGTTTTTGCTTGTTATTTTGAATCAAGAAAATTTGATACCAAGCAGTCATGTAATCATAATAATATCATCGGTGAGGTTCTCTATCAAGTGCCGAGTTTTCCAAAGGGCTTATTTGAACAATTAGGATGACATAATAACCTTTAAAATTCTTAATTTTGAGAAGGCTACTTGGTTATTCTTGAACTTAGTGTCTACCAAGATAGACCATGGTTCTTCAAGAATAGAAATTAACCAAATCTAGGATTTAGGATACAACCTTGACTTTAAATATTCGCATAAATATTTTAATACCAAATCCATTCTACTTGTTATGGGGTTATAATCCTCGTGTCTCAATATCTTATTCCTTTATAAGACAAAGTAAGTCATCATAGAGTCTGGAATAGGGACAATCATTTTAAGAATCTAATTGAGGAGGAAAAGCATCATTCAAAGCTTCTTTAGAGTGGTACTCATCACTCTTTTTAGGGTAAAGGGTATCTGAGAAGGCGGATTTCTCAAGCCATTTTTTGGATTCTTAAAGCTTTAGAATTCAGGGCATTGTTAGGGATCAAAGGTCCTTTTCCCTTTTCCATAAGACTGTAAGAACTCTCGAGCTAAAAAATATGGAAGAAAATTATTTTCTCCTTTAACATACTCGATATCACAATCAAAGACTGATAGTATTCCTTGCCTTACAAAGGTTTGCTTCGATACCAAGGCTTTGATGTCATTAAACATAATATCTTTGGCTGCTTTACAATCTATCCTTATCAGAAATCGTTTGTTAATAAGGTCTGCTCAAATTTTTTAATAAACAGTACAATGGATAAAATTTTATTTTCTACTATGGAATAGTTCGTTGAGCCCTTTTCCAAATAGTTGAAGCAAATTGGGCTTGATGTTCTTTATTATCCAATTGTTTGTTTAAGAACACCTACAATGCCCAATTCAGAGGCATCAATTTTCACTATCTTAAAGGCTTATGGATGGGCAAAATTAAGACTAGGTAATTCTTTGGTTCATAACTTAATTTTACAGATTGCTATAGTACATTCTTTGGTCTATTCTAAAGGATTCTTTCACAGCTTAGCATACAAGGGCTTGTTATCCCTGGCAAGATCTTTGTAAAAGTCTGAGATATAATTTAGACTACCCAAAACTCTTTGAAGCTGGGTCTTGTCTAAGATTGTATCAGAAAATTTATCAACAATTTATATTGCTCATTGTATTAGGACGATAATGTTTTTCTTAATAGTATGGCCCAAAAACCTGATCTCTATTTGAAACAGTTTCATTTTCTTAGCAGATGCAGCAAGACCTGCTTTCTTCATCGCATTCAGAAATATTCCTAAATGTTTAAAGTGTTGATCTATTGAATTGGAAAATACTAATACATCATCAATGTATACACTAATAAAATCTCCGTATTGATTGAATATCTCATTCATGATATTATGATACTCTAACGGAGCATTCTTTAATTTGAATGGCATAACATTCCATTAATAATGGCCAAAAGGCACCGTAAGGCCGTTTTATATCGATCTTCGTCTTTTATCTGAATTTGCCAATAACCAGATTTCATATCAAATTTTGAAAATATTCTAATAGCAAAAAATCTATTTAACAAACCTCTTTTGTTTGGAATGAGGTATCTAATCCAATGAAGTGCTTGATTAATTAGCTTGTAATTACTAGCCTTGGTGCGTCTCTTTATAATTCCACTACATTTTGTATATAAAATGTGGTGTATACCAAAGGACTATATTTTTTCCTAATTAGTCCCTCTGTTAGGAGGTCTTGAATCTCATTTTTAAAGTTTTCCAATAATTCTAAATTCATAGTTGCTGGTCTAGCTTTGGTGGGGATATTTTTTCTCCAAAAATGTTGGTTCATACGGTAAACCCACCACGTACTATTTTAGATCCAAGAAAGCATTGGGAACTTTAGCACATATTTCAAATTGAAACACTTTTTCAAGCTAAGTTGTATTAATGAGGGAATGATTCCTTCTAAATACTTTTCTAAAACAACAAAGGTTCTTAATGCAACTAATGTAGTTAAGTTGCTAATCGAGGATAAACTCTTAGATGCGGCAGTTTATCCTAATCTAACTTTCAATCCTTTTAGAGGTAATTTCCTCCTGTAGAGAAAGTAAGAATTTATCTTTTTGATTAATTTAAGATTTCACCAAATTAACGTTATGATACTTTGGCCTTTAAGAGAATTTAAAATTTAGTTTATGGCCTTGTACCTCAATAACTATCCCAAGAATGATTTCTTATGCAAGGTTCTTAATCATGATGAACGACATTTGAATGTATATACCATTATTACAAATTGCCGCATTTGGGAGTTTATACTCGATTAGCAACTTAGCTCCATTAGCTGCATTAAGAACCTCTATTATTTTTTAAAAGGATTTAGAAGGAATTATTCTCTTATTAATACAATTCAAATCAGTTCCATAAATCAATTAGAGTTTCAATATTTATGGTAAATTATCTACTGACTACAATAGTAATGGGAGTGTACCATTTATGAGAAATTACTCTCTTCACGTAGTTAACACATCTTAAATTAGGCAATGACTAAAGTGCTAATACTTCAGTTTTTGGCATAGGTTGAGTTGACTCAAAACTTTTGCCAACCCTTGGAGGATTTCCCACTACAATAATTTCTCCTTTGGGGAAAATGGAGTACTATCGAATTTTTTATATTGTCAATGGTTTTTAAATTAGAAACTCTAGCCTTTAAGCTTTAAACTTCCTTCTTTAAAGTATTCACCTCAAATCTAAGATCTTCTATAGATGACTTCTTTCAATGTGTCTTCACTGAATCTCTAAGATAGAATAGCATGTAGCAGAGGTGTTTTCCTCTATCTGCTATTCTATCGAGTCCCTATCATTTTTCTTGATGTTAGATTTTATCAATGTTTTGATAAGTTTAATCTTCATCTCATTTTCTAGAATGCTATCAAGAATTTCTAGCATGTCTCCTTCATCTTGAGTAAGAACATTAGTACTTAGGCTATTAATCCACATGATTAATCGCATTTATAGAGCATTCTTGACAAACTCTACCACAAATGCAATCTTGATCTTCATCCGAGGAGCTCGAGGAGCTTGAAGATGAACTATTATCTAATTATAGGATCATAAATTCATCTTCGACTAAGTTAGTCTCATTGACCAAAATTTGACAAAGGCTTCTTTTCAATCATTCATCAATGGAGAGCTCATTAATCTTCTCTTTGAGTTTGTATTTATTTTGAAAGTGTCATGGCTTGCCACGTTTAAAGCAAATAGAAACTTTCTTTCCTTTTGAAGATTGAGACTTTGAACCTTTAGGTTTAAATTTCCTAAAGCACTTTTTTAAGATAAATTTCCTTTTGTCTTTTGGGAGAATGTATGAGAGGGTCTCTTCTTAAAGGAACATTTTTTCCCTTTATGTTCTAGTTGTAATGAGCATAATCCCATCTATTCTTATAAATCACCAAGGGCCTTCTTTCAATCTTGGTGTTGTTTCACAAGCTTGGATTACAATTTTATATCATTACAAAGTTAAATAGCTTCTTCTTCGATGCTTTATGATAGTTCTCTATAAGTATAGTCTACCCAAGGGATAGTACCATTAACCTTTAACTTTTCTAATACTTTAAAAGAGAAAAGTGGTGGTAATCCAGAGAGAATGATGCTTCCAATATTCAACATTGCAATCTGGCATTTGGAGAACTTTGGTGAGGAAAACATCTTTATACCATTTGTAACAGGACATATGATGAGGACAAGCCTAACACATGGATTGATGTATATTTAGACCCAATTCAAGTTCTCGTTGGTCTTGTTGGTCCTGTTACAAGGGCTCGTGCGAATAAATTCAAAAAATCGCTTAATGGGCTGATTAAAGTAACATAGGCTCACGCCCATTTATGGAGGCCTATTGAAGGTGGAAAATGTGATTCTTAAAAATGGTATTTAGTAATTCAAGCCTTGGAGAAGCCCAAAATGAAGAAATGAGCTTATTGAAGAGTTTCGGGTTGATTTGGGCCAATATCATCATAATAAGCCCAAAAAATGGATAAAGCCTTCTAATTAGTTTTCAAGTATTTATTTGAGTTTAATATCTCTAAATCACATGGGGATATATTATTTTTTTGTTTTGTTTTTGGGGTTGTTTTGATTAGATTGGGGTAATTGGGCTCTATTTAATTATCTGTTTAGTCTTATTAGGCTTTATTTAGTTGTCTGCTTAGTTTTATAAGAATCCCAAATTGCTTAAGTTATGTTTTCTCTGCTGTAACTTCTTCTATATAAAGAGGGTTGATTTCTTTTGTAAAAACAGATCAATTATAAAATTTTTGAGAGAAATTCTCTTTAGTTTTTCTAAAACTTTTTGAACTTATCAATCCGTTATTCCATCCTGGATTGTGGCATTTTCTACATCCTATTCGAATATGAGTAGAACGATTTTGGATCCTTGAATCACGGGTTCGTCATCTCTAGGCGTGGTTCATATCAACATAATAGGACACTTAAGCTCATTAATTGCTCGTACGCCTTATTAATTCTATTAGTAGCACTTCCACAGAAATATAAGGTCATATAATATATTAATGTGTTGATGGTGTCTGATATATTTATATGCATCTACTTTCCTCCTTTGATTTTAACTTCAATTTTTGAGGCACCTAATATCCTCAGTTTATCGGCTTTGAAAAGGGATGAATCCCCCCCAGCCGTTGAGTTGCCTAACAAAGCTACAAATAATTACTTGGGCTATAAACACATCTGAGACTCCCCATTGATAGAGCCTACAAGCTTTTGCCTACATCATCATATCTCAAGCTTGTTGCCAGATTTGATATTCTGACATGCCATCAATGTTCCACTCAGAGATATATTTTTCATCGTAAGCAACTGGGTCATACTGCCATTGCTCATCAAAAGTAACATCTACTCGTGAAGGCCGATGATAGTAGGCTTTAAGCGCAGATGGTTGTCATGGCTTCTTCCAACCTATCATGGCAATTTGAGGTAGTTCCTCAAATGTGTCTATTTCAGATTTGGTATCTTTTACCTAGACTTCTTTAAGAGTTTGTAGTTTAGACTCTTTTATTCCCAACTTATTAAGCCTGCTAGTTAACTCTTTTAGCATATCTTTAGTCACACTTTTAGAAGACCAACCCATATCCACCTTTGTGGGTGGTTTTATTAAAGGAATATCCCTTTCAGATTTCTCAATCTTCTTAGGGATTCACTTTGAAGCTGTGAAGCTATTAATAACTATATTCACTCTAGTTAGCTGTTCCCCAATGGTTTGGATAATGCAAATTGGTGTAATTGTTTTGAGTGATAAGGTTATTCACTCCTTTAACTAAATATGCTTCTTTTCATTTAAATGAGATTGCTTCTACACTGACTTTCTCGTCTATCACTACTAATAAATTTAGGAATAGAGGGTGTATTGCCTGAATTTCTCTTTTCGAACTTTGGTTTTCCATGTTCAAAATACATCGCTTAACATTAGGCAATAATTCTCTAAGGCAACATGATTTAAAATTTCTTATTTTTTAGGATGATTTATTATTTCCAAAATTTCAATTAGGATTTTCTCGAAATCATGATAAGTCAAATTCTTGAAAGTAAAACCCTTAGGTAGCCATATAAAGAAATCAAATTTGGTTTCTAGTTAAGAACTTTCAATTTGTCTTCATATGTTCTCCCAAAATTTTCAACACACTGATTAAATATATTTTCTTGTATTTTTCTCTGTTTTGCTCAGGATTATATAGTGCTCAAATTCTTTCTACTGAGTAGGAATCTCCTTGGTTTTCTAATACCAAGATACCTTAATGAGAAGTGTACCCCATATCTGATAGAGTAAGAGATTTTGGTCTCATTAAAGAGACTAGAGTCTTTACTTTATATTAATAGGTGGTATAAATTTCTCGTTCATCTTAGACTTTCTAAATTGTCTAGGACTGAGTTAGTGGAGTATCTAACACTCTCCACTCTTGAGGAGAGTAAGAAAGAGAGAAATAAGGAGATAAGAGGAAGAAGATTATCGTATAAAGAGAGAGTTAGAACGAGGGATAAAAAGAAAAGATTAAGCATAAGAGGTAATAGTATTTAAGAAATCTTGAGATAAGACTTAACTTTATTTATTAAAGAACAAGGATAATTGCAAAGGAGGGAATGAAAAAAGATGATGAGCCAAGAGCTTGTAGGCATCCTTAAATACAAGCTCAAAAGCTAAAATGCATAAAGAGATAAGATTCTCTTTCGCAAGAAAATACTATTTTCTAAAAAATAAAAGCTACTTTACAAAATGCGTTGAAAAATAATTCCGAATAAAACAAACTATTTTTATAAAAGTAAATAATATCAGAATATATTTCTGAACAGTAGATTCTTGTTATCATGTATGCGTGTCCTAACAACAATGGAGGCGAACGGTCCCGCAATAGTAGGCAGATAAGCTCAAAGCGTAATCTTTTTACCCTTGTCTTCTTTCCTCTTCTTTGAAGGATAATATTCCTTTTTAAAAGGAGTATAATCTTTATATGAATCCTGAGAGTGTTGGAAAAATTCTATATCTGAATCCAAGTATATATATCTATATATATGTGAAAGAGTATGAAAGATAAATCAACGGATGGTTCATGAAGGGAAATGAAAATTATAGAAAAGGGAAAGATATAGATAGTAAAGAGATAGAGTTAAGAAGAGCGAAAGTAAGAAAAGATAGAGGTAAAGAGAATTTTGAAAGGTTTGATTAATCGAGGGAGTTCTATAAAGAGAGGTTGAAGAAGACATAGAAGAAGATTGACCAGAGAATGATCCAGATCTTCTTGTAGAAAGCTTCTTAAATAATCTTGCTATTAGATTAAAACGAGTCAATGATTTACTGTCAATGGTTTACTAATCTTTTATGCTTAACTTTGGCTTTCAATCAAATGCGACTTGTGAGATTCTATAAACCTTCCCGTGATATCACGGCTTTATTTAATTATAATTGACAAAGCTTAGTTAATTGGCTCTGATATCAAATAGGTTATGATCGTCAAGATTATAACAAATAAGAGACTAAGAGAGAATAGATAAAGAAGTTGAAAATATAAAAAAAGAAAGAAAGAATATGAAAAATAAGATCGGATGGTTCAATAAGAGAAATGAAAATTATATATATAGAATAGTAGGTTATATTATTAGTTAAATTTATTAAATTTTAAAGAGTTGAATTATATTTGAATTTGAATTATATATTTAATATCATTTTAGAATTTTGATATAATTTTGAGTATTATATAACATATTTGTTGGATTTATAATATTCTTACTTAAATGAATTTATTTTTTACATTAAATATGTATGTTTTAAAATGTTCATTCTAAATAGATAGAAGTCTGAAACTAACCGAATTTGATTTAATTTTAAATTAATAAATTAAATAATCGTCTTCTAAATTGAAATATAAAAATAATAAAATTTTGTTTTTCATTAAAAAAAATGGCGGACTACTATTGGACTGACAGGGAGGGTGAAGAAAACGAGTCAAATCAGCACATGATCTTGTTGGGTGTATAATTGTATTGTTTCGGGCAAAGTGTGAAGGGAGGGCAGCTATGGAAATTAATAAAACAAGAGAAAATGAAGGATTTAACTGCGGTTAAGTAATAAGATTAGCGTAAAGCCCCTGCTCGACTCGAGAGGTTTGGTCAGAGTCGAGCCCTGATTTGCATTTTCATTTTCATTTTGAAGGAGAGAGAAAGGAAGAAGAGAGAGAGAAAGGGACAGCAATAAACCAGTAATAGACAAATAAACAGAGGGAGAGAGAGAAACTGCGTGCGTTTTCTTGGAGAGAGAAGTATAGAGAGAGCAGAACAAGAGTAATAACGAGAAGGAAGAAAAGGAGAAGGAAGAAAGGGAGGGAAGACTAATGTCTGGAATTTGTAGGGGAAGAAAGGGGCAGAGCTACTGCATTTGGTCTCTTAGAAGCTCGGCATAACCTAGCACCTCCTTTTTCTCTGTCTCCTCTCTTTCTCTCTCTCACCTTTTTTTTGCTACAGATTTTCCGGTGTCGTTGCCGGAGTCTTCACCGGAAGTACTGGAGCTGGCTCGTTGACTCATCAATCTATTATTATTTTTTTCTCTTTTCCCCATTTTTGTCGGAAACTTTTTGAGAAGTTCCTCTTTTGCTTGCTACTTGTTGATTGAGCTGATCCGAACTTCGGCTAAGAGAATCGGGCTTCTTGTGACTTTACTTCTTCGATCTGTGTTCTCTTCGAGCTTTGATTCTGGCAGCTGAGCAAGACCTCGCTGCAGGTTTCGTTCTGGTGCTTTGCTTTCTAGTTTAGCCGGATGATCCCCAGAGCTCCGGTGTATCGCCGACGTAGATGAACCAGTGAGATTGTCTTTTTGAAATATTCGTTTAGCTTCCGTGAAGCTCTCTCCGGATTATGCAATGAAGCCACCGGCTAACAATGCCGGAGCTGCCTCCGCCACCGTCACATCCAATCCGTGCGAAGGTATATTACTCTTTCTCTCCTTCTTCAAGAGAAAAAGCATAGAAAGTACCGATTGGATCAGGTGATTGATTATATTTGTACTTTGTCATATCTTCTCGGCTTTGGCGTTGGTTTTCTTGCTTTTCTCGCCTTCCAAACAACTTTTCTGCTGAACCTCTGACGAAGGGAGCTTAGAGATTTTGAATTACTGCTCCTCGGCTCAGGCCTCAACCTTCTCATGAGCCCTTCCAATTCTTTTTTTTTTCTATTACTAGTTCATCCCTTTCTCGGGAAACAAACGGAGGAAGGGAAAAGAGGCCGGTATTTAGTTTTATAATAACAGAAAGGGAAACAAATAAAAAAAATAAAAAGAAAATAATAGAGAGTGAAAGCTAATTATAATGTACTTGCAAAAAATGGCTAAATGTGACACGTGGTGGTGGGTGTAGGAATTGCAGAGAAGAAGAGCATAAACCAAGAGCTATGGCAAGCCTGTGCCGGACCACTGGTCAACTTGCCACCGGCTGGGACTCACGTCATCTATTTTCCTCAAGGTCACAGCGAGCAGGTCCTGCTTGGCAATCACTTTGGCCTTCTTTTTAATTTGAAGTATTATTCCCTTATGTAATCTTATTCTATCTCATTTACTACCTACTATATATAGTCATTTTATCCACACTATAATATAGTCATTTATTATCCGGTTAACTTTAAAATTTGAAGAATCTAAAGAAGGGAAGGTTGTTAAAACTGTTTTGAGGTAATATGTTTTAGTATGAATTAGATTTTCCATGGAAAGGTGAAATGGGTTCAAAACTTATTGAACTGCAGTTAGGTATATGATTTTGTTCTTTATTTATGGTACATTTTACCATTTGGAAGAAGCTTTATCACGCCCTCACTTTTTCTGATGGGTTTTTTGTACGTATCAGGTTGCAGCGTCTATGAAGAAAGATGTGGATGCTCAAATTCCAAGCTACCCAAATCTTCCTTCAAAGCTATTATGTCTCCTTCACAATGTCACCTTGCATGTATGGCATTTATTTATTGATATTAATAATATGTTTATTAATTTTTGTTGTTTTCTTTTCTAATAGACGGTGGTATACTTTTGTTTTGAATTTTGTAGGCGGATCCTGAAACAGACGAAGTGTATGCTCAAATGACACTTCATCCAGTTCCTTCTGTAAGAACATTGCACAATGTTTCAATATAATTACCAAATTTAAGAAATTTGAGCTGTATACAGAGCTATGTTCATGATCATAAATGTTGTTTTGTAGTTTGACAAGGAGGCATTATTGAGATCGGATCTAGCACTTAAGTCGAATAAGCCACAACCAGAGTTCTTCTGTAAAACATTAACAGCAAGTGATACAAGCACTCATGGAGGATTCTCTGTTCCTCGTCGTGCTGCAGAGAAGATATTCCCTCCTCTTGTAAGCAAACTTGTCTAATCTCTTATCTATATGTTTTTTTCCTGTAATTTCTGAAATTTAAGATTGATCTCTATTTCTATATAGGATTTCTCCATGCAACCACCTGCTCAAGAACTTGTTGCTAGGGATTTGCAGGACAATATGTGGACTTTCCGCCATATATATCGGGGTACGTTTTCCTTGTTCTCAATTCATGTTATTGTTTGAAAATTTAGTGCCTTTTGATATCTGTTGTAATAATGTCTTGATCATTCTATTTCTCAACATCTGGTCCTTCTTTGTTTCTATGCAGGACAACCCAAGCGTCATTTGTTGACAACAGGATGGAGTCTATTTGTTAGCGGGAAGAGACTTTCCACTGGTGATTCAGTTTTGTTTATTAGGTAATGATAATAAATTTGTGGTTGCTGGAATTTCTATTAGAGCACCTTATTCTGCTTCGGGGTTTTATTGGAAATCACACCCATTGATTGCTGCAAGTTTCATTCATGTATGTTTCTTCCTAGGGCCAATTAAACAATTTTACGTTGTCTGGCCTAGCCATTTTCAGCTCTAGTAGCCTTGAAAAGATGATATATTAAAAAAGAAGTTTATACCTGCTTTGATAAATTTCACTCATTAGAAAAGCTTTTTTTTTTTTCTTTGGGGATTATCTTATCTGTGGGAACAGAGATGAAAAGCAGCAGCTTCTTTTGGGCACTAGACGGGCAAACCGGCAACCCACCAATCTTTCATCATCGGTATTATCAAGTGACAGTATGCATATCGGGATTCTTGCAGCAGCAGCCCATGCTGCTGCAAACAATAGCCCCTTTACAGTATTCTATAATCCGAGGTAAATATTTGTCATTTCAATTATTTTGATAAGAATGTGTAAGCTAGAGATTTTGCTGCTTTAGGCATAAATAGTATTCGTACATAATTTACATATTTCTTAAAAAGAAGAAAACTGGATTTTCTTGCTAAGCAGGGCCAGTCCGTCAGAATTTGTTATCCCTTTGGCCAAGTATTACAAAGCAGTGTATGGAAACCAATTATCACTTGGCATGCGCTTTCGGATGATGTTTGAAACCGAGGAGTCTGGAACAAGAAGGTAGTTTAGTATTTTTCTCACTTGATAATATCTTGGTGTGAGAAAGTCGGAGAATTGTTTGTAATGTGGAACTAGTTCTAGTACTTGATTATCTTAGTATCTGATTAAAAGTACACTTGAATATGGTTTGCTTAGATGTTAATGGACTTTCTTGATTTGTTGAGAACCCAGATTCCTATTTGATCAAGAAAAAAGAAAAGATCTAACGAACTCTTGTAATTATGGCATTAACAATAGGCATTTCTTGCAGGTATATGGGCACTATTACAGGTATTAGTGATCTTGACCCTATTAGATGGAAAAACTCCCAGTGGCGAAACTTGCAGGCAAGTTCCTTCTCTTTTAACATCATGTCCCCCCTCCTCTCTCCCTCTAGTTTTCTATGACTCATTCATTTATGACAAGTCTTTGCCATTAATTCTGAACCGTACTCGGATTTATATCCTTAATTTAGGTTGGGTGGGATGAGTCAACTGCAGGGGAAAGGCAGTGTAGAGTTTCAATCTGGGAGATTGAACCAGTGACTGCTCCATTTTTTATCTGCCCCCCTCCATTCCTCAGATCCAAGCATCCAAGGCAACTGGGAATGCCAGGTACAAATATCTTCTGTTGTAATGTGATGAAGTTTTGAACCTTCCTTCTGCTAGCAAATTTTGCATGTTTAACAAAACTGGTCTAGGTTCTCTTCGTATCGTAAAATGATAGTTGGAGTCTGGTTTTTTTGTTTATCTGCTATTTTTTAGTTTGTTTTTGCCTTTTTGTTTTTCCTTGTTTTCTTTCTGCTTTTGCTTGTGGAGGTTTTGGCTGCACGTCCCCCTCCTTTTTGTTCTTTTCTCTCTTTTTTTTTTCTTTATTAAAAAAAAAATTTACGGATCTAAAAGAAATTATCTTATAATGTATAGTATTTTTACTTAAAGATTCATTAAACTAGACTTACCTCCCCTAAGCTTTCAAAAAACTAGAGTTAGGTCCCTAATGTTTTAGAACTAGATATACATCCCTTAAACTCTTGGAAAACTAGACATAAAATGGTGACTTGGCATGTGAGTAGGCATGCCATATCAACATTATTGTACAAAAACTACTAATTTCCTTGTTTACCCTAACAAATCAAGTTCTTTAATTAAAAAAAAAAATACAATAAAAAGTTAAGGAATTGGTTTTATTAATAAAATAATGAGAAAATTATTTCACAAGAGTTATGTCTAGTGTTTTAGAAGCTTAAGAGGTATATGTCTAGTTTTTTAGAAGTTTAAGGGGTATATGTCTAGTTTTTGACAGAAAGGGGGCCTAATTCCAGTTGTTTGAAAGTTAAGGGGTGGTAAGTTTAGTGTAATCTTTAAAGATTCTTATATTTATTCTATCCTTTGTTTTGTTTTGTTTTGTTTTGAATTTTTTTTGTTTTTGTTTTTGTTTTTTCCCCTCAGATGACGAATCTTCCGATTTAGATAACCTATTTAAGAGAACACTGCCTTGGCTCAATGATGATATCTGCATGAAGGACCCTCATGCACTTCCTGGCCTAAGCTTAGTTCAATGGATGAACATGCAGCAAAACCCTTCTCTGTCTAACCCTATTCAGCCAAATTACATACATTCCATTTCTGGGTCTTTGTTACAAAACGTTTCTGGACCACCAGACCTTTCTAGACAGTTAGGCTTCCCATCAACAACCCAAATACCCCAATCAAACAACATTCAGTTCTCATCCCAAAGACTCTCACCCCAATCTCAGCCGCTTGACCAACTCCCTAAGCTGCCTCCAAATTCTGTGAACCAATTAGGATCCATGTTACAACCACAGCAACTGTTTGGTAGTAATATTTCTCAACAGTTTAAGCAGCAAAGTGTGGTTTCTCAACAAAGCCTACCAACTTCAACTCAAATCCCGCCCCAAATACTTCAGCCCCAGAGTCTTCATGTCCAGGCTAATAATAGTAATAGTAGTAGTAATAATAATAATATTCTCCAACAGCAACAGCGATCCATTCGAAATCATCAAATCCACAGAAGCAACCTCCCTCAGAACCTGCAATTGCAGCAGCAGAAACAGCACCAACAAATCCCGAGTCAGAATCAACCACAAAACTTGATTCAATCCCATATCCCTCTAGACCAATTAAATCAGCAGTTACAAATGTCGGATAGTCAGATTCAGAGTCAACTTTTACAGAAGCTTCAGCAGCAGTCTACACTACTACAGCAATCCCAAATCCAAGATCAGCAGAGACAACAGCTGTCAGATGGGTCCCACTCCCAGAGCTTCTCCCGCCCTCTAATGCCTGCTGCTCAAATGCTCGAGAACCCTCAAGCAAGCCAGACCTTACTCCCTCGGTTGAACACATTCTCACAGCAGATATCAAAGGCTCAGGAAAATATCAGGTTTACTCATCCACCCTTGCAGACAAAGCTTCAACAAGGAAGTGGGTTGCTCACTGACATGTCTGGGCCCACGGGACATGTCAGTAGTGTAGTAGCAGGTCAGTCTGGGGTAACTGATGATGTTCCATCTTGTTCCACTTCACCTTCCACAAATAACTGTCCAAGTGTGATTCAGCCTCATCATATGAATGGTGGGAGGATTCATAGAAGTACAGGTTTTGGGGAGGACATGGCTCAATCTTCTGCCACGTTTCTTGGTCCGCATGCTTTGGAAACTATATCTTCTTCAAATCTGAATTTAGTCAAGGATTTGCAGCGCAAGGTTGAGGCTAAACCACCCATGAATATTTCCATGAATGAAAATCTAAACCAAGGAATTTTCGCCCAACAGAAATTGTTGAATAATGCAACTGGGCAGCCAGAGTTTTTGGATGCATCATCTTCAACCTCAGTTTTCTTTTCTCAGAATGATATTCGTTTGCAGCCGAACAACAACTTTTCCATGTCATTTAATCCACAATCGCTGTTGTTCAGAGATTCAAGTCGAGATTTGGAGGTTCAAGCAGATCTTCATAGTAATGATCCATATGATACTAATAATATAGATGGACAATTAGGAGCACACTTAAATCCTGACCCTTTGCTAAACAAGGGCATGGTGGGATTGGAGAAAGATTTCTCAAATAATTTTTCTTCCAATGGCTTGCTTGCAACAAGCTTTGAAAACAACAAAGATCCTCAAGCGGAACTTTCATCTGCCATGGTTACCCAATCATTTGTAGTTCCAGATATGGCATTTAATTCTGTGGATTCAACTATAAATGATAGCAGCTTCTTCCATAGAGATCCATGGGTCCCGCCCCCTCAATTTCAGCGAATGCGAACATATACCAAGGTATGGTCTTAGCTAGAAGTTCCTACAGATACAGCTTATCATTATTGATATTTGTAAATATAATTAAAGGACTCTCTGACATAGCTGCAATTTCGAAAGGTATACAAACGTGGAGCTGTAGGTAGATCCATAGATATTGGCCGCTATTCAAATTATGATGAGCTTAAACAAGATCTGGCTCGCATGTTTGGTATAGAGGGACAGTTAGAAGACCGACAGAGAGTAGGCTGGAAACTTGTCTATGTGGATCATGAGAGTGATGTTCTACTAGTCGGAGATGACCCATGGGAGTAAGTCTTAAACTACTTTCTATGCTTTATCTCATAATTTACTGCATGGTTCCTTGTCTTGATTGAGAAGAGTTCTTCGTATCTGAAGTTCTTTGCATTTCTCCTTTTAGGGAAAATGGAATATATTAAACATTGTTTAGCAGTTATGGACATAAGAAATTTGTCTTACTGGAAATATGTTTTTTATTATCATTATTGTTATTTTTTTCCATAAAATGAGAAATGCAAGGACCTTTCAAAGTAAAGAACTTTGATCAAGCTGAATCCTTCCTAGTGGTTCTGTTATGTTATATTTTCAGATGAGTAATAAGAATATTATTCTAGCTTTTCTTTATTTTATAGAAAGATGGAAAGTTCTTTCACCTGCTTGCTATCTTTCTGTTGAACTGAACTTGAAGCAATTATAGGAGATATGATGAGCATCCAAACAATAAAACATCAGAATTTTGGAAATAGAAATAAAACAAAATGATCTCTCTTACATATATTAATGGCTGTGCCATATTTTTTTCAGGGAGTTTGTGAACTGCATACGATGCATAAAGATTCTATCACCTCAAGAAGTCCAGCAACTGAGCCTTAACGGAGATTTTGGAAACTGTGTCCTTCCAAATCAAGCATGTAGCAGTTCTGATGGCAGAAATGCTTAGTGTAGGCCCTACCAAGTTTGCTAACAACTCAATTCTTCTTCGGGGCATAAGCAAATTTGCATGACCTTTTTCTCTCTCCTGGGTTCCTTCCTGTTACTCGTCTACACAGCACATTAGTTATGGCTAGAGAGCAAGCTGGGTTTTCTTGTGACCAGGAACTGGCAAAAATGGGGAGCATTTGAAAGACTGAACTTAGTGGTCTGGCTCTCTTGTCGGGTGCTTTTTTCTTCAATTTTGGCCCTGGTGAATGATTTCATTGGAAGGTGAGAGAATTTAAGGAATAGAAGCAATTTTTTATCCAAAGTTCTCTAATTTGCTCTGCGTAGGTATGGCCCACGCTGAAAATTGTAATGGCATAATTCTGTGTTTAGTACTTTAATTATCGAAGATTCTCCCCCCTCTTTTCCAGGAGTATTTGTAGAAAGCAGAAGCAGCAGCAAGCATGTTAAGTAAATAGTTTAAAAAAAAGGATGTTTAGCTTTGGATGTTAAAAAAAAAAAAAGGAACAATAATGTGTAGATCTCTTTCAACTAGTCCCTAATGTTAAGTAAATAGTGTAAAATTAAAAAGTCTACTTGTGAAAGGTACTGTTAAGTTCAGTTTACTTTATAACTCGATTTCGGAATTAGGAAATTGAACTTTTGAATGTAATCTGATGCGTCGTATTGGTAGGGAAGTTGTATCCCAGTAAATTAGCTTAGGATTTGTCTAACTCCTTATTTTGTACTTGACTCATTATATGCTTTGTATAGTCGAAACATGTAAATCTTATTCTAATTAATAAAATGAGAGTCTCATTTCATGGCATCTGAGCAAAAATAATTGTGGGTCCAAAAGTATATCTGATCTCATGTTGTATTATTTTTTAAAAAAAAAACTGAGTGTTGTGGGTCTAAACTGGAATTTGGGTCCAAACTAGACCAAAATAATTGGTTTTTTCAGATGAAGTTTTAAGAGTAAATCATAATGTAAATGCATCAGAAAAGAGAGCGAACCTTCATCCTTCATGTGTTTTGTTATCCTTTGCACCTCAACACGAATACTGTCAATTTGAGAAAGGCCAGATATCATTGCATTCCATGAAACTATATCTCTTGTAGGCATCCTCCAAAACACCTAATTTGCATCTTTCAAACTCCCACACTTTGCCTACATGGTTGAAAGAGCACTTCCTATTGGAATTTCGAGACTAAATCCATATTTAATTGTTAGGGCATTGATTTGCTTTCCTTGTTCCAAAGTGGCAAGGCTTGAACAGGCTTTAAGTACACTAGTCATAGTTAGTTCATTAGGCATAATCCCCTCACTCTGCATTTTACAATAGAGACTCAACGCACCTTCATTTTATGAATTTTGTACGTACCCACGTATCATGGAAGTCCACAAAACCATATCAGTTCTTGTAAATAATCAAACCGCTCCCTAACATCAACTATGCTTCCACATTTAGCATACATGTCAACCAAAGCTGTCATAATATATATCCCAACTTTATAGAATAACCATGAACTTGTCTTCCTTCTCCACCGGCAGCTAGGTCACTACATGCATTAATCATACCAACAAAAGTGAACTCACTAGGCTTAACCCCTTTCTGATGCATATGAGAAAAATAACTTTAAAGCTTGAAGAGAATCTCCCGATTGTGCATAGCCAGTAATCATAGCTGACCATGTAATTGAACTTTTATCAACCAATTGAAATGTTCTAAGTGCATAATCCAGACGGCCACAATTTGCATACATAGTAACTAGCGCATTCCCAACAGATACAAATGACAACAAACCAGACTCAAGAGCTAGGCAATGTATTTGCTTACCACTTATCAACAAATTTAGGATCAGTAAATGAACTAAGAACACTTGTATAAACAAACTCAGTCTCATCTTTTTCTTCAAAACACATCGTTGAGAAAAGCTGCATAGCCTCTCCAGCCATCAGCTGTATTGCATAATCGGATATAATTGTAGCCCAAGAAACTGAATTTTTCATAGGAATTCTATCAAACACTTCGTGAGCTTCTGAAATCAAACTTTACAGTACAAATTAAGAAGTGAACTACCGACATAAACATCGTAGAAGCTTGCAGTATTGATTGCAAGCGCATGATCTTGGCAACCACTAGAAGCATCCAAGGTATTTGAAGCAGCTTTGAAAACACCTGCAAAAGTGTGGGGATTTGGGAAGGTGTTCTCTGCCCTCATGCGATGAAAAAGCTCCATGGCGAAGGAAGAATTTGTGGGGCCCTGCTGCGAGTAGCCATTGATGAGGCAATTCCATGAGACCACATATTTGTGGATAATATTTTGGAACACGAGTTTGACTATTACCGAGGTGTGTGGAGGAAAGGGAACCGCTTTGAGAATTTGAGCACGGAGGCTTTTACCATTTTTGAGGTCATTCTGATGGAGGAGTTTCGTAAAGAATGAGTTGTATAAAGAAGGAAGCTAAAAGTAAACTCATCAACTTGGTCTGGATTTGAATGCATTTTCTATGCATCTAAACAATGGATGCATGCATTTAAACACCGAGCCTTTGAAAACCCAGAAACCCAAAGCAGGAGAAATTGGGAATGCATGCATTTAGAAACGCCCCTGCAAAGTAAATATGCATAAGTGCAACTTTCTGAAGAAAAAAAAAAAGTTTGAATAGTGCCTGACAGTGACGGAAAGAATGGAGCTAAACTGGCTCAAGTTCAAGCAACCCAAAACTACTTTTAACTTGACTCGAGTTTGAGTTTACAGCTTTAAGTATGCTTCAGGTATAAGGACATTGTCTAGAATCAGCAAGAGAAAGAGAAGAGTTGGAAACAATGGATGTGCGGGCCACTGCCGTAGCCATTTTGGCCGGAAAATTAAGGAGGTTGCCGGCAATATCTGCTACAAGCAACGAGGCCCTTTCAGATTTCGGAGTTTCCTTTCCATGCCCGTGCGCTGTTGGGTGCTTTAGCGAGTTGTTGACACTCTGTTAATAAGTCCATATTGTTAAGGGTAAGTTGTTTAATTGAATTAGTCTTACTATGTTATTAGAATCTAAAAACGTGAGCTGTTATTTTTCTTGTTTTTTAAATGTTGTTCTGTAAGGCTATAAGATAGCCAAGTTTGCTTTTCAATAAAGATGGAGATTTTTCAAATTTCCTTATCCTTTCCTTATGTTTTTATGATTCCTAACATTTGGTATTAGAGCAAGGTTAAAATTAGAAGCAGCAGTCTTCTACGTTGTAGTGATGACATAAAATTCTTTTGTGCAGCCAGCAGTTCCGAAATTTGATGGGCATTATGATCATTGGGCAATGCTCATGGAAAACTTCTTGCGTTCTAAGGAGTATTGGGGCTTGGTGGAGAAAATGGGATTCCTGCAGTAGCAGAAGGTCTCACAGATGCTTAGAGGAAGAACATTGAAGATCAGAAGTTGAAAGATTTGAAAGCAAAGAACTACCTATTTCAAGCAATAGATCGTTCGATCCTGGAGACAATCCTCAACAAGGACATAGTAAATAACGTATGGGATTCTTTGAAGCAGAAGTATCAAGGTACAACGCGAGCAAAGCGTGCTCACTTGCAAGCTCTCCGGAAGGAATTTGAAATTCTTCACATGAAGGCAGGGGAATCTGTAAATGAGTATTTTGCACGGACCCTTACCATAGCCAACAAGATAAAAGCAAATGGTGATGACAAGGGAGATGTTGCTGTAGTTGAAAAGATTTTGAGATCCATGACTCCAAAGTTTGATTATGTTGTGTGTTCTATTGAGGAGTCTAAGGATATAGACACCTTAACCATTGATGAGTTGCAGAGCAGCCTGCTTGTGCATGAACAACGCATGAGCTCTCATGAGGAAGAAGAACACGCTTTGAAGATTACTCATGGAGCTCAATCAGGAGGAAGGGGTCGAGGCCGTGGAAGTTATAGAGGAAGAGGAAGGGGATGAGGCATACAAAGCTTCGACAAAGCCACAGTGGAGTTCTACTACTGTCATAAGCTTGGGCATTTTCAATGAGAATGTCTAAGCAAGGAGAAGGAAGCCAATTATGCTCAGACTCAAGAAGAGATGTTACTGATGTCTTAATGTTGATATGAATAAGGCAAATGGAGAAGATATGTGCTTCCTTGACTCGGGATATAGCAATCATATGCCTGGAAAGAAGGAATACTTCTTTGATTTTGATGGAAGTTTCAGAGATTCTGTGAAGCTAGGCAACAACTCAAGTATGGTTGTAATGTATGACTACAAGTTAATGGAAGAGTACAGATTATCACATGTGTGTTTTATGTGCCGGAGCTGAAGAACAATTTACTAAGTGTTGGGCAATTGCAAGAAAAGGGGCTGAACATTCTATTTCAAGGTAAAAAGTGTAAAGTGTTTCATCTTGAGAAAGGCTTAATAATGGAGACGAAGATGGCTTTGAATCGAATGTTCATACTACATGCTATATCTCAGCATATAGCATCTACTTGTTTCAACACAATCACGGAAGATATGGTACAACTTTGGCATTGTAGATATGGACACTTGAGCTTTAAGGGCTTAAAGACTCTTCATCAGAAGAAGATGGTGAATGGTTTACCACAGTTTAAGTCTCCATTAAGGCTATGTAAGGCTTGTCTGTTAGGGAAGCAACAAAGGTTCTCATTTCCAAGGAAAAGCACGTAGAGAGCTTCACAAATTCTTCAACTAGTGCATGCTGATATTTGTGGACCAATCAAGCCCATCTCAAATGGCAAAAAGAGGTATTTGATTACTTTCATTGATGACTTTAGTAGAAAAACATGGGCTTATTTTTTAATGGAGAAATCAGAAGCCTTTGCTGTTTTTATGAAATTTAAAATATGTGTTGAGAAGGAGACAAACTCGTTCATTAGAATGCTATGTACTGATCGAGGAGGTGAGTTTACATCACAAGAGTTCATCAATTTTTGTGATGAAAATGGCATACGAAGGCAATTGATAGCTGCCTACACAGCACAAGAGAATAGTGTTGCAGAACATAGTGAAATGGATTTATAAGACCAAGTTTAATGAAAATGGAGAAGTGGACAAATACAAGGCTATGCTTGTAGTGAAGGGGTATTCTCAGCAACATGGGGTAGACTATACTGAAGTATTTGCACCTGTGGCACGCATGGAGACAATTCGATTGGTGACAGCACTTGCAGCTCAAAAAGGATGGACTATTTATCAGTTAGATATGAAGTCTGCATTTTTACATGGTGAGTTGAATGAAGTGGTTTTTGTGGAGCAGCCTTGTGGTTATGTACAAAAAGGGAATGAACAGAAAGCTTACAAGTTAAAAAAGGCACTTTATGGGCTTAAACAAGCACCACGTGCTTGGTACAGCCGTATAGAGGCCTATTTCATGAAAGAAGGCCTTGAGAAGTGTGACTACGAGCATACTCTATTTATCAAGACAAACAATGAAGGCAAAGTATTAATTATAAGTCTCTATGTTGATGATCTCATTTTTACTGGAAATGATGAATATCAGTTTACAGAGTTTAAAAATTCCATAAAGCATAGTTTGACATGACAGATCTTGGTAAGATGAGGTATTTCCTTGGTCTTGAAGTCTTGCAACAATCTGATGGTGTTTTTATCAGTCAAAAGAAGTATGCTTTGGAGGTTCTACAACGGTTTGGAATGGACAAAAGTAATTTTGTTCATAATTCTATTGTTCCTAGCTTTAAGCTCATGAAGGATGAAGGTGGAGTTAAGGTGGACAAGACTTACTATAAACAAATTGTGGGTAGTCTTATGTATCTGACTGCTACTCAACCTGACATGATGGAGAATCCTACTGAACTTCATTCACGGGCAGCAAAAAGAGTGTTGAGATATTTGAAAGGAACAACTGGGTTTGGAATTTTCTATAAGAGGGGAGGAGATGATGAACTTGTTGCGTACATTGATAATGATTATGTTGGAGATTTGGAGGACAGAAAGAGTACTTCAGGCTATGTGTTCTTATTGAGTTCAGGAGCAGAATCCTACTGAACTTCATTCACGGGCAGCAAAAAGAGTGTTGAGATATTTGAAAGGAACAACTGGGTTTGGAATTTTCTATAAGAGGGGAGGAGATGATGAACTTGTTGCGTACATTGATAATGATTATGTTGGAGATTTGGAGGACAGAAAGAGTACTTCAGGCTATGTGTTCTTATTGAGTTCAGGAGCAGTATCCTAGTTATCAAGAAAACAACCAGTGGTAAGTCTATCTACCACAGAGGCAGAGTTTATTATTGCAGCTTCATGTGCATGCCAAGCAGTATGGTTAAAAAGGGTGTTGGGAAAGTTGAGTCAGAATCCAGGCAAGTCAACTATTATTCGTTGTGATAGTAGTTCTGCAATCAAACTCTCAAAGAACCCAGTAATGCATGGTCATAGTAAGCACATAGATGTATGTTTCCATTTTCTTCGAGAGCTCACAAAGGCTGGTATAGTGGAGTTGGTGCATTGTAAGACACAAGAACAATTGGCTGATGTGATGACTAAACCACTCAAGCTGGATGTTTTCTTGAACCTACGAAGGCTATTGGGAGTTTGTTCTGAGATGGATATAAACTGAGTGCTTGTAGCATTCAGTTTAAGGGAGGAATTGTTGGGTGCTTTAGTGGGTTGTTGCCACTCTGTCAATAAATCCCTATTGTTAAAGGTTAGTTGTTTAATTGAATTAGTCTTACCATGTTATTAGGATCTAAAAACGTAGGCTGTTATTTTTCTTGTTTTTCAAATGTTGCTTTGTAAGGCTATAAGATAGCCAAGTTTGCTTTTCAATAAAGATGGAGATTTTTCCAATTTCCTTATCCTTTCCTTATGTTTTTCTGATTCCTAACAGCTGACAAGAAAGGAGAATAAAATAAAACGACTTCTCTCATTTTGCGGGTGAGATCACTCGGAATCTGATTCTTCCGGCCCTGCCCGGCCCATACGAAGAAGTCTTTAGAATAAATAAAGGCCCATCGGCCATCTCCCTCAACTATAAATATTGTCCCATAGAGACCTAACTACTCCAATCCAATTATAAGCAATGGCTCTCACCTGACGATGCATGATCTGGTCGCTTTCCAAATCATCCACAAAGCTAAGGCTGTCAGTGGTGTAAGGATAGGGGCAAATTAATTTAAGCCTTTTCGAGCATTAGGAAAACCAAAATGTTAGTAACTAAAATTAGTGCCAGTCACTCCTTTCACCCAATTCCAAACTGATTTAGCATTAGGACATTCCAAGAATGAATGTTTCTTAATTTGTAGATCCTTATAGCAAAGAGATCAGGATGAAACAATCTGAACTCCAATTTTTTTGTTTTGTTTTGTTTTTGAAATTGTTCTCTATTGTTGTCTAGGGGCACAAAATCATTGAGAAGCTAGCTTCCATAAGAACATGGGCACCTTGAGAGGAAAATATTTGGATCATGAGGCAGTTAAAATGAGGTAGTCTTGGAGCTGCATCTCTAACTACCACGTCCCAAGTAGAGGAAAGAGAAAAAGAGACTCCAAAATCATGCTTCCATGTTGGGATGTCTAGTTGTGCATTGAAATGAATGAGGCCTATTTCATGCATCTGATCTACAGTGTAAACACTTTCCAGTAGCTGCCAGTCCCACTGCCCCCTCACCTTAAGATCTTTGATAGCCATTTCAGGAGAAAGATGAGAAGGTCTAGTCAAGAGATCAGAACTAAGCCAGTGATCCTACCAATCATTTGCACTGTTGTGCTGTCTCCAATCTTTCATATGATGTTATCTTGAGCAAAATGCCTTGTAGCACTGAGTCTCCTCCGAAGATTTGAATCTCGAATAACTAGCAGTTTTAGCTAGCTTAGATTTATATTTCACCAGTAAAAACATAGAGAGAAAAGAGTCACTAGTTTTATGTTTCCACTCTTACTTGAGGACCCAAGCACAGGCATCTTCTAAGTTAAGTTCTTAATCCCCAGACCCCCCTCAGCCCTGTCCAAAGGACCCGTGGATTCAGCGTTTGTTAAGGTTCCGCCATGCAACCCTAGAAATACTGTAAGATAGATACAGCGAGGGAATCAGAGTGATTAGCAGGAAATAGAGAGGGAAGATCCTGGCTAGAAAAGAATGGTCGTCGTCAGCAATGGTCGGACGGGGACTGGAGATGCTCTCTTAAAATCTAAAAAATTACCACCTTAAAAATAATATACATAGTATGCATAATTACAATTCTAAGGGGAACCTTGAAACCAAGCTATGTATTAAAACTAAATTATATCTTATAGGATACAAAGACTTATATTTGATAGAATATTTTGTGATTTAAGCTTCTTGATCATATAATATTATAGTATATAAAGACGATAAATGACTATATATAATAATATAAAGAGAGGGAATGTCAATACATCATATATCTATATACACGATCATATTTAAAGTTAATACATATTTGAATCTCCTTAAAGCTTGCACGGTTGAAGCATTAGTGGCAGTGTGTTAAAAGTTTAATGTGAGTCAGTGAAGATCCGTCGGAGGTTGGAGGAGAAAGTTTGAAAATGTAAGTTATACACTATTCACCAATATTTCAATTTTATTTTAATAAATATAACCATTATGTATATCTAGAGGTGTCTAAAATGGGTCGGATTTTTTCCCCGGGCTAAGCCCGGCCAAGCCCCTTTTTAAACTAGCCGGACTGGCCTAACCCAGATACGAGCTCGGGTTTGGACAAATTTCTAAGCCCATCAGGCCGGCCCAGCCCGGCCTAGTACGTAAGCTCGACTGGGCTCGGCTGGGCTTGATCCGGTAAACTTTTATTATTATTATTATTTTTGTTTATATTTTCATTGTAAAGTAAGTTTTTTCCTCTTTAAAGCCGGTTGGTGTTTTTGACAAACTCATTATTTAATACTATGCAATGAAGTCTTTATTTGGCCAAAAGTTTATTCTTTATTTAAGATGCTCTTAGACTCTTAGTTATTTGATAATTTGAGATGCTATTAGTTATTTGGTTATAAACTTTGATGATACAATTTGATAATTTTATTTGGATTGTTCTTTGAATCTCTTGTTAATTGGATTGTTCTTAGTACTCAGAATCTCAAATAATCTCACTTACTTTAATAATAATTTATTATGAATATTTTATTTAAAAAGGGTTGGGCTTATTTTAGGCCCGGTAAGACTCGGTAGAACCCGACCCATTTTAGGCTCGGATGGGCTCGGGATAAATCCAAAGGGCTTTCCAAGTTGGGCTCGGACATATATTTTGAAAATAGGCTCAACCCAGCCCCGCCCATTTTTTTTTTCCAGGCTCAGCCTGGCCAGAGCCTGAATAGTGAAAAGCCCTGAAAGAGTCGGGTCGGGTAGCCCGTTTTGACTCCTCTATGTATATCTAACATGTCAATATGTGTTCTATTATTTCTAATGGTCACTAAGTAAAGAGAACTTAAGAGATTCAAAGCTATTTTATATAAACTATATCTTAAGAACTACGGTCATCAAAGGCTTAAGAGATCGGAGGATGAGAAGAATGTTATGGATATGAAAAATTAAGCTAATGCTTCTCTTAGGCTTGATTCCGGGATAGCCTCAACCGGGCAGCCTAGGAAATCGAGGCTGGACAGGGTCAAGTATTTCCTCACTCAGCTCAATCGTTGGTAGGGGGACGCCGAATGAGTGGACAACTATAAAGTAACTGACACTTTAGTGGAGACCTTGTCCCTAGCGTGTCAGACGGGGGTAGCGTTGCTTCTCGTTGAGGTGTCCCGAGAGATGTCAGACTGTTGCAGCGCCTTAGTATGTAGAGAGATATGTGAGTGGTGAGCAGATCCCTATTGTGTCAGACTGTGGGGGCGTTGACACTCATCATGGAGCAGGGAATGATCAGAACATTGAGCAATGAGATCAAGACACGTATAAAGCTGTCTAGTGTCTCCCAGCCTAAACTAGGTATAAAAGCCAAATGATTAACAATAAATGGTAATGTGAATTTCTCGAGTGAATAGCAAATACACAAAAATACTCTCAACTTATCTCTTTAGAAAACTGACTAGAGCGTCGGAGTGGGGTTGGCCAACCACCCCGCCGGCTGCAGTTTGCTATTGAGTGCAGGTAATGATCTTGAGATAGACTGTGGATGGTAGAGTCCATCATAGTGGACATAAATCTACGTCAATAGTTTGGCATCGACTGTTGGAATGATTGTCTTTGCTTTCAAAGTTCCAACAGATCAAGAATCTGACTAGGAGAAGGATACAAGATGGAAAACTTTATGGACGAGCAGATAGGAGAGAGTGAAGGGGGAGAGAGAGGAAGAGGAAGAGGAGTTTTGCCTCCCATATCTGAAGGGATGATAACGCATTCAGGAGGCATTGTTAGAAGATAACCAACACCTCCATAAACCCCTCTAGTGGCAAATAGTGGAGTTGACATACTACATGCCTAGTGGAAAAAATGAGCCAAGTGGTGAAACGTTCCATAAAAGTAAGATTTGCATAAATAAGAGTAGAAATAAAGCATGAGGGAAAAGAGGAACCACGAAGTAAGGGCGTGCGCCCTCCTATGAGAGAACACCAAGGTTCATCCATGGGCAGGGGACCCCACTCTGAGGAGGATGATATATTATCTCATTTGAGGACCGCAACAGCGTTGGGAGAGCTGGGAGATTCAACAGATACCACTTGGAATCTGAACCCCTCGTAAGTATTAAAGGACACGCGGCTTCCTATGAAAGGAACTAAGCTGCCATCAGGATAAACAAAATTCATCCAATAACTGACTAAGCAAATGAAGGAGTTGGAGGCAACAGTAAAGGGCAACACATTGTGTATGGAGAGTCAGTTTACTGAGAGAGTTCAAAATGTGCAGCTGCCGAAGAAGTTTAGGGCTCTAACCCTAATGTATGATGGGACGAAGGATCCCCTGGACCACGTTAACTCGTACAAAACTTGTATGAGGATGAATGTCATGTCGGACGAGTTGATATGCCAATGTTTCTGTATCACGTTGACAGACTCAGCTAGCGATTGGTTTAGGTCTCTCAGGCTAGGCTCTATTGACTCATTCGATGAGCTGAAGACGTTGTTCGTGTCAAACTTCTGGGAGGCAGCTAACACTAGACTTCCCCTCATGAGTCTTTACACTATAAGGGAGAGCCTGAGAGAGAATTTGTTAGACTATGTAGAGAGGTTCACCTGGGCTTCAAAAAAGGTGGACCAACCCAGAGACATAGGTCTGCATACCTTCTTAGGGGGCACGACGGACCAAAAACTTATTAGTCAGTCCAGAAAGAAGCGTTTTGGTTCATATGCGTAGGTTTTACTAGAGGCGAAAATGATAGGGGCAGATGAGGAGATCCGCCTAACTCAGTTAAGAAGTCAGGGAGAAAGAGGGGACTGTAGTAAGGGGGCTAAGGGAAAAAGAAAAAGATAGGAGCGAGGGAAAAAGGTGAATGAAGAGAGGATAGAAAGAGGAAGGAGTGTGAAAGGAAAAAGCTCAGAGAATAAAAGAATGATGCCTTTCTTTAGGGATACTTTTACACCTCTCATGGTAGGAATTGACGTGATCTATAATCGGTTCAGAAATCATAACTTATTTAAAGCTCCTAAGTCACTCAAAAGTGCACCGGCTCAAAGAGATCGAAGGGCTTACTATAGATACTACGCTAATCACGACCACAAGATGTAGGATTGTGTGCATCTAAAAAGGGAGATTGAAAGGTTGATCCAAGAAAGGCGTTTAGGGGAGTATGAAAATAGAGAAAGAAAGGGAAACTATGTTAGAGGAAGAAGGAACGATAGGAGAGAGGTTAGGGAAGATGATTGTCAGGGAAATAACCTCGGGCATCAGAACGTAGCAGGGGAGATGCAGGTGATTTTTGGAGGACCTGAGGGGGGATACTCGGGTCGGCAAAAAATTATGGATGAGGAGCCTCACATAGGCTAAAGTGTTCTCCATTTCGACAACCCTTCAGAGGAAGGCATCAGTAGACATCACCTATAATCACTTGGACGAGGAGGGGGTTGTCTGCAACATATTAAAGTATGAAATCTTTAATTTAGTAGTTGCAAGTACGGTCCACTAGCATTGTGAATGCATGTGATCTAGATCCGGATTATTGATGTAATTAGACAACTTAATCGAGGTACTTTATATAATCGGATTATATAGGACGTGGCTCGATATGAATTAATTCTTTATTAAAATATCATTTACCATAAAAAATTAAATTCATATCAAACGATGATCTTATGCAGATCAATTTGAATCCTAAGTAGTCGTGAACTCGTGTTTATGTCAACTGGATCTTTTGATTCATTCATTACGGTTTGTTTGGATAATTAGGCTAAAGACTTTTATTTCGAAGATTTATTGGGATAAGTGGCTGGGAATATGGTTTATAGATATGGAATCCAAACCTTCTTCATAGAAGATTGTATATTGGTTCCTTTAAGGGTTAATTCTGGAACTGAATGGTTTTGAGCTCAAATTTATAATCAAGTTATAAACTAACTATTCACTAGTGAATTAATAGTACTTAAGGATAAAGAGATAACTAGAGGGGTAAAATAGTAATTTTGAAAAGTTCTAATTATAAATCAATTTTTGGACGATTGAATGCATGAAATGATTATATCAATGGACTACTAGAGATTACTCAGTAAATATATTCTATAATTGCAAGAGTGCAATCTCATATTTTTCGTGGAATAATATTGAGATTAATAAATTAGATTTATTAGATTAAAAAGTTTGATTCATAATCTAATTAATTGGAGCTTGAAATTATATGTCCATGGTCCTTAGGTCGCCTCTATAAACACTGTATAGGGTAAGAATTACAAGGGTTGAAAAGGACTTAATTGTGAGAAAATAGTTTTTTGGCGAAATTTGTAATTATGAGATAATTGGTATTAATTAATTAATTAAAAGATGTATTTAAATGTGAAATTCGGAATTAATAAATTAAATATTAATATATTTGATTGTGAATTGAATATGTTATGTATAATATTAAATTGATATGAGATATTAATTTAATATTAAAATTAAGAAAAATTAAATTTAGATCAGTTTAAGAAACTAATTTAAAATTTAAATAACATTTGAAATATGTGATATTCTATTTTAAATAAGATTTAAGTAGGTTTGACTAAATCAAATGTATCTTCATTTATAATAAATATGATTTTATTTTAAATTAGATTTAATCTTATCAAATATATAATCAAAATGATGATATGATTTAAAATATATTAAAACTCTATTTTAAATAGGATTTGAAAAGATTTAATCATATCAAATATATCATTTGATGATCATCTTTGAATTATTAATTCAATTAGTTTAAAGAATTTAAATTAATCAAACTCCTAATGGAGTTATATAAATACATCTCATCCTAATTAAATTAGAAACCTTTTTTTTTAAGAACTTTTTTTGCCGGTAGAGATTTTTCTGAGAGAAAAATAGAAAGAAAACCTTGTCATCTCTATGTGCCCACACACGTCCTATTGTATTGAGGATCGACTTGGAAGATCGTGGTGTGAGTCTTGACGATCGATTCGCATAAGGCAAATGTATGACCTTTTCAAATAGATGTAAATTAATTTATATGTATATAAAGGGTCACAAAAATATTTTTAGAAAAGTTTTGTTATATACTGGAACCGATTGTTAGCTTCTGTTGCATGGTTGTGAACCACCGATTTCCAACACTAAGTATAATTAAGCACACAAAAACAGTAAAGTGCAAAAAGCTATTTCTATAAAAATAGCTTTGGCTTTGTGCTAAAACACCAAAAGTGAGATGATGGACTTTGGCATGTTTGATCTCAAAGCTTGAGATCCAACCGACTTAAACAAACTTGCTTGAGAGCAGATCAACTCCATTTGAAATAAAAAATACACTAAAATAGAAAATTTCACAAGGCCAAAATTAATAAAATAGTAAAAGCAAGATTATGCCTCGAGTTGAGTTTTAATGATCCGATCACCTTCAAACCAATTGGAATAAGTCATAAATGATGAGTGGAAGCTAATAGAATTGGAGTCAATGCTTTTGGATTAGGAAGTAAAAAAATCAATATTTTTGGCTAATTTTCAATTATAGAGTCATTAACCAAATAAGCCATCTTCAAACAATTAGAAACATACATATAATTATATCTTAATATCTTAACATCTTAACTTATGAAGATTCATTTAGGAAAAAAAATTGTAAATAAGAAATTCATACAAGAGGCAATGACAAATGCAACAATTGAGCCGATGCTTCTCAATGTGAGGTAGCGGTGGTTGGAGCGCTCGAATTATATGTATACTTCCTCTTGAGAAAGGAGATTAAACGTGATGATACCAACAATAGACATACATGATGATCTATTACAAGTGCAATCCACACAATCCACATTTGCAATGGTTTCAAAATTGGAGACGGTTAGTTGTAATTTTGCTCGAAGTAACTACATGCGTACCTGTATTAAAATGCTATGAGATACAATGAGTGTAATAAGATGTTATAAATAATTTGAGATTTATGTTTGGCTCTATTAATAAAGGTTGAACAAAGTTTTTGTAATGGGAATCGTTGATATTACTTATAGTTTATGATTTTTCTATTTTAATTATATAATTATAATTGTTCTAATAATGTTTTTGTTAAAGATATTTTATTGAGCAATCAAATTTTTTATTCCTAAATTCCTCCAAAGAAAATTGAGAGAATTTGGGTTCTCAAAAGGGAGATCCTTGATATTTTAATTGTTCTTATACTATTGATGGGACAAGTTGTGGATAGTTTGATCGGGACCTCGCTAAGTCAATATTGAAGGGTCTACGCATCCATGAAGGGTCCAGTTCAGACCAATCCAAGTTGGAATAAAATGTTGTAAGAGACTAACCGGATCAATCAAGTCTGACTTGCATTGGCTTAACCATAACAGTCTTAACTCAGAAGCCACTTTTGTCATGCTGGCCAAGTCTGCCTAAGCAAAGTTGGCCGGTGTGGAATACTTGACTTCGAGTATTTTAGGAATATTGTTCGTATAGTTACGCCTTTCGAAGAAAATTGAAATAGAACAATGAAACGACAAATTAGATGGTCAGAAGTAAATTTAGATAAAATACTTTGTTTAAGGAGAGGATGATGCCCCGCTTGTCCTACTTGGATAGGACTTATATGTGGGATTTAAAGGGTTTAGAGTATTCACATCAATTTCTCTATAAATTTCTTCAAATTTAACTTAATTTTAAGTAATATGATATTTTGACTAATCGTTTTTCAGACACCTTCATTTGAGGTTTTATTTTCTATTCTCTAAATCAATTACATAATATTATTTATTTTATTATTATTATTTAATAAAAGATCTAATGGGGGAGTATTATTTATTATTTTTTAATAAAGTTGTTGGGAAAGAGAAAATTATAATTAAGTAAGTTTAATTTTGTTAAACTAATTCATTAAATTTGAAGAATCAAATAAGTAAAGTTAAACTAAAAGTTAAAAGTATATAATGTGATGTGGATTCTTTTAACAAAACTTTTCTATATTCTTCAAAATTTTAGGTAATATAAGCATTTAGCTTACCTAATGTGAGTGCTCTTAAGGTTTAGAGTCTAAGGTTTAGGATTTAGGATTTAAGAGGTAGAATACACGGTTTCAGATTTATGGTTTACTATTTAGAGTCTAAAGTTTAGGGTTTTAGGTTAAGGGTTTGAAGTTTAGAGTATAAGGTTTAGGATATAGGGTTTAAAGTTTAAGATTGAGGGTTTAGGGTGTAGAGTATAGGATTTAAGATTTGGAGTATAAGTTGTAAGGTTTAGAGTATAAGATTTAAGATCTATGGTTCAAGGTATATAGTATAACATTTAGGGTTTAGAGTCTAGGGTTTAAGGTTTATGATTTATGGTTTCAAGTATAGAGTAAGGTTTAAAATTTAGGGTTTAGCATTTAGAGTCTAAGGTTATAGTTTTAATGTAAGGTTTTAAGTGTAGCGTATAAGATTTAAGGTTAAGATTTTATGATTTAGGGTTTAAGGTTTAGAGTTTTAAGGTTAATGGGTTTTGGTTTAGAGTATGAGATTTAGGGTTTAAGGTATAAAGTATAAGGTTTAGGGTTTATAGTATACAATATAATATTTTAGGGTTATAGTTTAAGGTTTTGGATTTAGATTCTATGATTTAGGGTTGAAAGGTGTAGAGTATAGGGTTTATAGTTAAGGTTTTAGGGTTTATGATTTAAGGTTAAGGAAGATTTAAAGTTTAAGGTTTAGAATTTAGAGTTTAATGTTTAGAGTCTAAGGTTTAGGATTTAGAGTTTTGGATCTAGTATTAGATTTTAAAGTTTAATTTTTATGATTTTAGTTTTAGATTAAGGAATTATAAAGTCTCTGATCTCAAGACCCAATGCCACGATGGGTTTTCAGAGTACTCCTCAAGTCATCGATTTTAGAGGTTAGAGATTTAAATGTTACTGACCTCTATACTCGATGGCTCGAGGGGTACTCGAGCCATTGAAATTAGAGGTCAAAAACAAGTTTATGGATTCTACCTAATGGCTCGATGACTTGATTATTTTTTCTTGAAATTCACATCAATTTGGATATAATCTCTAACTTTTTTTAATATGGTAAGAAGTTCTGGCATAGTTTTCTTACTTTGTAACAAAAATTTATTTAAGCATCTGAATCATTTTCCATGACACTCTCAAATTATCTGCTCATTGGTCAACATCTTTAATCTTGTGTTGTTTTGTGCAAGGTAGTTCAAAAGGTCTTCGATATCCATTCCATTATAACAGTTCGACTATTTGATTATAGTTTATAGTTCTTGAGTGCATCCACCATCTAACAAATCTGTTGATCTCAACTAGTCCATTTTTTCTAGTCGTATGAGCTTAACTTGTCTCTTGGTTTTTTACATGTTGAGCTCAAAGGTAAAATATAAAAAAAAACTTCAGAGTAAAAAAAGAAAAATATATCTTGTTTAGAATCAAAACTAACCTCTAGATTTTTGAGAGCTTCGTTGAATTTCTAAAACAATGGCATACGATTCTTTTCTAAATGGTCATCTTTTATTGTCCAATTAAGTATGTGAGGCATCTTGGTAGTTTCCAAAAGCTCCCAAATAACCTTCCAAGATTGGAAATTGCCTTGAGAGCCCATACCTAAAGAGTAATCATATTACCAATACCATTAACATACATATTTGAGCTGTTAGCAAGTTAATTAATACTCTTATTACAAATCCAATTGAGATTAAATAAATAATTTACCATTAATACTCTATTAAGAGAATACGTATGTTTTTTTTTCTTGCAATTTGGGCCTTATCCTTGAGGTTGTCCTTCTTTAAGCATACAACAGTTCTGATGTAAACTAAATTACCCTAAGGGTAACTGTTAAAGTAATCAATATCTGATGCCATCGATAAATGTATTAAAATCAATGTTGTTCTTCTTCTCTTTACCCAAGAGGATAGCTTCCAAGAAGTATACAATGGAAAACTTCAGGCAATCCACATTATCTGGAGCCAGCTTCACTCTTTTGGTATCAAGACCAGCGAGCACATCACCTAACTCGAATAATGTAACATGTCCTCTGCTAGTATAATATTTTCTTATAGAGACTTTATTGAGCTTAATCTCATGAGGGATGGTTGGTGGGGATCAATAGTTCATGCTGGTAATGAGAGCAAACTCTTGCGAGGAGAAACATAGAGTTTGCTCATTAATGTGAAGCTATAACTCTTTTTCCCCTGTACATTCAACCTAACAAATAAGGAGGGGTGCATATAATTTTCTAAAAGATGAAAGTGCAGTATCTACTTCTAGGAAGTACCCGAAGCATGATTCCTTGAAATGCTCTTACATATCCTTGCAACTGCTTTGATTTCCTCATCACAAGCTAGAATCTTGATGATGAAGTAACCACATATTTAAGATATTCATTGGGCTTCAAAATCCCAGATATTTTTTGAAAATAGACAAAAATATTTAATTATAAATTAGCAATAAGCATTGAAGATGAATAAAAAATAAAATAAAATAAATTATTTATGATCCGTTGAGCAAAACCTGTTGAGTTTCTCAATGGGTCTGGAAATAAAGATATATTGATTAGTTCAACATGACAATTTTGTAGACCCAAATTCATCAATCATTGATATTTTCAATCTCACTTCAAACAAACACTAATTCAATCATAATCCTTAGTTTATAACAATTTCAAACATTTAGGAAAAATTAAGCAAAAAAACACTAATTTTGCAAAATCATACCTTTAACGATTATGAATTTAGGACTTTATTCTTGATCTTCATAATCGTGGCCTATCCGATCGGAGATCGTCTCCATATTCTCGATTTCAGGTGATGGAGAGGTGTCTTCGGATTAATGAAGCTCGACGGGTTGATTGTTGTGCGAGTTGATGGAAGAAGAGAGAGAAAGAAGAAGAGTGAAAAGAAGCAGAAGGTAAGAAGAAATGAGAGAAGCTGATGTCGGGTGAAGAAGAAGAATCTGTGAAGAAGAAGTAGAAGAGTATGTGAAGAAGAAGAAGAAGAGTGAGAAGTAACCACAGAAATAATAACTTCATAATGTAATGAAATTGATGAAATGATATAAATAAATAACAGTATTTAAAAATGATTTTTGTGTCGATGATGTTGTCGGATGTCAGGAGGTAAGAATTCGGGTATTTTAATTTTAAATATTGAAACACATTTTTTTAATGGCTTTCCAATTATATTTGGGTATTATAAATACAAAATAATGTGTTTCAAATATCGGTGGTACTTTAATCACTCTAACACAAATTTTGGAACTAAGCACTTTGGTCCGCCACTAAACATCATTTTCGTCATTAAAATTCAATGGCCGTTTTTATTAAAGTGAAAAAAAAAAAAAAAACTAATGAATATAAAAAATAAAATAAAGAATTAAAATTAAATTAAATTTAGAGATATTAATACTCTTATTCGTCGAACCCAATGAATTCATATAAATCGTATAAAAAGTTATAAAATTTAAAATTACTCCAATTTAGTCCATTTATCATTCTAGAAAAACTTATACAAAGCCTTTAATTCGTAATTCTCAACTCTTTCCTTAAAATACATAGAAGATATTTTGAACATCTTATTATTATTGGTAATACAACTTCACTATTTATCCAGAACCCTTCACTGGTTTCTATGCCGGTAAGAAGAAGACACCACTTTATTCAGATCCCTACAGCATTCCCCCCCCCCCCCCCCTTATTTTCTAATTTTCTATTTTATTTACTAATAAGGGTTTTTTTTTTTCCCTCTTATTAAGCAGCGACGAGACCTGTGGAAAAAAGTAGTGGACCAGAGCAGGGAGAAACGGAATAGTTCATTGCTTTTTTAGAACCACATTTCTCCCTGTAATCATCGCTTCTAATCTGTTTGTCCCTACACTCTGTGCTACAGAATGCCTTCTCCCCTCTGCAAAATCACCCAAAAAAATTTAAAAAAAATGATGTTTTCTCAATCACTGATAGCTCCATGTGAGGTGATTCTTGTTATTATTATTAGTCATTACAGACGTCGACGCTTTCCGACTCGGGCTCGTCAAGACCACACAAAGTGGGAAGCAAACAAGAGCCATTCAATGAGGGAACATAAAGTATCTCCAATTAAAAAATTAAAAAAAATTAATTAATATATTATTTTTAAAAAATCTAGTTTTCTTGAATGCATTGGAGTGACAGATTTGGATTTTTTTTCTCTATCTTTTTTATTATTGGATAGAAGTTAAAATTTCTTAATAATATCTTTCAAAATTATTATAATTATTAAAATTACTTTCACATATTTCATAAGAACGAAACACGTTAGCAACTGTAATGAGATTTAATATATCATACGAATAAGAATTTTTCAAATCCTAAACCCATAAAAGAAAAAAAAAAAGAAAAAAAAAAGAAGCTTATACAGATAATGACATAATCAAAATCATCATATTTGAAGGATTCAAAGGAGTAGGGATTCTTTTCCTTTTGAACTTGAGTGAGATAAAAATTGTTATATGCAAATTTGAAGCAACAAGAAATAGATACTTATTTCCAAAAAGCTAATATACCTTGTTCATTCAATATATTTTTAGGCTCTATAAACTCAGAAATCTATAGCTTTAAAAGAAGGAGAAAAGAGTAGCTTCTACTCAAAAAGCAAACTTAAGAACATGAAAACAAACATTGAAGCAACAACATTTTTAAGCAAACTTAGAATCATCACCCTTCCACTTAATTACTTTAATAAATTGAAGAAGCCAATGTAGAAAGTTTCTTTAAGAAACCACCAACAAGCAGTATTTAGATCCTTTATCTTCCGGACCGGATCAATACGGTTAGAATTGAATAAAAATCAATCATCGTTTAAAGAGAAGAAGATATTAAAATTAATAATTTTCTTCAAAAATTAAAATCAATATATATTAATTTAAATATTTTCAAAAATTCAAAGTCATATATTAATATATAAAAACAATATATATTAATTTATAATCCTATAGAATCAATAAATAAAAATAAATAAATAAATAAATATTCACAAACTCCATATGTACCTGTACATGAATATGTCACGGCCATGAAGATGTTTACTGCAGAGATAACAAGAACTAAGAAAATCAGCGACGGAAAACTCATGCAGATTCGCCGCTCCTCCTCCAACCTTTAGCGGCGAAGCAGAGAAGATCCCAGATCTAATACTCTCATCAATCATGTTAAGCTTATCATCATCAAAGTAGACTTGCTTCTTGATCAATTTGTGTTCCACATGAGAAATCACACAAGTATAGCTTTCCGAAAGCTCATCCACGTCGTCGCCGCCATGGTAATTCTTCTCCAAGTTCGATCCTCCTATGAAATAAGCCGAAGCTTTAGCAGAAGAAGAAACTATAGGAATCGGACTTGATTTTGGAAAAATTGCTTTCGCAGTGCGGAATAATTCGTGCGTATTGTTCCAATCAGTCATGGCGGCTACAATTCCAAGCCCTACTACTCCGTTTCCGAATTTGCTAGGGGATTTGTTCTTCTCGGGGGAGAACGAACCAGATAGAGAAGGAAATAGGGAAAGACCGATTGCTGGACGTTTTTTTCCAGGAAAATTCTTCTTCTCCATTTTCTTCCTTATTTTTTCCTAGGAAAACTAGAAAATTCAGCTAAGAAAATGAAGAATTTGTCGAGTATTGACTCTCTGTTGAAGTGCAGATGGCATTTGTTATAGAGTAAATTACTGTTTACAGCAAAAGATTATCAGAGAAAGATACGATTAAGGATTCTGCTATTGTTTTCTATATATTAGAGAGGAGTGATTTACAAGCAATTGAAGAGAGAGAGAGAGCGAGAGAGAGAGAGGGTGTGGAGATGACCCCCTTCAGCTCTCTCTGGTCTCTACTGCAGCTTGTTTCATAGGAAGGTTAATATATAGAGAAGTGACATTAAAAATAAAAAAATAAAAAAAAAGTGTTTTCTTCAAGATATTCTCTACCTAGAATATAATATCACAAAAAAAAAAAAAAAAAAAAGTAACTTGCTAGTTGTTATTAAGTTACTTTTCTTGATCAATTTTGGTTCAAACTACTGCAACAACGTTGTATAAAGAGCTTAGGAGAAGCTTCCCCTACTCGTGCTGTTAAAGACAGCAAACTGGAAAATACCTATACCTGAAAATGGAGAAATCTACTAGCTTTTAACCATGTAAGTATGTAACTGTTAACTGATGTAAGTTTGTTATGGTAGAAGGGTGTAAGTTATTATGTATGTAGTAGAAGCATAAGTGATTATGGTTAGTGGAGTCAACATACAATAATTTTGATCGAGATGCCTGCAAAGCGTTTGAGACAGAATGAATATCACTTTATCTTTCAGAATTTTGGTCTCATCATTAGTCAATGAAGCTTTGTCAAAAATTTGAAACCCCAAATGATTCAATTCTCTCATACGCAAAGCACGAACCATTCAAACTATGTAACGTTCATTTTTTGACAACTTTGGCCCACCTAGTAAAATATACTTCTCATTAATCAAATTCACATTATTAATCCCAATATTCATATAACTTACAACTAGAGGAAACAATGAGTTGAGATTGATCAAGCTTCACCATATGAGTCATTTTATTCCCATGCTCAGTAAGTGAATAGAGAGACTCATTTTCATGGTGACTTTCTTAAATATAACTCACCCCGCTATCGGATGTCTGGTTGATGAAACGGAAAAGCCCCACTTATTTCTTATGGGCTTAGGAACCGATTTCTCCAACTTTTCAACTGCCCATATGGCTCTCACTCTGCTGCCGACGTTTAAAGATCTCGTTCCTATGGCCAAAAGCTTCGAGATATTTCAGAAAGAGCCAAAAAACCCATAACCCCCAAAACATGTTAGAAACTAGCCTAAACAACCAAAACTTTCAAAAATCCCTCGTAACAAGCAAAATATTACAACTACTATTAACCCATAATTTCGAATATTTTTATTAGAAAATAATGATGTGGCTTCCAAGTCAGCTAGACACATCAGCAGAGTATTTTTATTAAAAGATTGTGGTGAGTCTCGACGATTGCTTCGCGTAAGATAAATGTATGACTTCCTCATATAGATGTAAATCAATTTATATGTATACAAAAAATCGCAAAAATATTTTTAGAAAATTTTTGTTATATACTGGGACCGATTGTTCGCTTTTATTGTGTAGTTGTGAACCGCCGATTTCCAACACTAAGTACAATCAAGCACACAAAAATAGTAAAGTGCAAAAAGCAATTTCTGTAAAAACAGCTTTTGGCTTTGTGCTAAAACACCAAAAGTGAGATGATGGACTTTGGCATGCTTGATCTCAAAGCTTGAGGTCCAACCAACTTTAAAAAACTTGCTTGAGGGCAGAGCAACTCTATTTGAAGTAAAAAATGTACTAAAACAGAAAACTTCACAAAACCAAAATTAATAAAACAATAAAAACAAGATTATGCCTCAAGTTGAGTTTTAATTATCTGATCACTTTCAAACCAATTGGAACAAGTCATAAATGATGAGAGGAAGCTAATAAAATTGAAGTCAATACATTTAGATTATGGAGTAAAAAAGTTAATATTTTTGACTAATTTCCAATTATAGAGTTACTAACCAGACAAACAATCTTCAAACAATTACAAACATATATATAATTATATCTTAATATCTTTACCTATGAAGATTCATTTAGAAAAAAAAAATTGTAAATAAGAAATTCATACAAGAGGCAAACAAATGCAACAATTAAGCACACCAACTTGAGCCGATGCTTCTCGATATGAGGTAGCGGTAGTTGGAGCGCTCGAATTATATGTATACTTCGTCTTGAGAAAGGAGATTAAACTCGATGATACCAACAACAGACGTACATGATGATCTATTACAAGTTCAATCCACAATCCACATTTGCATAAAATCTGATATTAAGTAGTATGGGATTCGTAGCATCATACATTTATGGCAACCGCTAAAGATATTAGTGGTTGTTATCCAACGCTTCAGTATACGTACATTTTGGAGGCTTCTCGAATATCACAAAATTCTTAATTTGAACAATTTGCAATGGTTTCAAAATTGGAGACGGTTAAGATGCGTACACGTATTAAAATGCTATGAGATACAATGAGTGTAATAAGATGTTATAAAAAATTTGAGATTTATGTTTGGCTCTTTTGAAGGTTGAACAAAGTTTTTGTAATGGGAATCGTTGATATTTTTTCTAGTTTATGATTTTTCTATTTTAATTTTATAATTATAATTGTTCTAATAATATTTTTGTTAACGATATTTTATTGAGCGATCAAATTTTTTATTCCTAAATTCCTCCAAAAAAATTGAGGGAATTTGGATTCTCAAAAAGGAGGTCCTTGATGTTTTAATTGTTCTTATACTATTGATGGGACAAGTTGTGGATAGTTTGACCGGGACCTTGCTAAGTCAATATTGAAGGGTCTACGGGTCTATTAAGGGTCTAGTTCAGACCAATCCAGGTTAGAATAAAATGTTGTAAGGGACTGGCCGGATCAATCATGTCTAACCTGCAGTGGCTTAACCGTGGGTCATCTTAACTTGGAAGCCACTTTTGTCATGTTGGCCAAGTCTACCTAAGCGAAGTTGGCCGGTGTGGAATACTTAACTCCGAGTATTTTAGGAATATCATTTGTATAGTTACGCCTTTGGAAGGAAATTGAAATGGAACAATGAAATGACAAATCAGATTGTTAGAAGTAAATGTTGGATAAAATACACTATTTAAGGAGAGGATGAAGTCCGTTTGTCCTACTTGGATAGGAATTATACGTGGGATTTAAAGGGTTTAGAGCATATTTCTCTATAGATTTCTTCAAATTTAACTTAATTTTAACTAATATGATATTTTGACTAATAGTTTTTCAGCCACCTTCATTTTAGGTTCTATTTTATATTCTTTAAATCAATTACGTAATATTATTTATTTTATTATTATTATTATTATTATTTAATAAAAGAGTTAATGGGAGAGTTTTATTATTTTTTAATAAAATAGTTGATGGGAAAGAGAAAATTATAATTAAGTTTAATTTTGTTAAACTAATTCTTTAAATTTGAACAATCAAATTAGTAAAGTTAAACTAAAAGTTAAAAGTAACTAATCTGATATAGATTCTTTTTCACAAAACTTTTCTATATTCTTTAAAATTTTAGCTAATTTATGCATTTAGCTTACCTAATGTGAGTGCTCTTAAGTTTTAGAGTCTAACGTTTAGGATTTAGGATTTAAGATGTATAATACAAGGTTTATGATTTATGATTTACTGTTTAGAGTCTAAAGTTTAGGGTTTTAGGTTAAGGGTTTGAAGTTTAGAGTATAAAGTTTAGGATATAGGGTTTAAACTTTAAGATCTAGGGTTTATAGTGTAAAGTATAGGGTTTAGGATTTAGAGTATAAATCGTAAGGTTTAGAGTATAAGATGTAAGATCTAGGGTTTAAGGTATATAGTATAACATTTAGGGTTTAGAGTCCATAGTTTAAAGTTTAGAGTTTAAGATTTATGATTTATAGTTTCAGGTATAGAGTTAGGTTTAACATTTAGGATTTAGTATTTAGAGTCTAAGGTTTATGGTTTTAATGTAATGTTTTAAGTGTAGCATATAAGATTTAGAGTTAATGTTTTATGATTTAGGGTTTAGGGTTTTAAGGTTAAGGGGTTTTGGTTTAGAGTATGAGATTTAGGATCTAGGATTTAAAGTAAAAAATATAAGTTTTAGGGTTTATAGTATACAATATAATATTTTAGGTTTATAGTTTAATTTTTAGGATTTAGATTCTATGATTTAGGATTGAAAGGTGTAGAATATAAGGTTTATGATAAAGGTTTTAGGATTTATGATTTAAGGTTAAGGAAGATATAAAGTTTAAGGTTTAGAATTTATGGTTTAATGTTTAGAGTTTAAGGTTTAGGGTTTAGGATTTAGGGTCTATGATCTAGTATTAGATTTCAAAGTTTATGGTTTTAGGTTTAGATTAAAAAATTCTAAAGTCTCTGACCTCAAGACGTAATGCCACGATGGGTTTTCAGGGTACTCCTCTATACCCGATGGCTCGAGGGGTTCTCGAGCCATTAAGATTAGAGGTCAAAGACAAGTTTATGGGTTCTACCTAATGGCTCGATGACCCGATTATTTTTTCTTGAAATTCACATCAACTTGGATCTAATCTCTAACTGTTCTTAACATGGTAAAAAGTTATGGTGCAGTTTTCTTACATTGTAACAAAAAATTATTTAATTTCACCACTGCTTAGAGAGCTTCGTTTCACAAAACATAATCCATAGTAGAACTATCATCTTCAACTTCAGCATCTGAATCATTTTCCATAACACTCTCAAATTATCTGCTCATTGGTCAATATCTTTAAACTTGTGTTGTTTTCTACAAGGTAGTTCAAAAGGTCTTCGATATCCACCATTATGACAGTTTGACTATTTGATTATAGTTTGTAGTTCTTGAGTGCATCCATCATCTAACAAATCTGTTAATCTCAATTGGTCTGTTTTTTCTAATCCTTTGAGCTCAACTTGTCTCTTGTTTTTAACCTGCCGAGCTCAAAACTAACCTCTAGAATTTTGAGAGCCTCATTGAATTTCTAAAATAATGGCATACGATTCTTTTCTAAATTAGCACTGCCATATTTTCCTGCCCTACAGGTAATAGCCATGTAGAACGACTGGGTTTTAATTCAAGTTTATAATGTTTTAATACCTCTTGATCTTTCATTTATAATTGGAGATGTATGTTTAAACTTTAAACTTCGTCTTGACCATGGTTGCTACTCTTTACAATGTTATACTTGTAGAGAGGGCAGGTCGCATTAATGTAGAGCCACTTGTCAACACAAGTGCAATGAAAATGGTGACCACAAGGTAGTTGTCTTAGCTCAACTCCATCATCATAAGCAGAAAGGCATATACAACATTCCTGCAATAAAGTTATTGTTTGTTATATGCTTACTTAGACGTGAAATTGGCACCAACAGAAAAAAGATCTAAAACCAATTTATGTATTCTAACAACAATGAAATGGGCCCCACATACAACATCATCCTGAGAGAGGACGTGTTTAGTGAACGAATCCTTGTTGCCACCACATGTTGGATTTTTCTCATAACAATGGTTAAAAGTATAAATTAAGTTAAAGGCCCAAGCCTAAAAAATGCTTCATAAATGCTTCACACGCTGGCAAGACAAACTGAAGTTATTGCTCACTACCTTGAAGATCTATTACATTCTCAATCATAACCTTCAACAACTTCCAGAATCCTCTCCAGATAATACTGAAGAGATCAAAGTAGAGAAACTGAAAAGAGACGAAGATTCAATTATGTGTCGGGGACACATTCTGAATGCACTTTCAGCCCGTTTGTTCGATCTCGATACAAATACAAAGTCTGCAAAGGAAATCTGGAACGCGATGAAGAACACGTACAAGGAAGAAGAGGAAGGTACTAAGAAATTATTAATATATGAGTATTTTAACTTTAAAATGCTTGATGGAAAATCTCTCTTAGATCATATTCATGATTTACAAGTTATTGTCAATAAACTTCTTGTTGTAAAAATCATACTTCCTGAAATTTTTCAAGTTGGTACTATAATTGCTAATTTTCCATATAGTTAGAAAAGTTACAGGAAGAAGATTCTTCACAATAATGAAGAGGTTAAAAAACATCTACATATTGAGGAAGAATCTCAAACTAGAGACAAGAAAGTATAGGAAACCAATTTTGGTAACTCAAAGGCCAATGCTGTAGAAAGGCTTAGCTATCCCAAAGGCAAAAATCAGAAAACAAATTTTCTTGGTCCGAAGAGAGATCATGGAAAATTAAAAAATGATAAGAAAAATGGTGCTTGTTTTGTTTGTAGAAAATCTGGGCATTATGCTCGTGATTGCATATTCCGAAAGAAACAAAACAAGAATGGAAAAGTGAATATCATATAGGAGGAGATCATCGCTATTGTGAGCGAGATCAATGTTGTCTAAGGAAAGGTTCAAGGATGGTGGTACGATACTTGTGCAACCGTGCACGTTTCCTATGGCAAATAATTGTTCAACACTTTTGATGAAATCAGAAATGGACAAGAGATTCAAATAGGAAATGAAGGTTGTTCCAAGGTTCTTGGCAAAGGAAGCATTAAAGTTGTCTTTACTTCTGGTAGAAAGATCACTCTAGCAAATGTCTTGTATGTTCCTGATATGAATAGGAACCTTGTTAGTGGTGATTTGTTAGGCAAACCCAGAATCAAATCTATTTATGAATCTAGGAAGTTGATTTTGTCAAAAAAATGACTCTTTCATTAGAAAGAGTTATTCTAGTGATGGGATGGTAAAACTATGTACTATTGACAATAATATTAATAATAATAATGCTAGTAATTCTGCTTATATGATTGATTCAAATTTTGTTTCATTATGGCATGGTAGACTTGCACATATAGGCATTAGTACCATTAACAAAATTATTAAATGTGGCTTAATAGCATGTGACACTAGCAAATTCAAAAGATGTGGAATATGTACTAAATCAAAGATGGTTAAGAAGCTTTTTCATAGTGTTAAAAGGTCATCTCAACTATTAGATTTAGTACATAGTGATTTATGTGAATTGAATGACATCTTAACAAGAGGAGGTAAAAGATACATTGTAACTTTTATAAATGATTTTTCTAAATATACTTATGTTTATTTGCTTAAACATAAAGATGAAACATTCAATGTATTTAAAAATTATAAGGTCGAAATTGAAAATCAACTAGGAAAAAAGATTAAGATCTTAAGAAGTGATATGGGTGAAGAATATTTTTCAAATGAATTTTCTGCATTTTTTGAAGAGCATGGTATAATACACGAATGCTCTATCCCCTTCACACCTCAACAAAATGGCTTAGTCGAGAGGAAAAACAGATTTTTCTTGAAATGACTAATGCTATGTTGTTGAATGCAAAATTACCTAACAATCTGTGAGGAGAAGCTATTTTAGGTGCATGTCACATTCTTAACAGAATTCTTTTGAAGAAGAGTAAAATTTCCCTATATGAGATGTGGAAAGAAAGAAAACCGAACATCGGTTATTTCAAAGTGTGGGGGTGTCTTGCTTATTGCAAGAACACAAATCTTAAAAGGACTAAATTGGGTCAAAGAGCCATAAAGTGTGCAAAGAGCCATAAAGTGTGCATTTGTTGGTTGTGCAACAAATAACAAGGCTTATAGGTTATTAGACTTGGAGTCTAATATAATAATTGAATCTAGAGAAGTGGAGTTTTTTGAGAATTTATTGCCTTTGAATAATAATTCACAAAAAACTACCAACATTGAAGAATCTCAAATAGAGATACCTTCAAAGGTTATTGAGCAACCAATTGAACCTCGTAAAAACCAAAGAGCACACAAAATAAAAGAATTGGGATATGATGAGATTGATTATTAACTCATTACTTTCTGACTAGTAGAAGATAATATAGAAGAGGTCATTAGAAAAATTCCTATAGTTCTTCAAATTAAAGATGATTCCAAAACTTATAAGGAAGCTATGTCTTCTAGAGATTATGCTTTTTGGAAAGAGGCGATAAATGATGGAATGGATTCAATTATATCTAATCACACTTGAGAAATAGTTGACTTACCACCTGGTTCAAAACCAATATGATGTAAGTGGATATTTAAGAGAAAATATCATACCGATGGTACTCTTCAAACCTTTAAGACTAGATTATTAGCCAAAAGTTTTAGACAAAAGGAAAGTATCGATTATTTCGATACATATCCACTTGATGCAAGAATAACTTCTATTCGAATCTTGTTTTCCTTGGCTTCAATCCATAATTTTTATATTCATCAATTGAATGTTAAAACTGCATTCTTAAATGGTAATCTTAGTGAAGAGGTCTATATAGAACAACCAGAAGGTTTTGTTCTACCAAGAAATGAATATAAAGTGTGGAAACTAGTCAAATCATTATATGGTTTAAAGCAAGCACCAAAACAATAGAATGAAAAGTTTGACATTGTCATTCTTTGAATGGATTTAGACATAACAATGTTGATAAATGCCTATACTAAAAAATTTGTGATGGCTATATCATAATTGTTTGTCTTTATGTCGATAACATGTTAATCTTGAGTGATGACATAAAGAGTGTAATAGAAACGAAGAAGTTTATGTCCTCCACGTTCAAGATGAAATATCTTAGACAAGTGGATACCATTTTAGGTATCAAGGTGACAAAAACTGTGGGGGATATGTATTAAGTCAATCTCATTACATTGAGAAAGTACTTAATAAGTTTAGTCATCTAAAGATCAAGAAGGCAAACACTATATTTGATTCAAGTATAAAACTTGTTGAGAACAAGGGAAGAGCAGTGGCTCAACTTGAATATGCAAGTGCTATAGGAAGTCTCATGTATGTTGCACAGTGCACAAGAACTGATATATCATTTGCAGTTAGTAAACTTACTGTTAGTAAACTAAGTAAGTTTACTTGCAATCCGAGTATCGAGCATTGGAAGGCAATTGGTTGAGTTCTTGATTATCTTAAGAGAACTAAATAACTATGTCTCCACTATTCAATGTTTCCACCTATACTTGAAGGATATACATATACAGCCTAGATATCAAGTGTAGGAGATAACAAATCTACTACAGGTTGGGTATTCACACTTGGAGGTGGTGCGGTTTCTTGTCACACTTGGAGGTGGTGCAATTTCTTGGGATTCCAAGAAACAAACATGCATCACCCACTCAAGAGTTTATTGCTTTAGCAGCAATTGGGAAAGAGGCTGAGTAAGAGACCTTTTTTTAGATATTCCTTTAACTTCAAAACATGTATCTGCTATATATATACATAGTGATAGTCAAGCTACCTTATCCTGAGCATACAACGGAGTGTATAATGGGAAGTCAAGATATATTAGTCTTAGATATGATTATGTGAGACAATTAATTCAAAGTGGAATTATTGTCATCATATATACGAGATCAGGTGAAAACTTGGTAGATCCTTTTACCAAACTTGGTAAAATCTACATTTAAAGGGTTAGTACTTAAACTCTTGAGATAAGAGATTCACCAATGATGGCAACCCAACTTAACACTAGGAAATGACTAGTATTAAGTTTAAAGGGTAAAAACAAGTCATTGATAAGTGGATAGTATTTCAACACTAAATCGATGGAGCCTTATCTGAGATGTATAGTGGTAGTTGTTACAGTCGAGGGTTGAGTTTGTCAAACTCTTAAGAAGTTTAGCCTACAAGTGACAAGTATCTCAAATATAACAAATATACTGAAAGAATTGCACCTATACGAACTTAGAGGTGGTGCGGCCTCTCATAAGAATTATAGTTTTTCTAAAGAAAGTTCATGAACATGATGAACACAAGGCCATAATAGTGTTAAGGAAGATATATCTGGAATATATGAACTATGAGTGTCTATGTATATAGTATCACCGATTTTGTCATATATGAAAGAATTGCACCTATACGAACTTAGAGGTGGTGCGGCCTCTCATAAGAATTAGAATTTTTCTAAAGAAAGTTCATGAACATGATGAGCACAAGGCCATAATAGTGTTAAGCAAGATATATCTGGAATATATGAACTATGAGTGTCTATGTATATGGTATCACCGGTTTTGTCATATAGGAATAACTGGTTCATAGCTTTAAGCTACCAGATATTTCGACAGAACTTTGTGACACTTACACTAAGATAAAGTTCAAATCGAATTACACTAAGATAAAGTTCAAATCGAAAGATACTTTATTTTATGCATATGCACCATTTGATAGGTTAATTCTCATTTATACTTTAACCAATGGGGGATTGTTGGACTTTTCTCATAACAATGGTTAAAAGTGTAAATTGAGTTAAAGGTCCAGACTCAAAAAATACTTCATAAATGCTTCATAAATGCATCCCACATTGGAAAGGGAGAAAGTTTTCAAAACATTTATAAGTGATTGCAAATCATGAGTATTTGTAATAATAAATAAAAATTGGGATCTGACCGGAACTCACACTCGCACACAAACACACACACGCGGCGTGGGCGTGAGACGCTTTTAGCGCTTATTAGGTGCACTTGGCACTTTGCACATTTGCGATTTAATTAAAACGGTTGACAGTTAAAATAGTTAGTTACAGTTGAAATTTGAATTCCGAGAATTCAAATATATTACCGTTAAAATAATTTAACTGTTTTTTCAAGGTGTACAACTGTTCGTGAAACAATATACTGTTTCATGAATATGTGTCAATTTTGCTTATAAATATGAAAAATATGTACTCTCAGAAAAATACATAACAAAACCGATATTCCAGAACAATGTTTTATTGTTGCTTGTGAGATATTGTAAATACTTGTCATATCCCGAAAACTATTTTCACAACAATCTAAAGCAATTCGGGAGCATAAAAATATTGTTTTTTGGAAAATATATTTATTACGTATTTCAAGTTTGAATTTCAAAATACTAACACCACATTCAGTCATTATTCCTCCAACAGGTTCTTGATCATCACTTGAAACCTTCTCAGAATCACCCACTTTTCTAAACTCATATGACAGCTGTTCAATTTCTTCTTTGGACGCTCCTTCCTGTTTCCATAGAAGTCAGAAACAAGAGGTATTCAAGAATCGAAGATAATATCCATCAAACCCAGTTTGAATCTAATTTTGCAGCCACACTAAAGCCCATATCATAGATTATATGGACCAACAATGCATAGCAACTGTGAAGAGATGAGGAGAAAAAAAGGAGACAAGAGTAGAGATAGTGCAAGAGGATAGTTATTTCTTCAGAAAAGTGAAGTACCTGATCAGCGACAGCATATAGAAGTGCAATTATAAAAGGAAGGCAACAGCAAATAGCTATGCCAATGATACATGCCAGGGCAACACAGAAGACGACAAAGAAAACATCAAAACCAAGGAAAATTATACGTAACCTGCAGACCAAAACCCAATGAGAAAGTTAAGGCTCCAGTAAAAGATAGTGCTTGAATGTCAAAACTCTAAACATAGATAAGGTTTAGTACAAACCAGTAGAGCTGCGGGGGAGGTGAGTCCTAAGGATTCACCTCCGGCAGATACCCAGAAGAATCCGATGATCCGCCAGATAAAAGAAAACATTGTGTTTGCAGATTCAAGATGCTTAGCTACACTGCTTGGACAAAAGGAATGAGCGTGTAAATGAAACTCCCAATCTCTCATTATTTACTAATAGGATCAAGTTATCAGAACAATATATAACATCACCATATCACATCACCTTAAAAAGGAAGGAAGGAGGGGGGGGGGGGGGGGAAGTGAGGATGCCAATAAATGTAAACTTTCTCCACAACTTAATCAGTTACCTCATCAACAAGAACAATTAAAACACTTAAAAGCATAACAATCTCTATAATTGGATTGTACATGTTTCGTAAAGAAAATTGGGAAGTCTTAATTCAATTGTTTCATTACTTGATATCACTGCCGGCCAACACATCAGCAGAGTAACATAATTTCTTTTTTCCATTTTTAACCCCTATAACCTTATTATATATTTTTTTTAACCCCCTCCAGCTTTTTATTTATTTATTTATTATTTATAATTTTACTTTTCTCTCTTATATCATCTTTACAACCATATCCAGCAGCGCCGTTGCCTCTGTTGCTGCATGGTGGCAGTCTTCCACCGTCACCTCCATACCAACATCTCCGTACAACATCCGACCCACCTCTCTCTCTCTTCTAGCCTCATCCATAGCGTTAAATATGGGTTCTTGAAATAGAGGGTAATAAATAAGGTATTTTTTTTCTTTAGCTTTATGATTTAGGAGAATTACTAGTAGGAAGGAATCACACAAAATAAAAAATAAACCCACCAGGAAAATCAAGAGAGAAAAAGAAAATAAAATTCTTGAAATGATCAAATCTTTGTTAAAAATAATATTAATAAATAATAGAGGGGCCTGATTTACTGACAAGAGGTAAAGTCAGTACAGAAGAATTGCAAAGAATGATGATTATGACGATTTGAAATTCTAAGAGCTTCCTTAAACCTCCTCGAAGATTGTAGAAAAAAATGGATAAATTTCTATCGCTTCAGTAAAAATGAAAAAGAAAAAAAAAACACTCGATCTTTTCATAATTTCGAGAAAATAGAAAAACATTGACGGAGGATCTAGGTTCTTAAACCCAATAGCAAATCTGAGTCCAGGAACCATATCCGTGTTTCTTGGTTCAAGACGCCATGGTTGAGGCTAGAGAGAGAGAGAGAGGTGGGTTGGTGGTTGTGCACGACGGTGGTTCGTAGGACGTGTCGATGGAATACTGCCCCCCGGCAGCGGGCTGGTGGCTATAGGATCTATAAAGATGATTTAGGAGAGAAAAGTATAATTATCAAAAAATAGATAATAAGTATGAGGGTGAAAAAAAATAAAATAAAATAAGGTTACAAGGATTACAATGCAAAAACAACAACAACAAAAAAACTCTTACTTTACGCATCATCATTTTCTAATAAAAATATTCGAATTCTAGGTTACAATAGTAGTTATAATATTTTAGGGGTTATGAGTATTTTGGAAAGTTATGGTTATTTAGGCTAGTTTCTAATATGTTTTGGGGGCTATAGTTTTTTTGCTCTTTGAGAAATCTCTTTACCTATTCTCTCTTCCTCTACTTTTATTGTAACTAAATCATCTTTTTTTTTTAAAATAAAAAGGACGTTTAGGTATATATTATTTCCCTTAAAATAATTTTGTTTTTTTTTTAATTTTTTAATAAATATCTTTACTGTTTATTTATTAAAAAGAAAAATTTGAAAGTACAGTTCAATTATTCTTTCTTCTTTATTCTTTCGTCTTTCTTCATTCTTTTTTTTTTTACGGTAGATGTTCATTCTTCATTCTTCTTTCTCAATGACAAACGCATATCTAAACTTATATCCGCTACTAAAATTACTCGAAATATAACGATTGAAACTTACTTACTTGCTTGAAATGTAAAACCTAATGACATTTGTTCAGTTGTTCCGAGATATGTATCAAGTTTTAATTTTGTCTTAATATTTTCTTAAAGATGATGTTAGAGTGTAATGAAAATTGTGTTGGAAATCGGCGTTTCAAAACTACGTAGTGAAAGCGAACAATTGGTCTCAATGTATAACAAAAATTAAAAAAAAAAAAATTGTTTTAGCGATCTTTTATATATATATATAAATTAATTTTACATCTATACAAAGAAATCATTCATTTGCCTTATGTGAATCGACCGTCGAGACTCACACCACGATCTTCCAAGTCGATACTCAATACAATAGGACGTGTGTGTGCACGTAGAGATGACACAGTTTTCTTTCTATTTTTCTCTCAGAAAATCTCTACAGGAAAAACTTTTGAAAAAAGTCTCCTAATTAATTAGAATGAGATGTATTTATAATTAAAACTCCTTAAATTAGGTATTTTGATTAATTTAAACTTCTTAAATTAATTAATTAATAATTCAAAAATAATCATCAAATGATATCTTTAATATGATTAAATCTTTTCAAATCACATTTAAAATAAATTTTTATCTATTTTAAATCACATCATCATTTCAACACCTCTAGTTATTGCTAGAAAGTCTTGATGTATATTTAGAAGACAATACTTTTCATCCTTTCCAATAGGTTTTATTATTATATTCTTATTTTAAATTGACTAGTAAAATACTGAAGTATATTTGTGATAAAAATAGTCTGAAGCTCTAAATAACTAATATGTTTATATTTTGATCAATGTTTGTTTACTTATTTATTCTAAAATACATTTTCATTGAAGTATATATTTGTTTTTTTAACTTCATAAGAGAAATCTCTCAACGATTCATATACCCATAAAGATATGAGTTGAGACTTTTATGTAGAGATTTTTTCTCAATACATACACTAACTTTAGGAGATGTAATCAAAATAATTTTGATTGTCAACCTTGCTAATTAAAGTGAAGCCCAAAGTCCAAGCGCCTTATATTCTTCAGCCACAAGATGAATTAAAGCCTTAAGAAAAATTAATATTATCCCAAAACAAGGAATTATCAAGAGCCTTCAACATGCATACGGTAATTACAGATGATAAGCTTTGATGGGATTTGCGAAAATCAAGGCAGCATATAGGGTCAACATTCTGACCTCTTGAGGCTAATTGAATAAGGTGGTGGACTCCCTAATTACTTATTCTTAGGTGGTTACATGGATAAGGCAATTATAAGGTAATTGATATTTGACTTTAGGCTGAAAAGAAAACACTTGCAGGACAGACTGCTATAAGAAGATCCAAGGAGTAGTACATTGGGATTTATAATTGGACTCCTTAATTGTTCTTCTTTTCTTTGGAGATTAAATTGGTGAAGAGAGGTTATAAATTATGTTAAATTATGAATAAAGTTAGAGATGATTTTTTAAGTCTATTTTTTTTTTTATTTCAAGTTTTGATTCGTTTATATTCTAATAAGTTTTATATTTATTTAGAGTCTTTTTTATTAGTCAATTTCTCATAATAAAAAATTTTACTCTCTTTTTTTTTGGAATGAACATTTTCATTTTACTTTGATAGTTTGATTGCTCAGTCTATATATTAAGGTAGCAAAATGGGCCGGATTAGCATGAACACGCACGATATGACATGACAAAAGCACGACACAAGTACGGGCACGGCATGGGTGTCAGGCACAACACGGATTTCTCATGCTAGCTCGGAGCACGACATAGCCATTTTGGGCCCGAACGAGGCACATGCCCAAAAATACCTCCTAATTTTAGGGATTTTTTCTTCGGAAATAATTTTATATGTTAAAAACCTTTCAATTAATATAAGATCTTGTTTGTCCAAATAATATTTATTACAACTTATTTATAATTTTAATTATTAATGATACTAACTTCTAATTTACTAAATAATAACTATTAGAAATAATTAACAATATACAAAATATGTATTACAGTATTAATATTTTACTAATCATTTTAAAACTCTTCTTTTATTTAATTTTTTTTAAAAAGCAAGCAGTCAAGCTCATGAGTCAAATGGGCCCACAGGCCAAAATAGGCACGTGAACTGAAACTGGCCCATAGGCCGGCACAATCGCATGGGCCGGCACGACACGTTTATGACCCGTTACTGTGTTCGTGTCGTGCCGTGTCTTTATTTTTAGACACGGATACAGGCACAGGCACAACACAGGAGGCACAAGCACGACACGGGCCAATCCGTGTCGTGCTCAAATCGTGTCGTGCCGACATGAATTGCCACCTCTACTATATATATTCACCCCTTCCTTCTGTATATAATTATATGAAATTATATCAAAGCTATAAATCTCTCTAAGTAGGACCTAGTAAAAGTTTTTGGGCAGTTACGCTATCCGATGAATTTTGAGTTTATTTAAATGAAAGATTTGGAGGGATTATTCCTAGTCAATTTTTTTTGGAATAATATTATTATTTAAAAAAATTTGTAAACTATCCTTCAATATGTTTTTAATGATAGAAATATTCTTAAATTAAATAAAGAAAAATAAGAAAATGTTAAAAATGAATTTCATAAATTTTGTTTTGGAAAGTTTGACGCAAGAGGTTGGAGGCGAATTGTTATGCAGACTAACACAAAGAAATTTTTTTATGAACAACCGTCCGCCATATCATCACTGCCTTTGCTATAAAAATTTATGCAATTCTGCCTAAGAATAGCCTCACCTGAAACTTCTGCTTTTTTGCTAGAATCTTTTCAAAATCTCAATCTTTGAATTCAATGAAAAGCGCCTTACAATCCTTACGATCAGTCATGCCATCAATTCTTGCGATTGACCATGATCATCAGTTATCATCGATCATGATCATCAGTTATGATCCGGTGATAAGCCACGATCATTGGTTATGATAGGTCATGATTGATCGACCGAGATCGATATGGTAGTTGATCTACTCCATCATCTTGTGAATGTTTTCAAATTTTCTATTCGATGTTCATTCTTTGATCCGTGGATAAAAAAAAAACTAAGAAAGAGAAAAAAAAATTAGAAAATATCTCAAAACCATTAAAAAAGAATAAATCAGAAAATGAAATTAGTAAATAAATTATTAATAAAAAACCTAAAAGAGAGAAATAATATAAGAGATAAAAAAAATCTTAAAATAAATATAAAACTTCGATATAAAAACATAATATAACAGAGACAAAAGAGAAATGATAGATTGATAGAGATAAAAATAAATTAATAATCTTATTATTAAAAAATGGTATTTTACAATAACTTTCGGATTTTAGATATTTAGTAAAAGTGCAATTCTCTTAAGGATAATATATAAATTTTCTCTATTTAAAAATTATTGGCTACTTGGTTTAAATTAAATTTATTGGGTTTGGCTAAGATTTATTTGAAGTTGAAAAGTGAAAATAAAAAAATATATGCTGTTAGGTTCTTCTTCATGTAAACTCAAACTCACATGTGTACGGCGATGTCACTTATTTTGATCTAAATGCTCTGTTTGGGGAGTGACATCATCAAACCAAATAAACCGCACATATATCTAGCCTCTATCCAATGTGTAAAGGTGGGTTGGGATTAATGGGGCCAGAAAGAGAAATGGGTAAATTTACAATTATTTTGTATGAAGGAGATTTATGGGGTAAAAAAGAAGAAGAAAGAGGTAAATAAAAATCCATATATTTATATAATCCATATACAAAGGAAGGAGGACTAAGGATGATGGCATCCCCTGCCAATGTAGACCTGATATCACACTCACTCAATTGTGTACAAAATACTAAAAGAAGACAACATGTGAAGAAAAAAAAAATCATGACACATCCATACATATAACTCATTCGATCATTATTTAGTACGAGTTATAATTTTACCATTATAATCCTCCTCGAATTACACTTTGATAAAAGTGCTAATTCTTACAACGCAACTTCCACTTACGATGTCAACTCCCATTTTTCCATTACAGCAACTTGAAAGTAGCGCTAATGAATCATCAGAACACTTCTTACAGTCAATAGGCCATAAATCCTTGCTACACTGAACCAACCCATCAAAATTGAGATCATTCACTCCACCAAGATTAACTTGCCCGACTGCGAAAAGATCTGGGTTCCTCCATGCCTTTTCTGCAAGTTGGCTTAATAGATCCCTTGCTTTGCTGTATAAACTATCACGTAGATGTCCTTTTGTTTGCAGGTGGAACCGATTCTTTTGATCAATCTCTCCAAAAAATGGAGTATTAGAGTACCTCAACAAACATTCTTGATTCCATATGACTGCACTTCTTTGGTGTGGGCATCGTGTGCGGATTTCACTAATTGCATTTGTCACACATGTCTGACATCTTGTCTGAGAAATATTACCAAAACTGTTAACAAGACAGAGAGCATGCCCATAAGCTTGGTCTGAGTCTTTCCCGAATGAACCCAAACTGAAACTCGTTTTAGAGGTGTTGGTCAAAAAGTAACTGAAGAGTTTGTCCAAGTTTGTGTTGAAGGTATCATTGATTGTGAAGTTCATATTGCTCAAGCATGAATGAAACGGATAAAAGTTTTGGTATCCTAAAACAGGTAGTAATAGAATATTAATTAGGAAAACTTGGAACAAAGAAAACTTTAGGAGAGTCATGCCTTTTTTGAAGAATGATCTTGACATGGAAAACATAACTCTTGAATTATTTATAGCCTGAAATAATACTTTTCTATCTCTCTTCTAAATAAATTAGTTTGAGAAAATATTATAGATCGATCAATCAAAATTATAATTATAAATATCAATATCATATATCATATCAATAATCACATATGATCAATTGCGAATCCATAATTTTTATACAGTGGGAGTAGCCTCACTAACATGGTAAAGTTTGAGATAAAATTAGGATCCGAGAATCAAAACTTGACGGTAAAGATATGCCATTAAATTTTTTCATAATAAAAAAATAAAATATATAAATTAATTTCAATATCCAACATATAATATATTTGTAACTAAGTCTGTTCTTGGTTATTAAGAAAATTAAAAGTAGGAAATTCAATATATTATGTAACACTTTTATATTTTGTATATTTATAATTAGACTTCATTCTTTAAAAAAAAATATAATTTAGATTTTAATATTTTTGAAAACTTTATTGTTGAATAAATTTATTCATATTTAAAAATAATTCAAGACCCACTATTACATATTTATAATATATTTAGGAGATTATATTAAATTTCTATAAAACTTTAATTATTTAATATGGATAAAAATTTAAATTTTAAAAAACTTATGACCTCACTGCTCCCATCTAATTTTTTTTAATATACGGAGTTTTATATATTATTGTAATTAATTAATTTACAATAAATCAAATTATAAAAAAAAAAAAAAAAAAATCTTGATCAAATTTGTATTAGAGTTAACTACTATTGGCAGTAATGAGTCACGTGACTCTAGAGAAACCAGAAAGCTATAATAATAATAATAATAATCGAATGCCATCATATAAGCAGCTATACATGTTTTTACCCTTTAAGAAAATGAAGAGGTTTAGTTTTGAAAAATTATTAGTTATTTTCAAAGTATTATTGTTTATGGTTAGCCACGTGTGATGGTAAATAGTTGTTTAAGAAATTAATGACTTTTGGCTTAAAATTGAGCTATAACCTATTAACCATTATTATTTGCACTTATTATTGAAGGTGACACCATTCTTCTATTGGAAAGAACAATAATAGAATTGTTAATCAAGTCATAAGACCTAATGTTTTTTGTCTTTGGAACAAATTATAGGTAGCTATATACAACTTAAGATTTAGAATTTTAAAAAGTAAATATCTAATAAGATAAATAAAAAATTTGAGAAAGTGACACTTGTCTAGAATCTCACGATGTAATTCAAGACATTTTAGTTGATAATAAGAGGTGTGTTACATGAGATTAATATAGAAATTGATTTTATTTTTGAAAATTAACTAGTATTTTTGTTGGTTCATGTCAAACGGCGCCGCTTAATGAAGACGACGGATCAAAATTTAGCGAGTTTGGGACGTGCCGGAAATCAATAATGGTTTGATCAAATCTTAATGAATATTAGATATAAAAATTCGAGATTAGGTAAATATGTAGAATTGGAATGAATTTCTTATGGCATGTTTTGTTACGATTTTGTGAAGGAACGAGAATAGGTAAATTAAGTAGAAAATATATTTTTATGAAGTTGATTTTTAAAATAAATGAGTGTAAAATTGATGGAATGAGTTAGATGGTAATTTAGACCCATTTTACTCATTCCCACTCTCCCCCATAAGTTAGATTGGAATAGTTACTAAACAATGGAAGAGGAATATTATTCTTATCCTCAATTATGCAGAATGATCAACAAACATGTCATTATGTTATTCTTACTTAACGAGAAATTCTTTTGTAAGTTGAGATTTAAAGCAATAAACTTAAAGAAAGTGCATTAAGTTAAAGACAATTGTACGTAAAACTTGACAGAGTTTCAGTATATTAAGCGTGGTTGAGAGTTTTATTTGTAATACGTTAAGAATATATATCATATCTAAAAAAAAAGTCATAAAAATTTAGTATATATCATAGGTTGATTACTGGATGATTCTGAACTGATGAAACATGTAATGCCAATGAAGTGGCATTTTTAGGATTCAAATATAGCTTCAAAACTGATACATGAAATACCAGATGGATTCGTGACCCTTTAGGCAATTTTAACCAATATGCGACAGCTCCAACTTTCTTTTCGATTTCAAATGGCCATGCCTTGATACTGAGGTGTGCTTTTGTGGTTGCAACTTCACATAGTACCACTGCCCCACATTCATTGCAAAATCTTTACGATATTTATCTGCCTGGACTTTCATGTGTTGTTGTGCTTTTTTATTATTCTATTTTAATTGAGCCAATAAGGTCTCCCTTGAGCTCAACAAAGAATCAACATCTTCAATCTTTGATGACCAGTGAGTATAAGAAGGAATCAAGGGTGGAGGTTTGCCAAAAATTTCCATGAATGGAGTGAGATTCGAAGAAGAATGATAGGTTGTGTTGTAGCATAATTCGGCCTATAGCAAGAACTTGGACCATTTTTTAGGATGATCAAACACAAATGCATGCAAATATGCTCTAGAGATCGATTTTGAACCTTGGTTTATCCATCGGATTGGGGATGATAAGCACTGCTCATATGTAATGTTGTGCCGCTCAATTTGAATAGCTCCTTCCAAAATTGAGTAAGAAACAGGGGTCTCTGTCTGACACCATTGTTTTGGAAAATCCGTGCAATTTAACCATAATTTCAACAAATATCTTCCCATCGTTAAGGGTCCAAAGTGGCCAAATTTCGAAAATCGATCAACACCAACTAATATAGCCATAAAGCCATTTTAAGGTAGTAAACCTGTTATCAAATCTAAGGAAATATCTACCTAGATATTCGAAGGAATTCGAAGTGGCTGAAGTAACACATTGGGTGATGTAGGGGAGTATTTGATCTTTTGACAAGTGTGGCATTGAGAAATAAAGGACATAACATCCTTTTCCATTCCAACCCAATAAAATTTGGAAGATAATCTAGATAAGATTTTTTGGATTCTAGTGCGGCTAGATAGTGGTGTTGAATGAAATTCCAGTAAAAGTGTATGTTTGAGGGAAGAGCAAGAAGCAATGACTAACTTTTTATTCAATGTATATGACCCCATCAGTGAATACGAAAGGATAATCATCGGACTGCTGTTGCTTCAATGATTTGATTAATTCTTGATAGTAAGAATCTATGTGCACCTCTTGGTATGGATAGGGCCATGAATTGCGCAGTGTGATTTCCTCACTTCATGATTCTGTCTTGATAAAGTGTCTGTAATGATATTTGTTTTCCCGAGTTTATACGAAATATCAAAATCAAATCCCAAAAATTTAATGAGTTATTTCTTCTTCTCGATGTCTGGATTGCTTGGTTTAATATGTTCTTCAAGTTGTGTTGATCGGTTTGAATGAAGAAATGAGATCCCAACAAGTATAGTTAGATATTGCTTATTTTTAAAAATCTGACTTCATGGTTGACTTTTATTGTTCTCATTCAATTAGCATCAATTAGATCTCTCCAATACCAAGTTATAGCAATTTGAATCACGCAAATTGTTCATTTTAGCTTAAGTTATGATCAATTCAATCTCAACTTTTCTTAATCTTCTAGTTTACTTACAGAATAACTCAAAAGCCTAATTTGAATTCTACAATAGATCTGATCATGTCAATAAGTTTAGTTCGTGATTCTAAACATGTGGAAGTTGGTTTCAAGTTTTGGAAACGTTTGGATGGACATATTTTCCCCTTATTAGTAAAAGTATGTAAAAAATATTTAATTAGCTGGATTAGTGGTTGATGTTTAGTATTTTCAGTATGTTTTATTCAGTTCTAAGTATGGTTGTACGTGTACCTTATAATCATCTCTTTTATTTCTTCTTTAAGTTGAAAAAATTCAATGAAAAAAATACACTTTAGCAAATTCTATTTTTCCAGAATAAGAACAACTCACTATTTCATTTATACACTCACTCTCATTACAAACACAACCGAGCATCAAAATATGTTCAACCAATTTGTTCAGATTTTTTTCAGCCAAATCAGAGAGTCATATCTAAACCCTCCAAATCAGAGAGTCGTCTCATTACAAGACCAAACCCTTAGTTTCTCACCTAAGAGTGTTTGGATCGAGTTCCTTTATGCATATTTCAGATGCAAGAAGAGATAAATTAGCTGAAAAGGCTGAAAAATACTTCATGGTTGGCTACTATCATGATTCCATAGGATACATGGTGTTCATCCCAGCAAGCAACAAGATTGCAAATGCTCAAGATGTTTCATTTAATGAACAAGCAAAATTCAAATGGATTCCAGAAGATGGTGATATTGATTATTCTGATTTCACTTCTGAAAATTTGAATGTATTAATTCTAGAAGAGGCTAGATCTGAGTCAGATGAAGAACCAATAGTCTAGAGGTTCAGTTCACTTGAATATGTCTATCAAAGGTGCAACGTTGCTATTTCTGAGCAAATGACATTTAATGAAGCTATATAAGATGATCATTGGGAAAATATAATGAATGAGGAGTTGGCTATAATTGAGAAAAATCAGACATGGAAGTTAGTTAAGAGGCCAAAACAACATAAGGTGATTAGAGTCAAATGGAGCTTCAAACTTAAGAAAAATGTTGATGGTACTATCAACAAGTATAAGGCAAGGTTGGTGGTTGAAGATTATTCTCAACAACAAGGGGTTGACTACTCAGAAACCCTTTCTCCAGTGGCAAGACTGGACACCATCAGACTTCTGATTGCACTTGCAACAAACAAAGCTCGGCTTATATATCAATTGGATGTCAAATCTGCCTTCTTGAATGAGATTCTGGAAGAAGATATCTATGTTAATTAGCTAGAAGGTTTTGTGGTCAAGGAACAAGAAGACAAGGTCCTCAAATTGAGCAAGGTCTTGTATGGTCTGAAGCAGGCTCCTCGAGCTTGGTACAACAGGATAAATTCCCATCTCTTAATCTCAGGCTTCACTAGGACTGCTAGCAATGCCACACTCTATGTCAAGAAGTCATATACATCATTTATTATCATTTCGTTGTATGTTGATGATTTGTTGATAACTGGAAACGATGATGGTATGATGCTAAAACTCAAAAATGAGATGCAATCAATATTTGAGATGACTGGCCTTGGATTGATGAAGTTTTTATTGGGAATGGAAGTCATGCAACTACCTAGAAGGATCTTTATTTCCCAAGAGAAATATGTTAAGAATCACTTGAAGAAATTCAAGATGAAGTCAAGCAAACCAGTTACTACTCCTTTGGTTACTAATGAGAAATTAATTAAGGATGATGGTACTAAGAAAGTGGAATTTTTGAAATCTAATAGGAGGTCTCATGTATCTCATAGCAACCAGACCTGAGTTGATGTACTCTATCAGTTTGCTTTCCCATTTTATGCGCAATCCAAGTCAAGTTCATATTGGATCAGCAAAGAGGGTAACTGAGGTATCTTAAGGGGACTACTAATCATGGAATTATTTTTGAAGAAGCTGAACCTACATTGGAAGGATTTGTTGATAGTGATTGGGCATGGTCAATTAATGACTCTAAAAGCATAATTAGATATTGTGTTTCTTTCAACTCAGGGGTATTCAGTTGGAGTTCACAAAAGCATAGCATTGTAGCTCAATCCATTGCTGAATCCAAGTATGTGGCTACTACACATGCCATAAATAAGTGTGTTTGCCTTAGGAAGATCATGGCTAATCTGGGATTTGCTCAAGAAAGTCTTACTATGATCTATTGTGACAGTAATTCAGCAATAGCCATTTTTGAAAAACTAATTCTCTTTGGTAGGACTAATCTATACAAGTCAAATTTCATGCCATAAGAAAGAGAATCAAGGAAGGGGAATTCAAGCTACTGCATTGCTCTTTAGAGGAGCAAAATGTGGATATTTTCACAAAGTCTCTTTCAACTTTTAAGTTTGAAACGTTCAGAGGAAAGCTGGGAGTGATTTCTAAACCAATCAAGAAAGAGTGTTAGAAATTGATTGTTTTAGGAAATCTGACTTCAAGGTTGACTTTTATTTTTCTTATTCAATTTTTACTAACTCCTATACCATCAATTAGATTGCTCTAATACCAAGTTATTTGAATCACTCAAATTGGTTCATCCTAACTCAAGTTATGATCAATTCAATCTCTAATACCAAGCTAGAACAAGACAAAAGCCTAATTTGAAATCTATAATGGATCTGATCATGCCAATAAATTTGGTTTATGATTTTAAACATGTAGAAGCTGGTTTCAAATCTTGAAAATATTTGAAATGCATTATGGACAGATTTGCCTCTTGACAACAAAAGTCTATAAAAGCATATTTAAAGCAAGTATATCTTTTCTCTTTTTCTATATTTTTTCTTTATTTTTATCTCTTTTATTTTCTTCTTTAAGTTGAAAAAATTCAGTAAAAAAAATACATTTCAGCAAATTCTATATTCATACAACTCACTCTAGTTACAAACACAACTAAACATCAAAATCTTACAAGTATTTCCTCCACTTTAGAACTACTTGTGTCACTGCATACAACTCCCTCACATACGCAAAAGCTCGAGATAATGTGGAATTAAGTTTCATGCTGAAATATGTGATTGGGTGGTTCTTTTGCAACAACACCGCCTGACGCCGTCTGTATTGTGAATGGTTGGTGAAATCTGGCAAGGCTAGAATTGGAATTTTCATGAGGGCCCTTCTTAATTCTTCAAACGCAGCTTGAGATTTGAAATTCAAGATGAAACTGTTTGAAGGTGTGATACTTCACTCATCAATAGAAGTGGAAAAAGTTGACTTTTTTGTGATCATTTTTTTGGCGTTGACTCTTATTCCAGTAGCTTCCCTACATCAATTAAAACTTGTAGGAACAAGTTTCACTCAGATCGGATCAAAGGAACTCAAGTTAGATCCCAATCTGGCTTCTCTATTTTTGGTTGCTGCAGTGGGAGGTAAACTGAAGTTGGGCAGCTCCAACGGCTATTTTTTGTATTCAAGCAAGTTTGATATATTGATTGAAGTGTGTTGAAGCTGCTGGTGAAATTTGGAAAGCTTTGGAATCGAATTTCACCTTTTTGGTCATGGCTAGTGTAGTTGATTGTATTTTCTAGTTTTTTTGGTTTTCTTGTACCTTTTCTATTTTTGATTGAAAGAAATATAAGTAAGATGATTGTAAGTGTTGCTTCTGCTTAGAATGTGGGCATTTAATGGTTAACTATTCATGTATCTTATTCCATCTTTGCGTAAGTATTTAGACTCTTATTTTTAATGAAAAAGTAGATTGAATGGTTTTTCATAAAACTGAAGTTCATTGCTGTTTTTTTCTAGTCTTTGGTCTAAAATCTTCTATTCTTGAGATCTTCTATTCTTGAGAAAGTAGAGAGCAAGTCTTGAATCTTGTTTTTCATTTTCCAACAAAAACTATCCTCCTTGAGAAGATCTATAAGAGGGCTCGCAAGATTGGTATAATTCTTGACGAATGTGTGATAATATCCCGTGAGGCCTAGATATCCCCATAACGTTTTCAAATTATGAGGTGCAACCCAAGATTTAATGGCTTCCATCTTACTTGGGTCTAGTTCAACCCCTTCAGCAGTAACAATGTGACCGAGATAGTCAATTCTTGATTGACCGAATGCACAGTTGGATTTTTTTGCCAAATACTTGTGTTCTCTAAGACATTTCATTATTGATTGTAGGTGGACCCAATGCTCCTCCATGTTCTTGCTATATATCAATATATCATTGAAAAAACTATCACGAATTTTCTGAGGAATGCCTTGAAAGCCAAATTCATCGTGGACTGAAACGTGGATGTGGCGTTTGTAAGCCCAAACGGCATGACGAGGAACTCATTATGTCCTTCGTGAGTTTTGAACCCCATCTTTGGAATATCATGTGGATCCACCCTTATCTGGTAGTAACCTGCTCGCAGATCTACTTTGGAAAAAATAGTGGAATTGTGCAATTCATCTAGTAATTCATCCACAGTGGGAAGGGAAAATTTTTCTTTGATCGTTGCAATGTTTAAGGCCCTGTAATCTATGCAAAAACTCCACGTACTGTCTTTCTTCTTGACCAACAAGATTGGTGGAGAAAAAGGGCTTCGGGTTGGCCGGATTATACAAGTCTTTGATATATCAGTGACCAAATTCTCCATCTCCTTTTTTTTTGAAAATACAGATAGCGGTATGGCTTAACGTTTACCGGTTTTGAGTTTGGAGCAAGATGAATTTTGTGGATTAATCTGAATGGTGGTAGGCCTCAGGGTTCAGCAAAAATATCTTTGTATTGCTCTAGCAGTGGTGTTAGCGTAGAGTCAGAAGATAATATCTCGGACTGAGGTAGCTTTGTTGCAGTCATCGAAAAGAGTTGAAAGCAATTTGAAATTCCTTCAGTTCTTGAATGTCTTCTAACTTAGTTTAATCGAACCTCTTCAATTTGGACTTGTAGTTCTTAAATTTTACCTTTTTTTCCAGACCACTCAAACTCCATATAGAGTGCCTTATAATCCATGACAATTCTCCCCAATAGTTGGTGATGGTAAGATGATTTCCTTCTAGTATGTGATGATTGGGGAAAAGGAATTCTATCTTTAGAGTTTCCTTATCCTTTTCACTTGAAATATGTTTATGAGATGTCGTCTTCTAAAGAATGGTCAATTGTGGATTCGGATGTAGATCGGACTAATTACATTGAACAAGGTTTGCCTTCTTTGTCTTCAAAAATGTTAGTATGGTGTGGAAACTAAATACGGGGGGAGTTTTTTTCACTTAAATCACCCTGGGGAGCAATTTCTAAAGAGAAAGGAGAAATTTCTTGTTTTTAAAAATTTATGAAAATTAAAATGTCCTTTGAAGACTATCTTTCGATGGAGATTATTTAGAAACTACCTATTTGTTGATGAAAATATGAGGAAAATTGTGATACAATTTACTTCTGCTTGTAGTTGTCCCATTAGTAGGAAGAGAGACAATTCCTTGCATCTTTTCAATGAGAGTGAGATAGCTCTCAAGGTTTGGTCTTCTTTCTGTGATGCGTTCAGCGTTAATCTACTATCTCAGTCTGAAGTGGATAGGTTTGCTCTTTAGTGGACACTCCCAGTTTTTTTTTTTTTCTTTCTTTTTCTGTTCAATTTCGTTCTCTGTCTCCAACACCTCTTTTGATCTGTTGGAAGTTATGGCTAGGGAAGAACCTTTCAGCTTCCAGGGCATAACATACATAAAGGCATAACATATATAAATGCAGTGGGGCAAATACTATTCTGAATATCATACATGAAGGGTCAAATTAAAGTTCAAATTACAAAGTACAAAAAAATGGTCTACTAATGAATTGTAGACTCTTATCTCTCTAAAGAGATGTTTCCAAAAACAACAAGGGATCAGATGAGCATCGTATTCAACTATTGATGCAAATAAATTTTCTTGGATCTTGTCTGTTGATTTGGAGTCTAATGCGGCTGACTGACAATAGAAAAAACAAATCGTGAGCTATCGGTCTATTCCGGCGAGCACACACTGATGTATTGGAGTGTGAAGTGCGGATGTACCTAAAGCATAAAAATACTTCAAATTTAAGTTAAAACTAGTAAAAGGTGTTTAAATGGCGAGAAAGTAAAGAATATAAAATTTATAGGAAAGCTCGTAAATAGAAAGTAATCTTACTAAATAAAAGTAAAGGCAATTAAAACGAACAGAAAAGTTAAGAGTTCTATATTCTTAAATATTAGATCTACCAAATTATAAAGGTAATGATATTGAAATGAGAATTGCATAATTGAAAGACAATTGAACATCAAATGAGCATCCAATAATAATCATATAGCCGAGAGTCTACAAAGCGAATTTAAAAGACACCAACTGGTTTTGTGTAAGATGTTGCTTGAAGAGCTGTGAAAATAAAAGGAATCAATGGATTTTGTGCGGGTTGGGGTTTGGAGTGAAGCAAACATAAGTTCCCTAGAAGGAGGATATGCCATTGAGGTGAGATTTCTTACAGGTTCTTGGTCATGATTTTTCTCTTAGCGAAGGATCCTATAGGATATCATGCAGCCCCTCTTTGCTTTAATGGATAGTATACTTTATTGGCAAGGAAGAGTGGTTGTTGACCAAGTCAAACTTACTTAGATGGCATGTAAACTTGGTGAGCAAGAAGGGGCTGGCCGAAATTGCTTGTGAAATTGTCCTAAAGCTATTGTTTTCTCTTTCTTCAATCATCCCCTCTCTTGATTGGCCACATCTAGTGTTCATTGCGTCCGATCATTTTTATCAAGTCTAAAGCCCTAAAATCATGGAACTAACCCCTCATTTTAAGGGGACTCATTGAATTGGTTAAACGGACGATTTTGAAGCTAACAAACATCCCAGGTGTGTGGCCACTACAGGCTGATTCATTTTGGGGCGTGCAACCTCTTGGATGATTTCGTCCTGGTTGATTTCTCTTGCTGACTAATTTTGTCTTGCCTGCTGATTTCAGCAGTTGGATGATTTAATAAGTGGTCGACTTTATTAATTTTAATCAAATTTTTAATGATCATCTTTTATGTGTCAAAATGATAATTTTGGTATCTAAACCTACGCTTCAGCTATAAATTTTATTATGTTGCTATATATACTGAACCAAATTTTGCCTATGTTAGTCTATAAGCAATCAAGTAACGGAAGTGATGATTTAAATTTTTATCAGATCTAATCCAAATCATAATCTAAACTCCTAAACATACAACACGATCAAAATACAATATAATATATCACATATTTATTTAGTGAAAAGCATAGAAAATCCCAAGGAACTTAAAAAGGTAGAGAAATAGAAAAATTACAGTGAGATCTAACTGTTAGAGTTAAGAATACAAATACAGAAAGTGTTTCACCTCAAGAACACAAGAGCAGCAAACCCATAAAAACAGAGAAAATGAAAACAAGGGAATTTAAAACATCAGCTTAATTTTTCATTGATCAGAACTTGAATAAATACCAACATACATTTATAAACAAAGTACAATAACAGTGCACCATTAAATGGCTACACAAAAATATGAAAAACGCTTACACTCAACAAGAGCATTGACACTTACAGTCAAAAATAGACAAGGACCAGAAAAAAAAAAATTGAAATTCTTTAACCACTTCACTGACAGAGAACAAAAAAATGTCATAACTTGAACCACTTCAATCTGACTTCGCACAAAGCTTCTTCAGCAAGCTAACATCAATTCAAACTTGATCTAAGGCATATAAGGAGGAATTGAACCTGCCAAAATCAGAATTGATCTCAAAATTGTCAATGGAATAGTAAAATCGAATTGGAGTTCAAACTTGACTTCCAAAAAACCAAATCACATGAGACTTGAGCTTACACGTTTGTAATGATCTAGGCTTGCTTTTAGAAGAGAAGTCAACACATAAAAATGATCCAAACAAAAAGTCAACTATTTTTTGATCATCCTTCATTTGAGCAATTGAATCATGTCTTCAAACACTAACTTCATAACCAAACTTTCTTTACGATCTCTACACTCCGAGAATGATTCTTAATGGAGCATTAAACCATCCCGTTGCCCAGCCTATAATCTATATCTATAAGGTAGAATCCGAGTGAAAGCATTTAGTTAATTTTTTATATATATAGAAAACTGGTTATACGAGAAATTCATTAACTTTTTAATGACTGATACGGTTTTGAAATATTTTATTGATCTTAAATGAATTAAATCATCTTTTAATAAATCTATTCATTTAATTAAATATTTCTTGATTAATTATTTAATTTTAAATTAAATCAATAATACATTTGGTTATGATAGAAATACATTAAGATAATAATTTAATAAATTAAACTACTTAAAGATTTATTTCCTTAAATTTCTTTTAATAGAATAGATCTGATTCCTCCAAGAATATTTCAAATAATTTCTTATCATCCTTATGTGAAGACAATAAAAATAATAATTGCTTAAGCATAGGCCGATCATGAAAAATTACATATATATATAAATAATAATAATAGATCTGAAATTATAATAATACCTCTCTAATTATTTTATATCCTGTTAAATGATTTGTAGAACATTTTACAACTTTTTTACCTGTATTGTATTTGTAATTGAACCAGGGGCCTCCATAATTTTCCATTGATAGAGGTCTCATAAGCTTAGATAAAGCTCGCGACCTCCACTAATAAAGGAGGTTTGGTATGATTCTATTTTTTTTTTCTTTTTTTCCGGTTCCATAACTTCTTCTTAACAAAGAAGATAAACTTTGGTTTATTTTGCGAGGAAGAGAATCGATCTGATTGGATTTCTTACGAATATTTAATTTAATTGGGAAATTTATGAAGAAATTAGATTATTTTGGTCAATTTTTCTTATAAAAATGCTGAATTATTTTGATATGATTTTCTCGAGAAATTAGATTGGGTTTGATTCCCCCCATTTATTTCCTCTTTTTCAAGAAAAAAACAAAGAAACTTTAGATTATATAAGAAAATAATAAATTAATAAAGGAGAAAAGTAGAAATAATGAAAGATTAAATATGAAAGAATAATAAATATTTGTTAATGATATGAGGCATGCTAAATCAATGTGATACGTTAATACCATTATCTAAAATCCAATCATAAAGACTAAAAAATCTTATTTAAACTATATAAGAAAAGTTGATCAAATATTATACCGGAACGAATTTATAAACCTCAACTACACGATAATTAAAAATTGAATTAATCCGGTATCATTAATCTTTCTTAAATAACACTATGTATCAATTTTTTTTTTTTTTTTCCTTTTTTTCGGGTGTATACATTGGTCGTAGCTATTAAGCAGCTGTCATGACCGTAATGGACAAGGGACTAGAAAATATGCGTTTGAAGTATTGACATATTAGGTCAAGCCGACCACCCCCACATTGTTCAATTGCTAGTGTTTTGCCCAGAGGGTTACAGGCTACTTATTTACGAGTACATACCGTTGGGGATCATAATGCAATGCATTATACATATACACACACATTACATATATACGATGTCCACAAATTATTGAACAAACATCATTTTTCAGTCAAAATACATGATCTCAAATATTGAGAAAAATTCTAAACCATTGAGCTGAGAGTTTTGGATATCTTTTCAGTCCATTTTTATAATCAACATAATTAATTCCGAAACGGACCGAGTAACCGTTAGACCATTCAAAATTATCAAGCAACGACCATGCAAAGTATCCCTTCACATTTACTCCATCACTGTCCAAATTACAAAACAGTATACAAGTTTATTACCAACTGATTAAATAAAAATGATCAACAAACCTTAGTCTACTTACTTGATGGCTTTGTGAAGGAAAAAAAGATGGCCGTAATAGTAGTCAATTCTGTAGCTGTCCGCAAGTTGCTCGGCAAGCGACTGTGAAGCATTGTTGTATTCATCAACTCCTGCATAATCATATAAGTTAGAAGTAGTAGTTGTTTTGTTTGAGAAGAAACTATAGTTGAAATTTCATGAAAATCAATCAATTACTTAGTTACCATTTTCTGTGATATATATCAGTGGATTGTTGTACTGTGTTTTAATATAGAGCAGTAATTCACGGATTCCTTTCGGATAAATATAGAGCCACTCGGAAGCAGCCTGTAACATAATTTCAACGAATTTCATGCATGGTTGCTACTACTTCTATGTAATCAAGTGATGATAAAAGTTAATCCTAATGAAACTATTGGCTAATTACCCGAGGACCAATGAAGATTCCGTTGCGCTCCGCTGCAACAAGATGTAAACATGGCTGGTAATGAGTAATTGCGAGGTTCTTTTTACTATAATCAAGATACTAATAATACTATTGATTAGTCATTTCTTAATTGTATATGATTTGTTCATACCGGTTTGATTTGTTAGAGAGTCTGCAGTGTAGCTTCTGTTATGTCCATTGCTAGGCTGAGGTGCATAGGCTGCATAATAAGTGGTGTAATAATTCAATCCAATGAAATCAAATGACCCTTTTACTACTTCAGATTCTTCTTTCGTGAACTTGGGTAATCGGGTCCCGACTAGGGTTCTCATGCTGCGCGGATAATTCCCATATGTAACTGGATCCAAGAACCTACATCATATACATATTATCATGCACATAAGTAAGCACTAATATTTTTGGAAAATAATCATATAAAATCATAAAAACAAGCTACTCTTTTGTTAGAGATGAAAAAAAAAAAAAAAGGAAAAAAGAAAAAAGAACACTTGCCAGCCAATCATAAAATCAAGAGATCTAAGTGCAGCATTGCGATTGTGCTTTGCATCAGAATATGGAATAAACCAGTTTGACGCAAGTGATATTCCTATCACACCCTTCTGTGATTTCTGCAAAAAAAATTTATGAATGGATAAACATTGATTTGAACATTTTGAACAATAAAGAGTCCTAAGATCGAAGTCGTCGTCATCATCATCAAAGACCATTCTCATTATTTTCGGGTACAGTGATAGTGGTTCTCCAAGTCAAGCGATTTTCCCACTTTAGTCTTAAGACTAAAGTAACATATTTTATTTATTAATTGTAATGAATCGGAGACCTGATACTTGGTTTTGTACACTTTCACAGCAGTTGCATGAGCAAGAATTTGGTTATGTGCTACGATATAAGGCTCTGTCCCGGAATCTCCACCTGTGCAATTTAGATTCAGCCCCCTCGAACATCGTCCCGGCGCCAGGTTTCCCGTTGCATAACCGTTTTTACTGTAGCTCCAGGGCTCATTGAGCGTGATCCAGTGCTTTACTCTATCTCCAAATTCCTTAAAACAAATCTCGGCATAATCTCGATAATCATTCCTGTTAAATTTTTTTTTATCAGTGTGCGAAGAGGTATTTTCTTTTTCTCTTTGATGATTGATTACTTACACAATGTTATGGCTTAAGAAACCACCATATTCATCTTGTAGGGCTTGTGGAAGATCCCAGTGAAAAAGTGTCACAAAAGGCTGCAGCCCTACGAGTTACAGCTCAAGATTAATTATTTAAACATGATTTTGAAAATCAATTCTTGTTATTAGTTACAAAAAAAAAATTACTATCTTATAATTATGATACCATTGCGTAACAACTCATTAATAAGGCTGTTGTAGTAAGCAATTCCTTCCTTGTTTACGCCCCCACCGAGCTTCCCCTCTGCAAGTTTTGACATTTACAAATAATATTTTTAATTTCTGTTATTTACAGTTATTAGGGTTTAATGAGTGAATGCTTACTAGGAAAAATTCTAGGCCACGAGATGGAGAATCTGTAAGCATCGAATCCCATGTTCTTCATGATTTGAACATCTTCCTGTAGTAATCAATATGAAAATAATAATATATATTAGGGTAAAACTAGGATTTAGTCCCTAGAATATATTTAAATTACAATACAGCCTCTATAGTTTGAAGAATTAGTATGTGCCCTTCATTTCTTAAAACATTCAGAATAAGCCCTCTAGTTAAGGGTAAACTAGACTTTACTACCTTAAAATGTTTTGTAATAGACTTATGTCCCTAGAACTTTTAAAACTAGACTTAAGTCCATCTAAATTGTTGTGGTTAAAGGAATTGGTTAAGTTTTTGACAGAATCTTAAAATTAGAGATCTAAATTAAATTTATAAAACTTAGAAGGACTAAAGTAATGGCATATTAATTTTGTCCATTTCAACATGATTCAACACTACCCAACCTTTAATCTGAGACTCGACTATAACCCGAATCCTAAAAAACAAAATTAAAGACCAACAAAAACCAAATACTGCATATCTAAGAAACCAAAGATGTGAACAAGAACATCTTGTAGCAATTGGGAGGAACCTGAAATGCTTTGGAAAGGAGATAAATTTATTAGATTTGATGTATATGATATCATAGAAGGACTTGAATTTGTAGGCGAAAAATTTTGAATTTTGAAGACCAGCTTTTTCTTCTTGGTGGGCTTTACAACGCCTCTTATAATTAGCAACTATTGACTAGTGCGTGCTTGAATTCTTGTACCGAAGAGTTCCTCTGATTTGGCAATGAAGCTTCTGCACTTTGAAGAGGAATGTGCTTGCATAACAGCAGAACGACTCTGCATTGTAATCTGAGGAAGAAATTACTCTTAAGAGGAGCAATGGTGAGATATGGTTTGTGAGGAACTGATTATTTTTAACCAATTGAGAGGTTTAATCTGGGGTTTATGGTTTTGAGTTTTGAGTTTTGAGATTTGAGGTTTAATTTGTAGTTTATGGTTTTGAGATTAGGAGAAAGAAAACAAAAACAAGAAGGGAAAAAAAAAAGGATTCATTTTTATTTTTTTAGGATCCAGGTTATTGTAGGGACTCAGATTAAGATTTGGGTCGGGTTAAACATGTTGAAATGGGTAGAATTAACATGCCGTTAGTTTTTGACGTGGAAAAACAAAACTAGAGGGCTTATTCTGATTTTTCTAAGAAATAGATGGTGTATACTAATTCTTCAAACTATAAGGCCATATTCTAGTGTTAATATGTTCTGGTGGCTAAATCCTAATTCAGCCTATACGTTAAAAGAGGCAGACAATATAAAAGACAAAGGAGACAAGACGAAAGATAAAAGATAATACGTATGTATAAATATTATCATGTTTTCACACTTGACCAGAATGAAGGGCGCAGTACCTTGTAACGATGGTATTGATCAACAGCTACATCTCCATTACTACCATCGTCTATCCGATCTGTCGTTTCAGGAAGGAAAAATAAACAACTACAGTATTCTTAATTTGATGGCAACGATGGAAAGTAGTTAGGAAGTAGATAATAGACCTGGATGTTTGTGTGTATAAGTGTCCCATATGCTTAGTCCTTTGCCTCCTTCATATGCAGCTCCTTCATACTGAAATTTATCAACAAAAAGTATATGTAAGTCATATGTACGTTAAGAAGTAAGAACATATAGTTGACTGATTGATCTAAATATGTTACGTAATGGTTACCTGGTAAGAAGCAGAACCTGTTCCAAATATAAAGCCTTTAGGATAACTGGTCCGGTTAAGCGATTCGATGCCATGGAAAGTAGTACTCGTAACAGTACTAACTGTAATTAGACGATGAAGGAGAAGAAGAAGAGGAAGAGGCATGAAGCGAAGAAAGCCTTTCAAGGGCATAACTAGTCAGTTCTTAATTTGGCCCAACCCGAGTGTGGACTTTTATCGTTGACTTCTGTTTTCTATATATTATATTGGGAGGAAGTGTTGAAGAGGGGGAGAAATTAAAAGTAAGAAATTAAATAATTATAATAAAATATAAAATAAAATAAAGAACCAACAATAAGAAAAAAAAAGAAGGTTAATATAAGTCCAACTTATATTAGGTTATTTTCTCTCGTCTGGAGGGAAGTTTCTTCTGAGCTAGCTCAGATCTCCCCTAATAATTAGGGTTTGAATCAGTGCCCAGTTGGAGAAGATGGAGCAGGGTTTCTGGAGTGCTTGAAAGAGAAGAAGGAATCGAGCGATTGGTATATGTGTGTAATATCTTGAACTGCTTAAAACTAGATCTGAGCAGTGGAGGATGAAAATAGATCAGGGAGATTAAGGCATGAATCTTGATTTTGAAGGAGTAATAATACCTGTTTCCGTCTAATAATGGAGATCGTGAAATTTAGTGCTTTCTTTAGATCTTCAGGTTTGAGATTCAGAGGAGTGAAGCTTCTGATCTAGTGTGATTTTACTCCATTAGTGTGGAACAACGATCCGAGGTGGAATTAGTGTAGCCAGATTCCTTTAGAGGGAATCTGAAGATTAGGTTTCCTTTGGATTATAGTTATACTACATAGTTTTAGTTTGGTAATTTTACTAAGCCATCTTTTTTTATTGATAAATTTTAATAACTAAAATATTCTCTTTTACCTGCTCTCTTCTCTTCATATTTTTGTTACGAAGTTTTTCCCAACTCATTTTTCTGGAAACTCTGTAATACGATATTATCCTATTAATTAAATATACATATAAAATAATATTAAAATTATTTCTAATTTTTAAGTTAAAATATGATTAAAATAAAATTATAAATAAATTAAAATTAAATAAAGTTACCTAAACTTAATATATCATATCGTAATTTTAGAAGATTAAATTAATAAATATAAAATTAAATTAATTAATTAAAATAATTTTTTATTTTTTTTAAAAAATTTTATAATTATTAAATAATTACAAGTCCGATTATTTTTATCTTTCTTTATTTATTCATTAAGTAAAATAAATTCTTCACTTAATTTATTTTCATTAAACAACATAGAATAAGCTCTCTAAGTTTAATTTAATAAAAGCAATTAAGAAAGAAAGAAAGTTTAAATCAAGAAATAAATACATAAGCTCAGTTTATTTATTTTGAGTTATATCTTATATATAATCAAACGAAAATATTTCATAATCATTAAAAATATTATGTCACTTTTATTTTAGGAATTCTGACAAAATAAATTAAAATCTTAAAATATCAGTCAAATTACTATCATATTCATCTAGTTGTGTATCCTAAATAAATAAGATAATAATTCATAATCACTATAAGAAATATGACATAATAAATTCAAAATAAAAGATAAAATAATTTCAAATTAATTAACAAAAAATCATGTCTAAAATTTTAAAATTACCCTTAACCAAATACAAATTTAGCTATTCATAATAACTAAACTAATACAATGGAATCTATGGAATAAAATAAACAAAGAATAGAAAAGAATGAAGAAGACGAAATATGGTAGCCTATTACGATTAGCGTCCGGAAGAAGAGAAGCTCCATTTTCTTCTTCTTTTCTCCTTGTCGTTCACTCTCTTCTCATGTTTAATGCCTCTTTACTACCACCGCTTGCTATTCACTTTTTATGATGACTCCCTCCTTTTATAACCACTCATGCCTTGGAGGAAAGATGATCATGCCAACAATTTAAAAGGATCATCATACCAAAAGAAAAAGAAACAGATGACCTATAACTTTTGCAAAAAGCCTGGACACTTTGAAAAGAATTGCTGGAGGAAAAATAAGTCTACCTGTAACTACTGCAAGAGAAATGGTCATCAAGAGAAAGATTTCAGAAAGAAGCGGTATGACTCTGAGAAACCTCAACCTCAGCAAACTAATCAAGCAGAAGAACGAGGAGAAGAACATCTCTTTATGGCCTCTACTTCAAGAAGTCTAAAAAGCAAAGAAGAATGGCTCATTGACAGTGGCTGCACAAGCCATATGACATTCATCCGAAACCTATTTCGAAGTCTCAACACTTCTCTCAAAACCAAAATTACAATTGGTAATGGAGATGAGTTGAAAGCTGAAGGAAGAGGAACCGTGGCAATCAGAACTAATGATGGCACTAAAATTATCAAAGATGTGTTATTCGTCCCTAACTTAGATCAAAACTTGCTAAGTGTAGGACAAATGATGAAAAGTGGTTGTTGCTTGACTTTCAAAGATCAACACTGCATCATCTATGATTTTGAAAACAAGGTAATTGCAAATGTCAAAGTCAAACACAATAGTTTTCCACTGAATTGGAAAAGAGACAATCAAAAAGCCATGATGACCATGGAGGATGAAACTTGGCTGTGGCATAAGAGATTTGGCCATGCTGATCTTAAGAAGTTGAGCTCCCTATGCAAGAAGAATCTGGTCGAAGATATCCCAGACTTGCTGATGCAGAAGGAGGTCTGTGAATGTTGTCAACTAGGCAAGATGATAAGAAAACATTTTCCAACAAATCAAGCTCACAGAGCCTTGGATCAATTGGGGATCATTCACTCAGATGTATGTGGACCTATGAAGGTTCATTCCCTAAACCAAAGCAAGTACTTTCTACTATTTATAGATGATCTCACCAGATTCTATTGGATATATTTCCTGAAAAACAAATCTGAGGTAATAGAGGTGTTCAAAAATTTCAAAATCATGATTGAAGCTCAGACTGATAAAAAGATCAAAGTTCTGAGATCAAATAATGGAGGTGAGTATACATCTGCTGAGTTTAAAAGATTGTGTGAAGAAAATGGCATTATCCATCAATTGACAGTTCCATACTCACCTCAGCAAAATGGAGTTACTGAGAGAAGAAATAGAATGGTCATGAAGATGATTATGAGTCTGCTCTTTGAGAAGGAAATGCCCAAAAAATTTTGGGCCGATGCTGCTTCCACTTCTGTGTATCTGCTCAGCAGATTACCAACTAAGGCAGTCAATGACAAGACCCCATATGAGGCATAGACTACCTTCAAGCCATCTGCCTCTAACTTAAGAGTATTTGGCTCATTATGCTACATTCACATCCCTGATGAAAAGAGAGACAAGTTGTCTAAGAAATCAGAAAAATGCATTTTGGTTGGTTATAATGTAGAAAGCAAAGCCTATAGGGTTTTCAATCCAAAAACCAACAAGATGATTATAAGCAGAGATGTTATTTTTGATGAGTATGCAAGAGTAAATTGGGACTCAGCAGAAGAAGTAGATAACTCTGATCTATTGATGGATGGTCAGTGTTCAACCCCATCAAACGTGCCTAATGAAGATAGTGATGAAGAGTCTGCTAATCCCCGATTCTCAAGTCTTACTCAAGTGTATCAGAGGTGCAATCTGGCCATCACAGAACTAGGTAGCCATAATGAAGCAGGGGAAAAAGAGTTTGAAATTTCGTATCAAAAGCGATTAATTGGTCACAATGTATAACAAACATTTTCTAAAAACTCTTAGCGATTTTTTAGATATATATAAATTAATCTTATAGCTATATGAAGAAATCGTACCTTAGCCTACGCAAATCGTTCAACAAGACTCACATCACAATCTTCCAAATCGATCCTCAACACACTAGGATGTGTTTGGGCACGTATAGATGACAATGTTTTTTTATAAAAAAATCTCTCTAGAAAAACCTCTCTTCAAAAGCCTTTCTATTTTTTGCATCATGAAATAATTAGAACATGATATATTTATAAAGTTCCATTAGGTTTTTTAATTTAAACACTTTAAATTGATTGAATGATAATTCAATTATAATATTAAATAATAAAATAATCATTAGGTAATCTTTTCAAATCTGATTTAAAATTGAATCTTATTTATTTCAAATCATATCATATCCTTAATGATATATTTGATTTATTCAAACCTTTTCAAATCTTATTAAAAATAGAATATCATCTATTTTAAACCAAATCATAACTTATTTGAATTTTAAATTAGTTTCTCAAACCAATTTAAATTTGACTTACATAATCTTAATATTAAATTAATATATCATATCAATTTAATATTATATACAACATATTTAATTCAAAATCAAATATATTTTTAACTAAGGCAGTCAATGACAAGACCCCATATGAGGCATAGACTACCTTCAAGCCATCTGCCTCTAACTTAAGAGTATTTGGCTCATTATGCTACATTCACATCCCTGATGAAAAGAGAGACAAGTTGTCTAAGAAATCAGAAAAATGCATTTTGGTTGGTTATAATGTAGAAAGCAAAGCCTATAGGGTTTTCAATCCAAAAACCAACAAGATGATTATAAGCAAAGATGTTATTTTTGATGAGTATGCAAGAGTAAATTGGGACTCAGCAGAAGAAGTAGATAACTCTGATCTATTGATGGATGGTCAGTGTTCAACCCCATCAAACGTGCCTAATGAAGATAGTGATGAAGAGTCTGCTAATCCCCGATTCTCAAGTCTTACTCAAGTGTATCAGAGGTGCAATCTGGCCATCACAGAACTAGGTAGCCATAATGAAGCGGGGGAAAAAGAGTTTGAAATTTCGTATCAAAAGCGATTAATTGGTCACAATGTATAACAAACATTTTCTAAAAACTCTTAGCGATTTTTTAGATATATATAAATTAATCTTATAGCTATATGAAGAAATCGTACCTTAGCCTACGCAAATCGTTCAACAAGACTCACATCACAATCTTCCAAATCGATCCTCAACACACTAGGACGTGTTTGGGCACGTATAGATGACAATGTTTTTTTATAAAAAAATCTCTCTAGAAAAACCTCTCTTCAAAAGCCTTTCTATTTTTTGCATCATGAAATAATTAGAACATGATATATTTATAAAGTTCCATTAGGTTTTTTAATTTAAACACTTTAAATTGATTGAATGATAATTCAATTATAATATTAAATAATAAAATAATCATTAGGTAATCTTTTCAAATCTGATTTAAAATTGAATCTTATTTATTTCAAATCATATCATATCCTTAATGATATATTTGATTTATTCAAACCTTTTCAAATCTTATTAAAAATAGAATATCATCTATTTTAAACCAAATCATAACTTATTTGAATTTTAAATTAGTTTCTCAAACCAATTTAAATTTGACTTACATAATCTTAATATTAAATTAATATATCATATCAATTTAATATTATATACAACATATTTAATTCAAAATCAAATATATTTTTATTTAATATATGAATTTCGAAATTCATCATTTAAAATACATCTTTTATCTAATTAATTAATTAACACTAATTATCTCATAATTACAAATTTACCTCAGAAAACTATTTTCATTCAAATAAGTCTTTTTTTCAACCTTTGTCATTCTTACCCTATACAATATTTTATAGAGGCGACCTGGGGACCATGGATCTGTAATTCCAAGCTTCAATAAATTAGATTATTAATTAATAAATTTAATTTATTAATCCTAATATTATTCTACTAAAACTATGAGATTGCACTCTTGCAATTATAAAATATATTATTGAGCAATCTCTAGTAGTCCATTGATATTATCATTACATGCAATCTAATCCTCCAATAATTGATTCATAATTAGAGATAGTCAAAATTACCGTTTTACCCCTTTAATTATCTCTTTATCCTTAAGTACCATTATAACTTAATTATAAATTTGAGCTCAAAACCATTCAGTTCTAGAATTAACTCTCAAGGGAACTAATATACAATCTTCTATAAGAATGTTTGGATTTCATATTTGCAAATCACGTTCCTAACCACTTATCCCAATGAATCTCCATACCAAAAGTCTCTAGCCTATTTTACAAACAAATTGTGAATAGTGAATCAAAAGATCAATTTGACATAAACAAGAGTTCATGATTACTTAGGATTCAGATTAATTTGCATATGATTATCTATTGATATGAATAGAATTATTTATGGCAAATGGTATTTTAATAAAGAATAATTCATATCATGTCCTATACAATCCAATTACATAAGGCACCTCTACTAAGATGTCTATCTATATCAGTGATCCGGATCTTGATCACTTGCATTCATAATACTAACAAACCATACTAGCAACCATCAATTAAATATTTCATACTTTAATATGTTGCGGACAATTTAATTCATTATCTATAATCTTAATCCTCTCATACCAATACAAGATTATAGTCATGTAAATGAATTTGGATTTTTCTAATATTTATACACATTATCCCATTTAATTGCTTCCCATAATTAGATTAAATTGGTAGCCAAATATTATAAGGTATAAAGTCCCTGATGGTTAGTGCCAGTTTTCCCAGCAGGTTTGTGAAAAGGATTGAAATAAAATCCTAAGAAATTAGCCTTAAGCATGCGAAAATAATAAAAATAGTAAGGGAAAAGCTGAAGCGGTGGACTTCACCAGCTCACTCTTCCCTCTCTCATAGTATGCGATAAGCATAAATATAAAAATGATACATATACATATGTATATGTATATTGGTTATCAGTAGAAAACATACATATAGCAGGTCTTAACTATGAAGTTAACATCTCCAGCTGCAACTTTGTACAATACATACGAATTTCATTTAGCTTTGGTGGTCAGAAAATTTATCACCTCTCCCTAGCTCATGTGAAATTTCAAGTAGAACTCAAGGTTTCTTTACTTTCTCTATCATTTGGAATAATTGGAAGTGAAAGTAAGGATTCTCACGTAAAGGACCTACCGCTTGAAGCTCACAGGCCGTGGTTCTGATCTCACGTGCCCGGGGTATGCATCTGTAGATAATAATGTAAGACATATCAGGAGTACGCATCTATAGATAACAGTGTAAGACATGCTAAGGGTACACATATGTAGAAAACAATGTAAGACGTGCTCGTGATACGCATCTATAGAAAATAATTTAAGACGTGCTTGGCGTACACATCTGTAAAAAATAGTTGACGCGCTAGAGGCATGCACATGAGCGCATCGGTAATCACATAGGGTCCAATTTTGTATTGTAATAAAAGTATTATTATTTTATTCATCGGTAATCACACATGACCCAATTTTGTATTGTAATAAATGTATTATTATTTTATTCGTTAGTAATCACATAGGGCTCAATTTTGTATTGTAGTAAAAGTATTATTATTGTATTCGTCGGTAATCATATAGGGCCTAGTTTTGTATTATAGTAAAAATATTATTATAACAAATATTTATATATATAACTATTTTAGCAAAGGTATTTCGATAAGCAATGTAGCTAGTAGAAGGGTCGCTACAATTCTCCTACCAGCGTGATGTATATCCTAAGTATTCACACACATAAGGTTTATAGTAACTCAGTTAAAGTTTTTATCTGAGAAAAGGGGAAAATGGTAATTATTAATAGTAATTAATAGTAATTAGGGATAAAATAATAATTTACCTTATAGTTTGACTATAAAGGCAAAATGATAATTATTAATTTGTTAATTTAATTTCATACAGCTATGCTAGCATAACTAAGTGTGAAATTAATTTAATTATAAATTAATAATTTATGTAGGAACTCTTATTAATTATAAAAGTGTTCTAAAAGTTCGTATTAATAGAATTAATGAGACAATTATTCATTGGATTTTTGTGGGCTAAATTAATCAAAAGGTTGATTAAAATATCTATAAGTTATACCCATTTAGGTTTCCGGCCAAATATGGGTTCGATATAATTTTATCTCTTAAGAGTTTTAAAGAAAAGACACCTTTTAAGGTTATAAAAGTTTTTAGGTGACTAAGAAACTTAATGTGATTAGGAAACTATAACCGCGTTGGGCTTATAAATATCACCTAAAAGTTTGGCCGAAATCAAGCTTGCTCATTAGCACTCTTGACCGAAATTCATATAAAAAAAAGTATTTTCCTTTCAATTTTCCTGAACTTATTATTTCATGAATTGAAACTTTAAGTAGAAACTTAATTGTGCGAAATGAATCGTATGGACTAAGGTTAGATGGCGAACACATAGGCGCCTCCTATCTCATCAAAGAAGAGTTATGTATCAAATTATTCAAGAAGAAATGTATGCCTTGTTAACCTAATCTTGGCTTTAATATTGATGAGATTTACTGTATTTTCTATAAAAAGATTATATGTGATATAATTGTTGTATGATCGATCTTGTTAGAAACTATGCATGTTATGATATGATTCAAATAAATTTTCAATATTACTTCCGCTGCATTTAACTTTTTTTTCCATGCTTATGTTTCCTAACAATAGCATCTGGCTTTGGTTTGAATACTGTAGCAGCAGTTTCTGTAGGTACCACAAGTACTATTGTGTTGAGAGTAGAGACTTCACAATTCTCATCAAAGGGTTTCTTTCCTATCATCCCCTCCTTGCGATTCTCTTTTCTTCTAACTTCTGAGAATACTTCTTTTGTAGTAGGTAGAGGCTCTTTTCTAAGTATATGACCTCTAACTTTATCCAAATCACCATTGAGGCCAACAAAGAATTCAAAAACTCGATCTTTTTCTTCAATACTTTTGTATTGAATTCAATCAATTGTACATGCCCAACTCAAGTCATAGAAAAAATCCAGCTCTTGCCATAAGCTTAGTAGCTTATTGTAGTACCTTGTAACATCTATCTCTCCTTGCGTCATCATTTGGATCTTGTTTTTAATCTCATAAATCTGAGCAGAATTACTAAAGTCAAAGTATGTAGTACATACAGTATCCCACACTTCCTTTATTGTAAGAAAGTACATATAGGTTTGCCCAATCTCTTCTATCATAGAGTTCACTAGCCATGAAATGATGGTGTGGTTTGCTTCATCCTAGACAGTGTATGCATCGTCCTTCTCATCAAGTGCCTTTTTTGCTCCTATTATATATAGCCAATTTTGCCCTTTTCTCTAAGGAATAATCTCATTGATTGAGACACCGTAAGTAATTCTGACCATTCAACATATGGATTATGATTTGAAGAATATATTTATCATTCAAATTATGTGAATGTAATTTCGAGTTCATATTCCCCCGAGTATATCTCAGATGTTGCCTTTAAAGTTCATTCAGTCATTCTAAAAACTGCTATAGCAAAGTAGAAGAATAAGTTTTCTTAAAGAGATATGGTGCCTCCAACTAGGTGAGAGTTTTCACTTATTAAGTCAGCCGGTTAGGTTAGAGTAAACCCTAGCTTTAATACCATTAAAACATAGGTTAAATAAGTCATTTCCTAAAGTAAAAAGTGTTATAGATTAAGTTTTATATACAGAGAAGTAATTTATTCTAAATATAGTATACAATCTCAATCCCTACAATATAGGAGATAATATTTCTAATTATCTAATAATCCTTTAATTTAAGAATTCTCTGATATTTCCACAATACTTATCTCTCCAAGTGATATGACAAATGGTAGCCCAAATCATGAAAAAAGTAGGAGACAGAAGCCTCCATTGCTATTCCTATAGCATAGCAATCAGCAACAGTGCTAGCTCCAGACAGTCGAGGATCAGACATCATCAAAATAGTTACTTAGGTATTAGAAGCCTAAAAAAGTTACCCATGAAGGTGGGGCTGATCCAAGAAGACTACATGGAAAAATCTGAGACTGGTGCCCGACCAAATAATGAATCCAAATGCATGGAAGCATTGATCGGAAGCATTGATCAGAACCATACATCCTCTGCGAGTTACAGAGGCTAGAAAATGTAATTTTATCACATATCAGACCATGTTTTAACTAACTGTCTGCTACCTCCTCTCAAATTAAGATCTTCCAGAAAATTTGAAATTTTGAAGCCTTCAAATATAAACTATGACAACCTTGAATATGTGACGATGCTTGCATGAGTTAATTATGACCTTAAGCTCTTCTATGTCATTGCAATCACTCTTCTGAGACTCTCATTGCATTTCTTTGAAGTTTGAAAATTACTTGATTATATCAATACTTTCATGTTAACAAAATTTCATTCTTGATAAAGGTTTGCAATCAAAGATGAAGCATATGGATAACTCTAAAAAAATAGAATTTGCTCAAAGTAGCAACAATCTTTTAGATAACTGAAATTAGTAAGGCATAACCATTCAAAATTCAGGAAAACAAAGATAGCAAATGATATCCCCCTCTCGTAAGATTGCAATAAGTAGTACTAGACTGTTGCAATAAGTAGTACGAGACTGGTCCTTTTGTTCCATACACAGACCATGGAAAAGAAGTGAAGTACTAGCTCTCTCACCTGAGAGGAAAACACAAATGAGGGCTCAAACATATGTCTTCATATATACAACTTGAATGTTATAGATCAGTAATTCCAAAAAACTTGGTTACTTCGATATTTCTTTTTAACATAATTTACAATAAGTTCTCTGTTTGTCCATTTCTTCTGCCTCTTAAACTCTAAAAATGCCTCTGCATTTAAGTGGAAGTCTCCTTTACCCAAAGCCTCAAAAACAAATGGATCGGTTAATACGACAGTAGGCTTATCCAAATCCATTTTTCTCAAAGCAAACTCTAAGTTTCTTCCTAGTCTTCTATCCATATAAGCATCAACTACACAACCATAAGTCACAAGATCAGGAACAACATCTTCTTGTTGCATATGTTCAAGAGTAAGATGGATATCCCAGAACAAAGACATTCTTGAAAAAGCCAAGGCTCGAATATTAAATGTAGTGATATCAGGATGGAATCCAGCATCCAGCATCCTCATAAATTCTCTCTGCAAACTTTTCATCTTAAAATTGGAAGCATAGGACAAGAGCAGAAGGTTCCATAGAAGATTCCCTACATTTTTCCTTCCAAGACCCACATCCCTAAGGAACTCGCCTAATCTATAAAACTTCTTTTCCTTTATATATGCAAAGGACATTGCCCTGATCCCTTCTTTCTCTATAAGATGCCTAGACCTTTTAAGGCGGGAATAAACCATCTCCATCTCAGTTAGAGAACCAAACATGCTATAATATACAATAAAGGCATTAGCAGTTGCAGAATCAATTGAAAAACCAAAAGAGACCATTTCCCTCAATGTAAAATGCATCAATTCAAGCTGCCTTCCCTTCCCAAAGCAAGAGATAGCAAGTGAGTACACCTTAGGGAGTAAAGCAAACTTCCTCGACTTCAGTTCATACAGAATTTTGGTCACTTCATCAAACTGCCCTATCTTCCCATACGCGTCAAACAACTTAGAAATTGTATAAATACTAGGCTCAAAACTGCTGTTTACAATTTCTTCCCAAATTTCCCTAGCTTGGAGGAGAAAACCGTTTTCTGCATATGATAGCAACAAATCAGACAAGGTTGAGTTATTAGGCAGAGAACCTTCAGATTTAATCAGCTTCCGACATAGATAAGGCGTTTTTCTTCGACTAAAGTTTCGTATCGGCAAAGAGTGGTTTTCATGATGAACATTTTCTACAGAACACCCATTATGCTTCCACTTTCCGATCATCTATTCTATGCACAACGCAGCGTTATGTTTTAGGATAACGTTTATTAAGTAAGTAAGAGATAAATAAAAAAAGACGAGCAATTCGTGAAATCAATGGGGCCAAAAAAATAGTTCAGAAAAATAGACACGATCCTTACCTTGGTTGATGGAACCCAATTTTCGAGCCAAACGGGTGGAAGAAAGCCATGAAGTAACATCTACAGACGTATTTGAGGGAACCCTAATTTTCAGAGAGAGCTGAGAACCAGCTTGAGTGAGAGAGAGAGAGGAAGAGAACCGGTGGCGACAGGGATAGGCGAGGACAATGATCTATATCTCGGAAGGTATCGGTCGAAACAGCCCCGATATCGCGGTCTCATATAGTTTCGGTCGAAACCTCGTTCTTTCCAGGAGATCTAGGAATCGTTTCGATCGGAGAACCAGTAAAGAGATCATTTTGTGGACCCCAAAAAAAAAACATATTTCTGGGCTTTGCGGAAGTAAGATTGTGAAACTGAAATTTATTTAGTTTTCATGAAATTAGAATAGAAATAAGGGTGTTTCGCATATTCAATTTGAAGAAATTTTGAATGACTTAAGTGAATGAGTTAAGAGATTAGAAGGAATTGGGGCAGATGATATGTATTCGATAGTCATGCTGGCCTCGCAAACAGAACAAAAAAGGATTGTCGGGATTAACACCCGATGGTGTTACAACCACCGAACCCATTCCAATGATAAATTTGGTATCTGAAAGGGTAATAAAACAGTAGAAAATGAGGTACATGGATAGATTACACTTTAAACCTTCTAGAGGACGGACACCCAATTTTATATGGAATGTTGGGGACAATCTGTGATTGGTTGGACACATGTCCTTTCTTTATTGCAGTGCACTTCTACAAGCATAACAAATAAAAGAGCGAATTCAATTTTTGTCTATCTCGTCTGTTTCGGTAATAATATTTTAATTATTTATTTTAATTCAAGAATTAAAGAAGTATAATATTATAAAAAAAATTAAAACTTGATTAGACTTAAATATGGTTAATTTGATTTTAAATATGGTTAATTTATGAGTCGTATTTGATTAAATTTTCTCTCATATTCTTTATAGTTGCGACTCTCATCTCTCTCATTTTCTCTAAATATTGACGATAGTTATTGACAGTCAAACTTTTTGACCATTTTGAATCGGCGAGTTTGAATCTAGAAGCTAAAAAGAGAGCGATTAAAAAAAAATATTTTTGTTTACATTTTTTACTGTCCACTACTATAAATCTGAATTTAAAATAAACTCGGTCTAAGATCCTGATCATAAGAGAACCTAACGATTCATTTAAATGGAGAAATGGAGAACCTACTATAAATCTGAATTATTCTTTCTCATTTTCACATTTCTAAACCTTAGAAATAGAGAAAATTGGATTAGAAATTATTAAAAAAGCCGGTCAAAATTAGATAGAAGAAGATCATAAGGGTTTGCTCTGTTCGTTTGAAGGAGAAGGAAAAAAAAAAAGAATAGTTCTTGTCAATTGTCTGAACAAAAGAGAAGGAAAAATAAATATTATTTTTTAACCATTTATATTCAGCTCTATATAAAAATAATATATAATATTCTCTCAGTTTTTTTTTTAACGTAACAATTATAGAATCTATTCAATAAATATAGATAAACTGAGATTTGAATAAGGATGGAATCCATCTCCGTCCTCTGCCATGTCAAGGTTATTCTCTACCTTCTTCTAGGCGATATGTTGCTTGTCAATTTTCAGGATATCTTCTCTTTTCTTTTTATCCCGAACGGGCCTTGCCTCCGACTATTATGGCTATGATGTTGACCCCCAGGGTTCTCTTATGGTGTTTAAGTGTGGGCCTCCTCTTGACCTTGCTAAAAGGCATCCTCTTGACCTTGCTAAAAGGCATCTTGCCCTTAGTCTAGATGGCCTGCGCAACCTTGGGCCAGACAATTCGGTTAGAATGATCCTCGTTCTGCCTTCCTTAGTGTTTGTCATGTTGATGGTCCCTTCTTCGTTATTTCCTTTGATCGATTCAAGGAGATTAGTAAATGCCCAAAATTGGCCCCATCAAAATCAAAGGCTTTATCGAGCAATAAGTAGAGAAAGAAGAAAGAACTGATGGAGAACTCGTTGTAAGTGTTAAGCTATGAAGTATTCATACCTCAAAATGAGCTACATATTTATGTCGTATCTATATTTAATATCCATATTTATTCAATATATATTTAATATATCATATGATGTATAAAAAAAAATAATAATAAATAATTTCTGATATTTACTCATACTTTTCGGATATTTCATAAATAAATTTTGTACGGTTTGATATTTCAAAAGTCAAAGTACATATTTTTATTTTTAAAAGTCCGACTAATAAATAATTTAAAAATTAAAAAAGTTAACGTAAATCTATTTTTTAGCAATCTCCTCTGTCGTGGCTGAGAAGCCGCGCATGGGAGCTTCCTTTCCACAACTACTTCGTTAATGTAAGTTATTTCTCATTATTCTTACGTTATTACTTATTGCGTGTACATATGCTTCCATGCATGCTTTGTTTAATTGCTAATCATTTTTTGTTTTGTTTTTAGTTTTGGAACATGCATATTAAACAGGGATGCGATGCTTCCATACTGTTTAGACAACACGGTGACTTTCAACGGAGAGTAAACGGACTTTAATTAGTTGAAAGGACGGTAGAAAGAAGTGTCAAAGAAGGAGGTATGTACTTCAAATTCAAATTTCAAATTTTTTACTATTGAACGTGTGAGGAATTGTGATTGCGATTAGACCGTGAGAAGACCACTAAGCATCCATTGATGAGGAGCCAATTCGACTTACATCTCATAAGTCATAAGCATGTAGAGATTTCCATAGAAAGCAATAAGTGTTTTTAAAGATTGTTTCCTAATTTCTTAAGAAAGAAAGACTATAAATTTAGTTTATGTAAGATTTTTTATAGAAGGGGATGTATTTGGAAGTTTTGATTTTGTACAGGATAAATGAGAATTAGATCCTTATTCTTGGTGGTTAATTTATAGATCTTCTATTCCATACTCCAAAATATAGCACTAAGACTTACTTACTGGTCAACTTTGCTCATCATCTTGCTGTCAAAGAAAATCCAAAATACATATATATAAATAATAAAAATATTAAAATTACTAAAGTAATAATGTCATCTGAATTTTTTGCTATGAGTATTAGTATTCTGGTTATATTTTTCTCATAATTAATTTAATTACAGTTATTAAAATGACGAAAAGAAGAACATGGATTGGGGTCTTGTCTGTTAAATTTGTCTGAGTCATCTGCTTAAAATTTGCCTGAGTCATCTGCTTAATTGAAAATTATTAGATTTTAGTTTGAAATAGATCTAATATTTGTGAATCTGATAAGATAATATATTAATTTTTATGAAATTGAAGGTATTTAAAATAATAAGTTAAACCACACCTTATTCACAACAGTTAGATTTATTATAAAATAAAATTCAATAGTTCTCAATCATTAACCCACAAAACATTATTTATCACTAATTAGGTCATCAACAAAACTAAAAAGTTTAAATTGAAAGCTAACAAAATCACATTAAGATAAATGCTACAAAAGAATAAATAAATAAATAATCATTAATCTCAGTTCTTAAGATAAAGTGAAAAACAAATTTTGAATAGCATTATTTTCTTAAAGAAAAAAAAAGACTAAAGAATCCCAATTATTGATTAAAAAAATAAAAAACAATCTCGTCACCAAGAAAATAATCATGATATAAGGTGGTTTTTGGATCTAGAAATTAGAAGATAAAAGTCTAAAAATGAGAAAGATGAAGTTATGTTGAGGGTAAGGGTAGGCATTTTTCCCAATCCTGACAAGAGTATTAGTCCGTTCCGATCTCTTCTTGAATAGGGATCAAGGATTTCTTACCGGTTTCAAACCGGATTCGTTATTATACATCGAGACCAAAACCAAATTATGACTAATTTCGATTGCGATTCCAGTACTGATCCCCTTTAAATATTTTAAAATTTTAACAATAATAATAAATATATATAACGCTTGTATATGTTACGCAAAGCCTTGTCACCTCTGCCCTACGGAAAAATCCTAATATTTCAAGTCAAAACTAAAAAAATAATAAGTGAGAGTTAGAGAATTTAACTCTAAAAGTATGTTTTAAAATTAAACCTCTTATAAAGTTTTCTAATGACATGGCCATTTTTCTATTTTATAACTTAAATAAAAACAAAACATAAATATATATATTTACTAAAATACCCTTACACCTTACATATGAATCTAAACCCACTAGTCCCTCTCTTCACTCCCTCTCTTCAATTCACAACAATGGAACAAGGATCATCTTCAATTCGTTAATCCGTTTGCCTCTATTTAGAATCTTCATTCACAATCCATCTCAGAAGAAACCCATAAACTTTGAACCATTGGTTTCACTACCATTCAACTACTTATAGCTTGTACTAATTCGAATTCGAAGGAAGCTAATGAAAAAAATGAATAAGAAAGATACTCCGACAAGTTCACCCGAATTTGAAGTGAAGAGACTGAAAGCAACACTAAAATCAATTGTTCAAAATGGTTCAAAATGTGAAATATTAATTTCTTATGCTTTGAGTAAATATATGAAGTTGGAATCGAATTTTGTGAGACTTTTACTGTTCTCGAGCCATCGAGCAGTTTATTAGACACTACTCGATGGGCTTATGAAAGGGCCATCGAACCATAGAGCATAACTATAATAAATTGCTATATGGGTTAATGGCCCATTCACAAGCCCACCAATCTATTGAGCATGAGTATTTTTTTTCTTAATATTCAAATATATATATATATTTTTTTTTATTGTTTAGTGTATCTTTATGTATATTAACATTAAATTTATTTACTTTAAGGGTGATTAACTTCTAATCCATCTCGAGCTTGAATATGTAATTGGCAATGGTGTCCATTTCAAGATCCACATTTATGTGATAACAAAGAAAGCAGTTGTGATTGCTGACATAAGGAAAAAAACTCATCGCATGACAATTGGGGATCTTTAGAGATACTTGCTTTGGCTACCTTTTAGATGTGAAGGGTGATCTCAAAAACTCTAGCCAAATTGTTAACTTTTTCATTATCTGATGAGCCGAGTGCAAGAAAAAGCATGATTTATGGTTTAAGCAGTACAAGAAGTATATGCGGTTCGGTCTGAGAGAGTTTTTTCTAGTGACGAGGTTGAATTGTCATGAGTATCCTCTTGACTACATTATTAGGCAGATAGAAAAAGATGACCACATGTTGAAGAAGTATCTTGGTAGGAATCTCATAAAAATTTCAGAGCTTGCAAAGAGATTCTGAAGCGATATTACCCCATGGAGTAACAAGGATGGTGAATTATTAAGATGATTGTTATCTACTTCATTGAAGCAGTTCTTTGGGCTCAAGAAAGAGAATAAAATTTGGCCCTTTAACATAGCCATAACCAATTATTTGGACGAGTTATCCAACTACCATTGGGGTAGACTGAGTTTTGAAGCTACCATTTAGTCGCTTAAAAAAAATATTAAGATGAAGGTCATTGCATATAGAGATCGGCCGAAGGAGCCAAAAGAGAAGGGAAAAGATGAAATATATTCCTTATATGGGTTTCTGTTAGCTTTATAGTTAATATAAAGTGATTCCTTATCTTAGAATGTGAGCTGCAATGCAAGGTGAAGAGAATCTCATTTCTCAGGTTTTAAATTGGTCATCCATGGACCCGCTTATAACTTATGAAAATATCAAGATATGGATAAGGAAAAAAAATATGTAAGCGTTTCATTTATTTAATTAAACTATTTTATTAATCATAATTATGGAAATTTAATTGACTTTGATTTTTAGTTAATATATCTTGTCATTCATGGAATCCTAAAACCAACTAAGGAAGAAGCAACTTAAGAGTATTTTAGGACCTTTAAAACCTTTTGTGGATGAGGATGACGAAGCAGTGGAAATTTTGACTAGGGAATTGGAGGAAGAAGAAGAAGAAGTAAAAGAAGAAGAAGGAGGAGGAGGAAAAGGAGGAGAAGAAGCAAAATAAGAAGAACAAGAAGAAGGAGGAGGAGGTGAAGAAAAAATTGATGTAGTTAAGCGAAATAATAAGAAGATAGAGAAGAAGATGAAGGCTCTTTTTATGTGTTTAGAGGATAAAATGAAGAAGATATTTAAAGAGGTGAGACATGGTCTGAACAGTGATATGGGAGAGATAGGGAAGAGACTTAGAGATATAAGAGATGGGATAGATTCGACGATAACTCCCAGATATTTGCCTTCTTCCGCCAGATTCAACGATCACTGTACGCATTAATCAAATAGAATCTCCATCTTCCTATGAGAGAGTAAATTTGAGATTCTATACAGGCATCAAAACTAGATGGATTAACTGGAGTATGTTATAGTCCCAGTAGATTGTAAAGTAGAGCTAATAAACTAGATACATGAGAGAGGAAGAAGATGGGAGGTTAGTGGGCGGCCGCCAAAAGGTGGAGGGAGTTGGCTAAGCGGCAGCCGCCCGAGAGTGGGAGTAGGGTGGGGGCATAATATATTTGTCCCTTCAACTTTTTGATATATATAGTTTTTGCTATAATAATATTTGTTTTCTCCTTTAGAAATTCGTAAAGAAATGTGGAGTTTATCTTCAGTGACAAGTGAGTTTCACGTACCTTGTTACTTGGCATTCTGTTATGCTTCATGATAGATTATTTAACAGTGTTGCTGTATCGGTATTGTATCGTATCCATGAGGTATGTGCTAGCCAATTCAAGAAGCACTCACTATCAAATAAAATATCATAAAGTATCATACACATATGCCAACCTTACCCACACCGGCTGGATAGAGATCTATCTAATAAGAATATTATATCTTACATTGAAAAATGAATACTTGTAAATTAATATATAAGAAAGATGTGTTAATTTCTCTCATATCTAATCGGTTTTGAGATGGAATCTCAGATTTCAACATGATATCAGAGTTCGGCCCAACAAGTGATTGGACTAACTGCCCCACACATGTTCCACGTCACCCATATAAAAAATATCTATAAGTAGGGTCAAAATAACACTACATTTGAGAGAGTTCAAAATAACGTTATATGTGAGAAGGTTCAAAATAACGCTATATAAAAAATGATTGGACTAATATATAAGAAAAATGAATACCTAGAAATTAATATATAAGAAAGATGTGTTAATTTCTCTCATATCTAATCGGTTTTGAGATGGAAGCCCAGATTTCAACATGGTATCAGAATTCGGCTCAACAACTGATTGGACTAACCGCCCCACACATGTTCCACGTCACCCATATAAAAAATATCTATAAAGAGGCTCAAAATAACACTACATTTGAGAGAGTTCAAAATAACGTTATATGTGAAAAGGTTCAAAATAATGCTACACGTAAGATGGCGTGTTGAGAATATTATATCACACATCTAAAAGATCATACTTGAGAAACTAATATATTAAAAAGATGAGACAACTACTTTCATAGCCAATTGATTTTGAAATTGAAGCTCATATTTCAACATTGTCAAATTGAGAAATTTGACGAGAACAGTTCGACCATCCAAATCATCATACGCATTAATCAAATCGAATCTCCCCCTTCTTATAGGCGAGCAAAGAAGAGATTTTATACGGGAATCAAAATTGGATTGATCAACTGGGATTGTGTTACAGTCCCAACAAGATACATGGGAGGGCGAGATAATGGGAGGCGGGCGGATGCCAAAGGACAGAGGGAGTTAGCTGAGTGGTCAGTGCCCGAGGGTGGCAATAAGTTGGGGGTATAGGGTGGGAACTTGAAGCGGCGGTGCAAATTGAATCCATGAGTGATTGGATTGGTTTTTAAAAGCCATGTAAAAGTATGATTATTGTTAATAATTTTTAACAAAAGTTGTGCTCTTTAATCTGTTAGATTCGAAAGATCTATCTTTTTTCTTTTCTTCGGATTTTCCTATGATTGTGATCTATTTTGGAAGATGTAAATTGAGTTGTAATAATCGAATTTGCAAAATGGTTTAGAATAGCCAAATGGTAATATTTGAAGTAATATAAATTATAATCATACTAAAAATTAAAAATTATAAAATAGTTTTCCTCAAAATTAAATATAAATATAATATATTGATATACTAATTTTCTCAATAATAAATTTTATAATATTACAATTAGCTTTCATTTACTTTTTTTTTTCAAAATAAGTAATTGCACCAATTTATAATTATTTTAATAATTATTACGGATATTTTAATTTTTTATTATGGGTATATATTTAAATACTCCGAGATTGAATTATATAATTCCGTCAAATATACACATCCTCTTTTAATCCTAAGAGCACATACTCCAAAAATAGCCAAGAATCATTTAGCTTCAAATATGTTTAGGCGCAATTTTATAAGTCACTTAGCAAATTAATTTTAAAATGTGATATTCTTTTACAAATAATTAGTCTTGCAATCAAATATGTAACCCACAATTTAGTTCCATACCTTTATGAATGAAGATTTCTTAGGACAAATCACGATAGTTTCATGAATTAATGTTAGATCTCTTAAGGTTTCACCAAAATTACAAACATGACCACTTTAAACATAATCGTTAACATTTTTTATTTAAGGTACAAGTTACTTAAAATCTAAGATACAAAATATTTATAGTTATAAGATTATTAAGATAGATATTAATAATTTAAACAAATTATCATATAATTCATTTCTTAAAATATTTTAGAATAATTATTTTCATAATAATTGATATTAGTGTAAACATTAATATGATTATATAGATGTTTCATTCAAAATGAAGGGTCGAATCTACTACATCAGTAAGTTTTGGTCTTTGAATGCATAACTGGCATTCTATTTCTATGACTCGATCGCTAATTTTTTGGCTAATTTTTTTTTTTGCAAGATGAATAGAGGATAGCTAGATTTACTTTAGATAAAGAAATTTTTATATTTGTATGACTCGTGTATATATTCAAATTTCAATGACACTTAATTTAATGAAATAATTATTCTGTGATTTATAAAAAGGTAACCTCAAAACGACTATCCACAAATATACGTTTAGTCAAATGAACTTTGATATCTGTTACATGAACATTGATATCTGTTACATAGAGCTAATGTACTTACTTCATATCTACAACATAAATATACGTTTCTTTTTCTAATTGCTGTTACGTTTCGTTTTCATACGATTTAACCAAATAGACGGTTTGCTTAAAACATAGAGAATTTTGCGCAACCAAGTTTATTTGATATCCTTATAAGTACGTAAGAATAGAGGGCAAAGAGGGACAACAAGATCAAAGAAAAGAACCCCCAAATAAATCTCACAATCGATCTCCATGAGGCTCTTAATTTTTTCAACTTTCTTGCTGTCTATTCTATTGCCATCATCGCATGCAAATCTAGATTATGACTATATGCAGTGCCTATCTGACAATTCTCAACCCATAAATCCCATCTTTGAAGCCATTTACTCCCCTCAAAACAGCTCCTTCATAGACGTCCTAACATCATATGCAAAATTCTCGGGGCTTCTAACACCGAAAACTCTAAAACCGCTCGCAATAATAGCAGCCTTGGATGAATCACACGTTCAAGCAACTGTTATATGCTCCAAACTATATGGTCTTCAGATCAGAATACGTAGTGGGGGGCATGACTTTGAAGGCCTCTCATCTACCTCTCATATCCCATTTGTCATCCTCGACATGTTCAATCTTCGGTCTATTGATATCGATATAGAGGACGAGAGCGCTTGGGTTCAGTCAGGAGCCATTATAGGTGAACTTTATTACAAAATTGCGAATAAAAGTAATGTTCATGCTTTCCCAAGTGGCGATTGTCATTCTATCGGTGTTGGCGGACACTTTAGTGGAGGCGGGTATGGTGTCTTATTGAGAAAATATGGTCTTACCACTGATAACATTGTAGATGCAAAAATTGTTGATGCAAAGGGTATAATTCTAGATCGAAAATCAATGGGGGAAAATCTCTTTTGGGCCATTAGAGGAGGTGGGGGAGCAAGCTTTGGTGTCATTCTTTCATGGAAGATCAAGTTGGTCTCTGTCCCCACCAAATTGACATCATTCCTCATAAAAAAAACATTGGAGGAAGGTGCAGGTGATATTATTTATAGATGGCAATTCGTTGCCCCTAAATTGCCTAAAGATATTTTCATAAGAATTTTCCAAGAAGTAGCAAACGCAAGTGAGGATGGTTCTAAAAAGACAATTGTGGCCAGTTTCATGGGTCTCTATCTTGGACCAATGAATGAACTTCTTCCGCTGATGAATCAAATTTTTCCTGAATTAGGTTTAAAAAGTAACCACTGCCAAGAAACAAGTTGGATTGACTCTATCTTGCTATGGTCGTACGGGCTTCCAAATGGAACTCCTACTGAAGCTCTACTAAACAGAAAGGCAAAGCAACCTGACTTTTACAAAATGAAGTCTGATTTTGTAAAACATCCTATTTCGAAGAAGGGGCTGGAATTCATTTGGCAGACATTGATCGGTCTAGAGAAGGTGGTTATGGAGTGGAATCCATATGGTGGAAGAATGGATGAGATTCCTGATACAACAACTCCGTTTCCGCACCGAGCCGGGAACTTGTTTAAAATCGCATATATAGTTTCATGGATGAAAGACAATCATGAAGTCAATAATTATCATTTGAATCTATCCAAGAGCATCTATAATGCTATGACTCCATATGTGTCCAAATCACCGAGGGAATGCTTTTACAACTATAGGGATCTTGACATAGGAGCCAATCCTACGGACAAAACAAACCTTACTATTGCGGAGGAGTACGGGAGAAAATATTTTAAGGAAAATTATTATCGGTTGGTGTATGTAAAAACACAAGTTGATCCAGATAATTTCTTCAGGCATGAGCAAAGTATCCCACCTCTTCTAAGATCAGCTAATTAACCGATCCACTTCGGGGTTTCTAATTTGACATAAGCTTCGATCCGCCTGTGGTTATATTCATTTTATTATTATTATTATTATTATTATTATTATTAGTAATAAGTGTAGTCGTAATTTTATTACAATGGGTTGTCTCGAAAAATCAATTATGGCAACCCCATAATTCATCTTCTCCCCCTTTTGATTACGAGGACTTTGATTGTAATAGTAGATACGTAATTTTAGCTTGGCTCATAAGAGGTATTGATTTTCCTTTTACATAATATATACATTGCCTTATTCTTAAAATAATAAAAAAAAAGGAACATTAATCATGTATGATCTATCCACACCTCAATATCATGTTATTTTATGCTTCTTGCTAATTGTATCAATCTACACTGTGATGGATATGTGATGGATATAAAAGTGATTCAAATGATTTACATTGAGTTTATTAATTTATGGTATGTTTCAACTAGAATTTTCCAATTCTTTTCGGAAGAACTTTAATTCTGATTTCATTCAAAAATCTTCTCATTTATTTATTTCAGAGTTATAAGACGGATTTTAAATATTTTCGGAGCTATATTTTATTTTATTTATATTTTAATTATGGATCATAATCTATTAAGATTTTTTAATATTATTAAGAATTTTATTTTAATTATATATTAAGACTCTTAATTGCTAGGGTTTCTTAAGCTATAAAATTTTTTAGTAGTTTATCTATAAATAGGAAGTTTGTAATATTGAAGAGTAATTTTTTATGAATAAAAATTAAACTTTTAAATTGTCATAATTCAATTCTCTAGTAGATTCTAGGATTATTTAATGTCCGTTATAGCGATTTCTAGCAAATACATATTCGTGTATTTTATGTACATGAATTAATTTGTCTTTTCATATTTCAATAGGTCAAAAGAGTTTCTAGAAAATGTATAATGGAATTAGTGACTTCTTCCCTCCTTATAGATATTCATTTAAAACACTTTCTTAGGGCTCGATTGTCTTTAGCATCTGCTAGGAACTCATTGAAGGCTTCCCTGGGTAGCCAACCCCTGGATAGTTCCAAAAAAAACAAAAATAGATTCAGACATTAATCAAGCTAAGAGAAGCATCAGTTTCAATCCAAAGTAGTGGGAATAGTGACTCACTATACTTTTAGACTTTGCCTTGACTTTTCTTTTATTAATTGGTACAAAACCTCTTGGTTTTCCCCTTCTTCTAAAGTATATCCCCTTTGAACCGGAAAGTTACTCAGGCCTACTTCTCCATCTGAGGATGAAGGAAGCACCCTAACAATGGATGTGTCATGTCTCTCTTCCTCTACTTGTCTATTAAACGTAGCATGACCATCTTCAACAACTTGAGCATTAAACTTAACTTAAACCGTGGAATCTCCCCTATCACATTAAACTTTCGTGCCGTGTTGGCCCGCGAACTCATTTCGGACCGTGGGCCCGTTTCCACCTGCAGCGATCTGAAAACTTATTTTTTTAAATTTAATTTTAAATAAGAAAAGAGTTAAAGTAATTTATAAAATACTAATATTATATAATACATGATTAATTTAACATGTTACATAAATGACACGTTAATAACACATAAGAGACGCAGCTAAATAAGCGACAATAAATAAAAAATATATTAATAACACATAAGGGTATAAAGGATGTTGCTAACCTAACAAATATTAAGTAACAATAATAGTGAATAAAATCTATTAGAAGTAAAATTTATTATTTTGAAATTTAGAATTTTATTCATAAATTTAAATTTGTTATTTTTGAATTTAATATATTTGTAAAATTTATATATTATTAATCGTTCTTAATAATTATTATTTAGTAAATTAGAAGTTAGTACTATTAATAATTAAAATTATATTATTAATAATTAAAATTATAAATAAATTGTAAAAAAGATATATTATTTGGCCAAAAGGGCCTTGTCGTGCTCCAAGCCGACATGACATGGTGTGCCTGCACCAAAAATCCATGTCGTGTCATACTAGCTGGCGTGCTCGCATAGTTGGATACGACACGGCCCGACATTGCTCGACATGACTAACTTATGCCGTGTCTGTACTTGTGCCGTACTTTTGTCGTGTCGTGCGTGCTTGTACATGCCCAACCCATTTTGACACATCTACTAACTTTGGCGATGATTTTTCTTCTTCTTTTTTTTTTCCTTTTTTTTAATAATTATTAATATTATTTCATTGTAATCTAATAATCTTAATAGAAAAAGATCTTAAGCTTATCTTTGAATTATTTTCACAAGAATGCTCGAAAGTTAATGTTGGCTCAAGAAACTTTTAACCTCGAACACAAGGCTTCTATACATGGTATAAACTTTAGGGTACAAATTTAGTTTGACTGTGAACGTAGCTAGGGAGGGTGTTATATAGTGTTAGTCTATGAATAATATGCAATGGAATCAATAAATTTAAAAATTTTGTTGAATCAAATCCAAAAATTTGATTATCACATAAATATTATACAACTAATTTAGATCAAAATCATATCATATGTTAATCATATATATTACAAAAAGTATAATAACATCTCATGAAAACTTAATAGTTGGAATCAAGAATCTTACATTTCTTGATTACAAAACCGAACATAAATTCCTCATATGATAAATCCAAAAGGAAGATGTAGATGAACACATGAACTAAGAAGATCGAGGAAAATGAATGAAAAAACTCTGTTTTTTCATTTTCGTCAAAAGATGGTATAATGCCTTAAGGTTTCAGCCAAGCTCTTATTAGGGTATATATAACACTCTCTTAGAGCTAGCTTACCATATAATTAACCTAAGGCTCTTAGTCAATTATAAAGCTTTCTTTTAATCTAATCAAATGTTTCATGGGTTAGTCACCCATGGCATAGCTAGCGTGGGTATTATTAGACCCACATTATTTAATTAATACTTTAATTTAATTTAATTCATGAAATCCTATTAAGAATTTATTTCGTAAGTCTTTTAGTGTCTAAATGTTAATTACGAACCTTCGGTATTATAATCAAATAAATAGTCTAACTATAAATTATTAATTTCTAATTAAAATAATATCTTTTAACTTATGTTCCAAATTAGTATAATATTTATTTAACAAATTAATAAATTACATTTTTATCATTGTAATCTAACAAATTAAAATATTATTTATTATAAAGAATTAAATTTATATCAATCGATGATCATATGCAGATCAATCTAAATCTTAAATAATCACGAACTCTTGTTTATGTCAACTAGATTTTTTGAGACATGGTAAGGGTACTTAGATCCCACTACTGTTTTGTTTGTATACTTTTTTTCTCTTTAAAATAGTAAAATAGATGGAAATTGACCCACCTGCTTTGTTTATTTATTTTTGTTTTTGTAGCTAGTTAAAGTTGACCCACTTGCAATCAATACATATTCTGACAATCAGTATTTAATTCTTTCTATATAATAAACCATATCCAATTCTTTCTACATAACAAGAAGTATTCGATTTTGACAAGAAGTATTCGATTCTTTCTAAGAACTAAACTCCATAAACTTTTTGTTAAATTCAATTCAATTCTAATAAAGCAATTATGGACGAGTGGATTGTGAGAAAAAGTTTATAAACATAAATTTTTTCTTAATTGTTATCTTTAATCTTTTAGTATTGTCAAACATAAACTTTGTTATCTTTGTTAATTTTTTATTGTTATCTTTGTTCAATTCTTAATTGTTAAACAAAAACTTTTGGATTGTGAGAAAAAGTTTGATAACTGTTATTTTTGTTAAAAAACTTTTTCTGAATTGTTATCTTTGTTCAGTTCTTAATTGTTATCTTTGGATTGTGAGAAAAAGTTTAATTGATAAACAGAAACTTTGTTATCTTTGTAGTGAATTTTAAGTTTCAATCACTTTCTTGGTTCTTTTGATTTACCTAGTTCTTAATTGTTATGTACATGTTGCTTAATTTTATCTCTCTGTTTGCCTTATTTCACAGTTATGACTTTACCTCATAGAGGTAGTTTAGACTTTACCTCAAACAAATACATAGGAGAGGTGAAGAAGTTGATCTTGGTTCAAGGATCCTGATTTTTGGAGTGTAATATAGTTTCAAAGGTCCGACAAACATCTTGCATGCAAAATTTCTTGACAACCTTCTTGGCCAATTCTCTATTCTTAAAAGTCATTCTAATGTTCAACTTTATATTCCTTGCTTGCAGGCCTTCATAAGGCAGCTAATATGTGCTATTGGAACTTTGGAAGAGTTGCGAATGACGATACATTTCCACTTGCATTTGCTATAGTAGAAGCTGAGATAAGGCTGCATGGAAATGGTTCCTAAACTTATTGACAGAGGATGTATTAGAAGATGACAAAAGGCTTATGACGTTGATATCAGACAGACAAAAGGTAAGATATCCACTGCTCTTCAATATTGCTACAAGTCGCTGTTTATTAGACACAAAAAATGAAGCGTGCAATTAAGGCTGTAGAATCTAGAGATATGCTTACTTGCCAATACTAGACAGAAAAATGAAAATTTAAATTAGATTAAATTAAATTAAATTAGCTCTAGATTTCCTTATTCAATATGTAGGGCATTGTGGAAGATGTTAAAGAGGATATGCCTAGTGCATTTCATAGATTTTGTCTTGTACATACGCATTCAAATATGAAAAATGTTGGGTGGATAAGCAAGATTTTTAAGAATGAGCTTTGGTCAGCTGGTAGGGCATCCTCTGGTTCAGAGTTTGAGAAGCATATGGAGGTAATTAAGTCTTTAGATGAAAATGCTTATAATTAGGTTATGAAAAGAACATCTTTCAGGGTGTTCAAGGCATGCTTTTAATGTAGATAGCAAGTGTGATATTCTTTCAAACAATATAGCAGAGTCGTTTAATTCATGGATAAGACAATCTAGAGTATTGCTTATTCTTTCAATGTGTGAAGTGATTAGAAGGCAATTAATGAATCGGTTTAGAGTTCGAAGAGAAGGAGTATATAGTATGAATCAACTTATACTCCCAAAAGTTCAAAAAAAAAAAAAACTTGATAAATATAAGGATTGGACAGAAAATTATATATGTCGATGAGGGGATTTTTGTTAGTATGAAGTTCATCATCACATAGAAAGCTATAGAGTTGTTAATCTTCATGCAAGAACTGTTTGAAGTAAGTGAAGCTTCATGTTAATTCCTTTTTTGGCATCAGAGTTGACTTTTTGATTGGTGCATCTTTTGGCATTGACTCCTCAACAACAAGTTTGTTCTCAAAGAGCATGTGAAAATTGAAATCAGTTCAATCAGACAACTATTGATCAAGTTATGATCAATTCTAATTGTTGCTGTATTGTTCCATGACAGCAAGATATTTTTTCAATTGCTGTTTTTTTGTGGCAAATTCAAGTTGCTAATTAGTTTATTATGTCCATCCAGACTTGCTGGAGTTGATCATGGTGAAGAAGAAAGAGCAGAATAGATTATGGAAGTTTTTGGTCAAAAAAATAGTGCAAGTACACTAGTTGTTAAATATTACTATTTATCTGTTTTATTTGATTATCTCTCATGCTTGTGATTGTAAGTGTTAAGAAGATCTTTCCATAAGTCTCATTCCAGTATTTTAAGGGTACTTTTAAGTGAATGTCCATTATTGTACTATTTTGATTATTGTTTGTAGTACTTAAGCAAGTGTTCTCATTTTTCAATACATGTTCTGAAATTTCCAGAAAACTAAAACTCTTTCCTCTGTTTCTTCCTTGAGTTTGAACATTGTTATTCAAAGTGCACTTGACTAGCAAAACATGTTCTTACAAGTTCTAACAAGAACATGTTCTTACAAGTTCTAACAAGAACATGTTCTTACAAGTTCTAACAAGAACATGTTCTTACAAGTTCTAACAAGAACATGTTCTTACAAGTTCTAACAAGAACATGTTCTTACAAGTTCTAACAAGAACATGTTCTTACAAGTTCTAACAAGAACATGTTCTTACAAGTTCTAACAAGAACATGTTCTTACAAGTTCTAACAAGAACATGTTCTTGTGGTATATGGCAGCTAGTTGGGATTCCGTATATACATGCCATCTCTACCATTAGAGAGGTTCATGGCTGTCTAGAAGAGTATGTGGACAAGTATTACACGCTTGAAATGTATAAAACCTCATGCTCTGGGGATTGAGCCAATGGGTGGGCCTAGTGAGTGACCACACATTCCATCTGAAACAATCTTAGCACCTATATTTTGGAAGGCCGAAGAGAGGAAGGAGGAGGAACAGAAACATAAATGTGGTAATTGCAGGCATGTCATACTTATTAGAATTCGACTGAAAAGAGAGCAAATGCAGAAGATGAAGTTGTAATAATATTCAGATAAGTTTTGATTGCAAAAAGTGTAACTTTTATTGAACATTTTTAATATAATAAATAGATGAGTTTTGATCATCATTACAAGTACAATTGACCTTATTAGATTGCTTACAAATTAGAGAAGATAATCTACTACAACACTTAATTAAAGTTTGTTTAAAAGCAAAACAAAATTCTGCATAGTAGAAAGCAAAAACCAGAAAAGCAGAAAATCAAGTTTTTTCTGGTTAAGGACCAATGGACCAAAAATGATGACATGCTTCCAATTGATCCAAAAACAACTCCAACATGTTCATACGAACTTATTGAACTTGCTAGGATAGGAAGAAGGCAAAATTGGACCACCAAACAGCAGCTGTCTTGCCATGATAGCAAGTATAGCAGCAGCCAATAGAAAAGGCCATAACGTCCTCATCTTTGATCCGATCTGCTTCAAACAAATTCTCACAAGTTTGGTTTGAGAAGATCTAGCTGATGTAGAATGAGTCAACGCCAAAATCCAATAGATGAGAAAAGTCAACTAAAACAGAACATAAAAACAGAATATTGAAATGAGCAGAACAGAACACCTTCTAATAATACTCGTGTAACATGTTCACAGAAAAGGATCTGTCACAAAATTTCACAAACTAAGTCAAGATTAAAGGAATCCCGAGAAAAAAACATAACTACGGTGATATATTTAAAGTTAAACATTAATGTGTATCTTGCTATCATTTTGTGCTTACTTATTTCCTTTTTTCAGGCTACTGAGGATGATGCAGATACTTTGAGGCCCTCAAGCCCACCACGAGCATCCGTGTTAATGGGAAACAAAATGGCTAGAGAGAGTTCTTCAACCGCTCAGCTATCTCAAGCACCTGCTACACAACAACCTTCTATTGACAGTTTACCGATAATGATCATTTTACTATCTCATCGACTTTGTAATTTAATGATTTAATAACCGATTATTAATTGTATTGCAGGTTACTGGTAGTGCTGCTTCTATCACAATTGAATCAATGGTTCAAATTATTGGGATGCAAGGTAGAGAAGGAACCATCACTACGAGAAGACCGAAACTCCAAACAAGAAGAAAGGGAAAGGGAATAGGCCAGTGACTGTCTTCTCCAATTGAAATAGGAGTTGGTGGTGTTTTGATAGATTATTGTTTTGTGAATATTGGATATGATAGGCCGAACTGGTAGTGTCTCTGGCATAAGTTATATAGTAATTATTGTCCATTTCCTTACTTTGTTTTGTAATTCCAGATGCTTGGCATTAGTTCTTGTTTTTTATGAAGTAATTTCCTTTACAGTTAACTTGACGAACATGCTTACTGATTCATTTTCTTACCTTGTCATCAATCTCTCTGAAGACTATATGCTTGCTTTTAGGGTATTGTCATATGTCTCTAAAGACTAAATGCTTGCATGTCTTTTTGTATTATGCTCCATCGATCGACACTGAATAGTAGTTATATATATATGTTCATTATTGGATCCCCTTTCTTTTATAGGTTAATATACTCAAGAGTTTTAGTCTTGTATATTTTGGTCTTGAGAGTTTTAGTGCATTATTTAGGAAAGCAATTCATAAAGATGTCTAAGTTGACAGCAAAATCAACTATACAAAATGTATCATCCTTGGATTCACTTTAAAAATCATGATATGCTACTAAAAAAGATGTTACACAACAATAGATTAATCCTACAGAAACTAAACCACTGAATATCCTCTTGCTAGTAACCTTACACGTATCTGCTCCAGAAAGTTCTGAATATTAGTCGGAACCACAAAAAGAGGCACCTATTATCTTCACGATTCTCGTGTATTAATTGACTTGGCCATTCTTGATGCCTCTACAGGCAAGGCAACCAGATTAACATCAGGCGTCGACTCATTATACACAAGAATAAAAAACATAATATACGAATGTACTAAATGTACCTCTCCTCAGCCAGTGGATGTTTGTTTCCTTTTTCTCATGATTAACACCATTAGAAGCACCTTTTGAAAGTTGCACATGATTAACACCATTAGAAGCACCTTTTAAAAGTTGCACACCATAAGTGATTAAGAGGTGAGAAATAGCATAAAACATGATGGAGAACATGGTATTATTTTAAGGCCTAATCTGTTAGCAACTTACCATGCCGTCTTTCCACTTGATTGTTGTACTATTTATCTTGGTTGTTCCCTCATCTAAGAATATGAAGGATTTTGTCAGCTTTGCATCTTCAAAATAAGGATTCTCTTTGAAGTTCTTGATGCCTCTACAGGAAAAAAAGACTGATTTTTTTTGCGTTTATAAAATCATGTGCCAAAACAGAGAAAAGCCCAACAAATGACTAGGTATCAATACATATGCCATTGATGGTTGAATACAGTGTCGTCAACATGACATTTTTTTAGATGACTTTGAGCAAATCACATTTCATATGATTCATAGGATTTACTATAAAAAAAAATTTCATTAACACTATGACTTTATATACATATAATAGGGAGAGTCTGAAAATGATAAAACTTTAATTTGAAGGAAATTAAAAAAAAAAACTATTGAATTATAGAATAGGGTTTTAGCCGGACCTAGTTGAGCTCGACACAGTGTATGAGAGGGAGAACAAATTATATACTGTAGAATATTGTAAGATAGATTCACGCTTCAGCAAATAAATTAGTTTGATTTGTTTACTGATTAAGTGCAGATTAGTAGTTAGGTAGTTGCTATTTTCTAGGGATTCTACTAAAATATGTTTAGGTATATTTTGTGTAGTTAAACTAGGTTTTCTCTCTTATATAAATGAACTTAAGATGTGAAATTTAGATTATGAATAAAATTTCTTTTACCTCTAAGAATTCACATGGTATCAGAGCCACATATCTACTAAACCTTAGCAAATCAATCCCTCATGACAAAGTATGGGATGGCTACAGAAAAACTAGGTTCTCCTTCGGTTTCAAACGTAAAAAATACCTCCAATCACAAAATCGTGGTCGGTGGCAACCATGGAAACTCAGAAAACAATCAAGTCATAATCACCGGGTACAAAATGAATGAGAACAACTATGTTCAATGGTCTCATTCAGTAATGATGTATATCTGCTAAAAAGGAAAGGACGAATATTTATCTGGTGAAGTAACCAAACCAGAAAAAGATGATCCAAAATTTAGGGTATGGAAGGCTGAAAACAGTATAGTCATGTCATGGCTCATAAATTTCATTACGATTGATGTTGGAGAAAACTTTCTGCTATATGAAATAGCTACAGAGATATGGGAGGCAGTTAAAGAGATCTACTCAAACAATGAGAACACCTCGAAACTATTCGAGATAGAGAGTAACCTACATGATTTATGGTAAGCAGAATTGGTTGTAACTCAATACTACAATGCCCTTACCCGCTACTGGCAACAACTAGATTTGTGTGAAATTCATCAATGTAAGTGCACTGAAGACATCTAACTATACAAGCAAATTGTCCAAAGGAAAAGATTGTACAAATTCCTAAGTAGACTAAATCAGAATCTAGATGAAGTAAGAGGAAGAATTCAAGATTATAAACCTCCACCGAGTGTAAAAGACGCTTTTTCTGAAGTACAGAAAGAGGAAAGCAAAAAAAGGGTAATGCTGAAATCTCACATAGCAACTCAAAATATGGAAGTCTCAGCCTTAGTAGTTAGAGACCCTTAGTATCGATCAAGTGAGAATAGGCAAAGGAGAGAACGTACATGGTGTGAGCACTGCAGGAAACCTGGACACGTTAAAGGCACATGCTGGAAAATCTATGGAAAATCAACATATTGGAAACCATCACAACAGCCTTACAAAGAAGGTCATTGAAACCATAGTCTCTTGGAGGAACCTACCTACAATCGGTGAATCTAATGTGTTTAGCAGAGAACAACTTGATCTACTTAAAAAACTGCTCAATCAGTCACCATCATCCTCACAACCCTCCTTAACTATTGGAACCAAATCCATAGCTCAAAAATATAACTTCGCTAATGCCCTAAATACTATGAAAAAGAAGGACAATTCATGGATTGTGGACTCTGGAGCACCAGACCACATGACTGGTGACAAAGTTCTCTTTAGTACTTTTATCCCTTCCTATGAAAATCTGACTGTTAGAATTGCAAATGGCTCACTCTCAAAGGTGGCCGGTTTAGGGTCCATCACAATATCAAAACACCTTACCCTACACTCGGTCTTATTAATTTCAAATCTAGACTGCAACTTATTATCCATCAGTAAACTCACCCGAGATATTAATTGTGTTACTAAATTCTTTCCATACTTGTGTGAATTTCAGAATTTGGATTCGGGGAAGACGATTGGCAATGCTAAGATGGACTCGGGACTCTATCTCCTTAAGGTTTGTGATCCTTAAGTGGATAGCTACAAGTCAGAATGTCTAGTGTCTAGAAGTCAAAATAGTTCAATTAGTCAACACCCTAAAGATAGTCTAGTGATGTTATGGCACTACTGGTTAGGCTATCCAAACTTTGTGTATCTTCAGAAATTATTTCCATCTTTATTCTATAATAAAAGACCCTCTAATTTTCAGTGTGAAATCTGTGGACTCTCAAAATACACCCGAAACTCCTTTCCTAATCAACCCTACAAAAAATCCCAACCTTTCTCTATGATTCATAGAGATGTATGGGGACCATCAAGAGTAAAATCCAACACAGGTGCCCGCTAGTTCATCACCCTAATAGATGATCACACTAGACTAACATGGGTGTTTCTCATGAAAGAAAAATCTGATGTGGGCCAAATCTTCAACAATTTCAATTTGATGGTTAAAACTCAATTTCAAGCTAAGATACAAGTGTTCAGGACAAATAATACTAAAGAGTATTTCACATCCTCTCTTAGCACATATCTACTAGAACAAGGGATTATCCATCAAAGCTTGTGTGTGGATACACCTCAAGAAAATGGAATTATGGAAATGAAAAATAGCCATCTATTAGATGTTGCAAGATCACTCATGTTCGCATCCCACGTCCCAAAGGATCATTAGGGTGATGCCATCCTCACACCTCATAACCTCTATTCCTTTGAAGGTATTTGGCTGCTCTGTTTTTGTCTATGACCACAATCTCACTAGAAGCAAACTCGATCCTAGGGTAATCAAATGCATTTCTTAGGATATTCATCAAATCAGAAAGGGTACAAGTGCTACTCCCCCAACACAAAAAAATACTGCAACTCCATGGATGTCGCATTTTTTGAACAACAACCTTTCTATCCCAAACTTGACATTCAGGGGGAGAATTCAGTTATACATGAATATAACTTTGGGATATCACAACCATAGAGCAAACCTCTTTTCCTATTCCACCGAATAGTGACAGTTTCCTACAAGATCCTATTCCCAATCTCCATCCTCAAAATACCCATCTTACTGACCATAATTCCCTACCAGCTCTAAACACCACTAGTTAATAGAACACTGACCTACATAACCCTCTTCCATCTCTAGACACTAGTCAATAGAACACTGACCTCATCACGTACTCTAGAAGAAAAAGAAGTCAAATGAAAACATAACCCCTAGTACATCATGAGCTAATCCATGAATCAGATTCTGATCCAAGGCTGAATGAAAACCTTCAAGGTAATCCTAATTCTGAATCTCCTTCTAGTGAGTTGAAAAACGATGATATTAATTGCCTATTACATTGAGGAAAGGTGTTAGATCATGTACAAAACATTCTATATGCAACTTTGTGTCTTATCAAGGGCTATCACCCAATTTCAGGGCATTGGTGGCCAACATCGACATAATTTAGATTCCAAACAACATAATTTAGCTCTAAAAACTCCTAAATGGAAAGCAACTGTTTGTGATGAAATTCAGGCACTAGAGAAGAATGAAACGTGGGAAGTTATAACATTACCATCGGGAAAGCATCTAGTGGGGTGTAAATGGATATTCATAGTAAAATACAGAGATAATGGAAGTGTGGACAAATTCAAAGCTCGATTGGTTGCGAAAGAATTTACTCAATCCTATGGAATTGACTATGAAGAAATATTTGCTCTAGTAGCAAAACTAAATACTATCCGAGTCCTCCTCTCACTAGCTACAAATCTAGATTGGTCGCTATACCAACTAGATGTCAAAAATATCTTTTTGAATAGATATCTAATAGAGGAAGTGTATATGGATATTCCTCCCGAATTTAAGAATTCAGATACAATCAACAAAGTGTGCAAGCTAAAAAGGTCACTTTATGGACTCAAGTAATCGCGAAGGGCTTGGTTTGACAGATTTACAAAGGTGGTCAAGAGATATGGATACACACAATGTCAATCGAATCACACTTTATTTGTAAAATTTTCTGCTATAGGAAAAGTTGCCAGTCTTATTGTGTATGTTGATGACATTATTTTAACCGGGGAATATGAGGAGGAGCTAATCAATGTCAAATAATTCCTAGCAAAAGAATTTGAGATCAAAGACTTGGGAAATCTCAAATATTTCTTAGAAATGGAAGTCGCTCGGTCAAAAAAAGGAATTTCAGTATCTCAAAGAAAATATGTGTTAGACCTACTGAAAGAGACAGTAATGTTGGGATGCAAACTAGTCGATACTCCAATAGACTCAACTTAAAATTGGGACTCAAAGAGGACAACGTACCCATTGATAAGGGCAGATACCAACGATTGGTTGGGAAGCTAATCTACTTATCCCACATTAGACCTGATATTAGCTTTGTTGTGAGAAAAATAAGTCAATTTGTGAATTGTCCAAATGAAGAACATATGAAGGTTGTTTACCGAATATTGAGGTACCTAAAGATGACACCTGGAGATGGTTTGTTCTTTCAAAAAATAGCAGTTAGATATATTGAAGTCTACAGTGATGTAGATTGGGCAGATCAATCAAAGACCGAAGATGTACTTTAGGTTATTGCACTTATGTTTGGGGGAACTTAGTCACATAGAGAAGCAAAAAGCAATCGGTAGTGTCACGAATTAGTGCAGAGGCTGAATTTCGAGTTATGGCTCATGGGATATGTGAGGGAATGTGGTTAAGAAGAATTTTTACAGGAATTAAAATTTTTAGTGGATGAACCAATGAAAATGTTGTGTGATAATCAATCTGCTATTAGTATTGCAAAGAATCCATTTCATCACGGTCGAACGAAGCATGTAGAGATCGACCGGTACTTCATCAAAGAGAAGGTAGATGATGAGATAGTTAAGCTATTGCATATGCTTACAAATCTGCAGATAACTGATGTCCTAACTAAGGCTTTACCAAAATTCAAATTTGAAAATCTAAAGTCCAAGTTTGGTATTATTAACCTCTATAACTAAGCTTGAGGGAGAGTATAGAATATTGTAAGATAGATTCACGTTTCAGCAAACAAATCAAACTGATTTGTTTATTGATTAAATGCAGATTAATAGTTAGATAGTTGCTATTTTATAGAGATTCTAATAGAACCTGTTTAGGAATATTTTGCGTAGTTAAACTAAATTTTCTCTTTTATATAAAAGAACTTAAGCTATAAAATTTAAATTATAAATAAAATTTCTTTTTACCTCTAAAAATTCACATATAAAAATAGAAAATTAAACCATTCATTTGTATGCTATCAGAAAATTAAAACAATCAAGATTGCTACAGCACAAATTCCCCAATTCAATTTAAACCATTACTTTTGAGCAACTAACCTTCGCGGAGTCTAAGCTCGTCAGAGTGTGTCACAGATCGCCACCGCGTGGCGTGGTTCACAGGCGAAGCCTAAGCCTGAGATTGAGAAGTGTCTTGGAGGAGAAAAGAACGATCAGTCGTCAGCTTCAGTTTGCGAAGTGTGGCGGAGGAGTAAAGAATGATCGATTTTTACTGAATTCCAGTTATAAGGATTTAAAAAATTTCAATTAAATAATATAATAATTAAAAGATTTAAAAAAGATGAAAAAAATAAAGAGTTAGTAAATAAAAAAGAATAATCTAAACCAAATGTAAAAAAATAAAGGCCTCTGATTGATTATGTTATGTCCTGTCCTGCCTGCCATAAGTAGGCTATGACGGTTCCCCAACCGGATTACGCTCTTTACATTAATTCGCTGCCAAACTATGGCTATTTTTGCCTACGACTGATCATCACTTTCTCTTCCTCTCTTTCGTTGAGATCAAAGCAGTAATAAATGTTCCTCAGCGACTGCATTCTACATTCTGCATTCCTTCACATTTCTCTGTTCTTCCTCTGTTCTTTGGAACCAAACAGGCATACAGTCTAGAGAGCTCTTTTCGTCATTTCAACCACTTTCTAATTTCTGTAAGCTACGTGTAATCAGAGAATGTGGAAGCTGAAGATCGCTGAGGGAGGGAATCCATGGCTTCGGACTTCGAACAATCACGTTGGACGGCAAGTCTGGGAGTTCGATCCCGAGCTCGGATCCCCCCAAGAGCATGCTGAGATCGAAAAGGCTAGAGAAAACTTCTGGAAGAATCGATTTGATCAGAAGCACAGTTCAGATCTACTCATGCGCTTTCAGGTATGCTAAATGTCCTATCCGCATGTATACTTGGTTGGAGCAGTGATTTTTCTACTTTTGACTAAGGCATTTTTGGATAAGTGGTTTGTGTGTGAGAAAAGCATTAGAAATTTCCTGCGATTCAAGGCCGATTATTGACGCTCTTTGATAATTGTTACTGACATCGAGTGAAATTTGGAAGTTGATGTCTTTTAGTGATGATAAACATGCTTGTGTGTATCGATTTTAGTGTAAAAATGGATATGGGTTTCTCCCTTTTACTCTCTTTGTGTGTGTGTGTGTGTGTGTGGCAAGGTGAGTCATCTTTTGATTGCATGAGTGCAATGCTCTATGTAGCCTTTTCCTTCCATCCACAGTAACTTTTTTCCTCCTCCACTTCCTTTTTTCCAATGCCCTTATTCAATTGGCGACTTGTGCTTGAGAGTTTCAGAAGGTTAATTAAATGATCTCATCAACGCCAGCTAACTTAATATAAAAGGATAGAAATGATGAAATTAACTATAAAACATGATGAAACCTTGTTTTGACTTTTTCCCTTTAGTAAGTAAAACTTCAACTGGGCTTCAGAGGATCCTAACTTCAGTGTGATTGGACTGGAAATTAATTTTTGACGGAGCTTGAGCTTTCTTTCTTTTGTACCTGTTTGTGGAGTTCAAAGCTTGACCTGAACGCATACTTTTGAGCCAAGTTCGAATTTGTGATGAATGTAGCTGTTGACCTTGACTAATGAATAGTTTTTGAACTTGATTAATACATTTTAACCAAGCCTGGCTTGTTTGTTCATCACTTAATATTATCAGAAATTGGAGATCCTAATGGCTTCAATTGTATTATTGAGGCTGCATTTGGGTGCTTACTATGCAGCCCAAACAGTATTTTGGGTGTACCAGTAGGGTCACCCAAAGGGACTCTTCTATGAATCTTACCTAAATATTCTCTTTATCAGTTCACCCAAATGGACTCTCTTATACCGTGTTCTCACGTATCTCAGTTTTATCATTTTGTTTTAACTTTTTGTCCGTCCTCATGAATGTAGTTTTCAAAGGAGAATTCAAGTGGGATAATCATACCGCTAGTGAAAGTAAAAGAAGCAGAAACTGTTACAGAAGAGATGGTGACAAATACATTAAAGCGGGCTTTAAACTTTTACTCAACTCTCCAAGCCCATGATGGACATTGGCCAGGGGACTATGGAGGTCCTATGTTTCTCATGCCTGGACTGGTAAGTGTTTTGATCTTTCTACAAGTAATCTTCATTGTGAAGGTCTTTTGTGCATATCAACTATCAACTCATCTGTTTGCATTGGATAGAGTTGCTGATGTTATTGTAGAAGCTAATAACATCCTTTTTTAAAAAAAAATTTATTTATTAAATCTAAACTCTCTGTACCAATAGTTCGAGTCTTATCCTTTTCCCATATAAATGATCAGGTATTTACTCTCTCTATTACGGGGGCACTAAATGCAGTCTTATCCGGAGAACATAAGAAAGAGATTTGTCGTTACCTCTATAATCATCAGGCAAGAATCATTTTTAAAAAATTAAGAATTAAATTTATGATATGGTTTCTAATCTTATCGATATGTTGGAAAATTTGGTTCTTGTAAGGCTACTTCCTATTATGGAGTTCATTCACTTGTGCTATTTTTTCATTGTCTGGTTATGTCATTGCAGAACAACGATGGTGGTTGGGGCTTACATATTGAGGGGAAAAGCACGATGTTTGGTTCAGTTTTGAACTATGTTACTCTGAGGTTGCTTGGCGAAGGTGCTGATGATGGAGAAGGTGCAATGGAGAAAGGGCGTCATTGGATTCTGGACCATGGCGGTGCTACAGCAATATCTTCATGGGGAAAAATGTGGCTTTCAGTTAAGAATTTATCCATTATCTTAACTTTTCACATTATGAAGCACCTTTTGTATGCGCTGGAGTCCAATGTACCTTAGGGTATTTTAAAATTTATGTTTGCATCTCGTTTGGATCATAACTTTTGAGTAGTTTTTGTCAATAATTTTTAAAAGGTACTCGGAGCATATGAATGGTCCGGCAATAATCCCCTGCCGCCTGAGATATGGCTACTTCCATACATACTTCCTTTTCATCCAGGTTCAATTTCTTTTTTGTCTTTTGTTTTTTGTTTTTTGTTTTTTTGAATCAATATTCAGAATTGACAAATAAATATTTTCCTGAGGCATCCATGCACACATATGTTGAATTCTTAAATTTAAATAGTCTGCATGTTCAAGTAGAAAGTTTCGCAAAGATTTAATATTTTAGTGGCTAAGCAGGGAAGTTATCTGTCCAACAACTTTTCAAACTGATAAACCTTGAGGCTTTTATGAAATCATTGAGCTTGTTTTAGTGGGATGCATTGAAGTTAAAAAATTCTGTTAATTGGTTTAACCCTTAATATTTCCCCTAAAATATATCAGAGTCCTCCTCCTGCAGTGAAATTCTGATTCTACTCTACTCTACCAGAACAAAAGGTGGGGTATTATTATGATAAATTAGGAGCATTCGTTTACATATTCTTTAAAGTTATCTGTGGAATTTTGAAACATAGTCTATTAAGTAAAACCGATAATATGATGGGTTTTATATGCCAGTCATCAATAAAGTCCTCAAAAGGTTAGGTGATTGATGGGTAGGTCAAATGTGATGATTTCCCGTAAGAATCACATGACACATGTTATACTTCTCAACAAACATGCAGAAAATAAGGGATTCTTTTTCAGGGAGGATGTGGTGCCACTGTAGGATGGTCTATTTGCCAATGTCTTACTTATATGGGAGGAGGTTTGTTGGTCCAATCACACCAACTGTGTTGTCATTGAGGAAAGAGCTTTATACAAAACCATATCATGAAATAGATTGGAATGAGGCTCGCAACATCTGTGCAAAGGTAGGTTAAAGTGGCTGTTTATCCCATGACAGTTGGAATGTCATTTGAATATTACTTTTTCATGTCCTCTATAGAAATTTAGGATCATCTTTAAGGATATGGGGTATCAAAACTGCTCCAATTCCGATAAGGTATCGTTACCATTATCGGTCCCAATTAATATTTAATATATATATGAACTTTTCCTCTTTTTCTTCTCTTTTTTATTTTTATTTTTATTAATCTTCTTCTTCTTCTTCTTTTCTTTTCTTTCTCTTCTATTTGGTAGTGGGGCAGTGGACTTAACATTTAAAAAATACAAATAAATAAAAGACCAGTTTTTTTTGCCTATGACCGGGATTCTTAGTACTGTCCCGTCCTGGTACCGACCAAGCTGGGACTAGCCATTGCAGTCCCGTACTGGTACCAGGAAAGTCGGGAGCGGGACCGGTACCACCCTATCCTAGTCCCGATATAAATTTTGCCCATCCCAAGGCTGAATGATGTCCCTTCACTTAACTGTGATTCAAGCTGCATCAGGCAGCCACATAATGTCTTTATGGCATTGAGTGGTGGTGAATCTGGACAACAGTTTTGAAACTAGGGCACTTTACTCTAAAGAATGATTGGGTGTTGTCTCTCTTGTTTTATAAATTCGAAAAAGCCTTTTTGATAATGCTTTCCATACAACATTTGATAAAATTGTGTTATTTTGAAAATTGATAGTAGTTCTCTTTCCTATGTTTTATGAATATGAATCTCAGGTACCTTAAAAAATTAAGTTGCAATTAATTTTGAACTTGTATGAAGTTCTAAAAATAACAATGGGGTGAATACATGTTTTTACTTTACAACACATATTTAAGGAATGAGCATAATATGGAAGTTAATGTGGATGTTTTCTCCGTCTCAGCCTATGCTCAGAAGAAGACTCATTGCTTACTTTTGCAGGAAGACTTGTACTACCCACACCCGTTTGTACAGGATATACTTTGGACATCTCTTCATAAGGCAGTTGAACCAATTTTAATGCATTGGCCTGGAAAAAAATTAAGAGAAAGGGCTATTCAGACTGCAATTAAGCACATACACTATGAAGACGAGAATACTCGTTACATTTGCATAGGGCCTGTAAATAAGGTACTAATTATGGGGTTGTAAAAGTACATTTATTTTATTTTGACTTTTTTTGGTAAAGGAGGGCAGTAGGGGATATGCTGACATTTTACCAAAAATTTGAATGAAAATTTGTCATTAAGCTTTATGATGATAATCCACTTTCGTGATTTATCTCGGATTGACTCTTTTGGATTCCCTTGTGCCTTCACAACCCTCATTCTTTAGTGCTCATCTTATGATATTTACATGTCCATTATTTATTCTCTTTCTTTCCAAGTTTCATTACATTATATATGTAGTCAATGACTTTTTCAATGAAAAATCTCAGAGACTCAAACCTCTTGCTTATTCCAATCTAATAGCAATCATTGGGCTTCTCACTGACTTTATTTTCAGGTGTTAAATATGCTTTGCTGTTGGGTTGAAGATCCAAATTCAGAGGCCTTCAAGCTGCACCTTCCAAGAATCTACGATTATTTGTGGGTTGCTGAGGATGGAATGAAAATGCAGGTTCGCAATGACATTGATGCATCAACAAATATGGAAACCTTATCCTAGTATCTGCTCGTGCAAGCATAAAGAGTTTATGTGATAGCCTTTCATAATTTTTACAACTACATCTTTTTCAAATCATGATGTCAAACTCTTTCTAGTGTTTCTCTGAAAGCTAAATAATTGGGTTAAAACTATTGGAAGTTTCATATTTAGCAAACATGGTCATATATGCAAGATATATCTTAATCTGTGTACTCAGACTGTGGTGTACGTTATAAATGTGTTGCAGGGTTACAATGGAAGTCAACTTTGGGACACGTCCTTTGCTGTTCAAGCAATTATTTCAACCAACCTTGTTGAAGAATGTAGTTCAACTTTAAGAAAAGCACATATGTACATTAAGAACTCACAGGTTGGTTTTATAATTTAATTGTACAGGATCTCTTGGACAGTTATTATCAGTTGGTGATATTAAATCCCAATTCCTTTCTACCCCGTAATAAAATAAAAGATAAAGAAGAATTATAATAATAATAATGGACTGTCTTGCTTTGAAGGTTTTAAACGACTGTGAGGGAGATCTTAATTTTTGGTATCGCCACATTTCTAAAGGTGCCTGGCCTTTCTCAACTAGTGATCATGGATGGCCAATTTCAGATTGCACAGCCGAAGGATTCAAGGTAATAGTATACAGAGTTCTCTAGTTGCTTTATCCTTCTGCTGACAGCTTCTCCTCTGCCCAGGCTGTTCTCTTGTTATCAAAGATTCCTTCGAAAATTGTTGGTGAACCACTAGATGAGCAGCGGTTATATGATGCTGTAAATGTTATCCTCTCATTACAGGTACTTTGGAATTCTCAACCTTAAGAAGTTACTCGGTTTTCCCCTCTAGCTCAAATGTTGAAAGTTGTTTATATACCTTTGAATTACGGCTATGACTGTTAGCAGATCTAATTTTGATTGATATAAACAACAGTCATTGACTGTGTCATACATGCCTGCATGTTGAGAGGAATAATAATGGTATCCCAAGAGCCATAGAATTTGAAGGTAAGACTTGATCTTGTTTGGGTGTGCCTATAAATGGTATACAAATGCATCTCAATATGTTTGAGAAAGGGTTTGGGGAAGCTTTTATAAAAGAAATACTGATTAGTCTCAGTTTCTATTACAAGAGTGTTAAGGGAATTGGGAAACACAAACTGAAGTCATTTACTGGGTGTGCAGACACCAGTTGGGAACACAGTGGGGTCTGCCACTGGGTGAAAACTTGGTTTAGTACAATAATCTGAACTCTTCGTGGCGATACACAGCTATGACTGTATGGTTGCCTTTTATTACTTTACAATTGTGCGAGTTTTTTTTTACTAACACCAGCTCCATACTGATAACCACTTCTTTATTCCAATTCAGCAGTATCTAGTCTAGATTAAAATTTATTTTAATCTTACTGAAATTTGGACAGAATGCAGATGGTGGCTTTGCAACATATGAGCTCACTAGGTCCTACAGCTGGTTGGAGGTAGTCTCTTTCTCGTTTCTGCCAATTTATTTAGACATTGCTCTAATTTTGTTTGATTTACACTATTTAGTTGAAAATCCTTAAGACATGACTTTTAGGGGTTTTGAAATAATTTGACTATATTTCTTTATCGCTCTCTAACAATATAATCTGTTTATCTAAAAAACATGTACTCTAGATGAAAATCATTAATTTAGTTATCTTTATTGTTCAAGAATGTGGACACCTATACCGTCTTCTTTTACTTTTTGTTTGTGTCTCATATCTCTAATATAGGAACGCGTGTGCTAATAATGGCCAACTAGGTGACAATAAGTGAAAAAATAATACTAAGGCTGTTGGGCATGAGATTGTTCATTTAAGGTTTCTGATGACTCAGATCATTTTCTTGTCTCATCGAAGAGCTTAAGAATCCACGCTTTGGAGTGGGAGAGGAAATGTGCAATAATGTCCTTGTCGTGCTCATATTCAATTTTAGAGACAGTGCCTTGGTTATTTCTAAGTGGCTTCATAAGAATGAACTCCAGACATGGTCATTATACGTATACTTATTTTATATAATAAAAAATATATATAGAAAAAAAGATTCTATATATATTTATATCACTATTCCATATACATATATTATATATTATACATAATATCAACTAGAATATAGTTATATAACATTATATAAACAAAATTAAAATAGTAGAAAATATCATTATATAATAAAAGTTGAACATAGGCACAAAATTGCGCCACACGTATTTTTAACTTCCTACAATATGCCACATGGCAATTTTGCTGACAAACTTCCTAGAAGATCCTCATTCCGTATTTTACAATAATTTCTTAAAATACCCCGATTCCATAATAAATTTTACATTTTAATTAAATCTTATCATTATATTCGTTTTGATAATTACTATAATCACTATAATCTTATCATAATTTTTGTTTGATAAGATTATAATCTTATGTAAATGAATTTGAATTTGAAAATCTATGATAGACACAAAATATTACATTAATGAAAAAAAGTAATAATTAAAAATAATTATTTATGTTAATTTTTTTTATCAAAATACTATCATAATTTTTGTTTCGATGATCACTATAATCATTATAATCATTTTAATCTTATCCTAATTTTTATTTGATAAGATTATAATCTTATGTAAATGCATTCAAATTTGAAAATCCATGAGACAATATTATGTTAATGAAAAAAAAGGATAGTTTTTTTCTTTTTTTATTAAAAAAAAAAAACCATGTATAAATAAGTAACTCCAATTTTGTCATCACTCTTAGCGATTGCCTCTCCCATATGTACTTTGATTTTGTATCTCTCTCACGTTTCGAATTGGCATCTCTTCATATAATCTTCATACTAATCTTCATACTAATATTACTTTCTAATATAGTAGAAAGTCAAAGTTATAATTATGTCGGTGATCTCCATGATCAAAATAAAATTGACACATAAAAATGAGAATTACAAGAATTTGGATGTTCTTAACCTTAAAACGAATGAGTTTATTGGTCTCGATATGGTTCTACTTGATGAGAATGTGACTACTATCTACTTTAACTATTAAATGAGTTTACTTGATTGATATTCTCTCCTTTTTTTTTCATGTTGTTTATAGAGACATCATATCCATACTCCCATACATCGCACGGGTTAGACAATTAGTATTATATAATAACTATATTTCGTGACTATAAATCACAAATTACATGCAAAAACCTCTTGACCTGAAATGGAGCAGATAGGAAATGATTTTTGTGATACACACACACAAACACATATATATATATATATGTGTGTATATATAATGTAAGGCCTACTGGCCACCCTAGATACTCTAAAACCAATTAGCTGAGGTTTGCTTGGACACCCCAACCCTGGGTGTGGAATTAAGACCTTGCAGTTACTCTGGGCAGTAAGATCTGGGAAGTTATTTCTACCAATAGTTCAACCAGCAGCAATTCTATAAGTTTGGCAGGTTGTCTTGAAGAAGATTTATTATTATAATGGATCTCTATTTCCAGTTCTTTTTTTAAAGTTTTATTTGCATCGGACTTATACATCTTCTGATGTACTTTGTAATTCATCCTTCTGCATCCAATCAAATTGCTCTCCTAACTTAAATAGTACTTCGACAATATTTGTTTGATAATAGGTCCTGTTGCATTTCTTCATTTTCATTTTTCTCTGACATAGCTTTTTTGTCCGCGTCGGACTTTTATGTTGTTCTATTAGCTTAGAAGAACACTTAAAAAAAAATCCTCTGCATACGAAGTGAGTCTTTTTAATAAATAATTCCTGCACCCACACCCAATTATTCAGTCCATGCTTTGGTAACCAAGAAAGCAATCCATGCTCCCTCAGAAGTGAACTTAAAAAAAGGAAAAGCAAAAAAAGGAGTGGTCTTTTGAGACGAAACCATGAAATGCATTAAGATTTGGCTCCCATGTCACCAAAATATAAGTTTGTTGCAGTGAGAAGTGTGTTCCATTATTGTTTATTTTTTCTAAATTATAAAACATAATTCAGTTCCTTTTTACCTGATAATTACCTTCTAATATTGTTTCAGTTAATCAACCCTGCTGAGACATTTGGTGACATTGTTATTGACTATCCGTAAGATATCTGAGCTAGTCACTTCTTTCAATCTCATATTCATTCTCGACCATTATTGTGATTAAAATTGGTTCTCCAGCTATGTTGAATGCACCTCAGCGGCTCTTCAAGCTCTTACAGCGTTTAAAAATATATATCCCCTGCATCGTCAAGAAGATATAGAAGATTGTATTAAAAGAGCAGCAATGTTCATTGAAAAGATACAAGCATCAGATGGTTCATGGTGTGTCCTTGTATTCAATTCCTTATAAGCTTTGTGTTACAATTTCTTACATTCTCTGTTTTAGTATTTACTTAATTTAAGTATTAGATTTATGGTTCTCTGCTTTAGCTAATTTTATTTTATTTTTTTTTGGCCAACCTTTAGCTAATTTATAATTTGCTGCTAAAATCTGTAACTCTAATACAGGTACGGTTCCTGGGGTGTTTGCTTCACCTATGGTACATGGTTTGGTGTAAAGGGATTGGTGGCTGCTGGAAGAAACTATGATAATTCCTTTGCCATCCGTAAAGCTTGTGATTTCCTTCTCTCCAAACAGCTTGCTTCTGGTGGCTGGGGAGAAAGTTATCTTTCATGTCAAGACAAGGTTACATTGCATTTTTGCTTTTCCCATTTCGATCTATAACTTGCAAAACTTCAGATGCATCTCCTTTAGGTTTATGGAAATTATTGTTAATTTTCTATCCAGAATAGTCCCTTTTTAGTCTTACTTACTTCTGAACTATTGTAGGTGCTGTACTATATTTCTTTCTTTACGTCTTAGGTACATGGACTTTGCCATAAAATTCAATATTAAACACAAACAAACTAACTTATATGGAAGTTGAAACTACATCTGAATATCTTATTACTCTTTTCCTGGTCGGCTTATATTTTTGGCTCTTGGTAAGTGATTAAATTGTCTTACTAAGGCAGAGCTTGGATATAGGGAATTAGGAAACTTCTAACTCTTATAAATATGAGCCTACCATCTCTTGCTAATAAATATACTCTGTACATATGCATATAAGTTGCGCATCTCTTGCTAATTCTGAGGTCTAATTTTTTTAACTATTCCTAAATTATTTTTAGGAAAGATCTCTTCTCGGACCTTATAGAGTGGTTCCAAGTATTCTCAGAATACTTCGGTAGTGTTTTATAATCATTTTTGTTGATGTAGTTATGAATGAATTACTTCTGCCTTTCAAAAGAAAATGTTTTTAGCCTTTTCATTCTCTTATTCCTTGTAGACTGAATGGGGATATATCGCAGAGACAGATTACCACAATTTTGTTACACTGGAAATAAGTCCTTTCCCCCCTGTATTACACTATGTTAGCTTACCTCATGAGACAAAGGATTCTTTTAATTACTCTTTCATTCTTTCCTTCTTCATGGTTACCCAGAATTAGTACCAACTTTTTTGTTTTTTGGTCCAAAAAGTACCCGAGTTAATTTGACCCTCACCCAGGTAAACACAGTTTTCAAGTTTTCTTTTGATGAAAATTGTTCTCTGTTTGAAAAGAGGATTTTCAGCTGAATACAGCCAAGTCCCACCGTCGTGATCAGCAATGGAGAAGAAAACAGAGATGGTGGGACCAAATATATAAGTAAAAGAAGAAGAAGAAAATGTGTATATATATATGCGCACGTGTTTGTGTATATATATATTTTATATATAATGGAAGGCATCAAGTAATATCAGACGAGAACTCTGATTATCATTTGAAATCTTCCTAAGAAATGTCAATAAACTCCATAATAATGTTAAGCAGCTGAATATACTGAATTTTCTGATTGCACCTGTGAATACGAGAAGCAAAAGAAAAGATCGGTAAAATTTAAAGTGATTATGTTAACATGTTGCTAATAAGACCATTCAAAAAGATGAAAGAGAATATCAGTTTATCTTTTTATATTTTTAACTGTGTTGTAAGATAGTTGAATGAACATTTATATTTGTCCTGAAAATAAGTAGTTTCACTTTCTTCTTTCCATATTGTTTGATGAAATTTCTGAGTGATCTGTAATAAAATCAATTTCCTTGCAGAGTTGTCTGAAAGAACAGTACACTTTTTGTAATTTAATACTAGTTTATTCGAGTCTGATTGATACTGTTTTGTTGCATAGCCCTGTTTAATAATATATTCAATTTCATTGTGTATAGGTATATTCCAATCTTAAGGGTAATAGATCACATTCGGTGAATACTGGATGGGCTCTGCTGGCTCTTATTGATGCTGGGCAGGTACAAATAATTCAAATGATTATCAATAAATGTATCATTATCTAGTTCCACCCATGGTAAAGTATTCATTAAGTTTGTTTCCCATGAAAATATGGGATCTTTTGTAATACTCATATACCCCGGTTATTTCTCTGGCTTTTGCCTAATAAAACAAACGAATCACATTGCCCCTTCAGGGAAAAAAGAAAAAAAGGGTTGTTTCCATTTGAGATAAATTTGAGTACGTGAAGCAATACAAATCTTGGAAGTCTTAGTTTGATAGCGTCTGTTGCTGCATTGTCCATTTGAGATAAATTGGGCAGACATATTTTACACATTAAAAGTTTGCTAATATGTATCCCTTCCCTGCATCTTCATCTCCTCTAATGCTTCTGTATCATGAAACAGGCAGAGAGAGACCCAACACCATTGCACCGTGCAGCTAGATGTTTGATAAATTCTCAAATGGAGAATGGAGATTTTCCCCAAGAGGTAATCTAATGCTATGACCTGTACAGTTGTTGATTTGTTAATAATATTATTAGACGGATCATCACCTAGAATCAAGTGCTCTAGAAATCTCACCATCATAAGAACCGGTCTTTAGCATTCTAGGATTTTAAATGAAGGAACTACTCCCAAGATTTTGTCTTCTTTAAGTATTAGCTTAAATCAAGTAATATCGCAATTTGTTATAATTTTGTTTTTGTTTGAAACTGTTTGTTGAATCAAATTATTTTCATGTTTTTTCTGAATGCAGGAAATAATGGGTGTCTTCAATAAGAATTGTATGATCAGTTACTCTGCATACAGAAACATATTTCCTATATGGGCTCTTGGAGAGTACCGTTGCCGTGTGCTAAAGGCTTCTTAGGCCTGCCAGTGATATCATTTCAGAGGGGCAAGTGCAGGACCTGATTATTGTTTGGGGGTCATGAGAAGAGGGTGAGTTCGTTAAGGCTGGTTTTGAAGATTGAAATCTGTGATTCATTCTCTCGATTGAATTTATGAGTGAACCTTTTTAAATTGCAAATGCTCATATCGTTCCCCAGACTTTTTAGGGGTAGGTTGGTCTTTTCAAATTCCAAGTGACTGAATTTTAATGTTTTTACATTATGCCTAGTCTTTTCAAATTGCAAGTAACGTGCAAATTTCAGTGTAAATTTCGAAAATAAACTACGAGGCACGAGTTTAATCGAGTCACTGAGATGTGGTACCTGTAATTTTTGGCCTGTGTTTTGCAAATTAGTTGCTAGATATATCCTACTGGTCCCTGGATATGTAGTTCGAAGTATATTTCAGCTTCCTATTACATTGTTAAGATTATTATTTGGATTCATTTTGTATTGTAATTTGTATTTCACATTTGTCGATGTTAGATATGGTGGTTCCATAACCAGCTTTTGTGGCTATGGATGCCTCGTGTACGTTACTGTAGATTTTTCTTAGCTGCATTGAGGAAGGTGTATTGTTTTATGGAATAATCTGTGATTGTGGCCCAAATATAAAGGTAAGATTGCAGGATTAAGCCATAAAAGTTTTGATTTCAAGAGTGGCCTGTTTTTTTATTTTCTTAATTTAAAAAAAAAATTTACATATATTAAATGATCATACCTACTCTTAATGATAACTTTAAAAAAAAAGAAACGGTAATCTGCCTGCATCTCACCACCTCCATCCTCATCACTTCCTAGTATGATTTAGATCCATCATCTTCATCACAACCGGGCACTTCTCAATGTCCTCGAACCTACTGGCATTTCCAATTCCGTTCACCCGAGGCCTGTATTGAAATGCTTGTGTGGGGTCATGGATGGGAAGGGGTTGAGGGATTACATATTCGATCATGCAAGGATAGGGAGGCGATACATACCGAGCTTCCAGCCGCCATGACGTGCGCTCCAAGACTAGTTGAAGCCTATGTAAAGCTCACATTTTTACAATCTATAAATTAAATTTTTTTTTTTGGAGGTGATACGGAAAGCCGAGAAGATTTCTTCAATTGAGAATGTTGTGGGTAAATCTTCACTTTATAAAGGAAAACTAATTTCGTGATTATATAGATTATATGAATCTAGTTATAAGCTGTTTTTGCAAGTGGGAAGCTTAGAAAAATTCCCATAGCTCTACTGATATTTCTTGCTACCTGAGTTCCTTGCTTGATCTGTTAGTGTTTGCTTATTATCTATATTTCATCATCTTGTATGTGAATATTTACCTAGTTTTCTGGATCTTGTGTTTCATATGTAGTGTGTGATTAGGGGCGCATTCAGGTCTTCTTGATCTTTGATGTGAATATTATTTTCATTCTCTTCATATTTTTGAAATTTATTATTTTTATTCAATTTTTTCAGAGGGATACTATACAAGTTGCCTCAACTTCGGAATCGATTCAGAAGGATTGCAGCAACAAGAAACTCTTGATTGCCTTCTTATAGGAAGCAGAAGAAAGTTGAACTCTCAGCTGAAAAGGTCAAGCCCTTCCGAAGAGCTCTCACTATCTCAGAACCTACTCAGCCTAATTCCTCTTGACTCAGATTCTTCAGATGAATCAGAAATGGCCAAACATATCGAAGATGCTCATGGAAACTCCTACTGGCCGTGGATCTAGCTCTCGAGCTAGAACAGAATCTCCTCCTCCTCACGAAGAGGAGCCAGTTGACAGCACTGAATCTGTCCAGCCCCCCAGACAGGCCGCTCCTGACAAAACCTCCAATGGTCCTTGTTATAAGTGCATGGCTTAGTGTAGAAGCTAACGTGGATGGACCATTCAACTTCACTGTACTATTACGCGTTCGATGTTATGTTCTCACATTTTTTATTTGTCCTTTTGTTGTTTCTTTTACATTCCAAGTTAAAGGGACGGTAAGGATGAAAGTATAATTGCTATTTCATAATTAATTAAATTTTTATTTTTAAATATTGAGGGTATTTTAGTAGTTTTATATTTATTTCTTTTTTTTTATATGGTGCAATAAAAATATTTTTTGAAGCCCAATATGTAAGGGTCCCTTATTTTGTTGTTTTTATATTTAATTACTAGCCTCCTTTATTAATAATAAAATATAATTTTATTAATAATCAAGTTACTTTTTCTAGAAAATATATATTTATAATGATTATATCACTAATCAAAGGAAATTAGGATTAATTTTCCAATTTTAATATAAATAATAATAAATATATAAAAAATATATATAAAAATTATAATGAATATATAATTTAAAATAATTCGATTTCATTTTAAAAGTTTTCAGAAGGTTCTATTTTAGTTCTTATGATCAAAATATATGAATGTAAAAGTGAAATTTAAAATATATTATATTATCAATAATGTTAAAATATGTATTTAAAATTCTATTAACCATTTTTATCCTTCATTTTTTTTTTTAAAAATATTTTTTTACAACTTTAAATCTCAATAACAATCAAACTACATTAATGATATTTTTGGTGTATTATTAATATTCTAGTATTTAATAGAACTTTAAAAGCTTTTTTATACTTAATTAATATTTATACATTTGACTATGAGTACAAAAGTTGAACATTTTGAATACACTAAGTTGATTTTAAAAGAAAATTAAAATTAATAAATTCTTAAATCAAAATTTAAAGATCTATTTAAGTAATTTTATTTTTAAGCTAAAATCCTAGATTTAGGGCTGGAAATGCGCCACTCCCCCCCCCCCCCCTGCTATTTTCGGATGATCACAGCCATAGGAAACAGGAGTTGAGAAAGGAAAAAAAAAAAATTCTACGAAAAAATTGCTCGGATCATTATAAATACCAATAAGGTACAACTAAAAAAAAAAATAGAAATGGTCCAAATGGATACGATAGTTGGATACAAGTCTTTTTAACATTTTCATCTTCCATCCATTAGTAGTACTGGTTTTAACTACCTTCTATAAGATACCGATTTCTCATGAGATGCTCGATCCGGAGTAATGTCAGGGGAAGGAATATAAAGATCAAAATCCTTAGGGGGCTCACTCTTACTCCTTACATTCGCATGCTTATTCTGATTCACCTCTACTCTCCTTTCACTATCACTTCTGGTCGGATTTCTATGTTCGTCTTTAGATACCTCATATAGGGTTAGACCACGACTCCCGCTCACAAGAATTGCTTCTTCCTGAGTTTCTTCTTTGGTCTGAAATGTTTCAAGAATTTCTACCACCTGGTTCATAAGGGGCCTGCCTTTCGGGTTTTGACTAAGGCATTGATATGCTAAATTGGCCACTTTCATTGCACTTCTTATGGAGTATTGTCCTTCCAATCTAGGGTCTAAGATCCTTGTGAGCTTCTTGTTGTTGTTCAAGAGAGGGCGGGCCCACTCCACCAGGTTATGTTCTCTGCTTGGCCGGCTCTTGTCCATTGCTCTCCTTCCAATAAGCATCTCAAGTAAGACCACTCCAAATCCGTAGATATCGCTTCGAGCAGTTAGATGTCCTGGTCAGATCAATTCACACATAGAGTTATAGTCGAGATAATTAGAAACTATTCAAAAGTTCATATCCTCGTTGTAGCCAAGAAAATAGATATAAAAAGAAAAAGATTAGAAAACGTATGTGGTAGAAGAATCTGATAATATAAACTCGTATGACTTCCTTTTCTACTAAGGGCAAGTTTGCCTTAATGGTTTTAGTACTGGATTTCTGAAACTCGACTTTTAGTATAAGATTAGATTTAGATTAATGTGACATATTTATTAAACAGTTAATGGGGTTTTTTTTTTCTTACACTGGTTGGAATCGAAACAAAGGATTCTGAAAAGGAAAATGATGGAACATACGTTCTATAGACAAACGTACCAGTCATTACATATTCTGGAGCTGCATATCCATATGTGCCCATCACTCTAGTCGACACATGGGTTTGGTCCCCCATAGGCCCTTCCTTTGCCAGCCCAAAGTCTGAAAGCTTTGAACCAAAATCCTAGAAATTTTTGTTTGAATTTCAGCAGCTGAAGTTCATAAAGCTTGGAAAAGAAAGTAAAGTTTATTTCATAGAAGGTACTCTCTTATTTTATCGTCATGGTCAATTTTTCTTTCTTTTCATATCTAAGGTTCATTTGTTAGCGATCGGAACCTGAGTTTGGGTAAACAAGAATTTAGGTTAGATTGAGTAGACCAAACAGGAATCTGTTGCTCAAACTGAAACGCCAAACACTCAACCTAATTTCCTCATCCATCCATCCTGATAGAGAAAAGGGAAGAAGCTCTTTCTAAAGGGCTGAAAACCCAGTTAGAGAAAGAAAACATAAATTTTCACATAACCATATTATTTAGCATTACTAAGCAGCACAAACTTGTAGGTTTCTCGTAAGCAATTGTGAAAGGGGAACTAACCGCACCAAGCAAAATGTTAGATGTCTTGAAGTCACGGTATATGATAGGTCTTTCTGCACCATGAAGAAATGCAAGCCCCTTTGCGGCATCTAAGGCAATCTTCATTCTTTTTGACCAAGTCAGTGTACAACCCACTCCTACAACCAAAAGCAAATTGTTAAATATAAGCCTTCAAATTTTTATATCGTGTACATTTTCAAAATTTAGAATTTCTAAATTGGATTAAGGATTTCCAGCCTGTCCATCTTTTGACAGTCCTTGTGAAGATGCAAACAAATTTTTGACTGTGAACTTGGACTTGACGCAAAGAACTTTAGTACATTGCGAGGTATACTAGATCTTGCATCCGAAAATAGAGTTTTGGGTTCCCAAACTGGAAGGAAATAACCCGTAATGTGGTTTCAACAATAGTCAGTTCGGAATGCATCAAGAGATGATTCATCCTAATATCACAATGGCACACAAAGAAGGAAGCTCAACTTTTCCCAATGATGGTTCAAACAAGTGTCGGTTCTAATTATGTAAAATTAGACACCATGGTGAACTATTTGGCACTAGTAGTAAGCTTCTGATTCTAACTTAATTGGGTTTTATGTTACTAACGGTAATATCTTATCATTTCAAGTTTTCACATTGAGTTATAGTCCCTTGAATATCATTTTAAGTTAAAAGACTCTTTCCTAATTTGTTATTGGTTTCCTAATTTGTTAGCAATTTACTAAATTTACTTTCAACAGTATCACAAAATATGTGGGGAATGAGAAAACTCTTATACATGAACATCTACTGTTCATCTACCTATATTCAAGTGTTTTCAACAAGACAAATTTTTAGGGTTTCTTACTATATTTGAGGTATTTAAATTTGTCTGTTACCTAGTTTACTAAGAAACTCAAACAGCAAGTAATTTCAAGTCTTTAAGATTGTGTCCTAGTTTATTTAGAAGAATTTTGGTTAGTTTCATAAAAATATTAGGTCACCTTCTTACTTTTTTGAGTTCTCTATAAATTGTAGCCTATCGGCATTCTCAAAATATATAGAACAATAAGAACAAAACTTGAGTTTTCTGAACCTTTGCAAGTGTGATACTTCTAGAAAACTTCAAGTTGTGATTCATACAACATAGGTATGAGTCTAATATCTGTACTTAATTAGCTGGTTAAAAAATAGAAAGGTAAACCTGATTAAAATTGTATGATTAAAGTAAAATTAGTGGAATTACTAGCAACACTTACTTCGAAAAAGACGTTTTTCCAGGCTTCCACTAGCCATGTATTCATAGACCAAAAGCCTATGCTCATCCTCACAACAATATCCAATTAGCTTCACAAGATTCGGGTGACTCAACTGCCCAAGATAGTTAACCTCTGCCTACAAATGAAAACAATTTGTACAAGAACAACTATAACTCCCCTATTTGTCTGGCTTCTTTCTAGCAGACAATTGATCTTCTGAAAAGGGAATAAAGAGATACACATCTGATAAAGAGCAATGTTTCACCACCATTTTCTTCTCCTTTCTTTTTTGCCAAGTTTGAGAAATCCAAAAGACATGCCTTTGTATAAAGTGGAACAAAATTTAAAAAATCAGAAATAAATCACTATATTCACTTCTCAATCATTATCTACCCGTGTAATCAAATTTAAAACAAGTACTTTGCATATTCATTGCCAACATATCAAATTCTCATCAAGAAAAGGCCTCTTTACATTCACTTGTTTTCACTATAAAAAAAATTTCATGAGCATAGCGCAAAAGAACAATCTAAAATTCTACCTATTAAACTAACTCATTTTAGAGAGAAAAAATAAAAAATAAAAAATCATAAGCTGAGTAAAAAGGGGAAATACCAGCCATTCCCTGTCACCTTGGAAACCTTCTCGATTAAGCTCCTTAATGGCAACTTGGGTGGTCTTATAACCTGCCCTCACATTCTCATCAATAATTCCTTTATATACAACTCCAAACCCACCTTCTCCAAGAATCAAGTCCGGACGGAAATGCTTTGTAGCCAACCTCATTTCCTCGTATGTAAAGATATCAACATTACTATAAGGTTGATTTTGACGGAGATCCTTCACATCCTTGTTAGCCAAGTGAGTGATGCTTGTGCTTCCATCTCGTTTAGTCAGATCATCACCTCCCATTTCTAATAAAAACCATTCATAATAAGTAACAATTTCAGACTAGAGAGAAGAATCAAAGTGACCTGTAATATCACATTTCTTAACATACATTAAGGACATGTTTGTTTTAAAGGTTTGGGGAGAAAGACATAAGGAAATGAAAAGGGGAAAAAATAAAATAAAATCATTCCTCCGCATTTCTTCACAATTTGGAGAATAAATATTTTTGGCACTATTTGACTTTTCTTTTCTCCTCATTTCTCAACCCTAAGCAAACATCAACAACAAAAGAAGAAAAAAAAGTGTTTCTTTCTTTTCTTCTCATTTCTCCACAACCAAACAAGCCCCAAAAATATAGGAAATCATAAATTGAGTACAACAGAAGGCATTCTACCATCTTAAGTGTAAATTTCACCATCTTTTCGACGCTAAAATAACTCAACCATAATAGGAAGTCCTCAAGAAGTAAAAACCATTTAATTATAACACTAAACTACTTTCAAAAAATGAAATGGAAAACTTGAGCATTAAAGGGAAAAAGAGTACCTGCAGGGTTACTTCTTCCATTGACACTCTGCTGTTGTCCTTCAATGCTGAAGCAAATCCCCATGAAAAAGCCTAACAATCGAAACCCAAAATGGGACTTCACATTTCTAAACCCATTTTGATTCTCAACAGCGTGATCAAATCTCAATAAGGTATCTCGATATTTTCCTGATCGGGTCCGGATTCGATCTGGGTCCGAAGAAATCTGTACTGGGTAGCAGACGACTTCGTGGACTTTTCCGCAGACCGATCTAAGTTGGCAGAATGAAGCAAACTTTGTAATTTGCACCACAAGAAAGGGTAACCGACAGTGATGACTTGAAGAGGAAGTAGCGAGAGTGGTTGGTCTAACTTCGTCCGTTTAGTGCAATGGGCAAATTTATCGCTCCCAATCTTGTTCTTCTCCACTTGGTCCCTTCGGGTCTAGTCTGCTCCCAAGTCATTTGTTTTTATGGACAATATGGTCCAGAGTCTTTTGATTCGTTTGTTTTATAATTCGTGTTAAGATAGTTATTATCACCGCGCTGTGGATTAAATTGTTATATAAACTTTATTATGTGATTAAATTTTTATATAAATATTTAAATTAATATATAGATATTTAAATATTTTTTTACATATTTATATTTTATTACCTTTTAGGTTATCGTAATATAATAAAATAAAATAAAATAAATAAATAAATAAAGGGAACATTTCTTCCTTGTTCTTTTCACCCGCACGACTTTTTCTTCTGCCTCTTGAAACTTTCTGCAAAATTTATGGAAGAATGGAGGTGGGTTGTTGAATAAAAGTGTGCGTAATAATCCTCTTCCTCCATAGCGGACGCATGATCTCATGTTTGATTATTCCGATTTTGAGTTTTAAAAACCCTAATTAGATTGAGATTAGGCCCTATAAATACATATAAACTTCTATTGGTTTAAATCACGAATAAAAAACAACAACTTTCCTGTTTTTCTTTTAAAGTTTTTGTCTTTGTGTTAAGAAATATGATAATTGGAAAATAATGTGCGCATAATTTCATTAATCTGATGATCAGTTTATATTTAAAAAGGTAACATTACAATAATTGAAAAATAAATGAGTATAAAGAAAAAGCTAATTTAATGAGATTGGTATAAGGAAATTTGATTTATTTCCATTAACACGGCCCTCTAGTAGAAGCATGGAGATTGATTGAAAATGTTAAACTTGTTGAAGAAATGATCAAATAGATCGTTGTCGAAAGCTTTTACGAAAATATCGTCTGATATACACGAGAGACATATGTGGTGAATAGTCCAAAACGAAGCTTTTTATGGATAAAGTGACAATTTATTTCAATATATTTTGTGCATTCATGAAAAATAATATTTTGAGTACTAAAAAGTGCAGATTAATTGTCATAGAGAAGAGTCATGGGAATCGGATATGGAAGAACACAATCTAAGAGGTGTTTGAGCCAAGTGAACTCATGAGTCGTGACAACCATGGCTCAATACTTGGCTTCATCGGAGGAGCGAACCATAGTTGTCTGCCTTTTTGTGCACTAAGAGATAGGACTAGAACTAAGCTGAATAACAAAATAGTAGTCGAGCGACGACTGGTGGCACACTTGCCCAATCAGCATCTGTGTAAGTAGTGATATGAAGATAATTATAAGAGATAAGAGAAGATTCCTTGGCTAAGAGTACCTTTGATATAGCGGAGGATGCAAATGGAAGCAATGAGGTATGGCATGCGAGGTGGATGCATGAATTGATTGAGAAAGTTGATGAAGAAAACAATGTATGGATAGGTAATGGTGAGGTACATGTGGCCGTTAGTGAGACGTCGATAATGACTGAGATCATATAGGACCACCAGAATCAGTAAGCTTCAAGTTCTATTCCATTGAAAAGGGAGATGTCGAGTGCTAAGATGACCACTATTAAAGATGATGTTGACTACATACTTTCGTTGGGATATGAAGATGCCAGAGGGGAAACGGGTCACTTCGAGGCTAAAGAAGTACTTAAGAGGGCCTAAGTCCTTTTTCTTAAAGTGGTGAGATAATTGGCCTTTGAAGTGTTTAACTTGTAAAGAACTAGTCTGTGCAATTAAAATATCGTCAACGTAAGTGAGGAAAACCATAAGGATAACCTTGTAGAGAGAGTGAAGGAGTGATCCATGTGAGACTTAATAAAACCTGCATCAAGAAGGATAAATGTTAGTTTCAAAAACCAACTTTTGGAGATTTCCTTGAGGCTGTAGAGGGATTTTCGTAGGCGACACACGTAGGTATCATTTTTTTTTGTAGTAGCTAGGGGGGGTTGCATATAAATCTCCTCATCGAGATCATCATGAAGGAAAGTATTATGAATATCTAATTGATGGATGATCCAATTTTAGAAAAAAGAAAGGACACTAACATAACACATTGTAATCATTTTAGCTATAATAGCAAAAGTTTTCTAATAATCCAACCTTCAACCTGATTGTAACATTTGGCAACTAATCGGGCCTTACATAGCTTAATGGATCCATCCGAGCAAAACTTGGTTTTGAACACCCATTTACAATAAATTGGTTTGTTTCTAGTAGTAAGGGGTTCTAAAGTCAATGTGGCATTCTTATCTGAGACATCGAGTTCAGACTCATGGTCTCTCATGGTGGGAATGGCAAGATACCATTAGATAAGAAGAGGGCTCAAGAGTAGTAGTTAAGGTATGTAAGAAATGTGTATGAGGTGAAGAGAAATGAGTGTAAGAGAGGAAAGAGGATAGCATGTATGGTGTACCTAAGACTGGACAAATGGTAGAGGAGGCAACAAGCATGTTCTTTAAGGTATGAAAATTATAATCGAAAACATATAGGGGAGTGGGTTGTGTGACTAGGTCGGGGTGGATTAGGTGGTGAGGGGCTTGAAATGGATGGTGAATGTGGAGTTTAAGGGATTCATATGGAAGATAGTTTCAAGAGGTTCGGTAACCATGAGAGGAAATAATGGGAGAAGGATAGGACAAAATAGTTGAATAAGGAAATTGATTTTCGAAGAAGGGGGCATCACGAGAAAAAATTATCGAGTTTGTTTCAAGGTTTTAGAGTTTGTACATTTTCTGATTGCTTGGGTAGCCTATAAAAATACATTTCGAAGAGCGATTAGAAAGGCAAAGATATACATAGGAGGAGAGTTTATTAAAAAGAAGTTGAAAATGAGATTTATTTTTCAAGAGTAGGAGTAGGAGTACGGTTTATCAAATAATATGTTGTAGCTAAAATATGTTCACCCCAAAATTAAAGAGGGAGGTTGGCTTGAAAGTGAAGGCACCATGCAATATTTAAAATATGTCAATGCTTGTATTCTACTACCCCATTTTGTTTATGCGCCGGGGGGGGGGGGGGGGGGGTTTCAACACAAGTGTGTTCATGTAAGCATGTAAGATTCCAATTTCAGAGGAATTTTTAAAGTTGGTGAGAAGCAAATTCTTGACTATTATCAATTATAATGCATTTAATAGAAGTATTGAATTGTCTTTTATGAGCATATAATAATTAATTAAAAACCCGATAGTTTCATTATAAAATATATCACATAAATCCAAGTGCATTGAGAAAAATCATCAACAATATTAAGGAATAATGTTCGCCAATGAAAGAGATGGTATAAACACTGCAAATATAACAAAAAAAAAAAAAACTATTAAAAGGTATCATACTTTTATTTGATGGATTCAAAATAGGAAGTCTATTGTACTTTGAACGCACACAAATATCACAAAATATAGTTTTGAATAGTTTATAATTATAGAATTATCAAGATAAGATATTGATACTTCGGTAAGATTATTACGCATGTTATTTTCTTAATAATTAAGAGTGGTTGATCTCATGATCATTGATATTAAAAAATATCAGGATAAACATGTAGATACTTAGTGGGAGACTAAGTTCATGAATGTGGATATTAGATAACCTTAATGGTAACTATACTAATATGTTAATGAGGTTCGTCTAGTTACTATATGTGTTCATGATTTTCAGACTTGAGATCATAATGAAATCTCATACTTGGGGTTCTATACTTTGACATTATTTTAAGAAATCCTAGCCAAGGATCATAAAAACGATAAATCATTAGGTATAAAAATGTTAAATATCAAGATTGTGAGCGATCGAGATGAGACCCATCATTCCAGTATAAAGGAGAGAAAATCCTATGACAAACTATGTTATTTGATGTAATGAAGAAATCCTTACAAAGTATCATGGTAAGAAAATGGAGTTTTCTATAAAGCCATTATCTATATTACATAAAGAGATATTGTTCATAAGATTTATTTATTAGGGTTTAATTGTAAGTCGGTAAGTCTTTGCCTATTCGAAGTGGAACACCATTTTAGAAAAATGGCTTCCAGATATCTGACTCTACCAAATATTTCAAGATTACGGGTTATGCATTTAAAAAACTTTTTCTTAAACCGAAAAAATCCCAGTTTATATTCCATCTAATTCAAGAAACGAAAGACTAGAAAGAGAAGAGGATAGAAAAATGGAAGAGTTATATCGAGCCCATTTTCTCCTCCCATAGTCTTGATCGGCCACCACACTTTTGCCAGAAATTGTCACCGTCATCGCCGCCACTTGTGGTGGTTTTGAGCCATCACCAGACCTATACTAGTTATCCACACGAACAACAACTCTTAGGCTAGTTTCTAGTTTGAATCTCAACTCATGAAATGCAAACTTTGGAAAGGGAATAGGTTGGAGAGAACTCTCTCTCTCTCTCTCTCTCTCTCGTGGGTGGCTAGCCATGTAGGGAATGAATGAACCCTAGGGCTCTCATGTTCCTTTTATATGGAACATGAGCCTTTGACCCTAAGCCCAACTGGCCCTCTAAGGCCTAGTTCCCTTTTAACTTAATGTTTGGATTCTCGGTTCATTTTAATTTTCACTTTCTAATTTCTTAAAATTTTTAAAAAATAAGTAATTACAAATTAAAATCTAACTATGTTAAAATTACAAATTTAGAAATTTACTCAGTAAAATTCATACTTTAATTTGGGCATTTTCATATACTATGAGCCTATTAATATTTTAATGACCAATTGGGTTTTCGCTTTGACCCAAAAAATATTGTTTGGCTTTATGTTTATTAGATCTCTATTCAAAAAAACTTATTTATTCAAAAATATTGTTTGGATATACTAGTAGTGCGTGTGTATACTAAACTTAACAAATTAAACTAATAAATGATTTAATTTTTAAATCAAGTTATCTAAGAACGAGTGAAATTTCCAAAGTAAGATCTTAATCTCTATCCAGTCATTCTTAATGTGTGTGACTTAATAGGTTATACATTATGTCGGTAGGTGGGTCCCATAATAACTTGTGAGTTTTATATTCAACCAATAGATTGGACTATTTACCCTTAAAATAAATTTTAAGTTCAATAATTATTTTGGTCATGTAATATCCCATTCAATTGCTTCCCGTAGTTAAAATAAATTTTAAGTTAAATAGTTATTTTGTAGCCTAAATATTATAAAAGATATATTAGATTAATAATTAAGTAAGACTTGCACATTATAAAGATTAAAATAGAGATCATGTAAGTATAATGTAAAAAGTCCCTCATGGCCAACACAAATTCTGAGTATGTTTATGAAAATGATGGAAACGTAAACATAAAATTTATCATTTGGGTTTATTAGATTAGGATAAGGATCATATAAATAATAATAATAATAATAATAATAATAATAATAATAATAATAATAATAATAATAATAATAATAATAAGGAAAGAGAAAGGGTAGATTGGTAGGTATTGCCGACTTACCCTTCCCTCTCTCATAGTATAAGATAGGTACTAATAATATATATATATAGATAAATATAGCTGTTATAAAAAAAACTAGGCACGTATCATGTCTTAACTACAAAGTTAACATCTCAAGCTGCAACTTCTTATAGTACATACAATTCCCTTTACCTTCGGTGGTTAGTAAATTTCTCACCACTCTCCTTATCTTATGCAAAATTTCAAGCAAAACTTAAGGATTTCCTTCCTTCCTCTATAATTGGGAATCGTTGAAGGTAAAAGTAAGAATTCTAATGTACGTTATAATCCTTGATTTTTATTTGAAGATTCATTATCCAAGTGTTGAGTTGAGATTTAAGAATACGTGTAGACCCTCTTGCAATAATATGTTTTGATCTTCGTAATTGCAAACTGGAATTCGTTAGTATTTGTATCGTATATAGAGTTGATTAATCTTGAATATAAAAAATGTATATATATATAATGGCTATCTATATGTAGGTAAATCAATATATTATTATATTGGAATATAAATAGAAGAATATGAATATATATATGTTAACATGAATGGCTCGACATAGTTGATGCCTTCTATATGAGATGTACTTGATGTCTCGGCATACTTGATGTACTCCATGTACTCAATGTACTCAATGCATCAACGTACTCGACATACTCAACGTACTCGACGCCTCAACGAACTCGATGCCTTCAATATGTGACGTACTCGATGCCTCAACGTACTCGACGTATTCGACGCCTCTAACATGCGACGTACTCGATGCCTCGATATACTCGATGCTTCGACGTACTCAATGCCTCGACTCCTTGACATACTCAAGGCCTACAAAATGGAATGTATCTGTCGCTTGGACGTACTCGACGCCTCTAACATAAATGACTCGATGCCTCAACATCTGCTCTATCAGCAATAAAACTATTTAGATGGGTTAAATTTTATTGAATCATAGAGAAGAATGAATACTCCTTATAAAAATTATATACTTAGAGTAGTATAATTTAGTAGTTTTAACTAGGATATAATAAATACATAGTAAATAGTTAAATGTTGTTCATAAAGTTATTCGATACCAAATTAAATTATGTGTTTCAAGTAGAATTGAGAATAAAATTTTGACTAAGATAAATCCATGCTTGGTTAGGTTGGTAGTTGACCCCAAAACCTTTCAAGAAACTCTTACAAAATAGTACATATGTCAGGTAAGTAAAGTCTCACCTATAACAAGTACGTTTATTATTTCTTCAGCTTGAGATTGATGATATTGATATGAATGCAATATATCATGCAGAACATTGAGTTGATAAAACTATATTGCATGGTGATGTGTTTTTATATAGAATATTGGAATTGAGTTTATATTACTTGAATATATACCTTTTCCAAAAAAAAAAGTATTGAATGCACCATTAGTTTTCATGCAAAGACAACCAAGAGAAATGTTATGCATTTAATTGATTAGTGTGATGCTTGACATGACATAACCATAATATTATAGTGATGTGCTACTTGGTCAGGGCAAACTGAGCGGAGTCGCTGACCTTAGAGATTTTTATTCGATATGATCTAACTGAGAGAGGTCGTTGATCCTAGATGTGATTTGATTAGGGCGGACTAAGCGAAGTTCCTGATCTAAGATATTATTGGTCATAGAGGACCATAGATCATAGTAGTGCCGATAGCAGGATCTTCAGGGCTCATAGCAGTAGAATAAGAAAGAACATCTCATTTGCATAAAAATATTTACAAATATTTATAGAACTATTCAATCGAGTTGTTTAAAAATGTATTTGAGATATGTTTTTAGCATGTGAGATAAAATCTTTACTTACTGAGCTTAGTTTCTAGTAGTTTCTTGTGTTGTAGGTAGGTAAGAGGGAAAGTTATTAGTTTCGTGATCGAGTGAATGAAGTGTGATTAACCTGGTGTGGTGTACATGTGGACCCGACCTATGGTGAGATAGGAAAGTTTAAAAATATATTTTGGGAGGCCTTTTAAAGTATTTTGAGAAGTTTTTAAAGGCAACACTTTGTTTGATTAACAAAGTCATAAATATTAACATGTTTATATATTACCTATATAAATTATATATATATAATTTGTTATGTTTTTTTTTAATCTAGTTGTTGCAATAGAATTAAACAGAGTCTTAAGAAAGTTGAAATTTTTTTGTATCTTTACAAAAGGATTCCAAGTTAGTTAGGTAACACTCCTGCTGGTTATATTTAAATAAAATAAAAGTAATTGTTTTCTCAAAGATATTCGATAAGCAATATAGCTAGTAAGAGGGTGTTACAATGGTGGTATAAGAGCAGAGGCTTAAGCTTTTTTGTATACAAAACCTATATATACATGACATACAGGAGAAAACTTCATTCATTGTAAGTATAATAGTCTTAGAGTAATTATTCAATTTAACTTTGAGTCTAATTGGTAATTGAATTTTTGTAAGGATCTAGGATAGCTATACTAGACAATGGTATGAAGTAGTAGACCGTCGTCATCTCGGGAACCTCTAGAAGTTGATATTTATTTTGATAAGGTGACTAGTTATTTCAAGAACTAATGTGTGACATTCATATTGTTATAGGAATTAAATTATCCTTCAACTCTAGTAGAAAGATGCCAAGAAGTCATATTGCTATTGAGTCCTCCAGTAGACGTGTTGGTAGTTTATCTAATGACTCCAACCAACAAAAGTTGAATGAGTTAAGGAGTCTGACTCAAAGACAAGGTGAGATGTTCGAAACTCTACTTCAAGAATAGCGACAACTTCAAGAAATATTTCTTCAATAGCAACAATAAGTAGTACCCCTTTATCGTGAGAAAAATCCAAACTTTACGGGCGAGATGTTTATGAAGCACAAACCCCTATAATTTTTCGGTGGTCATGGTCCGAGATCGGCTGAGAATCAGATTAGGACAATGGAAAGGCTCTTTAACTGCACAAAGCTCCTAGATAATGAAAAGCGCCGCATGCTTGCTACACAATAATGCAAGTTATTGGAGGGATACCATGACAAAGTATCCATGAAGTTGGAGCAATAACATTGCTGAAATTTTGAAAATTGCTAGAAGGGAAATATATAACCACGACTTTGTTAGAAGAAAAAGAAAAAGAGTTTTCAAATTTGAGAAAAGGTAACCATTCGACTGCTTCCCGTAGTTAGATAAGTTTTGTAGCTAAATATTATAAGAGATTTATTAGATTAATAATTAAGTAAGACTTGCACATTATAAAGATTAAGATGAAGATCAAGTATAAGGTAAAAAGTTCTTCATGGCCAACACCGAATTCCGAGCATATTTATAAAAACGATGGAGAATAAACATAAAATTTTATCGTTTAGGTTTATTAGATTAAGATAAAGATCATATAGATAATAATAATAATAGTAATAATAATAGGAAAGAGAAATGGTGAATCGGTGGGTGTTACTGACTTACCCTTTCCTTTCTCATAGTATAAGATAAGTACTAATAATGTATGTATATATATATTTGTTATCAAAAGAAACCAGACATGTATCATGTCTTAACTACGAAGTTAACATCTCAAGCTGCAACTTCTTATAGTACATATGGTTCCCTTTACCTTGTTGGTTAGTAAATTTATCACCACTCTCCTTATCCCATGCGAAATTTCAAGCGAAACTTAAGGAATTCCTTTCTCCTTTATAATCAGGAATCATTGAAAGCAAAAGTGAGAATTCTAACATACGTCTTAGTCGTTGATGTTTATCTGAAGATTAATTATCTAAGAGTTGAGGTGAGATTTAAGAATACATGTATACCTCTTGCAATAGTATATTTGGCTCTTCGGATCTGCAAACTGGAATTCATTAGTATTTGTGTCTTATATAGAGTTGATTAATCTTGAACCAATATATATATATATATATAACGACTATCAATATGTAGGTAAACAGATATATTGTTATATTGGAATATAAATAGAAGAACAAGAATATATATATGTTAACATGAATGGCTTGACGTACTCGATGTACTCGACGCCTTTAATATATACTCGATGCCTCGATGTACTAAATGCTCGACATAGTAGACGCCTCGACGTACTCGATGCATCGACGTACTCGACGCCTTCAATATGCAACGTACTTGAGACCTTCAATATGCGATATACATGATGCCTCGACGCACTCAACATACTTGATGCCTTGACGTACTTGACACCTTCAACATGTGACATACTCGATGCCTCGACATACTTGACACCTTCTACATGCGATGTACCTGACGGCTCGACATACTCGATATACTCGATGCCTCGACGTACTCGATATACTCGATACCTTGACATACTTGACATACTCGATGCCTATAACATTAATGACTCGACGCCTCGACGTCTACTCTATTAGCAATACAACTTCTTAGATGGGTTAAAGGTTGTCGAATTGTAGAGAATAATGAATACTTCTTATAAACGTTATATACTTCGAGTAGTATAATTGAGTATTTTTAACTAGGATATAATAAATGCATGATAAATAGTTAAACGATATTCGTAAAGTTGTTCGATACCTTAAATTAAATTATGTGTTTTAAGTACAATTGAGAATAAAGTTTTTACTAAGATAAATCCATGCTTGGTTAGGTTAGTAGCTAGCCCCAAAATTGAAAGATTTCATGATAGTACATACATCAGGTAAGTAAAGTGTTTCCTATAATATAAGTATGTTCATTATTTGTTCAGCTTGAGATTGATGATATTGATATGAATGCAATATAACATGTTGAAAATTAAGTTGATAAGACTATATAGCATGGTGGTGTGCTTTTATAAACCATTATTGAAATGAGTTCATATTACTTGAATATATAACTTTTCCCAAAAAAAAAAGTATTGAATGCACCATTAGTTTTCATGCAAAGATAGACAAGAGAAATGTTATGCTTTTAATTGATTACTATGATGCTTGACATTACATAACCATAACATTATAGGGAGGTATTGCTCGATCAGGGTGGACTGAGCAGAGTCACTAACCTCAGAGATTTTTATTCGATCAGGTTTGACTAAAAGAGGTTGTTGATCCTAGATATGACCTGATCGGGGTGGACTGAGCGGAGTCGCTGATCTCAAATATTATTGGTTATAAGAGATCATAGATCATAGTAGTGCCGGCAGTAGCATCCTTAAGGCCCATAGCAATAGAATAAGATAAAGCATCCCATTTGCATAGAAATATTTAAAAAAATTTGCAGAACTAATTAAATCAAGTTATTTATTAATGTATTTGAAATATGTTTTGTGCATGTGACATAGAATATTTACTTATTGAGCTTTTAGCTCATAGTAATTGCTTGTGTTATAGGTAGGCAAAAAGGAAAGTTAGTAGTTTCGTGATCAGGTTAATAAAGTGTGATCAACGTAGTATGGTGTACATATGAGCCAGACTTTTGATGAAATAGGAGAGTTTAAAAATATATTTTGGGAGGCTTTTTAAAGTATTTTGAGAAGTTTTTAAGAGCAGCACTTTGTTTTAGTAACAAAGTTGTACATATTATTATGTTTATATATTACATATATAGCATATTATATTTTTTTTTAATCTAGTTGTTGGAATATAATTAAACAGAGTCTTAAGAAAGTTCAAATTTTTTTGTATCTTTATCAAAGCATTCTAAGTTAGTTAGGTAACGCTCCTACTGGTTATATTTAAATAAAATAAAAGTAACTGTTTTCTCAAAGATATTTAATAAGCAATATAGCTAGTAGGATGGCATTATAGATCATCTCTATGATGAATTAACTTAAACCACTATACCCATATTGCCTTCTAATAAAAAGATATGGGTCGCCCTTATAATTAGAAGTTCAAGAAACCTCACAAGAACCTGTGGTGACTATTACTGTACCAAACTAATAATTGCATATGTGTTATAGTCCCAATTAGTCATAGGGTATGATCTAATTATTAAACCCAACTAGACTAACAATATGAATAATGTGAGTTCTTATGCAACTTGGACAGTTGATTTACTTACTTTTTTCCTACCATACTATTTTATGCTAGGATTTTTACGTTGTGTAAGATACATCACTCATAGGACTACCCGTACAAGAATACATGCCTAATGGTTCACCTTATTAGTAATCGTTAAATAGAGTCACGTTCAGTATTGTTAAAGCATGATATCTTGTACGTCAGTACTGAAGTGATCTCAAGTTTGAGCATCACAAATACAATAGCCACTTGAAAAGTCTCATCAATAGTCAATATTATTACCATTAAGACTTGTCCAATGATCATGTTCAATGATTAAGTCTCTACTAATCACGTTTATGCCTATCTCGATATTCACCAATATCGATGATTTTGAGAACATCATTCTTCTTTGTTGAAGTGTATGTAATAGTCATTCCAGATTGTTATTATCCCATCATGATAATTTTATGTCTATAAACAATTTGGATCTTGGATGTTCAGCTTCTTGGATCTCACCAAGTGTGATCACTATCACTGTTTCAAGTTCAAATCTAAGACCCGAGAATCTATCAGCTATGTCATATAATCAATATACATATAATGTCATTTCCAACATAATGAAAACTAACATGATAGACTAAATGCTCATTTACATACAAAGTATTTATTTAGTTGATAACTTATATAGATTAAGACTAATTCACGTAAGTAAATAAACCTATCGTGTCAAATCCGATTAGCTTGACGGGAATTATACTTTCATAAAGGGATATTGTTTACATCACATAAAAATATATTGTTCATATGATTTATCTATTGAGGTTTAACATGAATCATACTTGGAGACAAATGGGAATATTGGCTAAATAGAAAAATTGAATAACAAAATATTAGTCATATGGGTTCTTTCAAAAGATACTGTACATTTCTTATCTCACAAAAATCTTGACACTTTGCTATAAGTTAATATTTGTTTAGAAGTTTTACTTTGAAAGGTAGTTTTAGAGTTAAACATATCTATTTGTGACTTAGATAAAATCATGAATTTGATGAGTCCATCCTACTTTCAAAATGTAAAACTTAGCTAGTCACACACATAAAAGACTAAAAATAGCTCAAAGGGTATTTTTGTAATTGGAGAATATATGAGAACAATTATATCAATAATATGATTATGGAGTATAATATTAAGTAAATGAATGAATTTGGTAACTCGGTATCATCCAACACTGCTAGCTTAACTAAGTGTGTTACATCGGATTAATTAAAAATTAATTATTTGTATTAAAAATTTAAATTGATTAATATGATTAAGTAATGTATTCTTATTTATATGAATTAATTAATTCTTAACTAGTCTTATATGGCCGAAATTATCATTGAAGAGTTGATGGACACTTTGGTAATTTGATAATTAGACTTCTATCAATTAATTGAGAAGTAATTGAAAGTCAAACTTTGGTCAAACACCATCTTATGACCAGCCACGACGTGTGGTAAGCATGTGATTTCCTTCTTCATGTAACAAAGCGATTATCAGGAATAATTAGAGTAATTATCATGTAAATTATTTAATTAAAATAATTAGAATTTTATTAGAAGAAGAAACCTCATTGTTTCCATCCTTTGGTTGGCCAACACATGTGCCAAACATGTAATTTTTCCTTTTCATTTACTTAAGTGATAATTATGAGTAATTAGAGTAATTATCATGAATGATTATTTAATTAAAGTAATTAGTGTGTTACTAGAAGTAACTTCATACCTTCACTATAAATAGGTCGTCTGGGGCTCGAAATTATTCATCCTAGAATTTATAGGGTTGTCCAAAGTCCCAAGAGGAGAAAAGCTGTCTTACTCCAATTAAAGTTTTGACAGTTCTTGAACAACCTAAATGAAAAATCTTTAAAGTGAAATAAATCTGTGTGAATCAAGTTTAGAAATTAAATATTTGGGTGACTCAGTAGTTCTTCCCATTGATCTTCTTGATTTCGATGGGCGATGAAGTTTTTCTAATTGGTTTTGGAAGCGATACAAGATATATGAAAAATTATGCTTCAATTTATTTAATAACTTCCTACTTTGATCTATGTTTTACGGTTTTAAATAGTATAACCTGTTCTTGACTTCATAAGTTCGTATGTGATCTGAGTAAAATTTTAAAATAATGTTTCCAATATAAGTTTCCGTAGGAATTTATACGATTTTAATGAACAAAATGAGAAATCAAGTCATTTCAAAGGGCTTGAGAGTATCATGGTAATGGTAATCAAGAGAGCTAACATTATTTTGAAGAGATGTAAGAAAGATGTCCCTTGTGTAGTCCCATTATGCGTAGTCGGTGTGGGATTCTTTTTGTGTTGGATAGAGTGCCATCACAAAAAGGTAGCTTATGTGTAGCGTTAAGGGTCTGAGTGATCATATGTTACATTAGGAGAAAGTGTCCCTAATGAGTTGTTTGGAGATGAGCATTGGGGAATCATAAGGATGAAGAAAGTAAGGGGATAATATCTGTAAAAATAGTATCTGTAAAAATAAAATAGAACAAAAAAATTAAGATAGAATAAAATAGAAATAGAGAATTCAACCGAGACCTGTTATGCAACAGTTTCTTTAAAACAGATTCGCCCTCTCACGTCGGTGCAGAAGGTTGAACGGCATCTATCTCCCAGGATACAACGGAGACGAATAGAAGCGGCGCATCACCGAACTATTCCCGGTGAATTCAAACAGTGGCTTGAACTCTACCATACTAGAAACTTAGAACTCTAAAGAGAATAATAAAAAGAGAGAGCTTTCGATTTTTGTTGGTGTTTTCAAATGAGAGGAATATATCAATTTATAGGCTCATGAGGAGAGAGGAGATTAATTGAAATTAATTTAGGTTTAATTCAGGTTTAAATATGATGAAATTAAATTTCATCTTTTTATTTTCAACTTTTCATCTTCTGCGGAAGATAAAAAAAATATCTAGGAGAAAAACAAAAAGAGGGCCAAGGCAAACTTGGTTATTTTCGAGCCGACATTCGGCGCGCTCAGGTGCAGGCGCACACGAGCCAAGCCCCGATTCGGTCCAGTTGCAGGCGCGCAAAAGAGAGAGTATTCTAAATATTTTATTACCCATTAACAAATGTGCAATTCTATAAAAACGCTCTCCCACTTGTTCTCCTTTCCAATGTGGGATAAAATTTCTCATTTACTTTTTCTCCTTCAAACCATTCCAATGGTTGCACTTTGAGATTCAATTTCTCATTCACCCATTAATCATTTTGAGCGTACTATATACTGATTCAAAGCTCTTACAGAAGAAAATCTGAATCAACTTTGACCTTTCGTTAACACGAAGTGGGCCTCACTCAAAATTAATTATAAATATAGCATGTTGATATGCTAATTTTTCCAACAACAACAAATGCTTCAACTTAGGGAATAAACCCATAAACATAGTACCTATTCCATATACAAACTCATTTAAAAATAAACTAAAAAGATTCAGTACCAATATCTAAATTAACAAAATCGGATAGGAAAATTTCATAAAAATATTATGTTCGTTGTCTTCTTCATAGCGTTGTTGGGCACACTATTTACATGTCCAAGTTATTGTGATTGAAATATCTTCAGAGGAATGAATAGTTTGGACATAGAAATGAAACATGCTATTATTGAAGGCCTAGGTCGGCCGACCATTTGGGAATTATTTGACCATCTCTTTGGTTAATTTCTTTGTGAGTTTAGATTGATCATTATGTAATTTAAGAAATTACCATTTTACCCCTATTTGTTGTCCTTCCTTAACCTTTCTCATCTTTTATTATCCTTCTTGATCTCTCTTGATCTTTCCTTATCATTCTCGATCTATCTTGATATTTCTCGGGTCTTTCATGGTCTTTCATGGTCTTTCTTGGGTCTTTCATGGTCTTTCTTGATCTTTCTTTTTGTATCTAATTCGGTTCTAATAGGTTCCAAGTCGATCAATGAATTATAGTCATTGTAATCATTGTTAGTCTAGCATTCTAGGTGGTCCTCTTTGTCAAGGTAGTTATTCTGATGAGTCATCACTTGAAGGTCATATATCGTACCTCTCAATGACGTGGTTTACGTAAATAAGAAATTTTTCTTAATTGCCCGGGTAGATTTATTCTGTATTAGTTTAGCGTAGATAAAAGTTCATAGGGGATTACATAAGTATATTCCACTGGTTTCATTAATTTCATATTCGCCTATGTTTTTCGCTAATCTTTCCCAGGCCTTAGCTTCACTATTCATTAAAATTCTTGCCCCAACGAGACTCTCGAGTGATTGCATCTCATTCTGGACCGCTCTCTAAGACTGTCCCACCATTGGGACACTTCCCCTTTCTAGTCTATAACAACTAGGGATATCTAGCGCCTTAAACGTCTAAACAATGACGCTAGTCTAGTCTTATGCATTAAAATAATCTACAGTTCTGCTAAACATAGGTGGTTGAGAGCTTCTAACTTGTCTTATATATTCATTCACACTTCTGAGTAGGGCTGATCCTTGTATTTTCAATGGATCCATTGAATACGAAGGTGCGGTTGATCCAGCCTCAAACATGATTCTTATAAGAAAGTTTATCCATAACTCAAATTCAACTTAAGATAAAGTACACTTATGGCGAAGGAAGTTGTCGCCCTGCATCTCTTGTACATATTAGATTTGTAATGAGCTAAAACTTAGTAAGTGATAAACGTACACAAGCTATCGTAATACAAACAACATATATAGAACATTAACAACTATTTCATAAACATTTAAAATCATTTAATGGAAAACATCAATCATTCCTTCATTCATCGTATATTTATCATAAGTTTTGTCAAGCATATAAACAATCATTTCATACGTCATCGGAGAATATTTTCCTTCTTTCGTTACATAGTTATCATAAGCATTATTCCTTGTATACTATGGATGCCATATGTACTTTATGGGTGTTCCTTTCTTTTCTTTGCATAAGCTTATGAACAATAGCCATTACTATCATCCTACAACATTTATAATATATCTGAGCCTGGTGATAAACGATAGCTTTAATATTGAGTATTGTCTTACAACATCATTGATATCATCTAATTCTAAAACATAAGCTAGCAAGAGTATCTCAAATACCATCTTCCAAAAGCAACATTAATATCATATGAATCGGGAACATAAGTTAACGACAATATCTCAAATACCATCGTCTTATAGTATTTTAAACTTTGACTTACTTGCTCATTACCCTTTTATATTCATAATCATTATCCTCATGCCTACACGCTATGATGCATGCTCATACGTATGCATCATAGCCAATCACCATCATTATCATATTCATTATCTTGTACTCATTTGAGTTCATAAACATGCAGATAAACCATCTTCATTGTTATCTTCATAATCATAGTGCGTGAGATTGATTAAGTTCTACACCACACTGATTGGAGGATCTCACAACCAGTTATAATTTTATCTAATTTTAGATTAGATTTATTTAACTATGAAACTAATTTTTATAATAGTTAATTCAATCATCTCATAATTAATTAACTTAAATCTTCAGGCTAAGTTTGACTTCTAACAAAGTGTTTAGGTCACCCGGGAGATGAGAAGTATAAGCATCATCCACAAGAACCTGTTATGACTAGTAAACAAAACATGTATAATCCTTCCATCTCCACAATATCTCGATTAATCCTAGAGCATGGTTTAACTGTTAATCCTACTACACAAACCATATGAACATATTACATTTTTAATAAACGGAGATAATGGACATACTAGAACTCTGTTAAAACCATGTTATTTTATAATGACTTCCCATTCCATTAAAGCATATATATATCATAAGATTTATTTCATGAAATACAGGATTGATGGATCCCTTCTTGGCCACTCAAAACCTTCATACATGACACCTTATACCAAAGAGTTAAACCTTTGTAACTGTTGGCTAGAGTCTTTTAGAATGATGTCAAAATATAAGGTATGTATATAAGATACCATAATGATCTCAGGTCTTAAAATCACATGCACTATAAGAATTAGACAAATCTTATTAACAATTAGTATTCTTACAATTAAGATTCATCTTACGATCATGTTTAATATACTTCACTAAGCATCTACATACGTATCCTGGTATTAATCCAACATAAATTGCTATGAGACCAACCATCCAATTAGAGAGATAACATACGTGATAGTCTACCATGATTATCGATGTGCTTCTCGATAATCCTACGACTACATAATTCAGATCTATAAGCTTTGAGACATTTACATCTCATCTAACATGATCTCGATATAATTTTAAGTGCATTGCTTAATATCTTGAACTTTATCATGATATGCATCTAACGATCATGGAATATATTAAGTCCAATAATAATTAATAGACATGATAAATCAGCTACCTTCTTTAATCAATAAATAAGTAACATTTATTCTCTATTATTGGGCCATAAATTATTGAGGAGCTAAATCCAAAGTGGTGGCTGCTACAAGAATGGAATAGTCCAAAACATTCGCTTTTGAAAGAATTTGAACTAGTTGTTCCACATTTATTTCTATTCAATTTATATATAGACATAATACAATGTCTCACTCTCAGAGGTGGCCCTTGAGTTCAAATTATCTTGGTCTAATTTGTATCGATATCAATAATAGTTTTTCAAGTTTGTAGGTCCTTGATTATAAGTTCTCGTTGGCCATGGTGTATAGGAACTAGGCTATCTATCGCTATTAAACCTATGATTATTGAAACAAAAGTTTGTGCACAAGTCTTTGGTATAAGTTTATTTTACACAAGTATATTACGTTGTCAGGTCATAACTTGATTGGCTTGAAGAGTATATATTTTCAATTTCCCACTTACAATAAAAAAATCATTTCTGAATTTTATTCACATCTTTTGAAAATGGCGATCGAATTTTTGTTGGAAAGCATCTTATTTAGTGGATATGCTATGATGTCGTTAGTTTCAACCCTTTCTATAATTACATCTTCCCTCATGACTATCTCTTGGATCCTGTGAAAATATGGTAGCACGTGTTTGAATTTTTAATAAGAATTGGTTCCTTCACTTGTGCAGTAGCATTGTTGTTATCATAGTATACTATTATTGGATAAACAATACTCGGAACCATACCAGGTTCGTTACAAATTTCTTCATCTAAATAGCCTCCTTTCTTTCTTTTAAAGCTGCAACGTATTCAGCTTCTTTGGTAGAATTTACTATCATTTTATGTTTGGTTTCCATCTAACTACTCCCCATTCAATACAAGGATTAACCTCGATATATATTTGTTATCATCAATATCTGATTGAACCTAAAGACTGTTAAACACTCAATTCTTAAAGCAGCTCCTTCATAAATCAAGGATACATCTTTAGCCATTCTCAAGTATTTCAAAATATTCTTGACAACAGTCCCATGCTTTTAACCTAAGATTACCTTGAAACCTAGTCATAGTACTTAGAGTGTAGGCAACATTATATTGGGTACATAACTTAACATACCTAATAAAACCTATAGCTAAAGCATAGGGTATATTACTTATCTCATCCCTCTCTTGTGGTGCTTTTGGAGACATCTCTTTAGAGAGGTAGATTTCATGACTCATTGGTAAAAGTTCTCTCTTGGAATCTTCAATGCAAAACTTTTTTAGCACTTAATCTATGTAAGTTGATTGGGTCAAGCCTAGTAGTCTTCTAAATCTATCCCTATAGATCTTTATTCCCAAAATAAATATTACTTCACCTAGATCTTTCAAGGATAAATTCTTTGATAGTAATAACATGAAGGAATGGAGCATAACTCCATTTTCAATGAGCATTATGTCATCCACGTATATAATAATAAATGTTATAAGACTCTCACAAACCCTTATATACATACACGGATCATCTTCATTCTCAATGAAGTTAAATGATTTGATTGTTTCATCAACAAAATTTTCTCAATCCCAGATGCTTGTTTTTTATATTCCATTAATAGGCCTTTGTAGCTTACACAATTTTTTTTTTAATGTTTTCTTTATATATGAAGCCCTCGGGTTATATCATATATATATCCTCCATGAGGTTACTATTTAAGAAAGTGCTTTCATGTCAATTTGCCATATCTCTAATTATAGTAGGCTGCAATTGGAAGCAATGTTTTAATGTATTTTGCCATTGCTATGAGTGGGAAGGTTTCATCATAATCGATGCCTTCTCTATGTAGGTACCTTTTAGGAATAAGTGTAGTCTTGAAGGTTTCAATTGTTCCATCCACCTCCAAATTTCTCTTAAGGACCCACTTGTAGCCTATGAAAATATTCCTTCAGGTGCATCTCAGAATTGATATTCGATTGGCGAACATGGAATCAGTTTAAATTTCATGGCTTGGAGACATTTCTCAGAATTTGGGCTACTCATTGTCTTAGAATAAGTTGTAGGATCATTCTCCATGAGCGGACTCTTACCCAAATTTTTTACCAGGAATTTTTAATGTTCGGTTCCACTAGATACATTACTAGATCTATGAACCTATTTTGTAGTATGAAGTATCACACATAATTTTCTCTCATCGAGGTACCTCGATAAAAGGTTATGAAGTACTAGGATTCTACGTCTTATTGTTTCTTTGTGTCTCTTGAACTTCACTAAGTTCAACCTTACTCCTACAATAAGCCCATTCTCTAAGAAGGTGACAAGTCTCACAACAAACACATTTTTTTTCAATGGGGTGATAGTAAGTAGTATCCTACAGTTTCTTAAGATAACCCATAAAATAACACTTTTCAGACCTGTCTCCAATATCTCTGCTTCTTGCTTCTGAACATAGACAGGATAATCCTGTATAGATTATGGGAAAATGTTTCCCTCCTTTCCTTCCATACATCATAAGGAGTAAAAGTTAAAGATTTTGAAGGAATCCTACTAGTGATGTAACCGGCGATTTCTTGAGGGTGACCCTACAACGATAAAATGAGATTAGTGAAACTCATCATAGATCAAAGTATATCAAATAGAGTTAGAATTCTCCTTCCTGACATACCAATAAACTATGATATTCTAGGAGGAGTCCACTAAAAGATAATCCCATTCTCTTTTAAGTAGTAAAGAAACTTATGGTTTAGATATTCACCACCTTAATTTGATTGAAGTATCTTAATACTTTTGACAAGCTATTTTTTAACTTCATTTCTATATTCCTTGAATTCTTAAAAAATTTGGATTTATACTTCATAAGATATATAGCCGAATCTGAATAGATCAATGTTATGAAGTACGAATCTGAAAGTAATATGCTCATCAAGTCAACAGGGGTGACCCGATTTGGTAACTTATTTATGAGAATCAATTTTGAATTGCATAAATCATCGATATAATTAAATACATAATACGTAATTAGAGCATATCATATTCTGTTATGCAATTATTAGATTTAAAATAGCAAATTGCATGCATCATTGAGTGTTTGCATACTTTATAGAATCCCGGGTCTAAGATATACACTTAGATTCATGATGGCGATCGTAATAGGTGGGATCCAAGTTGGTGAGAGTCTAAGATCCAAATCCTTTATAGTCATGAGATTGTTATGATAGGATAATGACAATCTGAAAAAATTATTCCATGCGCAAGAAGAATGATTATCTTATATTCATCAATATTGGATGATATTAGGATAGACATGTAGGTAATTAGTAGAGACTAATTATTGAAGGTGATCACTTGACAAAATCTCATTGGTAATAGTAATGACTGTTAATTAGTTTTGTCGGTGACTATGGTATATGTGATTCTCAATCCTGAGATTACCATAGTACTAACATACTAGATATAATATTTTGTTGTTAGTCTTACATGGCCTTCGCCATAGGTTACCAAAAAGGCAATTTATTGGACATGTGTTCGACTATATGCAGTCTCTTTATGATGAGATCCATCATCTCTATGACGGGATCCATTATTTATTGGGCATGATTTTCATACCATTATAATTTTTGGGATTAACTATTTTAATAATGTCAATTTACAATTGTTAATTTCTTCAATTTTGAACTCTTTCAAAATAAATATTAATCCATAGTTGTTGAATTTGAAGAAAATGAATAATACAAGAAGCTTTAATTTGTTAAACTCTTTCACTAAATTCAAGTTTCCCATAAAGCAAAAACTAGAGTCCAATTCTAATATTTTAAAGTACATCGACTATCACAAAATTAAATCTTTATAGCATTTATAGTTCCATTTAATATTTTAAGGTGAAAACTTTAAGTATTACAGAATTGGGCCCATTCAAATATTTGCAACATCGACTATTAATGTGTTTACAACATTTGCAAACACATTTATTTCAAATAAACAACCATTAATGCTTATTACCCAATGACATTAAATTTCACAATTGATATTCCGGAATTTTTGGAATTTAATCATCGCTTCATCGAATAGCCCAATCAAGGCCTAAACTCAATATGTCAAAGATATTGTGCCCGATTCTTTAAAACCGGTTTAAATTTAGTTAATAACCCAAATAGTAGAATCCTCATTTTAAATTTTAGGGATTCAGCTTGGCCAGCCAAGTAGGCCATTGGGCGGCAGCAACCGCACACGCACGGGCAAGTGGCAGCGCACGCGGCATCCGGCCACTGCCCAATGGCCTGCTCGGCTGGCAAGTTGACTCACTCAACTTTATTAAATGTTTTCCTACTCATTTTCGGCATTCAAAATCTGATTAACACTTCCAGGACAAGTTTTTGGGTACTTTATCAATTTTCCAGCAAGCAATGTTTTCACAAAACATCAACAAACTCATCCAAAAATCACTCAAATCATATCATCACATTACATGGATTATGCCGGGACTTCTAGCATTCAACTAATGGTTCTTATACCATTGTAAGTTTCTGGCCCTTCACACGTCACGGAGCAGAATCTATTTTCAAAAAATGGATTCGTGACATCTGGATCGAACAAATACATAAAGGATCAATAGTTGATGTTATGCATTTCATGCATCCAAAATTACTGATATTTTAAAACTTTTCTAATCATGAAAAACAACTAGAAATTAAATGGAATAAGGAGAATTATATCTAGCCCAACATCCTCCGAGAACCGGCCCGATCTTCACCCAAAATGCCTCCGCCACCATGTAGTGGCTTCCCGCTGCGAATGTCGCCCCCCAAAATCGTTGTTTCTGGATCTTTAATCATTATCTGACATCTATACTAGTCAACACAATCAATGACTCACCATTTAAATCTTAAACATTAACTCTTATTGTTTAAAGAAAAGAATAATAAGATGGAGAAAATTTTCTTTTAACTCTCTCTCTCTCTCACTTCTCTTTGGCGGAACTTTGTTATTATTGGAATCCTAAGGATTTGTGTCCCTTAAATAGGAGACACAATCCCTATTGGCCTAGCCCTACTTGACCCATTACACTCAATTAAACTTTCATTGTGTTTGGGTTTCCGGAAGCTCATTTTAATTCTTAATTTCTGAAAAATAAATTACTAAATAATTTTCAATTAAAACTTTATTTACCCATAAAATATAAACTTTAATTTTTAGCCCGTTTAATAACCCAATTATGACCATTAACACTTTAATGACTAATCGATCTTCCCTTTAACCCCAAAATATTTATTGACACTAAATTTACTAAATCTTAATTTAATAAATTTACCTTGTCAAAAAAATATTTTTCTTATTAATTATTTAATTTCAAATCAAATTCAAGTCACACTTTAGATAGTAGTGTAGGTGTGACCTAAATTTAACAAATTAAACTAATTAATGATTTAACTCTTAAATCAAGTTCATAATTGAAAACGTCAAAATTCTTTCAAGTTTTGAACGAATAGTGATCCAGACGATCTTTATGTGTGTGACCGAAGGTTCTATTTTACGTCGGTACGTGGGTCCCATAATACTTGCGGGTTTTATCCATTCAAATGAATGGGACCATTTGACCTTGAACACATTTTCAAGTTAAATAGTTAATACAATCATATTAGATGATTATTATTAACTCAAACCACCATATCCAAATTGGCCTCTAACGAGGCGTATAGTCTACCTATGTAATGAGAAGTGTGGATACCTCATCAAGAACTATGGATGACCATTATGATACAAGATTGAACTTTTAATTCAATAGTTAAATCCTATGGGATAGTTTATGAATGCAAATTTCTTTATGAATGTCATATATGCTCATGAAATATTGACAATGGATTAATAGAAAACTCTTTTCATACCATTATAGTTTGAAAGAGTTTAACATGTTAGATTAAAGAGTTAATCTCATGCTTGATTAAGAGTTAATCATGAATAAGCATGAATGATTAAGAGTTAATCATAATGAACATGTTTAAACAAATAAACTACAAACTCAGTTTGCTTGATTAAGAGTTAGTCATGCAAATCAAAATTTGCATTTATTTTGAAGAATGCCGAAAATTACATGTTGTACCATATTAGATTACTTGAATGGATTGGAATGAATATTGATCAATGTTAACAATAATCATGCATGATTGAAATATCGTATGAATGAGTGATTCGAATGTAGATTCTCATTACATTGAATGTGTGATGGATTCATGCATACATGGATATATTGTTGATAAGATAACTAATAATCCCTTCTAGCTTATATTAAGCTTGAAAATCATGTAAGAAAGTCTTACATGTCCATTCCAAAGTGTTACAACTAATCCAATTATTAGGTGAAATTGTCCTTAAATGGATATAAGATGCATGCGATCATATCATTCCAATAGTATGTGGCTATGACATGTAGGAGTATTGTTTGAGTGGATGTTATGTCACATGAACATTTTGGATTAAGTTTAACTAGTATAAATATGGTTGGCTACAACACGTGAGACCATATTTCCTAAAGGCAATAGAAGAGTTATATAAGATATAACTACAGGTAAAGTTTTGTTACTTCATATGAATATTTATGATTGGCTATATAGCATATGGGACCATGGTATTCATATGGACGTCCTCTACCTAGTAGAAGAAAAGTGTTTTATCCCGATTCATGAAAAAAAAGGGATAACATGAATTGTAGAAAAATAGTGGGAGTCTGGCTAAAATTAAATACACTTAATTTTAGTATTTGATGCAAATTTACTAAAAAGTATTGAATTGTTTGTTTTCTTTTAAAAATAGTCATGGCGAATAGTTCATTAAGATCCATAATAGAAAAAAACAAGTTGGTTGGATTTAACTATCGGGATTGGTGAAGGCAACTGAGAATTCTTCTCAGAAATGAAAAGCTCTTAGAAGTTCTTACTCAAAAGGTTATCAATATTCCTAGAGACGACACCACTGCTGAGGAGAAAGCCACATGGAACAAGTGGTTGACCCTAAATGATGAGACCCAATGCATCATGCTACGTCTATGTTGGGCAAAATCTAAAGGAAATATAAGAAGATGCATGTTGTCGAGATAATCGACAACTTAGATGCGATATGGGGAAAAGCTAGTCGTATTGAAAGGTATGACACTTCGGAGGAGCTGTTCCATATAAAGACGGTTGAGGGCACTCCTATTGGAGACCTTGTCCTAAAGATGATAGAATTCATAGAGAAGCTAGAGGGTCTAGGTTTCAAGATGGACTACGAGCTTCTGAATGACATAGTCATTCAATCACTTCAAGAATACTTCTGTTTGTTTGCTTTGGACTACCACATGGACAAGTTAACTCCAACTCTTCATGAACTGCTAAAAATACTACAAAGAGTTGTAGAATCTTTGAAATCTAAGGATAAGATTGTGTTGCTTATAGGAACGCACCAAGCTAAGAATGATAAAGGGAAGTTTTAGAAAGGACCCAAAGGTGCAAATCTCAAGGCAAAGAAGGACATGGGTAAGAAGACCAAAAACAAGGAAGGAAAGTGTTTCCATTGCGGTGAGACTAGCCATTTGAAGAGAAATTTTGTGACTTTTCTAGTTTGTTTTGAGAAGAAGAAGCCAGAAAAGACTTCGGGTACATTCTTAAGCTATATCTTCCATTAAGCTTTATTTTAGTAAGGTATTAGATAGCAAAAACGAAAGGAACTCATACTTTCTTTAATATGCAAAGCCTAAGAAGTAAAAGGAAATAGCTTAGAGGAAGGAAAAAAGTGATCATGCTATGTATTGAAAATGGAGAAAGGAGTTACAATATTAACCATAGACTATATTCACTTAAGTTTAGTCTTATCAATTTTTTTGGACATATACATTGTTGTAAGGTTTTTTTGTAGAAAATTTAATAGCTTCTCAACATTTTGAACAATATTTTATTATATATCCATTCTAGTATTAATTTTTAGGAAATGGTCCCCTCTCTTGAATGGTATGCTTCTTTATTAAAGTTGATAAGAATAGCTTAAAAATAAGATTGAGAAAAATGATAAATTTTAATAATAATCAAAATGAATATTTAGCATAAATTGACTAGATCATTAGAAATGAAATAAAGGCATGCTTAAATTAAATACATGGATGCATTATCCATAGTGTTTGTGAAACAATTACAAACAAGCAATGCACATATTTTTATGAGGACCAAATTTCTCTTAAATAGTTTTAAAGGAAAAACTGGCTTTGGTTGTAAGCATCTAAGTACATGATGATGTACATAGATCAAACAACAAATGCTAAATCAAGATTGTTTCTTTCTCTCTTTGAATCCACATTCAAATTCTCTAAGATTTTCGAAATTAAAGTCTTGGGAAGACATGAAATTTGGAAATAAGAGAAAAGGGAATAAGGATAAAATGAGAAAAATGATCAAAATAAAACATAGGTATTGTTTTAAGATGAGATCATAAAACATGATACAAATGTTGATTTCTTATCAATAACAATACCTAAAACAAAAAATATGATGTTATTCAGTGAAGTCTTCGTAGAACATATCATAAGCGTATGATGATTTGATACAGAGAGATTCAGATATACTGATAAGACTTACATACTGAATGCACAATTTTTCAATAATAAGCTGTGTCAAGTACATCACCATAATTTTAGTATTTGGATCTTTTAAATCTATGTCCATTCATCCACATGAGATATAGGTAAGGAAAATTGAATCTTCATCCATATGAGTTATGGATGTAGCAAGAATGATTTGGATTAAAAGGGAATAAAGTTTAACAGAATAAAATATTTTGTGAAACCATACTCATAGATATTGAAGTATATTTTCTCTAGAATTCTAGTAAGCTAATTCCATTTAGCTGATAACTATTTTTTTTTTGGAAGGATATAAATCTCCAAATGGACAGTGGTAGTAAAAAATTTCTTGAAAAGAGTTTTCAAGTGTCACAAAAAATTTCAATTGACTTGAAGAAACCAAATTAACTAAGAACCTCAATAGAAGAAATCTTCATGTGAAGGAATTGTGATTCCTTCGTGTATACTGATTAAGGATCCATATGAAAATGAGACCTCTTTTCTTTTCCTGAAGCTAGGAGAAATAGTCGTATGAGATACAAGCTGAAATTTTCATAAAATAGTCATTAAGATGTCATATGCCTAATCTAATTATTAGAGCATGCATCCAAGATAAGGGAATCTAAAGGACAAACCAAAGTTGTTTGATTTGTGATAGTAGATCACTTGAGTGTATGCTTGAGATAGTGAGAGTAACACCATATTTTTCTCCTGAATGAACATTCAATGAGTTTGAAATAGTTAAAATGCCCAAAAAAAAAAATGAAATGTGGTTATTGGATACTTAACTTTCATAGAAATTTTAGGTAAATTACTTGAATCTATTGTGATATATTTAGAGAAAAAGGCTTGTTGGGCTTTGCCTAAAGATGTATATAAGCTGAGTACTAAAATATTTAGTACAAAAGATTCCTGCAAATGATGAGGTGATGATGTCATGAAATGTTTCTCTTCGAAGCATGTTAGTCCAAACATGAAGGAAGATAAGGCGAAGGAATTGATAAAAACCCATATGAGATCGTTGGTTTTATTGTCATTATGTACATGATTGGACATATGTAATACTTTAAGCGTTAAAGATATCGTGTAAGGAGTTCGATAAGATTGCATCAAGATGCAAATTTGATTGTTGCAAGATTCTTGAGAAGAACTAACAATATTTAATCCTATGAAATATCCGGGTTGAAATTTTGAAATTTACACAGATTTGAAATTTCAATTCAATGGAAATAAAACTACTTCCAGATCATGTTAATTGAAATTAGTTAAATGGAGTAAATTCATACGTAGCATAAACCAATGAAATTAACAAAATGATTGAATGAACTTTTGTAAGTCAAAATGTTGTGTGGATTAATAGTTCATGAATGAACTAAAAGGTGTTCTAAGTGTTAAACGATTACAAAGTATAGTACATTGATAATTAGATGCTCAGTTAAAGCGATAGGCACCAAAGCTCTAATCAATAATTGAAACACGCTATGCCTGATTGTTAATAAGTTCGAAAGTGTTTCGGGAATTAAATACAAATGAAGAACAAACAATAGAACATAAAAGGAACCACACGTTAAATAACTTCACCAATAGAAGTTTAAAATCGCCATCTTGGTAAAATGTGATTGTAAACCTTCAATATTTCTAAACTAGGTATAATAATGGGAAAATAAATTTAAAGGAGATCTTTTTAGTAATTTTTAAAAAGGTTTTTAAAAAATAATTTTAGAGGTTAAAAGGAACAGGTTGACGAGGTCGAAGGCGTTGACGGGGTCAACGCCTTCAATATGCAAATGGGTCGATAGAGTCAATGCCTTAAATATGCGAATGAGTCGGCAGGGTCAACACCATCTATATGCGAATGGACCGACAGGTCGACGCCTTCCATATGCAAATAGATTGACAGGGTCGATGCCTTCAATATAGGAATAGGGCGATGGGGTTGACGCCTTCAATATGCAAATGGTTCGATGGAGTTGATGCCTCAAATACACAAAGTATTCGATGGGTCAACGTGCTCGACAAATCGACATGCTCGACGAATCGACATGCTCGACGAATCGACATGCTTGACGAATCAACAGGGTCGATGCCTTTAATGTACAAGGGAGATAATGTGTACGCCATGCACGTTAAGATAGCTAGACACGGTAGCTTAATCATCATTTATTTTTATTAGTCATCACTAAAGAGTAGTCATCAAGACATATGGCATACACTTGTTATATTTATATACTAAACGGCTTGACTAAATCTCATTTTCACTATAAAAGCCACATTCATTAGTTAAAATCAGCAAGAAAGAAATGAAAAGAGAGTAAGAGAAAAAGGAAGAAAGAGGGAAAAAGAGGAAAAAGAGAATTAGGAACTTCAAGTTGTCAATCCTCTGTAAGACTCTATAAGTATAGTCTCACTACAACATAAGGATATTATTTATTTGTTTGTTGTTGTGATGCTAAAATTATTTGAATGATTATTATATTGAGTTGAGGATAGTATAATCATTAATAAGCATGATGAATTGAAGATAATATTTATTATACTAAGGTTAATGTTTATATTAAGATTATGATATATAGCATACTAAGTAGAAATAAAATATTACCATGCAAAAAATGAGATTGCGACTAGTATGAACGTAATATAGCATGATGGTTTAAGGATAATACAAGGTTTGACATGCTATGATTAAATGTATAGGTTCATACTTCCGATCTAAAATGAGTTAATGTTATGCTAAAGTAAATAAAAATCATAAGCATGCATATGTATACCATTAAAGTGAGGTGCTGCCGAGTCATAAGAATGATCGATTGTCGATCATAAAAGACCTCTGATAATTTTAAAGAAAAGGTCATAGCGGATCGTTGCAACGGTTATAGTAGACCTCTGACTAGATATGAGTTGAAATTTCGGTGGCATAATCCTCGGGGCCGAAGCATATATAAGGATAAGAAATTATGCATGCTAGATATAAGTTACAAAGGCATTAATTTAAAATAATCATTAAAGGATTAATACATGTGAGTAGGACCCTATACTTACTGAGCGTCTAGCTCACTAAGGCTTACCTTATGTTGTAGGAAATTACGAAGGTAAATCCGTAGACTAAGGATCAGGAAAATGAAGAAGATCAGTCTTGTGAGATTATATATATGGGCACGACCTGTGGAAAGGCAAAAGTCTAAAAAATTTAAACCTCTTAGAAAAGCTTATATATATGTTATATTTTGAAAAAGAATAGTTCTTGGTTAGAAGTTTTGAGATTAATTTTCTATGATAAGGATTGCAGTTATATTTTATAAAAAATTCAAATTATTACGTTATTTCAGTCAAAAGGCTTTTAAAGGTTAAGTTAGAATGTATCACCCCTACTAGTTATTCATGTTTCCTCCAAAGTATTTGATAAACAAAATGGGCTACTAAGGTGGGCGTTATAGTTTGGTATCAAAGCCCTTAGCGGTTTTGTAGATAAACCCTACATGTGCAAGTCATGGAAGTGATTTTTTCATTCACTGTAAGTATAGGTTATGATTAACTTTATTTTAATATTCCATATTTAAAGTATATATATATATATATATAGGAAATATTTAATATACGATATGAGTCCTTTTAGACTATGGAAGAATATATGAATACCCTAGTCGTTACATACATTGGAATGTAACAAGAACTTATAAGAAGTCAATGTAGAATGGAATTGGTAGCAGCTTTCCACATGGCCGCCCTACTAACCTTCAAAAGAATTGAAGGATGGGAATATCTACACCGCTAGATATATAAAATTGAGGATATATGCATAGCGGCAGACGTGATGGATGAAATATGGACTAGATTGGCTATACACTAATTAAGGGGCAATGCCAGGACTTGGTAGCATAAGACGACTTTAGATGCTAGAGATGTCGCTTGGGCTGAGTTTTGGGAAGGATACTAGCCGCTTTGCACCCTATAATCCTGGAGAACCAAAAGAAGTACTCGAAGAAGATCCAAATGTAATAATAATATACCCATAAAAAGTTACTGACTCGTAGAACTATGCCTAACCAGTAGCCTTGGACAATATATTTTTTTGTAGTTTGACTAGTATAGACTATAACCCCTTATAATAGAGTAATTTTGATGTAATATTTTCATATGTATATCACCTGGATAGCCTTAAGTAATAGATGATCAATTTTTTGTAATGTAAATATTGATCAAATAAATATAGACAAATATGAAGTATATTTTCTATCCAAACTTGTCTCAGTATGAAAAAAAAAGGTGTTGCGACCCGCAATATTTGGACTGTAACACATCTACCTTTTTCTTCTTAAAATCAGTGTAAAATTAATTTTTTTTTCCTTCTTTTGTCCCACTAAGGACTTAATTTAAGAGATTCTTTTAAAAATTTTGTTTACAAAAAGGATTTCTTGCTTCATAGCAAAATCTGTCATATAGAAGAAAATAGTGCTAACATACTATTATCCATTGTGCATGTGTTGACTATGAGCTTTTAAAACATTTCTAAAGGGTTCTCAAAATACGGCCCAAATCTTCACAATGCACAATATATTTATGACTTACTTTTTACAATTTCAAAGCGGAAATTTACAGTGTTGCTTCAATCTTGGTACCACTACCACCTCCGCCATCATCTCACTTCCTCGGTAATCATGTCAGGATAATTAAATTATTTACTTACCCTTAGTATCTACAACATGGGACGTAAGACATGAGCTTTCGCTCAGCAAGAACAAATATATCTTCACAAAATAGTTATGAATGCATGTGATGTATAAGGCATGCGACATATGATAGTCTTAGACTCATACTCATTATAAAGGTTTTTACATGCATTTTTCTTACTCGTTCTGATACTTTCTTACTTTTTCTTTTATTGGGCCCATGTGTACGTACCAGTTGAGCACTCAACTAATAGAAAGCCGGGAGAGCTACCCGATCCAAACTTAACCATGGTTTTTTTATGCCTCGGCATGCTTTAACATAACTTATCATAATCTCCTCTTCATTAGGCCTCAAACCATTCTTTGAGGGTCGATACGACACATCTTAGTTAATCTCATTTCTTTCTATCTTCATGTACGTCTAAATCTCTTAACATGAAATATGAGATAACCTAGCATGATGCTCATGAGTACATATATTGTTCAAGAACTTTTTATAACAATAACAATTTCAGCACTATCACAATCAATCATTTCATGACTACAATTCAATTCATACGTGAGCAACCATGCAATTAAAACGACTCAACACATTTCAAAACACTTTCCGTGTTATAGCTGAGATTTGTATTTACTTGGTTTCCAAGCTTTCCTTTAAGGATGGTGTACTTCATGAACACTAGGTTCGTTATTCACCTATACAATCAAGAATTTAACTTAGCTTAATAAAAGTTTAACTTTCCATAACCTTCTCTATTTAGCTAACTTGTCTCACTAGGCATTCCTCATTTACTAATAGGAATCTAGTTCTAACTTTTTCCTCATTATCCCTTACTTGGTTAATTAGGTGACCTTTTTTCCCCCTTCTTTATGCTGCTTATGTGAGGTCCATAACCTTTTTTTAGCTCATACTTACATCATTTTCTTTTCATCCTAAAACATTCTAAAAATTTGAAGATATTCTCCATGAACATTTCATTAAGGTGCTCTAGTGAAACTATACTTACTGAGTTGTTACTAAGGCTTGAAATTCTTACTCCTGATCGTTTTTTTTTTCCTTTTTCCTTTCTTTCTCCTTTTCCTTCTTTTCTTTTCTTTTCTTTCTTTCCTTCATATTTTTTTCTGTCTTTTCTTTTTTTTTTTTGTTCCTTCTTCTCTTCTTTTCTTTCTATGTGTTCTTGCCATTTTTACGAAAGCACTGCAACCTTTTTATAGTGTAAGGGAGGGTAAGATTAGTCATGCTATCTAGTCTACAATTGTGACAAGTGTATGTCATATGTCTGGGTGGCCCAGCCCACTCTGTAGGGATGACTATTCCAATTAAAAGGTGGTTAAGCTGTTGCGACATCTGTTCTTAACATGCAGGGCGTCCACCTGATTTCTCTCGTAAACTGTAGGCCTCGACCCTCTTCAACCCCGTAGACCCTGTGGACCCATTCGTATTTTTGAAGGTGTCGACCCCCATCAACCTATTGGCCCGGTTAAGCCCCCCTTCAACCCGTAGAGTATCTTACATGCTGAAGGTGTTGAGGTGTCGAGCCGTCAGCTTTGTGGACTTGGTCGACCCCCTTCGACCCATAGAGTACGTTGAGCCATTATTTTTTGAAGGCGTCGACCCTTCGACCTTTTTTGCATATTTAAAGGCACCCACCCCATGGACCCCTCCGACGTCGTCGACCTCATCGACCCTTCACGTTAACTTTTAAATATTCTTAATTCCTCATTCCAATTTTTTCCAATCTTACATCATTTTGAAGGGTATGATGTCTACTATTCTTCCGTAAAGTTTCACGGTTCATCATGAACCTTATCATGGCGAAATGCGTATATCTAAGAGAACATATAGGTCTCTATTCTAGTTTTATTTCCAAAATTAGTTTCAGCGATTAAATTTCAGTTTAGGTGTTCTGTTTTGTACCGTTTCCATCTCAGATTTCAACTTAACCCATAAACCATTCCCTCATCTTGCTTAACCTTAACCTGAGGATTCTATTTATTAGCTTCATATTTTATTAATTCTACAAATCTGCTTAGTATACACCATATCCAAAACTTAGGAAGGTAAAGGTCGATAGCTCACTTACCTTTACTAATTGTTACGTCTGTCCTTTGATTGTAATTAACTTAGTTTCCTGATTTCCTTCTGGATTTACGCAAGCATTTCAAAAGAAGCTCTGTTTTCTCATTAAAAAAGAAAATCTCTAGTAAGGGTCCTTTTTACCCAAACCAAATCTAAAATAATTATCTAGAATTTATTTGCCCATCAACTATAGGTTGTTCGAGTTTAAGGGGGTTTACATTCTCCACTCCTTATCAAAATTTCATCCTCAAAATTTATTAATCTTAAAGCTTAATCTTGATACTTCTTAAATAGTTAGAGCTCACTTATAATCTCCTCTATAGTCTTATTAATTATTTTATGCTGGGTACATCACTTCCAATATTTTCCTTACCCCTAAGGAACATATATCCTTCTTTCCAGAATATATCTTCGGGAATTTGGGTCACTCATGTTACCACCGTCAAGTTCTTTCACTCCGGAACTTCTTACATGGTACCGTTACCACCGTCGAGTCTTGGTTGATCATTATCATATTCTGATCATTTATTTTAAGTCTTTCACATATCATCTTACTTTCAAGCTATTTCTCTGGGAATTATGTTACCCATGCTATCACCATCTAGTTCTTTCACTCCGAGACTTCTTATATGCTATCCCTACTACCGTCAAGTCTAGCTTGATCCAATTTTAGATATCATCACTTATTTATTCTTAGTCTTTGATCAATAGAGATGTGCTAATGTTCAACTATGGAATTGTTAGTAAGACATCTAGTTGTCTGTTATGGTTTAATCAAATTGAACTTGAGTTCTAAGTTAAGGGCTTAACCCCTTAACTATTTCATTCCTACTTCTTATTTTGGTTTTCTAAATTGCACTAAATAGCGATAAAAACAATGATTCACACAATTCATGTGTCATAACAATGGCATATCCAAACATATTACTCATGAACCATTATACATTACGTGTCAGCCTATGTGTGCAATAATTTATATATTAATTACTCTATGATTACACTCTAAGTCTTTGGAATTTTAAATAATTCTGGGTACTTTTTCTTCATCTCATCTTCTCTTTCCCATGTAGCTTTTTCTATTTTATGACTTGGGCATAACACCTTAACAAGGGATACACTCTTATTCCTTAATATCTTCTCCGTGTAGTCTAGGATTTGCACTGGCCTTTCTTCATAGGATAAATCTTCCTGGACCTGAATAGGTTCATGTTCTAGTATATGGAAGGGATCATATTTATATTTCTTCAACATAAATATGTAGAACACATTATGTACTGAGGAAATATCTGGTGGCAAGGCGAGCTTATAAGCAACTTTACCCATATGTTCTAATATTTCGTATGGTCTGATGTATCGTGGGCTCAAGTTTCCCCTCTTTCCAAATCATATTAAGCCTTTCATAGGTGAAACTTTTAGAAATATAGAGTTTCCAATTTGAAATTCCAAAGGTCTACGTCTTTTATCTACATATCTCTTCTATCGGCTAATAATAGTTTCCATTCTTTGTTTTATTTCTTAATTGCTTCACTGGTAGATTCCCTGAAGTCAAGAGTTTATTTCTTAGTGCATTGGAGATCTACACTTTCTCCCAAACAAGGCGTCATACGGTGCCATTCCAATGGATGCTTGGAAGCATATCTTCCAACATTTAGATAGTCATCCCTAACTGACCATCTGTTTGGGGGTGAAGAGCCATGCTAAACTTAAGCTTCGTTCACATTGCTTGTTGAACGCTTCCCCAAAAAGAAGTAAATCTGTTATCACGGTCTAAAGTTATTGACAATAACACTCCATGTAATCCCATAATTTCATTCACGTATAGTTTTGCCAATTTCTCTAGTGAATGCGTGCTTCTTATTAGTAGAAAGTGGACGGCTTTTGTCAATTTTTCAACAATTACCCAGATTGCATCGTGCCCCTTTGTCATTTTAGGGAGTCCTACAACGAAATCCATAGTGATTTGTTCCCATTTCCACTCTAGAATCTCAATTTTTTGTAACTCCCCTGCCGGGCGTTGATGCTTGGCCTTAACTCGCTGATAGGTCAGGTACCTTTTTATAAATTCAGCCATGTCCTTCTTCATTCCCGTCCACCAGAAGTGCTCCTTTAAGTTCTTGTACATCTTAGTTGCTCCTGGCTGTACATATACTGGGTTTCATGTGCTTCTGATAGAATTTGACATCTTACTTCCTCGTTACTGGGAATGCATATTCTTCCTTTATGATTAAGGACCCCGTCAGGCGAGAGATGAAACTGCTAATTTCTCCCTTCTTTGACTTTTTCTCTAATCTTCCATAAGTTTGGGTCACCTGCCTGAGAATACTACATTCCATCGAAAATGGTTGGTTGCAGAGTTCATGCCGACATTGATCCCATTACTATCTCTAAACTTAACTTTTGGATTTCGTTTTGTAGTGGTTGAGGCAAGAAATTAATTGCCATCAATGTTGCTGGAATATTCTACCTTAACGCATCAACAACTTTGTTTGCCTTTCTAAGGTGATAGAGGATCTCACAATCATAATCCTTTACCGATTTAAACCATCTCCTTTGTCTCATATTGAGTTCCTTCTGGGTAAAGATGTACTTAAGGCTCTTATGATCCATGAATATCTTACAACGGGCTCCGTACAGATAATGTCACTATATTTTCAAGGTAAACACCACTGCTGCTAATTCCAAGTCATGAGCTGGGTAGTTCCTCTCATGCTATTTCATTTGTCTCGATCCATAAGCTACTACTTTGCCATCTTGTATCAGAACTGCTCCCAGTCCAATCTTTGATGCGTCACTATATATCATAAACTCTACTTCCTCGGTAGCTATGATAAGAACAAGCGCACTAGTAATTCTATTCTTTATCTCTTAGAAGCTCTATTCACACTTTTTTGATTATTCATACTTTTTTTCCTTCTTGGTAAGAGCTGTAAGTGGTACTGTGAGACTAGAAAATCCTTCTATGAATCTTATATAGTAACCCGCTAATACAAGGAAACTTTGAATTTCAGTAAAAGTGGTAGGAGTTGTCCACTTCATTATAGCTTCAATCTTTGTAGGGTCCAGTGAGATTCCTCCCCTTGACACTACATTTCCAAGGAATTTCACCTCATTCAGCCAAAACTCGCATTTTAAAAACTTCGTGTAGAGTTTCTGAACACTCAATTTATCGAGAATGTTTTTGAACATGGCTTCTAAATGTTGTCTTTGCTCTTGTTTGGATTTGGAATATACTAGTATATCATCAATAAATACTATTACCAATTTAACAGAAAGTTCTTGAACACTTGATTCACCAAATCCATAAATGCTATAGGAGCATCGGTCAAACCAAATGGCATTATGACCAAATGATAATGTCGATAACGAGTCCTAAAAGTAGTTTTTGGGATATCTTCTTCCTTAATTTTCAGCCAGTGGTATCCCAACTGTAAATCAATCTTTGAGAACATTGTTGCCCCTTTTAATTGATCAAACAAATTATCAATCCTTGGTAGAGGATATTTGTTCTTCAACGTTACTTTATTAAGCTCCCGATAGTCAATACATAGTCTCATCGTTCCATCCCTCTTATTTACGAATAACACTAGTGCTTCCTAAGGGGAATGACCTGGGCATATAAATCATTTCTCTAATAACTCTTGTAACTGAGTCTGTAACTCTTTGAGTTCTACCGGTGCCATCCGATAAGATGCCTTTGATATGAGTACCATCCCTGGTACCATTTCAATCTCAAAGGTGATGACTCAGTTTGGTGGTAGACTTGGTAATACCTATGGGAACACTTCAACAAAGTTTTTTTCCACTAGTATATCTTCTGGACAAATCTTCACTTCTATCATTTGATCCACGGCGCTGACTAGATAACAAATACAACCTGATCTAGTAACTTCTTCGCTTTTATTACTGAGATTTTCATTTGAGGTTGCCTTCTAGAGTCTCCCTCATATTCAAATCCTTCTTCACTATCCAGATTAAATGTGACCTTGCGATCTCTATATCCAATAGATGCATTGTATTTTCAAAAGAACTCCATTCCTAGGATAACATCATAATGATGTATGTCTATGATAACGAGGTCCGTATACAGTTCTCTTCTAGAAATGAGAATTGGCACTGCACGAAACTAGTAACTAGATAGTAGGACTTCCCTTGAGGGAATAGTGGTCTTGAAGGTTTGTCTGAGTCTATCTTTATCTCTATCATATTTATGAGCAAAGGCATGTCATGCAAATGAATGAGTTGCTTCAGAATCAAACAATACATAAGCATCTAAATTGGCAACAATAAGCTGACCTATCACTGTGCCCGAGGTTCCTACCTCCACATCATTTTTTGAGAATGCAAATATCCCGGCATTCGTCCCTAGTGCTTCTAATCTACCTTGATTGATTGTAGGGCCTTCTATTCAAGTTGCATCATGTTGAGTCGTTGCCCTTAATCTCTTGACGGATTGGGCTTTTTATTCTCAGTTACTCGGTTGTAGTAGTTCCAAGTATAGTGACCTTCTCTTCTACAATTATAACAGGTATTTGAGCCCTATTTGCATTCTATTGGGTGTCTCCTTCCACATTTTTGGCAGTTAGAAAAAACATTCCTATCAGCATTGTCTACCTTCCCTTGTTGCTATTGTGGACCACTGAAACGTCTCCTCTTGTTATTCGTATTCCTCTTAGTCTAATCAATTGGTTGTTGGGTCTGAGACCCTTGAATCTTATGGGAATTATCATTTTATGAACTGTCTCTTTGAGTTCTTTCATGCCTCAAAGAACTTACTTTGTTCTTCATTAGCCCGAGCCAGGCGATACTCTCCCCGAAGGGCTCTTCCGACACATTCAGCTATGGTGGTCGGAAGATTATCACCACTATCAATGATAACTATTAATTCTAGGCGGAACATTTCCATCATCCTCGTGACTTGTTCTAGCTAAGTGGGTATTAAAAAAGGGCATAATCATGCTAGTTGATCAAATTTTTCGACTTCCTCTATCACTCACATGTTCCCTTATTTGAGGTTAATGAACTTCGTCTGTTGAGCTGCCATAGCATCCCTATTATAATACTTTTTATTCAACTCATCAATAAAGTCGTCCCATGTCATTTATGTCATATTACGATGCATTTTAACCGTCTCCCACAAGTAGTAGGCGTCCCTCTTGAACATATAGCTTGCACATATGACCGTCTCTCTCTCCGTAAGGTCTATGAAATTTAAAATTGTTTGAGTGGTGTACAACCACTCCTCTACTACTAATGGATCTACTAAACCCTCATACTTTGGGGGTTTCATATGGCGAAAATGTTCATACAGTGGTTCTCATTGCATCTCTTGCATCTCATAATTACCACATGCATGTTCTCGTGGTGTTACCTCCTTTGGTAGTACCTCCCCTGGTTGTACCTCCACCTTGTTCACCTGGGTGTCGTCGGGACATTTGTCTTTGTAAATCTTGGATTACCACATCTTGTGCTTCCAGGCATTGTTGCAAATTGGAAATTACTGCCACTAATTCTACTTCTCTATCTTGTTCCTCCAAACTTGTGTTAGGCCGAGTTTCCATAACCCTCAAGTTCTAGTCGCCTCAATCGACTTATGATTCACAATCCTATTGTTTGTAATGGAAGAACAACATTCATTTCATAGGTTATCATATTCCAACCTAGGTTTGCATACATTCATTCATATACACATCAATTTATGCCATGACATTTTCATACATAAGTACGGGCTCATAAGAGACTATACTAAACCTCATATCAAGATCATGCCAGAAAATAGTTTCTACACCTGACCTATTTTCACCTTCCATTATCTTATAACCGACTCAAGTCAGTACATAAACATGAAAGAAATAATTACTTGTAGAGTTGGTGCAATGATGCGAAGTGGGGTGGGGTAGCATGACTTAGCTCTAATACCAACTATATTGAGTTGTGCTGTCCGGATCATTAGACATCTACCTTTTTCTTCTTAAAATCATAGTAAAAAAAAAATTCCCTTATTTTGTCCTACAAAATTCCCTTTAATTTAAAGGATTCTTTTAAAAATTATCTTTATAAAAAGGATTTCTTTCTTCGTAGCAAAATCGTTCATATAAAGGAAAATAGTGCTAACATACTATTATCCATTGTACGCATGTCGACTATGAGCTTTTAAAATATTTCTAAAGGGTTCTCAAAATGTTGCCTACATCTTTACGATGCACAATATATTTATGACTATTACTTTTTACAATTTCGAAGCAAAAGTTTATAGTGTTGCTTTAGACATGGTGCTACTACTGCCTCTGCAATCATTTCACTTCCTCGACAATCATGTCAGGGTAACTAAATTATTTACTTACCATTAGTACATACAACATGGGATGTAAGACGTGAGCTTTTGCTCAGCAAGGACAAATATCTCTTCACAAATAGTTATGAATGCATGTGATGTATGAGGCTTGTGATATATGATAATCTTAGACTCATATGTTTATAAAGGTTTTATATACATCTTTCTTACTCTTTCTGATACCTTCTTACTTTTTCTTTTATTGGCCTCATGTGTACGAACCAGTTGAGCGCTCAAGTAATGGAACTTAACCATGGTCCTTTCATGCCTCGGCATGCTTTAACATGACTTTTCCTAATCCTCCCTTCATTGGGCCTCGACCCATTCTTCGACGGCTGGTACGACACATCTTAGTTTATCTCATTTCTTTCTATCTTCATGTACCTCTAAATCTCTTAACATGAAATATGGGGTAACCTAGCATGATGCTCATGAGTGCATATATTGTTCAAGAACTTTTTATAACAATAACAATTTTAGCACTCATCACAATCAATTATTTCATGACTATAATTCAATTCACACTTGACAAAACCATGCAATTAAACAAGTCAACACGTTTCAAAACACTTTCTATATTGTGGGTGAGATTTGTACTTACCTGGTTTCCAAGCTTTCCTTTAAGCATGGTGTACTTCACGAACACTAGGTCTGTTGTTCACCTATACAATCAAGAATTTAACTTAGCTTAATAAAAACATAACATTCCATAACCTTCTCTATTTAGCTAACTTTTCCTCATTATCTCTTACTTGATTAATTGGGTGACTTTTGTTCCCCCATCTTTATGCCTCTTATGTGAGGTCCATAACCTTTCTTTAGCTCATACTTACATCATTTTTTTTTCATCCTAAAACATTCTAACATTTTGAAGATATTCTCCATGAACATCTCATTAAGGTGCTGTAGTGAAATTATACTTACTCAGTTTTTACTAAAGTTGAAGTTCTTACTCCTAATCCTTTCTTTTTCCTTTTTTCCTTTTCCTTTCTTTTTACTTTTCCTTCTTTTCTATTCTTTCTTTCCTTCTTCTTTTTTTTCCCTATTTTCTTTTCTTTCTTTCCTTCTTCTCCTTTTTTATTTCTCTATGTTCTTGCTATTTTGATGAAAGCATTGCATCCTTTTTATAGTGTAAGGGAGGGTAAGATTAGTCATGCTATTTAGTCTATAATTGTGAAAAATGTATGCCATACGTCTTGGTGGACACTTTGTAGGGATGACTAATCCAATTAAAAGGTGATTAATATGTTACGGCAGTTGTTCTTAACATGCAAGGCGTCCACGTTATTTCTCTCATAGATTGTAGGCCTCGACCCTCGTCGACCCGTAGAGTACATGGACTCCATAGAATATGTCGACAGTGTAGACCCCATGGACCCATTCGTATTTTTGAAGGGGCCGACCCCCGTCGGCCTGGTCGGCCTGGTCGACCCCGCTTCGACATGTAGAGTGTCTTACATACTAGAGGCGTCGAGGTGTCGACCCATCGGCTTTGTGGATCCAGTCGACCCCCTTTGACCCAGAGAGTACGTTGAGCCATTGTATTTGAAGGCGTCAACCCTTCGACCCTTTTTGCATATTTGAAGGCATCAACCCCATCGACCCCGTCAACCTTTCATGTTAACTTCTAAATCTTTTTAATTCCTCATTTTAATTTTTTCCAATCTTACATCATTTTGAAGGGTACGATGTCTAGTGTTCTTCCATAAAAGTTTCAAGGTTCATCATGAATCTTATCATGGCCAAACGCGTATATCCAAGAGAACCTACAGGTCTATATTCTATTTTTATTTCTAGAGTTAGTTTATGCGATTAAATTTTAGATTGGTTGTTCTATTTTGTTTCATTTCCTTCTCAGATTTCGACTTAACCCAAAAACCATTCCCTTATCTTGCTCAACTTGAGTATTCTACTCATTAGCTTCATATTTTATTAATCCTATAAATCCGCTTAGTATGCACCATCTCCAGAACTTAGGAAGGTAAAGGCCGACAGTTCACTTACCTTTACTAATTGTTACGTCTATCCTTTGATCGTAGTTTAACTTAGTTGCTTGATTTTCTTTTGGTTGTACTCAACTATTTCAGAAGTATAAACCACCCAAATTTTCAAGTGGCCATGATCTAAGGTTAGCTAAAAATTGGATCGGAACCTTCGAAAGACTCTTCAACTCTACGAACATTCTTGATAACAAAAAAATATATTGTGCGACATGTCTATTATGAGACGACAAAAGTTATTGGTGGGATACCATGACAAGTATCCATAATATTGGAACAATGACTTAGACTGAGTTTTAAAACTTGATAGAAGACAAGTATGTAACTGTGGTTTTAGTAGAAGAGAAAGAAAAGGAATTCTTGAAACCTACGAAGAGGCAACTCATCAATGGAGGAATTGCTGTTAAAATTCGATGAGCTGTCCAGATATGCACCGCACGTGGTAGCTATGAACATCTTCAAGGTAAAACACTTTAAGAAGGTCCTTGCTCTAACACTCGCAAGAACTTGGAAATAGCAGATTTGGACAATGCACCTTTCTCAAAGGTGGTAGATAAGGCAATAAGAATTGATCAACCACGAGCAATTCAGGTGCAGGGACATAACGAAGTTGCAAAGAAAGAACATGTAGGAGGAGCAACTTTCGAAATCCAAAGTAATGTCCAATCCTCAACACAATAGTCCATGAAAACCAGTGAAGGTTTAGAGCTCGATGGAATAATAAGAAGAGGTTTGGAAATAGGAATTTTGACTCAAAGTCAAGATGGATGACAAAACAAGAAAAATAAGTGTCAAGGTTCGCAAGCATATGGAAAACCTTTTAGCCAATGTAATAAGTGTGGCAAATGTCATATTGGAGAATGTAGAGTCGGAACTAAGAAATGTTATAACTGTGGAGAACGAGGACATGTTGTTAAGTTTTGCTATAACCCAAAGAAGATCGAAAGGCAGCAGGAAAAATCTAATGCCAAAGTGTTTACCATCTTCTAGGATGAGGCAGAAGCGACTCCATCTACTACCATCAAAGGTCAAGTTCTTATTTATGGAATTTCCACTTTTGTTTTAATGGATTCAAGAGCAATGCAATTTTTTATTGCACTAAAATTTATTGATAAAATTAAGCATTCCATAGACCAACTAGCTGAGGTGTTTAGTACAACACTAACCTCAAGAGACGTATTAATGTTGACTCATTGGTTGTGAGCCATATTAATGAATATAAGCAATGTGGAATTATTTGTGAATCTTGTAATATTAGATATGCAAAATTTTGACATTATATTAGGAATAAACTGGCTCTCAAAATATAACGCCATAATAGATTATTGAAGGAAGAAGGTGATATTCAACATACCGAGAGAAAAAATAAATGAATTTGTTGGAGATTCAAAGAGAAGCCATATTTCATTATTATCCGCCATTAAGGCAGCAAGACTGCTGAAAAGTGCTTGCGAGTGATTCCTTGCCACCATAGTGGATACGGACAAGGAACAACAACTGAAGAGTGAAGACATTCCACTAGTCCACAACTTTCTTGAAATCTTTCCTAAGGAATAACTAAGACTTCCCCTAGATCACGAAATTGAGTTCATAATAGATCTAATACCTGGAACAACACCAATCTCAGAGGCTCCGTATCGTATAGCATCAGCTGAATTAAAAGAGCCCAAGGTACAACTGCAAGATTTACTCGACAAAAGGCATATTTGTCTTAGTTTCTCACCTTGGGGAGCTTCAGTATGGTTCATGAAAAAAAAGAACAGGTTAATGAGAATGTGCATTGACTGTAGAGAACTCAACTAAGTTACTATAAAGAATAAATACCATCTTCTGAGGATAGATGGTTTTTCTGACCAGCTCTAAGGAATGTCAGTGTTTTCCAAGATCAACTTAAGATCTGGGTACGACCAACTAAAGATTCAAGAAAGTGATGTCCCAAAGATAGCTTTTCAGATGCAGTACGGTCACTACTAATTTTTAGTCATGTCATTTGGTTTCACCAATGCTTCAATCGCTTTCATGGAATTAATGAATAGGGTATTTAAAGAATATTAGAAAAATTTGTTGTTTTCTTTATAGACAATATTCTTATATACTTAAAATCCGAAAAGGAACATGTGAAGCATCTAATGGTGATTTTGCAAACCTTAAAGAATCATAAACTCTATGCGAATTTTAAAATGCACGAATTGTGGCTCGATCAAGTTCCTTTTCTTGGACATATAATTTCTAAGGATTGTATTTTCATGGATCCCTCTAAAGTTGAAGCAGTAAGCAAGTGGCCTAGACCTAAGAATGCTTCTAAAGTGCGAAGTTTTCTAGGACTAGCTGGATATTATAAGCAATTTGTTGAAGGATTTTCTAGAATCGCCATACCACTCACTGGGCTTACTCTCAAGAACAATAAGTTTCAATGGTTCGTAGCAACTGAGAAGAGTTTTCAAGAGTTAAAGGAGAAATTAACTAATGCACCTAGTCTTACGATTCCAAATGGTAAAAATAGATTCGTAATATATAGTGATGCTTCTAAACTAGAATTAGGAAGAGTTTTGATGTAAAACAGGAAAGTAATCTCTTAGGCTTCTCGAAAGCTTAAGGAATATGAAGAGAACTACCCAACTTATGACTTGGAACTAGCTGTTGTAGTATTTGCCCTACAAGTTTGGAGACACTACCTCTATTGAGTGCAATGTAAAATTTATATCGACCATAAGAGCCTGAAGTATTTCTTCACACAGAAGGAATTCAACATGAGATAAATATGGTGCCTAGAATTAGTCAAAGATTATGATTGTGAAATACGATATCACACGAGGAAAGCTGAAAATCTTCAGCGCCTTGCTACACTACATGCCTTACCAATGCCATTAAAAAAGGAGGTGTATAATGCAAAAATAGAGTTGTTGATAGGATGATTGTCAGCTTTAACCCTTCAACCCACCATACTTGAAGATATCGAGGGTGCACAAGAGTCAGATGAAGGAATAAAGAAAATCAAACAAGAAATAGTGTTAAGAAAAAAAAAATTTAAGGTTTATTGATAAGCTTGAATTCTAAGACTTATGGATAGTTGATAAAATATTAAGAAAAGTATCATCAATGACTAGACTCTTACGATTTTTAAGAAAGCCTTGAAACACCACAATATGAGTTAGTTTTCCAAAGAAATAAGTTTCGAAATTCTGTAAGTACATCTATAAAAAAGATATAGAATATTGGTCGAGGATAGATATGTGATTGAATTTTTTTAGAATAATTAAGAATTAATTAACATGTAGATGAATTGATAGAAGGGATAAGGTACTAAGGAATAAGACTATTCCCTCAGTTAAAGTTCTGTTGAAAAATCATAATGGGGCAGTAGAGTTGTTCTAAATTTCAAGGATGATATTTTTATAAGGATGGGAGAATGTACATCCTCAATATTTCTAAACTATGCATAATAAAATAAAAATAAAATTAAACGGGACCTTTTTAGTAATTTTTAAAAAGTTTTGTTTTAATAATTTCAGAAGTTAACAGGAACGGGGGGACGGGGTCGACAGGGTTGACACCTTCAATATGCAAATGGGTAAATAGGGTCGCGGCAGGGTCGATGCTTTCAATAGGTGAATGGCTCGATGGGGTCGATGCCTCCAATACTCAGAACTATTCGACGGGTCGATGTGCTCGACGGGTCGACGTGCTCGATAAGTCGACAGGGTCGACACTGTCAATATGCAAGGGAGTTAACATGTACACCATGAATGTTAAGATAGCTAGACATAGTAGCATAATCATCATTTATTTGGATTAGTCATCACTAAGAGTAGTCATCAAGACATATGGCACACACTTGTCATAATTATATACTAAATGGCATGACTAACCACATACTCTTTTCACTGTAAAACCACATCCGTTAGTTAAAATCAGCAAGAAAGAAAGGAAAGGAAAAGAGAGTAAGAGAAAAAGGAAGAAAGAGGGAAACAAAAGAAAAAGAGAATTAGTAACTTCAAGTTGTCAATCCTCTGCCAAACTCTATAAGTATTGTCTCACTACAACATAAGGATATTGTTTGTTTGTTTGTTGTTGTGATGCTAAAATTATTTAAATAATTATTTTATGATTTGAGGATAGTATAATCATTAAGAAGCATGATGAATTGAATATAATAGTTATTATGCTAAGGTTAATGTTGATATTAAGATTATAATTGTTATATAGCATGTTTAGTAAAAATAAAATATTACCATGCTAAAAATGAGATCATGACTAGTATGAACATAATATAACATAATGGTTTAAGGATAATACAAGCTTTAACATGCTATGATTAAATGCATAGGTTCATACTTCCGATCTAAAAGGAGTTAATGTTATGCTAAAGTAAATAAAAATCATAAGCATGCATATAGATAACATTAAAGTGGGTGTTGCCGGGTCATAAGAAGGATCGATTGTCAATTATAAAAGACTCCGGATAATTTTAAAGAAAAGGTCATAGCGGATTGTTGCAATGACCATAGCGGACCACTGATTAGATATCAGTTGAAATCATGGCAGCAACATCCTCACGGCCCGAGCATATAGAAAGATAGGAAATCAAGCATGCTAGATATAAGTTACAAATGTATTAATTTAAAATAGTCATTAAAGGATTAATACATGTGAGTAGTACCCTATACTTACCCTCACTAAAGTTTACCTTTTGTTGTAGAAAATTACAAAGGTAATGTCGTAGACTAAGGATCAGGCAAATTAAGAAGATCGGTCTCGTGGGATTGTACATATGGGACACGACCTGTGGAAAGCAAAAAGTCTAAAAAATTTAAACCTCTTAGAAAAGCTTATATATGTATGTGTATATATATATTTTTTGAAAAAGAATAGTTCTTGGTTAGAAGTTTTGAGATTAATTTCCTATGATAAGGATTTCAATTATATTTTATAAAAAGCTCAAATTATTACGTTATTTTGGTCAAAAGGCTTGTAAGGGTTAAGTTATAATGTAACACCCCTACCAGCTATTCGTGTTTCTTCCTAAGTGTTCGATAAACAGAAAGGGCTAGTAGGGTGGGTGTTACATGAATGATATTCAGTAACACGATTGGTTTTATTGCAAGTAGGAGATTGAAAGTAATATATCTGTCACGCCAATCAAGTATGACCCGATCAGGTCATTTACTTATGAGAATCAATCTTAAATTATATAAATCATCCATATAACTAAATGCATAGCACTTAATTAGAGCATATTATGCTTTGTCATGTTGTTATTAGGTTGGAAAAAGTGAATTGCATGCATCTTTGAATTTTTGCATACTTACCAGAATCTCATATTTTAGACATACTATTGGATTCATGATTTTGATCGTGATAAGTGAGATCTAAGTTGGTGAGAGTCTAAGATCCAAATCATTCATAGTCATAGGATTTTCATTATGGGATAATGACAATCCGGAGAGACTATTACATGCGCTATCATCTTCGGAAGAAAAATGATTATCTCATATTCATCGGTATTGGATGATACCGGGATAGGCATGTAGGTAATCAGTAGATATTGATTACTAAAGGTGATCACTTGACAAAACATAATTGGTAATAGTATTGACTGTTAATGACTTTTTACGGTGAATATGGTATATAAGATCCTTCAACCTAAGATCACCATAGTACTGGCATACTAGATATCATGTTTTGATGTTAGTCTTACGTGGCCTTTGCCAAAGGCCACTAAAAGGGGAAATCTATTGAACATATGTTCGAATATGCACAATTTGTAGGGTGATAAGATGGGATCCATCACCTCTATATTAGAAAATATGATTCTATTAGTCTTATAGCTTATGCCAAGGAGCCAAATTTTTGCACAAAGTCTAATAATATGAAAATATTTTTCTCTAAATCAATTATCTATATTACATAAGTGTATATTACATTCATAAATAAAATCTAGTGGACTTTAACAGTCAAACCATCCCCTAGGATTTATTAACTATTGAATTGAAGGTTCAGTCTTGTATGCTAATAGTCATCTATGGTTCTTGATGAGGTCCCTCACACTTCTCATTACACGGGTGGACCATACGCCTTACTGAAAGTCAATGTGGATCTGGTGGTTTGAGTTGATAATAATCATGTAAGATGATCATATTAACTATTTTACTTGAAAGTGTGTTCAAGGTCAAATAGTCTCATTCAGTTGAATGGATAAAACCCACAAGTATTTCTAGGACCTATCTATTAGCATAAGATAGAGTCTATCTAGTCACACACATAAAGTTCGACTGGATCACTATTAGTTTGAAACATGAAAGAATTTTTACATGTTCAATTCTGAACTTGATTTAAGAGTTAACTCATTATAAAGTTTAATTTTTTTAATTTAAATTACATCGGTAGTACTAGCATATCCAAAGTGTGACTTGAATTTAATTTGAAATAAAATAATTGAAAAGATAAATAGTTATTTGACAAGATAAATTTATTAAATTAAGATTTAATGAATTTAATGTCAATAAATATTTTTCGGGTCAAAAGAACAGCCGGTTATTCATTAAAGTGTTAATAGACCTAATTGGTTATTAAGCGGGCCCAAAATTAAATTTTATATTTTATTGGGTAAAATTAAATCTTAATTGAGAATTAATAAGTATTAATTTCAAAAACCGATAATTAAAATGAGCTTTTGGGAACCTAAACAAGATTAAAAGGTTAATCGGGTGTAATAAGACAAGTAGGGCAAGGTCCAAAGGGATTGTGTCTCCTATTTATGGGACATAAGTCCCTAGAGTTCCAATAACAACAAGGTGCTGCCCAAGAGAAGAGAGAGAGAGAGTTGAGAGAAAATTCTCTCCATCCTATTCTTATTTTCCTCCTTTTAAAATAAACATTAAGAGTTAATTTTATGATTCAAATGGTAAGTTTTCGATAATATAGAGATCGGGTAACGACTAGAGGTCTGGAAACAATCATTCGAGATGGTGGCATTTGAGACAGGCAGCCACCGCATGCTGCGACAATTTCTTAGGTGGTCGATGGCAGTTTTGGGTGCAAGACTGGTCGTTTCTTGGTTGAGGTCGGGCTAGGTCCATTGCCCCAATCTTCTCTAATATTTTAAAAGGCCCTATATACCCTGGACTTAATTTTTCTTTCTTACTAAATCTCATAATACCCTTTGTTGGAGAAACTCGAAGAAATACTTGGTCACCAACCTCAAATTATAAGTCTCATCATCTATTATTTGCATATGACTTTTGTCAACTTTGTGCAAAAGATAACCTTTTCTCGAATCAACTAAACTTTTTCATATGCATCTTGAACTAATTTTGGTCCTAAAAGCTTTCTTTCACCCATTTCAAACCGACAAATTTGAGATCTACACCTACGTCCATATAAAACCTCAAGAGGAGCCATTTCAATGCTAGCCTAATAACTATTGCTATATGGAAATTCCACCAGTGGTAAATAACAACTCCATTTTAGTCATATATTCATCACAAAAGCCCATAGCATATCCTCTAATATATGAATAGTCCTTTCAGATTGATCATAAGATTGAGGATGGAAAACTATTGTCATATCTAACCTTATACCAAAGGCTTTATTTAATTTTCTCCAGAATCTTGAAGTTAATTGAGTTCATCAATCAGAAGCAATCGAAACTGGAATACCATGATGAGATACTATGTGATCAATGTAAATTTGTGCCAATTGTGCCACATTATAAGTAATCCTAACAAAAAGGAAATAAGATGATTTTTTTAATTGATTTATAATCACCTAAATAGAGTCATAACTCTTACTTGTTGGCAGAAAACTAGTAACAAAATCCATAATTATATTCTCCCACTTCCACTCAGGTATTGGAAGAGGTTGAAGAGTTTTCACTGGCCTTTGATGTTCAGCATTCACCTATTGGCATAGAAGACATCTAGAAACATAATTTGTAACATCCTTCTTCATGCCTTCCTACTAGTATAATTCATGAAGATCACGATACATCTTGGTGGATCTTGGGTGAATTGCATACATTGTATGATGTGTTTTCTCTAAGATTTCACGTCTTAACTCATCGATAACTGGTACACATAAATGAGTTTGAAATCAGAGGACTCAATTATCCTCAATAGTAAAGTCTGCATGCTGCCCCTTTAAAACTTTATCTTGAATCTTGCTTAAATGAGAATCTCTTTACTGTGCAGTTTTGATTTGATCCAACAAAATTGGTCTAACTCCCACATTTGAAAATAACACCCTGAAGTCATTAGTTTCAAACAGAATGCCTTCATCAACTAACCTTTGCAATTCAGATATTAGAGATCTCTTCCCTACTACAATGTGAGATAAATTTCCTAATGACTTTCTACTAAAAGCATCTGCCACTATATTGGTCTTTTCCGGATGATATAAAATCGTGCAATGATAGTCTTTCAACAACTCTATCCAACGACACTACCTCAAATTCAAGTCTCTCTGAGTGAATATATACTTGAAGCTCTTCTGATATGTGTAAATTTCACAACTCTCACCCTACAAGTAATGCCTCCATATTTTTAGTTCAAACACTATTGCTGCCATTTCTAAATTATGAGTAGGATAATTTTGCTCATGTCTCTTTAATTACCTGGAGGCGTAGGTGATAAATCTACCATTTTCTGCATTAACACACAACCCAATCCGATCAAAGAAGCATCACAATAGACTGTAAAACTGCCTGCTCTAGTCGGCAAAGCAAGAACTGGCATAGAGGTAAGATGATCTTTCAACTTCTGAAAACTTTCTTCACATCTACTTATCCATTGGAACTTAACATTCTTCTATGTGAGATAAGTCAAAGGTGTTGCTATATGATAAAAGTTCTCAATAAAATGCCTATAGAATCTAGCCAAACTGAGGAAACTACGAATTTTAGTTACTAATGTGGGTCTAGGCCACTGTCTAATAGCTTCAACTTTATGAGAATCTACACTTAATCAAGATTTAAAGATCACATGACCAAGGAATGCGACACTACTAAGCCAAAACTCACATTTAGAGAACTTTACAAATAACTGATGTTCTTTTAGCTTCTAAAGGACTGCTCTCAAATATGCTTCAGGCTCATGTTTGTTATGTGAATATACCAAGATAGAATCGATAAAAACAATTACAAAGTTATCCAAGAATGGCTTGAAAATCCTATTCATCGTATCCATGAATGTAGTTGGGGCATTCACAAACCCAAAAGACATAACTATGAACTCATAATGTTCATAACGAGTACGAAAGGCAGTCTTAGATACATCCTCCTTCCTTATTTTCATTTGGTGATAACCCGATCTTAGATCAATTTTCAAAAAACAACAAGCACTCTGAAGTTGATCAAATAGTTCGGATTATCATTCTATTCAATTGTCTATAATCAATAAAAGATGAAGGGAATCGTCTTTCTTACGAACAAACAAGACTGGAGCAGCCCACGGTGAAGTGCTAGGACAAATAAAACCCTTATCAAGTAAGTCTTGAAGTTGTTCCTTAAGCTCATTCAGTTCTATTGGGGCCATTCAACATGAAGGAAAAAATATAGGCTCCATTCCTTTAACTAAGTCAATACAAAACTTTGTCTCTTGATCTATAGGTAACCCTACCAAATCTTCAAGAAACACCTCAAAAAACTCATTGACACTAGAATATCCGATAGCCTACTACTCTCCTTAACTTCAGTGTTTTACACAAAGGCCAAGTATGCCATACAATCCGTTGTCCAATTGAATTAGATAATCACATAATTCATGATCACTCACAAGGACAACACACCCTTTATAAATTCGGTCTACCACTACGGTTTTTCCCATTGGTGTGCTTACAACTAGTGAACTTTCTAATGGAAATGAATCATTACCCAGTCTTCCAGAAAAATAATAAGAAACAAAGGAATGCATGGCACCATAATCAAATAAAATTTTTGCATCAGCATTATTAATTCTAAGTGTATCTGAATCAACTACATTTGAGGCTTGCACATTTTGTTGTATCAAAGCAAAAACTCTTGCTTATCCTCCTCTTGTGCTTCCTTGATTTCCATTGCCTCGTCCTCGACCACCTTGGCCTCTACTACATATACCACGTCCACCTTTTGACGCTTGTTGTATAATGTGTTATGGCTTTGAAGAAGTAGCCAGGGATGGTGTAAGCAAAGCACCACCCATTAACTCTTGAGATGACGCTTGTGGATTGTCTGTGAAAGGAGAATCCAGGATAAAGTGACCCATTTTCCCACATCTATAACACCCTCTTGTAAAGCATTAAAAAAATCCAAAATGTTTGTTTCCACATACTTGACACTGCAGCAATGGCTGGGAAAAATTACTACTTGCTCGTTGAAAAGACTGAGAGAGATGTGATGCCTTATTTTCTTGAGTTACCTTCCCCCTTTAACCTATCTTTTTCGATCCCTATTATAACCACTTTTTGATTGAGACTCCCTTTGATCAAACATAGATTTCTTCTTTTAATCACAATTTTCTCGACTCTCCATCGATTGATTCTCTATAACCCAAGCACAATCTACAACTGTAGAAAATATTGTAATTCTTTAAGCGGCTAGTACTTTAAACAGAGGTTCAACCAACCCTCTAACAAATCTCTTCACCCTTGTTGCGTCATTGGGAACCAAGTGTGGTGAAAAGTAACTAAGCTTAGTAAACCTCTTAGTATATTATAACACTCTCATTCTACTAGTTTGCTTTAACCTTTCACACTCATAAGCTTTATCTTCTTGGACATTATCAGGAAGAAAACGATCAAGAAATGTTGTGAAAAACTATGTCTAAACTCATGTACTAGAATCTTGAGTTTGAAACCAGTGATGGGCAGGTTCTATGAGTTGATATGCTGCTAACTCAACCATCTTCTTATCAAAAAAACCCATAGCTTGACATCTTCTTTCTATTTCTTCCGAAAATACTTGTGGATCATCGGTGTTTTTAGAGTTTGAGAAAGTAGGAGGCTTCAACTTTAAAAATTCAGAGAGCTTAGTGCTTGAATCCAACACAGTTGAAGATGGTTCACCTAGTCCTGGAGTTAGAAACTGTCAAGCTGATATTGCTCCAGACATTATATTCATTGCCCTGTTAACCCCTTGGGCTAAATTCATCATTGTTTTATTCATCCCGTGGAAGGTTGATAAAACCTTAGCCATATCAATATATGGCGCTGCAGAAGCTCCCTCGTGAGGTCTATCACTCACATTAGACTCATCAGGATTTCTTACTCTTGACCTTCCACATGTAGTTGCATGGTGTGGTGAAGAAGATATCTCATCATTTCTATGTTCAGGCACTATAGATGTTGTAAGTTGCTTTCTTGGTGGCATGATGTCTTTACACTATAAAATCAATCAATATGCATGGTATATCAAACGACCAACCTATATTATGGCTCATAAACATTGCAAAACAAAGAATTGAGGGGAAAATGATCAGCACTAAGGAATCCTACAACCAGATTCCTATGCTCCACTGTATAGTCTAATGAAGCTTAAAGCTTTAACACCAAGTTTGCTATGATACCACGTCTGCTCTAACCCGATTTATTGGATCCATGACCAGCGTGAGAACTACATAACCGAAGATATCTAGAGATAGGATAGGAGGAATATGCAATTATGCAATACTCACAAGCCTCGTTCTTCCTTACTTTCAAATGTTAGAATCTGTGGAACATATCTAACTCAAGATTTTCCACTCATCATAAGGCTAGGAGTTACAATCCATATATTCAACTATATAGGTTAGCAACTCTGTACAAATTTATGCTAAACACATCAACTATGGTAAGGCTTATATATACAATACTTTACATCTATTGTATTTTACATTATTGTACCAAATATGCAATGGATCATCTATGTTCACCCTCAAAATAACAAGTCCAATAAATAAGATGATACCCAAGGATTGACTGGGAAAGTGTCATGCAATCCCTCGGACAGACTATATCCTCTCTAATCTGAAAGATATTTACAATAAAGAAGAATGAGTATAAAACTCAGTGAGAGATAAATACAACATATTAGGAGTTTAAAACCAGTAGAGATGTAAATCCATCAAAATTGGTTCAAGCAATACACTTTCATAAAACAATATAGATTTGCGTCAATTCTGTAAAATCACTCAATCATATCATTTTTAATGCTAATCTCAAGCATATACCTTGAAAATATTTATACTTGTTTCTCATAACCAAAAACATCATCAAACTATCAACAAACCTCTTTAGATCATACAGTCAAATCAGAGTAGGATTTAAAAGGTGGCCCCTGTGGCAATTTGCTCCCTTTAGGGATTCAATAGGTGGCCCTCATGGCACTTTTCTCCCCCTCGGGATTCAAGAGGTGGCCCCTGCGGCACTTTACTCCCCCTCAGGATTCAAGAGGTAGCCCCTGCAGCACTTTGCTCCTGCTAAGGATTTAAGAGGTGAGCCTCGTGGCACTTTGCTCTCGCTCAGGATTCAAGAGGTGGCCCCATGTGACACTTTCCTCTTGTTAGGGATTTAAGAGGTGGTCCCCATGGCACTTTACTCCTGCTAGGAATTCAAGAAGTGGCCCCCGTAACACTTTGCTCCTGTTAGGGATTCAAGAGGTGCCTCTCGTGGCACTTTGTTTCTATCAAAATACTTTCATAAGAAGTTTAATATGTGGGACCATTATAGTAACGTCTCACAGTTGTTTCCTCCACCCGTGGGATGATACATACAGGAGTCATCTCCCAGACCATACCCTACCAAGCAGGTATTCACAATCCAATAACACATAGTTTACCAAACATAAAGCATGCATTCATGAAATCCTTATTTTAACCAAATCACTTTCATAAAGCAGTATATATAACAAAAACTATGAAATAGCATAAACATCTTTTATTCACCTTAAAACCATTGAAAACTAACATATTATAATTATCAACTCACAAGTATATAGAATGAAAGTCATGAAATAGCATAAGCTTCTTTTATTCATCTTAAAACCACATTCAAAACTGATATGCTATAATTATCAACTCACACTCGGCCTCTGACGGTCTATTCAGTTCAAAACACCAAAATAAGTAAAGATGGACAACATGGTCATTAGGGATGTCCAATGTAATTCAAATAGCTAAAATCACTAAACTACACTTCATATCCCTCTTTCAAGTTCTATTTCTACTTAAAACACATCGTTTAGCTCTAAAGTATCGTTGTTGTTATAGTAGAAATCAACCCATCAACCCATCAACCTCGCTAACCAGGTAAGTACTTCACATACTGAAGGCATCGAGTGAGTCGACCCGTCGACCTCGTTAACCCGTCGACCCCGCCGACCCATCGAGTACTTCGCATACTGAAGGCATCGAGTGCGTCAACCCATCGAGCCATTCATATATTTGAAGGCGTCGAGCCCACCCATTCATATATTGAAGGCATCCATCCCATCGACCCCTTTGCATATTGAAGGTGTCGATATCGTCGACCCATTCGTATATTGAAGGCATTGAGTTGACCCTACATTTAGACATTGACGTGTTTAAAACCTTACTAACTAATTACGACTTATGAACCTTGATCTATTATAAAAGAACTAAGGATCTCGAGTACAATAGCAGTGACGATTCTTACCACGAGTAACCTTCACTAGTATTACGGAGCTTCAAACTGAAGATGAGGGCCATGGTCTGTAGGCTTCAAGATTCTTACTTTCAACTTCAATGATTTCAGATTATGGAGGACAGAAGGAATCCTTGGTTTTCGTTTGAAAATTCGCAGGGGGTCAGGAAAGGTGAGAAATTTTCTAACCACCGAAGCTGATGAGATCGCATGTATGAAGTTACAGTCGGAGGTTAACTTCGTAGTTAATACTTGATACATATATGGTTTCTATTGATAACTAATAAATATCTATTCATGCTTATCTCATAATATGAGAGAGGGAAGGGTGAGCTAGTGAAGCCCACTGCCATTTATGTTATGTACTGCACTGTATTTTCATAATATAATATTCATATTATATTATTATTATTATTATTAGTCTGTTGACTTAAAAACTAATTATTTATGCCCAAAACTGAATGCGCATCACACATAAGGTCATACATGAGTCATATGGTTGGTCTATTATAGTTTCACATTAAACCCTATCCTACGACTAAACTGGAATGTTGGCATATGATGGAAGGATCAATCTAGTATGGTAGTGGTCACAACAAGTTCTTTTGGAGGTTTCTATAGGTCTGGAATCAATATAGATCTAGTAGTTTAAGTTAATTGATCTTAGAGATGATTGAATTAACTATTTAACTTAAAAAGTATTTTAATAACAAACTAATTCAATCACGAATCAGATAAAACTCGTAAAGTGAAGTGGGGCATAATGATGCATGCTCTTCAGAGTAATTTTTTATTCTTATTAAATTGAATTACCCAAAAATGAATTTGCCCTAATGAAATCAATGTTATAAAGGAAGCTTTAAGATTTTTGTCATCAAAGGGATTCAGTGTTCGTAGCAAATATTATCATATTAAAGGAAGGAAGTTATTAAATATACTATGAAATGTGATCGAGTCAACTGAGTGATTTGGAATTATGTAAAAGGAATTTTCCAAAACATTTGCCTAGTGCTTATGATTCGCCAAAAATATATGAACAAAATTATATACAACACAAAAGCAGAAATTAATAGCATAATTGAGTCATAGTACCGTTACTACCTTTGCAACATAACACATTCTCGGCAAGATCATCAGGTAAACTAAATTGGTTACTTACCCTTGGTGTCTGTAATATGGAATGTAATGCATGATCTTTCACTTAAAAAGTACAAATATAACTCACAAAATATTTCTTTGGACAAGGATGTATATGATGCATAAACATTATCCAATAACATCCTAACTTATTCATTGCTTGTTTCATTTCTCTTTCTTATTCTTTCCGTACACTTTCTATTTGTTTCATGTTATTGGCCTTGTGTACATACTAGATACGTGCGTATCCAACAGGAAGATGAGGGAGCTACCTAATATTAACTTATCAAAGAACCTTTCATACTTAACATGACTTGAACATAACATGATCCTCTCTTCATTAGGTCTTATGTTTTTCCTTCAAGAGTTTGGTACATAACTTAACTTATCATTCTTGTTTTATCCTTCTATTCTACTTATACATCTTCACTTTTCCTAACATGGATGTGAGGTACTAAATGCATAATTCATAAATCAGTATATGCAAACGTGGAATTCTTAGATGATATCAATCATAATCAATACATCTATCACATTAGATAGTCTACTATGCTTATCTAATGATTGACAGTTTCATGACTCATAAGAAAGACATAAACATTCTTTAAATAATCACCTTACTTCATAATTCAAACCTTTTCATGCAGCCTTTGAAGGCACGATTTTTAGGGATGTTTTGTTTCTAAGCACCTAGCCTTAATTTTGATACTTGTATCTCATGAACCACAATTTCAATCGATCTGAAATCTTCTACACATTTAGCTCTATTTGTTATATGCCTTCTATAAAAGTGTCAGCGCATAATTCAACCATTTACTATGGCTTTAACTTTATTCACCTTAACAGTACAATTTAGGTCCATTTCCTAGTTCATTTTTCCATTTTGAGAGTCATGTTATAAGGTCCATTTCTAACACTCGGGGTCTAAAAAATTCAAGAATTCTCATGGTATCTTCGGTAATGTCTCCTATAGATACATTGTAAAAATTATAGTCCGAAATTCTTTTACCCCTTCAAAAATATTTGTTTCTAAACTATATGAATAAACTTCTAAATATGTCCAATTTGATTCTTTTACATATATGTAGGTGTAGGTATGTTCAAAAATTCTAAAATTTGTCTCATTTGGATGTTACCATCCTAAGTTTTCATTTTTTATATAATTATCTTAATTTGATTCAGTATAAAAGAAAATTATAACTTGTCAAACTTCTTGTTAAGATTTTTGCACTTTAGGTTGACGTCATTAGTATCAGATATAAAGTTATATAAGTTTTTATTCCAAAACTAAAAAATTACGAACCTCATACAAATTTAGCTACGGATTTCTAATTAATTCCTGTAAAATTGAAGAATTTCCTTCCAATATTATCTTATCCAAAAAATCATGAGGACACATACTATTCATGGTTCAAGTTCCATTGTTTTACAGATTAGTTACCCTACTTTATGAAGTCTTATCTCGGTCATTGTAGGTCTGATTTAAGTGTTCTTAGATTCTTTGAAAAGTTATATGAATCTAATTTCTCAATATAATTTTTGAATTATTTTAATACAAGTGAATCAGTTTCGCTACTATACCTACTTATTTGCCCTATTTTATATAATGTTCTTGAGCTTCTATTATTGACTATTTGATGAGTCTATAAATATTAATTAATGGAGTATAGTTCTTGGGAGTCTATCATTTGAAAGTTTGACACAATGATAGAATTTACATAATTTTTATATTTCATAATTAAATAAGTAAAACTCTGCTCATTCATTGATTATACCTGTTAAAGATTTATGGGACTTTACATGGAATACATCGACCGACGTGATGTATAATTTAATGATCATAAAAGCAACATACAATATTTAAATAAATAAATAAATAATATATTTATTGTAATTTTTTAACTTTTACTGTTTTGTAATGTAATTAACCTAAATTGAATTTCTAATATAATTTTTCTTCCCTTATTAAATAGTATTTCTAATATGAGCTCGGTTTTACTTCTAGTTCCATTACTATCTCCACTAACCCTTTTTTCATCACCCCTATCACTTACTGTTTCTGAAAATAATTAAAATATCTAAATTTAGGAAACTAAAAATTTTATATCCATTTTAAACCATTAACTTTTATTTTAATATTTTTAACCTCACCTTAATTATTTTATATTTCTCTATTCTAAGACACCTTTCTCCATCCTAGTCTGTCCTGCCGCCACGCACACACATATATATATATATATATATATATAAATGTGTAATTTTCATGGTTTGTCTATATTTAAACAGTCATTATTTCTATTATCTTCACATTTTCCTAACTAATGGAAGCAACCCAAACGATATTTAAATAGTTTTTTTGTTATTTTTATTTTGCAGTACTTAGTATTTTGTAACATAATGGACCTAAATTTAATTTCTAATATGATTTTTCTTTATAATTACCATAAGTTGAAATCTACTTAGGCTCATTTTTGCTTCCAATTCTACCACTGCCTTTACCAATTCCTTCATTATTCATTATTACTGCGTTGCCTACCACTATCATTGAAAATAATCAAAATATCTAAATTTGGAAACTAAAAATTTTATATCTATTTTAAACATTAAATAATTATTATAATTTAAATCTCACTTTAATTATTTTATATTTCTCCACTCTAACACAACCTTCTCCGCTCTAATATGTTGTTGCGACCATAACCCTCCATAGCCAAGACAACATATTTCATTTTCTCGCCCTTCACCATCGCCATCCTTCACTGTCGGAAAATTTATCTTGCTTTCTTCCTGTCCAACGAGATTCGAAAATCAGTTCATCTAATCTTAATATATTTTAAAAATGAATATAAAATTTTTTAATTTGTTAAATTTAGAATTCTAAAATATTTATACGGTGGAGGCGAAGAGATCGGTAGAGGTGGTAGTGAAAAAGTATAGAGATTGAAAATTAATTTAAAATAATTAAATGAGTTAAAAATATAAAAATAAAATTTTTGAGTAAGGATAGAAGGAAATATTTTAGTTGGGTTGTGTAGATTTATTTTTAGGGAACTAGATGGTTTATTTTAATTAAAATTCAATATAAATTCTACTATAGTTATAAAACTTTATGATATTTTCTGATAGTTAATTTTCCATTATTATTATTATTACTATTATCCTCCTAGCATTAACGATTCCGCAACCCTAGCAATTTCCTTCAACTTCTTGATCTATATAGTTTTAGCTATAATAATCTGTCTTTCTCCTTTAGAAATTCATAGAGAATGCATATAACTTATCTTCAGTAACTAGTAGGTAGCACGTACCTCGTTACTAGTCAAGTCATTTCTCGGATGCTTTATGATAGATTATTTAACCGTGTCACCATATCGGTGCTATATAAGTATGCATGAGGTATGAGCTGGCCAATAGACATCTCTAGACTTAACAAATATCACGAGAGCTGCTTGGCCATCCAAATCACGGTACGCATTAATCCAATGGAATCTCCCTCTTCCTATGGGAGAGTAAATCAGAGATTCTATACGGGCAAAAAAATTGGATGGATTAACTCGGACTGTGTTGCAGTTCTTGTGGATTGTAAAGTAGAGCCAATTAACTAGATATGACGGAGGGGCAGATGATGAGAGCCTGAGTGGGCGGCAGCCCGAGGGTGGGAGCAGGGTTGGGGAATAGGGTAGGAATTTGAAGCGGCGGTGCAAAAATTTGGCTCAGTGGGCAGCAGCCCTAGCGATTGAATTGGTTTTTAAAAGCCGTGTATAAGTGTGATTATTATTTATGATTTTTAACAAAAAAATTGGCTCTTTGTTCTTTTAGATTCAAACGATTATTTTTTATCTTTTCTTTGGATTTTCCTACAATTGGGATATATTTTGCAAGAAGTTAATTGAGTATGTAATAATCAAACTTCTAAAAAACGGATTAAGCTCTATTACTTCAAACATATTGGTATTAGATTTGCCTATTATATCTAAAACTCATAAAGCCGAGGAAAAAAAAGATTAATATGAACTATCACAAACTCAAAAAAGCCTTATAAGAGATCAACATATATTAATATTATAGAAAAGAAAAAAAGATGCATCGTCAGTAATGATGAATTGAAAAATGCCGATTTTTTTGCAACAGTTAGATTAGTTTTTTTTTTTTCGACGTACCACAAATCACATTGAATTGTACCCATTAGAGAATCTTCATTATCTATATTGTGGAAATCACCATTTTAATAGTTGCTGTCGATATCTTGATTTCGTTGATGTGGGTATCTTTTTACTAGAAAGTTAAATGGAAGGATTTGAATACTTAACAGTAGAAATGAGGTTTGTTATGTTTTTTAGGTCCAAAATTTTGTAAGAGTTTATCTTAAAAAGTAATCGAGTTTTTTCTTTTTGACTGAGGCCCAAAAATATACTAACCCATTTTGTTAACTTACCCGGTTACCTTAAGACTTTGTATTACTCTCTCTTTCTATTCATTCGTGACTGTAATCTTTAGGATTTCTCTTTGACAATTCTTGATGTTTCTTCTGGAAGTAATATGTGATGATGATTTGCTCTTTTCTCTGATTATTCTGAAGTTCTATATTTGTATATAGAGGTTTTGATCTTACTTGAAATCATCGTACTTCTTTCTCTGTATTGATATAGATCTATTATGTTTCTAGGGTTTTACGCATGTTTATGAAATCTTGTTCTGTGTTGATTAAGAGAGGTTTTAGTGTTTTACCTTGGTTTTTGGTATCTATCATAGTGTTATTGTGATCGTCGGTCTAAACATAAATCTAATTAAGCCTAAATCTATAAATCTGTGAGATTTTGTAATCCATATTATTTTTCTGTCTATTGAATGTATATTATGTAATTCTTGAATTGTTGAATATATTATTTAGGTTTATTATAAATCTAAATATTATATTATTGATTTTATAGATCGATGATTTTATACATAATCTGTTTTGTATATTGATGAACATGATGTATATAATTGTAACGGTGGTAACAGAGCTTATTTTAAATACATGATCCGTGATTGTCCTTCTTGTATGAATCGACCTATGAACCTATATGTTATATTTGTGATCCTTGAATATAAATGCTTGTTTTATTGTGATCTTTGAATCTAAAAAGCTATTCTGAAAAATTTTCTTTCTAAATAGCACTGTTCATAAATCTTTAACTGTGAATTGAACTCTGTTTACTAACATATCTATTTGTTCAATCTCTGATAAGTTAGGTATTTTATATATTGGTTTAATTCTATTGATTGATTCATAGGAAGACTGCATATAGGGAGATTGTTTGTTTTTTTTTTTTTTTATTGTAAAACTATTTTCTAACCTTGATTAAATAATCTAAGTTTTTAGAAACAATTTTGTTTTTCAAATCTATATTTCTACTTGTTTATCAATTAATATCTACTCTATTCCAAATAGGAAAGAGCAGCCATGAGTACCCATATAGAGATCGCAAGTTTCAATGGAAAAGTTGATTTTCGAATTTGGTGTAAAAAGTTGAAAACCCTTCTTTCTCATCATAAAGAGCTTTATAGCACTTCAAGAAGATGAAAAAAATGGCCAGAGGCCTCACTGGCCAGAAAAGAGAAATTTGATGAGAAGACACATAACCTCATTATTCTAAACCTTTCTGACAACATCATAAGGAAGGTAGATGGTTATGATAATCCTCTTTGCTTATTGGTAAGTTACTTTCTAAATTCTCTATACAAGATGTTCCTAATCTAGTTTTCTTAAAGGGTGCATTATTTTCTTGGAAAATAGAAGAAAACTTAAATGAATTTTTGAAAATGAACTTTGTGCTTAAGGGAACTAATCATGCTTTAGATAAAACTAGTCAAGCTATGGTTCTTTTACGATCCTTACCTGATGATTATGTGGTAGTTAAGAATGCCTTGAAATATACTAGTCAAGAACTAAACCTGAAAATTATTGTAAATGCTATTAACTTAAAAGAAATAACTCAAACCTATTTGTAAAAAGAAAAATAGAGAAGAAAAAGAACCCCAGTTTTGTTAGCCAACCAAAAAATAATAATTTTAACAAAAAGGAAGCATCTAATGAAACTATGAAATGCTATCACTGTGGGAAAATAGCACATCTGAAGAAAAAATGCTATGCATTGCAAAATAAGAAATCTGGTCAGAATAATGTAGAGGGTAATATAGTTGGAACTAGCAACACTGCATCTTACTCTGAAGTCTTGAATCTCTCTAATACTATTGTAATAAATGAATGATTCTAGATTCAGATTGTTTCTTCTATATGAGTCCAAACAAGGAATGATTTAGTGATTTTAGGGATTTAGAAGAAGGTACTGTCTATATGGGTAATAATAATGTTTGTAAGATCTTAGGGATAAGAAACATCACTATAAAGTTAAATGATGGAAAACTAATCATGTTAAGCAAAGAAAGATACATCCCCAGTCTTAAAAGAAACTTGCTCTAGGTATACTAGATGAATTAGGTTGTTGGTATAAAGCTGAAAATGAGTCTTTAACAGTTTGTAAGAATTCAAAACAAGTTTTGATAGGTGTAAAGAAACATGGCTTATATATACTTTGTGGTTATTATTTTCATGGTAAGACAGATAATGCACTTGTCTCCTCTAAATCCTCTATAACAGATACTTGGCTATATGAGTAAAAAAGGTTTAGATGTCTTGAGTAAGCAAAGCATGCTTGGTAAGGATACTATCTCACCTCTTGATTTCTATGAAACATGTATCTTAGGAAAACAACATAGATAAAGTTTCTCTAAGAGAATTCATTTAGCTAAGAACTGTCTAGAATACTCACATGTTGATCTGTGAGGGCCTGAAAAGGTTTCCACACATTGTGGTAATAGGTTTTTTATTTCTATTGTAGATGACTATAGTAGGAAGTTTTGGGTATTCTTACTAAAATCTAAGTATGAGGCTTTAGCTAGGTTTATTGAGTTGAAAACCAAGTTGATAGGAAGGTAAGAATACTAAAGACAGGCAATGGTTTAGAGTTTTGCAACCGTAAGTTTGATGAGTTTTGTAAGTCTAATGGGATCCAAAGGTATAGGACATTAGTTAAGATACCACGGCAAAATGGAGTGCCTGAAATAATGAAGAGAACGCTAATTAAGAAGGTTAGGTGTTTATTGTTTACCTCGAGTTTAGGTAAGGCATTTTGGGGAGAGGCTGTTAAAAGTGAAGCTTATCTTATAAAGAGGAGTCTTTCAGCTGCTATTGACTTTAAATGTCCAAAAGAAAAATGGATAGGTAGGAAACCGAACTTAGGTTACTTGAGAATTTTTGGTTGTGTAGCCTATGCTTGGAAGTTGGATAGAAAATTAGATCCTAAGTCCCAAAAATACATATTTTTTGGATATGTGGGGGGTACAAAGGGATATAGGTTATGGGATAAGAGCTCCATTAGTATCAAAATTCTAATTAGTAGGGCTTTAGTATTTAATGAAGAGATTTTCCCATGTGAGGGAAATGATGATAATACTGATGGAACAGATATTTTCAAGGGTACTCACAGTGAGGTGGAGCCTGCAACCGATAATACTGATGGAACAGATATTTTCAAGGGTACTCACAGTGAGGTGGAGCCTGCAACCATTGTTGATCCTAACGGACAACTAGAGGAGGGCAGGCATCTCAATGGCTTTGAACCAAATGAGGAAGTGCAAGACACAATTGATGGTCAAAAAATTAAACAAGATACTCATGAGATCTTACATAGGTCAAGTCATGATAACTTATCCAATTACCAATTGGTTAGAGATAGGGAGAAAAGGAGAGTAAAACCTAACCCTAGATATTCCTATGCAGATCTTATTTTTACAAATTTGATTGCATGTATAGAAATCAAATGAGAGCCAACTAATTACTATGAGGCAATCAGTTCCTTACACAACAAGAAATGGTAGGAGGCCATGAATGATGAATGAAGTCTTTATCAATCAATCACACTTAGAAACTTATTCTAAAGCTAGCCAAACAGAGAGTGATCGGCTATAAGTGGATATATAAGGTAAAAGAAGAGAATTCCTCTAATCTACTTAGATATAAGGCAAGACTAGTAGCTAAGGGGTATACTCAAAAAGGAAGGGGTAGATTTTAATGAGATATTCTATACAGTAGTTAAGTTTAAGATTATAAGAATTATTAGCTACTGTTGCATATTTTAATCTTGAACTTGAACAAATGGATGTCAAAACTGCTTTCTTACATAGTACATTAAATAAGGTCATATATGTGCATCAACCCCCTGGATATGTTGATAAGAAATATCCTAATCATGTATGCTTACTAAACAAGTCATTGTATGTAACGACCCTCATTCCACTGGCTATATTGCTTATCTAAATACCTTTGCATAATGAGGTTATTCCTATCATTAACTCAAATATAACCAGTAGAGGGCCCTTTCAAAACTTTCCACATGTAACTTCCCTATCTCCTTACAGTTCGGGCCCATATGTACTTCACACTAGGTTGAGCACGCTTCATTCACCCTATTCTGGAACTACTGACTTTCCTTTCTTACACACACCTACAAACACAAGTAACTACTATGAGCTAAAAAGCTCAGTAAGTAAAAGGGTTTTCTCTCACATGCACAAAATATATTCAAATACACTTTAAAAACTCGATTGAATAGTTTTGTAAACTCTTATAAAACTTTTCTCTGTGGGCCCTGAGTATGTTGCCGTCGGCTCTATTGTGATCTATGGTTCTCTGTGACAAAAAATATCTGTGATTAGCGACTCCACTTAGTCCGCCCTGATCAGATCACAACTCAAATCAGCGTTCCCCCTCACTCAGACATGATCGAGAATTCTCTAAGGTCAACGACTCCGCTCAGTCTGCCCTAACCAAGCAGCCCCTCACTAAAATGTTATGTTTATGTAATATCAAGCATCACACTAATCTCTTTAAAAGCATAACACTTCTCTTTACTACTTTTGCGTAAAAACTGAAAGTGCATTCTCTACTTTTGGAAAAGTTATACATTCAACTAATATAATCACAGTTCCAACATGTTTTATAAAAATATAGCACCTCAAGGTTCAGCCTACTAGGTTGCATTCATAACAATAACATAAATCTAATGTTAAACAAATAGTGAAAAGACTTGTGTTGTAGGTGAGACTTTACTTACATGTTTGATGCTCTATCTTGGTAAGAGCCTACTGCGATCCTTCTAACTCTGGCCAGCTACTAACCTAGCCAAACATGTATTTTTATCTCAATAAGAACTTGATTCTCAATCCTACTTAAAAACACATAATTTACTTAAGGAGTCAAAAATTATGTTTCTGCTATGGTACCCATCAACCCCGTTAACCTCGTCAACCTATTAGGTACTTTTCCTACTGGAGGCGTCAAGGCATCTAGTCGTCGACCCTTTCAACCCTTTTTCATATTAAAGGCATTAACCTCGTCGACCTGTGTCAAAAGCTCTCTCGGATCGAGTACTCTTCCTAGACCGAGTACCTTTTCTTCCCAGGCCGAGGTCTCTTATTCCTTCCCAGACCGATGTCTTTTTTGCTTGCATATGTTAGAAGTTTCAGCTTCAATCAATGGTGGCTCTTTCCTCCAATGAGGCAGAATATGTGGAAGTTTCATATGCTTTCGAGGAAGCAATATAGCTTCAAGGTTTATTAAGGGAACTTGGTTTACTTTTTAATAATTGTTCTATATACTCTGATGGGTTAGTCTGCCAACATCTTAGTAAGAATCATATGCATCATGAAAGAACTAAGCATGTAGATATTAAGTATCATGTACAATTAGGATTTATAAGGTTCCAACTGAAGAAAATCCTTCTAACATGGGCACAAAAATACTTTTTGTGAAAAAGTTTGAAAACTGTTTAGGCTTGATTTACATGGGGGTAAATCCCTATTTTTAATAGGTAATGATGTAGATCATGCGGCTAGTAGTATAATAATAACTGTGATGGAATGAGACAAAGATTATAGATCTTTAGGGAGAGTTTGTTATGTTTCTTAGGCTCAAAACCTTGTGGAGCTTTTCTTAAAAAGTAACCGGATTTTTTATTTTTGACTGAGGCCCAAAAACATACTAACCCATTTTGTTAACTTATCCGATTATCTTAAGACTTATTATGACTCTCTCTCTCTCTCTTGATTCAATTCTAGAGGGTAAATGGCCCCCCTACATTCAAATATTATGGTCTCACGTGTCTGTTGGAAACCATAGTACACATGCAAAGTAGCAAAACAACTTTTGTACTTACATTTTATGAAACTTCTTCACTTGCCTCTAGGAGACTATGGTCTCATAGGTCTGAAGCCAATCACATCACTAGTTAAGCTTTACCCAAAATATTCTTCTGAACTAGCGTACACTTAATCTAGATCTCCTCATGTGTTCATAGAGGAGCCTAGGGGAATAATTTAGTCACATGCATCTCATGCGTTAAGAATTAATGAACTTGAATGTTTAATTAATCATTAAACCCTTTGTGTCCATAACCATTTAATGATTTATTAATTCATATTTATTTTAATGTTTGGAAGTCACTATATAAAAGACATTCTTACGTAGCTTTCAAGCTTACTATTATCAAGAAAATATTTTATAAAATAAACAGTCTCATCATAATATCCACATACACACATCATCTTTTTCACACACTTTTTAATATGATGTGAATTCATTATCAAACAACAATGCATGTATTATATTCAGCATACATAGCATACATATATAAATCTTTATTTATTCAACATGTACGATATCCATAAATAAAATCCAATGTATCATAATGCTTATAATGTATTAATCTAAACATATTTTAGATTTAACTAGTATAATTAATACTTAATCAAACTAGCCATATTCATGATTCATGATTCAAGTTAGCACATCAATCAATTATAATGTTCCAATAACACTTTATTGAATATTTTCAAGTCATATTATTTTGAAGTTTGATTTCAAAATAAGAAAATATTTAGGACATGATAAACTTCTCGAAATTTAAAACTCATTCTAGTTCAAGATTTTTGATCATATAAAACAAAATTTCAATTCTAAGAATACTTTAAAAAATTAAAGTTTTTTTATGTTTACACTAGAAATCTCTGAACATTTCAAAATTTTATCTCATGAAAAATTAAAACCTTGCAACATTTAATTCTTCAAGTTAAATAATTTTTGTTTAAGCGTTTATATCTCAAAACAATTTTGAAATTAATTCGAAAATTTTAAAATCTCACAAAAGCCAAGCAACATAAGTTTTTCTGATAATTCAAGTTTCTAGCCCACTAGGTATGTGCAAATGGTCGGGGCAGTTAATATTGGTCGAGGGTCGATGCCCCCCCCCCCCCCCCCTCCGATCAACATTTAAGGGTATAAGGCCACCCTAATAGATCTAGACACAGACATTTCCCCGACCGGGGGTAAGCAGGGCGGGGGTGGTGAACCTTATTATTATTATTATTTTTTAATCTCAATTCTTGTACTACTATAAAAAATATATTTATAGACAATATATTTCAAGTATTATTTCTAAACATTTATAAGATTAAATTTATTTGTTATCTCTAATTTTATTTGTAAAGTAAGATAATTATTTTTTTAGTCCAAGTTGTAATGCAATTATGATTTGTTTGGCATATTAATCTTTTACTATCTTTTTGTTTGCTTTTATTTTCATCTTTTTCCTTTTCTTATACATGAACTTGAATGCTATTAGTCGATCTATTATATAGTTATTTCCATTCTTACATAAAAAATTCGATATAATAATATTTGAAAATTGCTACTTTATCTGAATAATAGAACCTTTTACTATTACAATTCACCAAAAATACCAAAATACATCACAAGCTCATGACAATCAAAATTATGATTCAAAATCCAACAACACAATATATAATTTCATCATAATTTCATAATCTAACAACACAACACAATACAATAGACAAAATAAACTTCTAGTTCTAGGGCATAGAGCTTTCCACAGCCGATAATTCTTCGGTGGATCTATAAAATTTCAAATATTCAAGAAAATAAATATAAACAAAAAAAAATAAAGATGAAAAAAATGAAAGAAGTTAATAGTAAAAAAAGTAGGAAAAAATGTACCATCAGTGCCTCAGCAGCAGTTGGCTTAATCATGCTACGAAAGCCACTAATCGTGTGACCATTACTGCTAAACGTTGATTTTGAAGCAACGGTAGGTACTAGAATGGCGAGAATTTCTCAAGCAATCAGCGATAGTGTTAGGTACTTGTACCGATTTGACTTACACCACCCTAGGATATTAGACCCATCATGATATGGAATACAACTATCTTTATCCAAATATTGTTCGACCTTTGTAACTTATTGAATCTGGTCGACAAACCCTCAAAGAAGAAGGCACTCTCTATTAGACATAGGAATAGATTCTTGAGTCGAAGGTAACCGGTGAGATGCTTGTGATCATGTTAGTGAAGACTTGGATTGCAATTAAGATTGTGATTATACACCAAAAGAAACTGAATAAGCCTCATACAATTGCTCCAACAACACCCGCGTGTTTGGTATCATCGTCTTGGCTTCTCCTTCAGACTAGCTATCCTCATAACTAATTTTGATGACAGAGGTAATCTCTCGCATCTTGTGATCTTAGTTTACATCAACGTTGCCACTTTGCCCAAATAAACATCTTTGCTAAGAATTGTATCTTTGAACAACTTTATTATATGGAACATCTACTGGCAAAAGGTGGATAGTAGGATACAAAGTACCGGACAACTTCTCTGTGGATTCCAAAAACCCTTCCAAAAATGATATCTATCCTTCGACCACTTCCCAACCAACCTCCTTAGAAGCGCCTGAGAAATCTTAGTCCTCCCTTTGCATCCTACACCAATTTTAATGATAGTAATCCTTATATCCATGAATGAATAAGAAAATTTATTTTAAGGTTAGAAGAAAAAACAAAAACCCCCCAATAAAAGTTACTAGACCGAATCGGCCTATTAGGCAAGGCCCAAATTGTGTCCAAATCTTTATCAGATAAAATTGAGTTGACAAATTGGGGATTATAGGGCATTAAATATTTACAAAAAAAAAGGTATAAACATAAGTGGGCTTGGAGTAATTCTCGAATATTTATTAAATTGAGTCGGGCCTAGAGACCTATGGGAAGGGCCTATAAGTAAATTTGCCTATATAAATGTAATATCTCATTTAACTGCTTCATGTAGTTAGATAAAATGTGTAGCCTAAATATTATAAGGGATGTATTAGAGTAATATTTAAGTATTACTTACATGTTATAAAGATTAAGTTAGAGATCATGTTAGTACTAGGTAAAACATCTCTTATGGCTAGCACTAATTTCCGAGCAGGTTTGTAAAAAGGATTGAAAGAAAATCCTGAGAAATTAGTCTTTAAGTTATGAGACTAATAATAATAATAATAGTAAAGAGAAAAAATGAGTTGGTGAGCTTCACCAGCTTACCTTTCCCTCTCTCATAGTAAGATAAGTACGAAGAAATAAATGATACATATATATATTTGTTACGCAAGGGAAAGCATACATGTAACAAGTATTAACTACAAAGTTAAACACCTCCAGTTACAACTTCGTATAGTATATACAAATGTATTTAGCTTTGGTGGTTAGTAAAATTTTTCACCCCTCTCCTAATACTATACGAAATTTCAAGTAGAATTCAAGAATTCCTTCCTTTCTCCATAATCTGGAATCATTGAAGGTGAAAGTAAGGATTATAATGTAAGGGGATATACAACCTAAAGCTCACAAGCTGTGATTCTTCTCCTCAGTTTGAAGCTGGATTATATCAGTTGAAAGTTACTTCTTATAAGAATTGTCAATACTCTTGTACTCAAGATCTTTAGTTCTTTTATAATAGATCAAGTGAGAATAGAATCCATAAAGTATAAGATATCAATATGAGATGAAGATTTATATGTCTAAATTAGTTAATAAGGTTTCGAATATGTCAAAGTTTAAATGCAGGATCGACGTACTTAATGCCTCGATGCCTCAACATACTCGATGGCTTGATGTACTTGATTACTCAATGCCTCGACGTATTCGATGCCTCCAATATGCATAGTTCTCGATGGCTCGACGCCTCCAATATGTGAAGTACTCGAAGCCTTGATGCCTTAGCATACTTGACGCCTTGATGCCTTAGCATACTCGACGCCTCCAATATGCGAAGTACTCGATGGGTCGATGTACTCGACGCCTCGATGTCTACTATAACAGTAATGCAGTTAGTTATTCAAAACCTTAAGTTAAATTATGTGTTTTAAGTATAATTAAGAATCAAGTTCTTAGTAAGATAAACACAAATTTTGATAGGTTAGGAGTTGGCCCAAAAGAGAAGGATTTTTAAGGAACTCTTACCAATATAGGATATACAACATATAAGTAAAGTCTCGCGTACAACACAAGTATGTTCATTTTTTGTTCAACTTGAGATTTATGATATTAATATGAATGCAACATAGCATGATGAACATTGAGTTGATTGCGTGGTGATGCATTTTTATAAAGCAGATTGGAATTGGGTTTATACTATTTGTATATATACCTTTTCCAAAAAATATTGAATGCACCATCAATTTTCATGCAAAAACAGGTAAGAGAAAAGTTATGCTTTTAATTGATGAGTGTGATGTTGGACATGACATAAGTATAATATTATATTGAGACTATACCTAGTCAGGGCGGACAGAGCATAGTTGCTTACCTAAGAAATTTTTATTCGATCAAGGCTGACTGAGAGAGAGCTCGCTGATTCGAGGTGTGATCTGATCAAGGCAGACTAAGTGAAGTCGCTGATCTCAGATATTTTTTGTCATAGAGGGTCATAGATCATAGTAGTGCCGGCGGAAGCATCCTTAAGGCCTATAGCAATGGGAAGAGCATCCCATTTCCATAGAAAGATTTATACGAATTTGTAAAACTATTTAAACGAGTTATTTCAAAATGTTTTTGAATATGTTTTATGCATGTGAGATAAAATCTTTACTTACTGAGCTTTCTAGCTCATAGAAGTTGTTTGTGTTGTAGGTGAGCAACAAAAGGGAAAGTCGGTAGTTTCGTGACCGGATGAATAAAGTGTAATTGAGCTGGTGTGGAGTACATATAGGCCTGACCTATGGGGACGAAAGTTTGACAATGTATTTTGGAAAAGCCATTTAACCCATTTTGAGAAGTTTCTAAAAACGTCACTCTATTTATTTAATAGAGTTGTAAATATTATCATGTTATGTACATAAATTATATACATAACGTATTATTATGTTTTATTTTAATATAGTTGTTGAGATACAATTAAACAGAGTTTTAAGAACTTCATATTTGTTGGTATCTTTACCAAAGGGTTTCCAAGTTAGCTAGTTAACACCCCTACTAGTTATATTTAAGTTAAAACAAAAATAATCGTTTTCTCAACAGTATTTTGATAAGCAATGTAGCTAGAAGGGTCGCTACAATAAAGAAGACAAACTCCCTAAATAACTACCCTAGCCTCCCAACATAAGTGAGAGAGATTTAAAAAAAAAAATGTTTTTCCTTTCCTCTTATCAACCTCTCCAAGTAAATTCCCTTGGATATGTGTTGAGGTTGAGAATTAGAAACTAAACTGAAAGTTCATTGTTCGTGTGGATAACTGTTAGAGACAGAACATTTGAACGTCTCTTGGAACTAGTTAATCAAATAGTGGTAAAGTAGAGTGGCAATGGCAGTGGTGCTAGAGGGGCGATAGACATGGTCAGTTCTGTAAGCTTTAAAGTTGGTAATACCTCTCTAGTTGCTTTTTTGAGCTAGAACAAATGGGAAGTTCCAGCTGAGTAATCGTTCCTCAAAAAATAGTCTGTTGGTCCTTGATTTGTCAGAAAGAAAAAATTGGAAACGTAAAATTTTGAATAACGCTTTCGCCTGGGTTTAAGGATGCTCATCAATTTACAATGGTATCAAAGTCTTGCTACACTTATAACGCTTTCGCTAGGAGAGTTTTAGTTTTTTGATTCATTTTTTCTTATATTGATAAAATGCTTTGTTTGTGTCTTTCATGGATTTTGAGTCGTATTGATGTGTTGGAGATAAGATTAGAAAGAACTTGTGATAAGGCTCTACAGTAATTGATATGCTACCAAAATGAGCGGTGGATCAGGCGGTGCCATCTGAAGCAACAAGTTGCACGGCTGCGGTGGTAATCGTTGCCCACGACTGTAAGTGTAGCAATAGTAGCTGCTACCATGCTGGCCCCTATAGCAAGGGCAGCTACTGCCTTGCAGCACGTTGCTACTCGCTGATGGGCAACAGGCAGTAGGTATGTGCAAAGAAACCGCCCCGACTGAACCCTGACTGAGACTTCCTTTTTTCGGGGTTCGATTGGGAGTTTCTATAAAATTAAATATCAGTCGAGGCCCAGATCAAAAACTTAATAAGGGAGTTCAGGGGATGAATTAACGATCGAAGTCGGGGCCAGACTGTTATTTTACATTTTTTTTTTAATTTTTTTTTTCACCCCTCTCTCTCTCCCCACTCTCCCGCACGATAGCTCCCCATTTTTCATCCTCATCTCTCGTTCCCTAATTCACTCTCTCTCTCTCTTCTCCTCTAAGTCGCCGCTCCTTTGCCGCTCCCTGCACATTTTCCTTCTCTCCGTGCGGCGGTCACTGCACATCTCTCTGTCGAGAACTCCTTTCTCCTTCTCTCTACCACGCTCGATGGATAGTCACTATCCATTGCGAATTCAGAATTTTTTGATTTTTTTTTCCTCTGAATTGTATATTTTCTTGATTTTATTTAGGGTGGGTTTAAGTATGTTTTCTTTTTTATTTACGGTTTGGTTTTGGGTTTAAGGTTGATTCTGATTCTATTATAGTACAGTTTGGTAGGATTCCATCTAGAAAATGATATATTTGTATAGACATATTTAGAATTTCTAGTCTTTAGTTTCACATATATGTTTCCGCACGTACGTTATTAATGACTATTTTCCTATATATGCAACTAAACATGTGGTAATGACTATTTTCGGACGGTTATGAATCTACTATCCCTGCTAAATGAAGACAATATATAATTTACTTCATTTATATATCATACAATCTGCATTTTGTAGCAATATGTCAAAACAATAATTTGTACTCATGTATAAACCCCAGAGAAAGGCAGTGAATCCTACAGCTATAAGGTGCTGCAACATTGTAGATTTAAGGGTTTATGTTAGATTTAATTCGGTTTTGATTTAGGGTTTGTCTTTTTATTTTGATTTTGTGATTGAATTGGTTTGAGTTTGGTTTAAATTGGATATGGGTAGAATAAAGATTGAATTAGATATGAGTTTTGTTTGAGTTTGGTTTGGATTGAATTGTTATTGATTTTGTGATTGTATAGGATTAGAATTATAATTTTCCAACCGGAACCCATCGACCTATACACGTGTGACCTACTAGACCGGAAGACTTAATTCCAGCACCAGAAACATTTGATAGCAATGATAGTACTAAGTTGCCGCCTCATGAGGATACTCATGGTAGTAGTCCTCCTGGAGATACCATGGGGAAGAAAAAGAAAGGTGCAAATCTAGATGCTAAGGTTATGTAAAGAGATTTAAGAGGAGTCCGGCTTGGAATATCTTTGTTTTGAATGAAGAAAAAGAACGCGCCTTTTGTCAACATTGCCAATTTTCTACTGTGTATAGGGTTCCTAAGACTGTGACCTTCACAATGAACGACCACCTTAAAAGTGCCCGGATTTGGTGTAAAATAAACTAACGAATAACCACCTATCTAGGAATAGCTCTAATGGAAGCAACGTACTAGTTACCCACATGTTATTTAATTTGATATTAAAATTTAAGTTTATTTATGTAAGTACTAATTAGCTTTATTAAAGCACTTATTTAAAAACTTATGTTAATATTTTATGCGTCATTTTGCGGTGAGTGATTGGGACGAAGCAGTTTTTCAACACAGTGGAACACCCTTTTTTCAAGTAGATGATCCACTTGGTGGATCCAAGTGTGCCTATATTGTCACGTTATATACACATGATGCAATTAAGATATTTAGAGAAGAAAAATTAAAATTGCAAAAGGTTTTTTTGAAGTTTAGTGTCTGAGTCTCCCTCACCATTAATAATTGGATGTTAGTTTATAATGCAAATTACATGTGTGTCCCAGCCCACTAGAGGGATGAGTCTTGGCATCTACATGGGAAAGTGATTTTTTTTAAGACCATCGAGTACCATAATGGGTGCAACAATTGGGCAAATTTTAGATGGCACTATTGGGGAGTGGGGTATATCACGTCTCAGATGTGTGACTATTGACAACACATCAGCAAATGATATAGGCATTGAATACTTGAGGCATGCACTGGGACCTTCAGAATTGTTACTTAAAGGGTAATTAATACATTTCAAGTACGTCTTCGATATTTGCTATGCAATCCTTTTTATTTTAGATTGTTCATGTTTGGTGCACACTTACTAATTGACGGTTTTTTTTTCCTAATGATAGGTGTTCTTGTCATATTATGAATCTCATCATGAAAGAGGGTTTGTTACCATCGATTAAGTCAATTGAAAAGAATCGAAGGGATATGAAATAAATTTGATTAACAAATGGTCAAGAGAAAAATTTCAAGAAATGTTGTGAAAAAGAACTTATTTTTAACACTAAGTTGTGGATGGATGCTCCTATTCGGTGGAACTCCATATATCTCATACTTGTGAAGGCTTCTCCATTTCGTAAGGCATTTATGAGGTAGTTTCCTTGTTAGTTAAATTTTAAATTTTCTTATTCCTTATTAGTTACCTTTATGAGGTATTTTCATTTTTAGTTACTTTTTCATTGTTAGTTACCTTTTTTTTTTCCTATAAGCTTAAAAATATGATTTTTTCACTTTTAAATTAATTAAATCAAGATTTATTAAATTTAATTATACTAATTAAATCAATACCACACTTTTGTTATGCTAGTAGTGTGATGTGACAAAACTTTAATAAAATTAAACAAATTAATGATTTAACTATTTTGAATCAAGTTCTTTATGAATATGTCAAATTCTTCCAAGTATTATTTCAACCAAAATCCTTTCTCCTTGTGAGTGTAACCGATTATGTTCTACATTACGCTGGTAGATGGGCCCCACAACTTGTGAGTTTTATCAAATCTATAGATTGAAAAATTTATCCTTAAACGTCTTTTAAGTTAAATAGTTAACTCGATCATCTAAAAAATCAATTAACTTAAACAAAAACTATATTGACCTCTATGAAGGTGCATATGCTACCTGTGTAATGAGAAGTTGTTTGGAACCTCTAAAACAACTTATAGTGACTATTACCGTACCAGATTGATCCTTCCATCTATGCTTAAGTCCTAGTTAATCCTAAATAATGGTTTAGCTGTCAAATCCTAATAGCTGACTATAGAAATTATGTGAGTTTAGCAACTAGATAATAGATTTATAGAAACTCTTTTCATACCATACTATTTTGCAAGACTTTATTTGTTGCATAAAGGTATGATTGAAATGTTCTTCCTCCACTCTCTCTCCTTCATCATCATAATTCACAATCTCATTATCTTCGCCATGAACATCAACATCATCATCCTTAACCTGATTCTTATCCACATCCGAATCAAAATCAGAATCATCATCCTCATCCCCATTTAAAGCATCATCATCATTGTGATTTATGTCACTATGGTGATCATAATCATGAAAAATCTCATAATTATCATAACAGTTCTTATCATTCGGTACACCACTATGACAATCATCATGAATAGTAGGAACCTTAGGTAATTGACCATGATACTCACCACATAAATCTCTCAAAGTATTCGAAATCAACATTCGTACAAAGGAGATTTTTCACCTATAGATTGCAAGTGGCGCAAAAATCTCTTCATGGTTTTGTTATTTGTTATGCGGGGAAGACAAAATTTACTCTTGTATGACAATTGCGAACTGAATTCATTATGATCAACATTGAAAGAATTGTAGACAATTTCCAATAGCTAAGTATAGGTTACATTAGTTTCAATCGAAACTTTAGTTGATCCATCCGTACAATTTTGATGCCAATACAACGAATTATTTTTTTCATTTGGGTTCACATTCTCCTTTCATTCACTTTTGAAGCATATAATTACGAAAAAAAATTTCATTTATGATGAAGGAAAGCAATAAAAGAAAATCAATATTCTTGGTTACAAAGTTGAAAGCCAATGTCTACTTTACCCGATTGCTCGATGGCTCCTCTTTAAAGAGCCATCTTGCAATCGAGTTTACAGGATAGTGACTTGAAAGTCTCTGTTCACTTTTCCCAATTGCTCAAGAGATCCTCTTTCTAGACCCATTGAGCAATCAAGTATCACAAACATCATTGATTTTTCAGATTTTCAGATTTCCACATTTTTCAGTTGTAGAATGATTCAAAAGCATAGTACAAACATAATAATACTAATAATAATAATAATAAATAATAATAACAAGAATAATAATCATAATAATAATAATCAACCCAAAATATTTTGATTATCTATCAAGCATTGAAAGAAAAATCAAGTACAAAAGCTTGAACTTACCCAAAGGATTTATCAATCTCTAAACTCTTAACTTTAATTATGAAGCTTGCAAATAGATCTAATCAATATAGTGAGATAAAACAAATTAGAAATGAAAAAAAAGGATGAAAATTGCTATTTTGTTGAACCCTATGAAGTCGCATTTTTTGTTATGAAGTGTAGGTTATTGTAAGGGATATGTGGTAGGGATGAAAGTATAATTGTCATTTCTCACTTTTTTCTTTTAGATTTTTTTTTTTACAATAAGGGTAATGTAGAAATTTCATATTTTTATTTTCATTTTTTGAATAATAAGATAAAAGGAGAAATTTTCATATTTTTATTTTTTAAATAACAAGATAAAAGGAGAGCTAGTATATGAATGAAAAAATTAGGGTTGAATTTTAAAAAAAGTTCACTTAAAGCCCAATAACTAATGGGCCCTATTTATAAGTGGTAATATGGGCTGGGGCGGCCCGCGCCCACTACATACGGGTACAGACTCGGCCCAGCCCGTACACAGATGCGGACTGGGCTCATGTTTTTGCCCATTGGCTGGGTTGACTCGTGGCCCATACATACAGTACCATCCTACAAAAGCACAATGGTACATGCCTACCAAGTATGATTCATAGCCATGCAGGGCCGCATACATGACTAAAAGCCTAAAAAATACCTATTTTAAAAAATATTATTTAAAAAAATTCAAATTTCTCTCTCTATTATTTTTCCGTATAAATAACCTCAAATCATTTTTATGAATTACAATTCAAAAGTCAAAAGTCTAAAGTCTAAATTTTCTCTATTGTTATTATTATCTATTTCATTTGTTTCTACTATTTTAAGGTCTCAATTCTCAATTTTACGATTTCTGATTTTATTCTAAAATCTAAAATTTCTAGTCTTGACTCTCAAGTCTCAAGTTCCAAAATTAAGTTTAAGGTTCGTTAAATTATTCTATTTTATTGTAATGTGTTTTAATCTTTATTATTATTATTGTAAATTTTATCTTCTGACTAATTCTAATATCTTTTTTTTAAATAACGTAAAAAATAGATAATTTAGGTAATACTCATGATTTTGGAAGCTATTTAGAATTATTATTTTATAGTACAGGATATATGAAATTGGATCATAGTCATTTTCCGGATATAGACGAGGATGAGGTTGATCTCAACGATGAAGAAACAACTACACCGAGTACAACTGCTTTTACAAAATGTAAGAAGACAACGTCAAAAGTTTGAGCTTTGTTTTGACGAGTTGTACAAGCCAAATGAGCACAGTAAAATTAAAAAATATGTTGTATGTAAAGTATGTAAAAAAAATCTAACTGCTTTCGGGACTAGTGTAAGTACTCACTTAAAATGTCATAAAGATAAATGCATGTCTAGTCCCACAGCCGGTATAGGTACATCTCAAACTCAATTAAATTTTCAACCTACTTGTTCAGTCTCTACGTGGTCATATAACGAAATGAGAGCTAGAGATAACCTTACTAAGTTTATTGTTTATTTTGATTTTCTAATTGGTTTTGCTGACTCTAAATAATATGAAAACTTTATATGAGACTCATTTTGTCCTTCCTATAAGGGAAGTAAGTAGAAATACAACTAAAAATTATAGAGAAACATATTTTAAAAAATAACGTGATGTATTAAAAATAGAATTAGGTTCACCTCATGTTAATATTATATTAACATCTGATATTAAGAGTGCAAAGTCTGAGTAAGATTATTTATCTATAGTTAGTGATTATTTAGATGTTGAATGGTCTACGAAAAAAAAAATCATAAGTTTTATAGTTATTGAGACCCAATATAATGCTTAAAATATATGTGATATTATATGCAAGTTTTGAATGAGTTTGATATAAAATAATATATATAATATCAATCATATTGGATAATTCGTCTGCAAATACAAAAGCAATATTTTTGCTTGATGATCAGCTTAGTGGGCACAATGGTGGAATATTTCTATATCAACGGTGTGTTTATCACATAATAAACCTCATTCTCAAACCATGTACGAAATTGGTAAAGAATAAACTCACATATATTCGAAATGCATTAGCTTTCAAGTTAGCTATAATCCTCATATAGCTACATTTAGACAATTATGCGAGAATGTAGGTAAGAAATCTCAGAAGTTTGCACTAGATATGAACATAAGATAGAATTACACTTAAATAATGTTACAACAAGCTACTTCATATAAAGATGAGATTACTATGTTTTTACATCTAAAATAAGATACATCTACTATATTGCGTGAAAATAATTGGGATACTATTGAAAAATTTAACAAATTTCTAGAAGTTTTTTATGAGTCTACTATGATTTTATCTGTTATTCTACTTCACCGTTAGTTATTGCTGATATTTTTAAACCTATTATAGAAAAAATGAAGATACAATACTTACAATATTAGAAAAAAATTTCACTTTTATATTGTTTTGGAGTTCTATTGGAGCTAAGACCTAAGTATGAAAGTTTTAGTAAGGTTGTTTCTTTTATATGAACATAATTAGATATTTCTTATGATAAATTAATCGCTAATGTAAATATAAAGTTCCATGAAGTTTTTGTTGTTTACGGAAATAAGTATAGCGACTTGCGACCTCGATGATGCGATTAGCAAAATGAACAACCAAAGAAGGCGATATGAAATATTTACAACAAGAATAAGAGTTCTTCAAGTAGTGGTCCCTAGATGATGAGAATGAAGATGACTTTAATATCTTGCAATGGTGGAAGTATAATTCAAAAAGGTTTCCTATGATAGCTTGACTCACACACTACGTCTTGACTGTCTCCGACTCGACAGTATTTTCATAATCAACATTTAACATAAGTGCAAGAATCATTTCTGATAGAAGAACTAAATTTGTGCCTAAAATGGTTGAGATACTATCGTGTCTTAGAGATTGGGAATAAGCAAAGTAGCAAAACCAACATCAAATGATAGATATAAAAGAAATATACGGAGCATTTGATAATTTATATCTCGAATCCGAATACGAATCTCCTAATTATGGGGTAGGAAGTAGTTAAGCCCTCATTAGAAATTATAAATTATAATATTTTTTTAATAATATTTTTTTTCCTTATTTTTAAGGCTTTATACAAGTTCTATTTTTTCCTCATTAAGGTGAGAAGAATTTTTTGACGGAACTATCTATCATTACAAATTACAATAAAGTTATTTTTTTGGCCTACTCTTTATTAATAATACACTAAATTATAGGTTTTCAGAATAACAAAATAAGAAAAAGAAATCACAACTCACATGGTATAAATTCAAAAGAAATTATAATAAATTATAAATTTTTAAAATATTTATTACTTTACTATATCCCTTTTTCTCCTTTCACTTATTTTCTCTTTACCTAACACTCTAATTTATTCTCTTATAAATACCTCCCTCTCCTCCCTCTTAAGGCTACTTAATTCAATTTATCCAACAAGACTATAATCACATCTTCATTTAACTTTTCTATAGGTACTTATATTTATTTATTAATTTCTTAAATTTAATATATTTATTGTTTAGCGTTCTAACTTGTTATATTTAATGTAGAAAATGAATGGTACTGGTCCTTAACGTCCAAGACACGCTATTTGGAACTACTTTGTTAAACTGTATTGGACTAATCGGCAGACTGAAGTGACACAACAACTAGCACAATATCTCGTGTGCACTAAAGTTTTTGATAGAAGTCTTCGAAATGGAAGTGGCCATTTGCACCGACATCTTCTAAATAATATTGTAATTAAATAATATCATAGTGAATAGTTATTAAATAAACAAAAACATATATTCATTTCAATTTACAGTTATTAATGATAATACTAAAATTCTTTTATGTTATAAAATTTTTTTATTGAACCATAAAACTTATTTAATATATAATACGATTATTTAAAAAAATACCCAAAAAGTCTATTTTTAGGTCATACATGAATTCGAGCAAAACAAATATTGTGGGTATTTTTTAAATATTGGGCCGAAGAATTTATAGCCCAACCCGAATAAAATGGGCCGAGCCTAGCCTTACCCTAAACGGGCTGGCTCGAATTGCCAATTTTAGCCCTATTCTTAACCATCTATTTTGTTTATAATTTGAGCTATTATCATGCAGCCAAAATAAAATAAAATTGTATTAGCAAATTTATATATGAATTTCTACATTTCATTATGATTCAAACATTCAACAAAATAAAATTGTATTAGCAAGATAATTAAAGGATTTTCAATTATTAATTAGTATTACTTTTAAAATTCGAAAATGAAGCGTCGCAACATAAATTAATAATACCTGAAAGACCATGAAAATTAATGGACAAATACATTCCCACTAAAAGACACGCACTTGAGAAGGAATGATTGATCATTTTTTTAGTCAAGTGGAAATGAAAATCATTTCCACTTCTTCATGAAATCGAATCAAACAATTGAATAGAATACATTTTCATTCCAACCTACTAAATAAATAGAACCAAACATGCCCATAGAGTCCTATTGACTGGCTTATAGGCTTAGGGTAGATATGAGAATTCCACTTATAGAGTTGAATTTTTATTAATATATACGTGTGATTAAACTTATATTGCCTAATAGGTAATTTAAAATCATGTCTAAGCAAGATGGAGAGGCTGAAATAAGGAAAAGGTTATATAGAGCATAGATTCGTAAATAATCTAAATCACATCTAACAACCCTCCAAATATAGGAACATCAAAAAAATATTGTAACATTCCAAAAGCAAGCACGGACATTATAAAAAGACATTCTTATCTGAAAGAAGAGTTTTGGATAAACTCAATTTGCTTTCCTGTAAACCAACTAATCACTATTGCAACATCAGTTTTACACATCACGCATGATATCGAATCCTGTATGCAATTGTGATTTGTCGATCCACCCTAAGCTAAGTCTATCCAAGAATTTCTCCCAAAAAAAGTGGGTGCAAGGACTTACATTACATAACAGACATAGACATTATCTTACGTGCAAGACCCGGATCTTGTTGCAATAGCTCTCTCATGTTGTTCTCCACTTCTGTCATCTGCTTCTCTAAATACTCTTTCGAGGTCTTCTCATGTGTCCGAAAAACAAAAAACAAATAATTATTCATCAGAGGGTAAACTAGTCACAAAGAAAGCATTTTTCAAAAGAGTTTCACTTTTTGTGTACTCAACCAAAGATGAGATTAGCTCGTTACTGGCAGTAAACCATTTCTAGAGATATCTAGAAAAGAAAATGCTGTAAGTAGTAAGACTAGCTTATTCGAAGAACAAAAACCCACAACCCCAAAACAAATTGAAAACTAGCCAAAAATACCAAAACTTTCAAATAACACTCAAAACCCCCAAAGCATTACTCCAACTACTATAAATCTACTATAAATCCAAATTTTCAATATTTTATTAAAAAATGATGACATGACATACGAATCAACCAGCTACGACAGCAAAGTAATCTAATATATATATAATAATTCTATTTTTCTCCCATACTTCATCTTTACAAATCCTAGCCACCCGCCGCCGCCGCCTCCTATGCACCCCCCTCCCCCTCCCTCCCCCTTTCTCTCTCCGTGCTTCTTCCATGGAAAATAACATAAGTAGCATGTGAAAATAAAATAAAATGAGATTATAGACGTTAGAATGTAAAAAGAAAAATATATTGCTATGTTTGGCAACACATTATATTTTGTATTTATAAAATTAATTTTGGTAATAATTACAAAAAATCATGTCAGAAACAAAAAACAAACATTTTTAAGATAAGAAATCCGTTTGGCATCTTTTTGGTATCTTAATTCGATTTTTTTTTAACCAAAATGTGTTAACATCCAATGTTATCATTGCAAGTCTAAATTTTAAACTTAATTTTAAACCTCTATTTCAGATACCTAATGTGGAAACAGAGGTCACCAAAACAAATCTCATCAATCAGATTCGATTAAAACATGAATCACATCCTTAACCCATACACAAAAATGTAGACATTCATATCAAACCAAAAACTCTAAACCAAAGTTCAAAGCATGAGAGGAAGCGTGACAGGAAGTCGAGTTGACGATGAAAGTGTGAGAGGAAGACAATGACAAGAATAAACCCACCATGAAAAGGTTAAACCCACCATGAAAAGGTCGAAGGCCTCACCGATCCGTAAAGTAAACTAACAGTTATGCTAGTATACTCATAACTGCTAGTTTACTCTACGGATCGAAGGTCTCATTGACCTGTCGAGTATCATAAATTTTTAGTTTTCTCGACAGGTCGATGTGGCCTTCGATCCGTCGAGTATCATAACTTCTAAGTTACTCGACAGGTCAATGAAGCCTTCGACCCATCGAGTATCATAACTTCTAATTTACTCGACGGGTCGATGGGGCTTTCGACCCGTCGACCCATCGACCCGTCAAGTAAACTAGAAGTTATGATGCTCGATAAGTAGAAAGCCTCATCGACCCGTCAAGTAAACTAGCATCTGATATTGATTATTTTTACGATTAAATGTTAATATTGATATTCATTTTTGAAGTGAATACAGTGGATGATGCTCTAGAAACTTCAAGGAAGAGGATGGTATACTCTTTTTTATATTTATTTTTTTCTTCTTTTATTTTGTCATATATTGTTTTCATTCATATTTATTTGGTCGAATAATTAAAATTTTGCAAATCCATTAGCACAATCATTAGGTGCAGAGAGCTCCTTCGTCTAAATATAGAAATGTTGCGTTATTCAATTCAAAACATTATGATGTTGAAAATTTGAAATTTAGAAAGTATAGGCTTGTATTATTGTTGTGTAACTTGTGATGTTGGATATCGCATTTGAATGATATTGAGTTGATGCTTGATGAGTTATAAATTTATGATATATTGAAAAGTTGTTTTAAATCTTTGGATTATGATATTAAGGTAAACTGACATAGAGCAAACATTAACCTTAATCATTTATCAATATAACCCTCTACCTATTACTATATTATTTATGCTACTAAAATAGAATTTTTTCTGTCATTAAAAATTAAAATAAAGAAGTAAAAACCGCACACCACATTGCATTAATGTGAGCGAGAGAAAAGAGAGAAAATAGAGAGAGAAATGAGAGAAAAAACATTTTTACAAATATAGAAAACCACAATTTATGATTTTTGTATTTTATTTTTTTCACAGTTTTTTCCAAATTTTTGAAAAACGTTTTTTACACAAAACTAACAAAAAGATTGTTACCAAGCAAGCTTGTTCCCTCCCCAAAACCAATTTTCGTGTTTCAAAATACAAGTTGATATAGTAATGGGTAACTAAGATGAGTTTTAGTTATATTACTACTTTTTCCTTTTCAAATTCAAAACTAAAATCATTGTAATTTCGGATCAATAAAAGTTGATAACAACCTAGATGAATGGACCTCAACGCATACCAAACGAATAGCAAGAAAATCCATAAAGGCGGAAAATCTATGGTTATTAGATAAAAAACAATTTTCCAATAACTTGCATTTGCTTAAGGGAAAATGGCAATAATTAATCTCTCTTTAGTGTAATGTGATATGTAACAGAAGGCTTAAATAAGATGGTCAATTTCAACAAGACTTTACCAGTGACATATCCCTACAAAACTTGATAATTTTCATTTATGATAAAAAATAAAACAAAAAAGAAGAATAAATGTCAAACCAAAATAGAGAAACCAAATTTAGAAGTGAAGGAAATGTTCCAAAAATCAAAAAATTAATATGGCCATGAATATTAAAATATATGGACATTTGTAAGCATAGATTCTTTTGAAGAAAACAGAACGTTACATGCTAGCAGATAGTAAACATAGACTCTTCCCTCTTTCCATACCTTCACTGTTTTTCCTATTTTCATCCCTAAATTTCAAACTGGTTCAAATTTTTCCTTCATCTTTGTCAGAGATCCTATGTTAGTCCTTACTGTAAAAAAGAAAAGGAAACTATAAAAACCTCCCATGTACCTGTTCTTTCTTCGAATTTTCACCTTCTTCTCCAACAAATTCTCTTCCACCTCCACCACCACCACGCCACCACCTCTGACGACATGCTGCCAACACCAGTCCAGCCTCCATGACCACCCTTTCTCCCTCTCTCACCATATCGGATCTGGGTAGAAAGCCACATCACATGGGTTTCAACCTAGGCATGACCCGGTTCTACTCCAACACGTCTCGGATCCAACTGATATTTATAACCCATATGCAATCTGGGTTTCTGCTCAGATCCGACATGGACAGAGGGAGAGAGAGTGTGGTCAAGTAGGCCAGAGTTGGCAGCACACTGCGGTGGGGGTCGGAGGAGGTTTGATTGGAAAAGAAGATGGTGGAAATTATAGAAGGAAAGGTAAATGGGGGTCTCTTTAAAATTATTTCATAGTTTTTCTTTTCATTTTTTACCACCAGAACTAGAATATGACTTGACAAATTGAAGATCAAATTCGAAGCAATTGAAACTTTAGGTATAAAAAAACAGTGAAAGTAATGGGATGAAAACACTAATTTAACCGATAATAAATTTATATAAAAAAGTTAGTAGAAAAAGAGGAGTTTTGAGCTAAAGAGAAAAAAAATACATACCTGAAGTGAGCCAATAGCAGTCTCACTCTCCTTGAGCTTTTGTTCTTGCTCGTCTATGAGAACTGACTTGGGCTCCAAAACAAACCTGAGCAGGAAAAGAAAAAATATACAATGAGCAAGAGTCCAGCATATATTATCTTCTTTTTTCAGGAATCCCATGAATCAACTTTGAGAAATTCACATATTGCATGTCAAATAAGCCACATTCAGAACTCACACTCTCCCTGCAAAACCAAAATTAAACAAAAATCAGTCTTCTGATTAGCCACCTTTCACAAGAGAGAGATGATATGAAAAAGAAAAAGGCAACTATAAATGGTGAAGACAATCCTTCATAAAGCACTAATGAAGAAACATAATTCCCAACCGAGATGGAAATTCGAGAATACTTTACATTTATCTACCTATAGATTTGTAAGTATTTGTATCTTCAGATAGCTGCCGCAGCTCCTCCAATGTTAAGAAAGCACGTTTCTTTTCTCCCTCTTTATTTCGCGTTTGGTTCTGCACCTGAATAGAATGTGAAAACTGGCTTCAATTCAAAAGGCAATGGGCCCTTAATGGATCTGACAGAGTAATTATGCTCGACCACAACTTCAAACTATTATTTCTTTAAACATTTCATTTCAAGGGATCCTTAATGATAAAACAGTCATTGGGGAATCACCAAATGTTGATATAACCACCCCTAAAAGCATAAGGGTTGAGTTTTATGTGGGAGTAAAAGTAGAAAGCTAGGAAAATGGTTCACTAGAAAATTCTAAGGGATCCTTAATGATTAAAAGGTAACTGTATTGCTCAAAATAGACAAAAGTTGGTCTAGGAACATTAAATATTGCTCAAAAGTTGAGATATCATGGAAATTAACCCACAAAATAGACAAACTTTGTCCATTTAATTGTTTCATTCTTTAATTAAAGTCCAAGAAAAGAAAAACAGCCTAGTAAACAACAACAAATTCTATGGACAAGAAGAAGCAAATGTCGTATACAAATAATGGTCGTCACTAAACATTGGGCAGTAATTTGAGTACTGATTTGAGATGCACCTAATTATACTAACAGATAATTAAATAATTAATACAAAGGAGTATAAACACAAAATTTAATCAAAAGTTTTTAGCAGAGAAGATGGATTTCTATTCATGAAGTTTTCGTCAACAAATTCAATTTTTGGAGGAAGACATTTTTAACTATAGAAAAGATACCATTTCAATGATGCTTTCAATTATCTACTCAGTGGTTGAACAAACCTAATTCTCAGCCAAATTCTCAAAACCATTTTACTGGCTATAGAAACTGTGGAACTGCTTATGATCAGTCAAGTTGGCTGGTGAATAACATTGTGGATAATCATTCCAATCTCTTCTTCTTTTCTGGTATATTTTTATCAATATGTATTCAATATTTACCCCCACCACCTTGCTTTAACAATTCACTGACCCAAACTTTCAAACGGTTTTGACATAACCCATATAATACTTTCTTTTACAGTTGAATGTATAACATGATCCTCTTCCCTGCAATCATTAACATTTTATTTTTTCAAAGCCAAATAATACTAGTAGTAAGTGGAGTAGTAGAGTGAGTTACCTGCTTTAGCTTTCCCGTGATCTCAATCATACGACTCTGAATCTCCAGAAAAGCCTTTAATTCCAGACACAAGGAAAAAAGAGGGAAAAAAAAAATTTCGCACATAACAAATGTATGGTGTAATCGTCTCTATAAGAAGGAAGATGGGGAACAAGAAAAGCTTACAGCTCTGTTTGCTTCGTCTGCCATTTTACGGGAAAAGAAAGGGTTCGATTGTTCAGGAAAGCCAGTTAATTGCAAGAAAAAGCTGTTGATTCTTTTAGGTGCAACTGTGATATTTATATATACTTCAAATTAAAAAGCTGATAAATTAAACCCCTAATAAACCTCCATTTTCAGATTTCACGGCAAGCCAACAACGACAACTAGGAATAAGAAAGATGCATAAGGGAAGGTGTTCTAAGGCAAGGAAAAACGTCGCACTTACCCGACAGTCGTCAGTGTCGTGACAAAGTCAACTGGGATCTGGTGCGGTTGAAGGTGAGAGGAGAAGGGAGAAGGAGATTCGAGAAGCGGTGTAGCGCTGGTTTTGCAAGAAGAGTGTGAGGTAGGGGCGGAACCAGTTACCTGTCATAAGGGACTAACGGTGGTTAGAAAAAATAGGAGTTTGATTTGGGCCGAGCCATACGGGCCTGAATTGCGGGGTGGATCAATAGAGGTGCTTCGCAAATTATCCTTTTTTCACGAAATTGTTAGTAAAAGGGTTAAAATCTGAAAAGTTGGTAAACTATCTATTCCTATTTACTTTAAGCGAGAATTTGGGCCTATAACCATATTTGAGTGTTTAGAAAGTATACAGATTTAACCATCGCAGCAGATCGAACCAAAAAGGAAATCAAACCAAGCAAACCAAAAACGAAATCAATGTCAACAAACAAACCCAAAGGGTGTACATATAATCAATTGTATAGAATCTGTATGGACTTGTACGATGCGAACATTGGAAAACTGTATGGAATTGTATGTAATTATACGGACTGTCCGGAAAACGTCCTCGAAAGGATCAAACATCTGATACAAGAAGCCGGGTTTCTTATTGATAGCAAGAGCATCTAAGAATACCTCATGATAGCAAAACATTTAAGTTTAATAATACAAGATAAACAATGAAAAGGCAAGTTGAAATAGACATGAAAAAGGTAAATAGAAAGACTAAACTACCCTTAGATACTAAACTAATTATATAGTAATATATTATGCTAACAGGAAAAAAAAAAATTATCCCTTAGAAGAAATCAAATATTTTGACCCCGTGCATGCTTCCATATGTTTGTATACCAACTACTTGAAGCCGAATCAGCTGAATTTCTGAGCCCACAAGAAAAAAATAAGAGCTAGTGGTCTAATGGACCCTTTGAAAAAAATGTATTTAACAAAAAGTATTTAAAATAAGTTTCTTGATAAACTAATCTATTTTTTTAGTTAATTAAAAAATATGAAATTATGAAATTATTCCTATCTTCAACTTCAGATTGTTCGAACGTTAAGGAAAAAAAAATCTAATTCCTCTAAATAAGTCGTTCGATCGAAAACTCATATTTCACATTTCCAAAAGTGAATAAAAGTCATAAGCAACTTGATCTAGCCAAAATTCATTTTTTACTAGGACTGCCCCCAGATCGAGAAGTCGAGTTTCAAATCAATTTAATATCGGGAGTAGCGCCAATCTCAAAAGCTCTGTACCGCATGGCGCCCGCTGAATTGAAAGAACTCCAACTACAGCTGTAAGATTTGCTCGATAAAGGATATATTCGTCCTAGTTTTTCACCATGGGGAGCGCCAGTATTATTCGTGAAAAAGAAGGACGGATCAATGAGAATGTGCATTGACTATAGAGAACTCAACAAGATCACTACAAAGAACAAATACCCTTTTCCGAGGATAGATAATTTGTTCGATCCACTCCAAGGAATGTCGGTGTTCTCCAAGATTGACTTAAGATCTGGATATCACCAACTAAAGATTCAAGAAAGCGACGTTCCGAAGACAGCTTTTCGGACACGGTACGACCACTACGAATTTTTGGTCATGCCGTTTGGTTTGACCAATGCCCCAGCCGCTTTTATGGATTTAATGAATCGGGTATTTAAAGACTATCTAGATAAATTTGTTGTTGTTTTCATAGATGATATTCTGGTATACTCAAAATTTGAGGAGGAGCATGTGAAGCACCTAAAAGTAATTTTGCAAACCTTGAAGAATCATCAACTCTATGCCAAATTTAATAAGTGCGAATTTTGGCTAGATCAAGTTGCTTTTCTTGGACATATCATATCTAAGGATGGTATTTCCGTGGATCCATCTAAAACTGAAGCAGTAAGCAAGTGGCCCAAACCTAAAAATGCTTCTGAAGTATGAAGCTTTCTAGGATTAGCCGGATATTATAGGCAATTTGTAGAAGGGTTTTCCAGAATCGCCACACCACTCACTAGGCTTACTCGAAAGAACCAGAAGTTTGAATGGACCGTAGCAACTGAGAAAAGCTTTCAAGAGTTGAAGGAAAAATTAACGAGTGCACCTATTCTTACCATCCCAGAGGGTGAGAATGGATTCGTAATATACAGCGACGCATCTAAATTGGGATTAGGAGCAATATTGATGCAAAACGGGAAAGTAATCGCATATGCTTCACGACAGCTTAAGGATTACGAAAAGAACTACCCAACCCATGACTTGGAACTAGCTGCGGTGGTGTTTGCCCTAAAAGTTTGGAGACACTACCTCTATGGAGTGCGGTGTGAAATTTATACCGATCATAAGAGCTTAAAGTATTTCTTCACACAGAAAGAATTGAACATGAGACAAAGACGGTGGCTAGAATTAGTCAAAGATTATGATTGTGAAATACGGTATCACCCGGGGAAGGCAAATAAAGTAGTCGACGCTTTAAGCTGAAAATCCCCAACCAGCCTTGCTGCCCTACACGCCTTACCAACATCATTACAAAAAGAAGTGTATAATGCAAAAATTGAGCTGGTGACAGGACAATTATCCACCTTAACCCTTCAATCAAGCATACTTGAGGATATCAAACGTGCACAAAAGTTCGATGAAGGAACAAAGAAAATCAAACAAGAAATGAGAAAAGATGAGCAGTCTAACTTTAAGATATCTAAGGATGGAATCCTTAATTTTAAAGGAAGGTTATGCGTTCCCACAGACGATAAAATAAGACGCCAGATCCTGTTCGAAGCACATGAAACTCCATATTCAGTGCACCCAAGGGCAACCAAGATGTACAAGGACCTAAAAGAGCACTTCTGGTGGACTGGAATGAAGAAGGATGTAGCTCAATATGTGGGGAAATGTTTGACATGCCAGCGAATTAAGGCAGAACATCAACATCCTGCTGGAGAATTACAAACAATTGAGATCCCAGAATGGAAGTGGGAACAAATTTCTATGGATTTTGTCGTTGGACTCCCTAAAACCACAAAGGGACACGATGCAATTTGGGTAATCGTGGACAAATTAACCAAATCGGCACATTTTCTACCCATACGCAGCACATCCTCCTTAGAACAGTTAGCATAGCTTTATGTGCGTGAAATTGTTCGACTACATGGAGTACCATTGTCAATAAATTCATATCAAGATGGTAGGTGTAACTCAAACTTTTGGAAAAGTATACAGCGAGCAATGGGAACGAGACTGAAATTTAGCACGGCTTTTCACCCACAGACAGATGCCCAATCAGAAAGAACCATCCAGACCTTAGAAGATATGCTACCAGCCTGCGTCCTCGACTTTAAAGATGCTTGGAATCGATACATGCCACTGATAGAATTCTCCTACAACAATAGTTTCCAAGCAACTATTGGAATGACACCGTATGAAGCTTTGTACGGACGGAAGTGTAGGTCACCAGTTCATTGGTACGAAACTGGAGAAGGAAACTTAGTGGCTCCTGATTTCATTGAAACCTCTACGGAAGCAATCAAGAAAATTAAACAGAGAATGGAAACTGCTCTTAGTCGACAAAAGAGCTATGCGGATGAGAGGCGTAGACCTCTAGAATTCCAAGTTGGAGATATGGTATTTTTAAAGATCGCACCAATGAAATGATTGATGAGGTTTGGCAAAAAGGGAAAGCTAAGTCCAAGATATATTGGACCTTTTGAAATAATAGAACGTATCGGCAAAGTCGCCTACAGGTTTGCACTACCGCCAGAGATGTCCTCGGTACACAAAGTGTTCCATGTATCTATGCTGAAAAAGTACGTACCTGACCCCGCACATGTATTAAAAATTGACCCCGTGCAACTCCAAGAAGATCTAACGTATGAAGAAAGACCAGTACAGATTCTAGATCGCAAGGAAAAGAGGCTTAGGAATAAAGTCATACCCCTAGTAAAGGTGTTATGGCAAAGCCGTAAAACAGAAGAATCTACATGGGAAAGGGAAGATGAAATGAAAGAAAAACACCCAGAACTATTTTAAGTCTGGGAGTGGAAGGATGTCGCTTTTAGTATTAAATAAAGGAAACTTTGAATAATGCAGGTGTAATTGCAAGAAACATTCAAGCCCAACTAAAATTTCGAGAACGAAATTTTTATAAGGAAGGGAGAATGTAATCCCCCAATATCTCTAGATTAGGCATAGTAGTGGGAAAATAAATTTAAAGTGGACTTATTAGTAAATTTTAATTTCCACCTATACCTAATTTTAATAATAGAAATAAATAAGGACTTTTTTATAATTTCAAAATTTAATGGGGGCTTAAGTGTAAAAAAAAAAAATTCTTACTGCATGTCTTATTGTAGCCACGTTTTTTTCATCCTTAGTCATTTTTTAGCAAAACAATTCCTAGACATGCGGCCCCCACTTGTCACTAATTTAGACTAAAAGAATGAGCAGGCATTCTTACTTCATGCCTATAAAAGCCTCCTTCGCAGCATGTACCAGCAGCAAAGGGAAAGAGAGGGAAAGAAAAGAAGAGAAAGAAAGGAAAGAAAGAAAGGAAAGGAAAAGGAGAGAAAGGAAAGAAAGGGAAGCAAAGAAAGGGAAGGAAAAGGAGAGAAAGGAAGGGAAGGGAAAGGAGAGAAAGGAAGGAAAGGGAAGGAAAGAGAGAAAGGAAAGAAAGGGAAGGAAAGAGATAAAGAGGAAAGTCAAGATCTCGGATCAACAAAATTTTTTCGTAAGTATAGTCTCACTGCAACACCCGGATATTGTCTGTTTATTATTATGATTATAATTATATTAATTTAGGATAATATTAATTATTGAGCATGATGACTTAGTTATGTCTATGTTAGGATTATAATTATAGCATGCTAAGTAGAAATGAAATACTATGATTATCATGCTAGAAATAAGGATTATAATTAGAATGAACATAATATAGCAGGATGGTTTTGAGGAGAGTACAAACTTTAAACATTAAGTGCATATGCTCATATTTCTATAAGTTAATGTTATGCGAAAATAAATAAGAAGCATAAGCATGCATAATATTAAAGTGAGGTGCTGCCGGGTGAAAAAGAAGGATCGCTTGTCGATCAAAAAGGACCCGAAATGATATTAAAGAAAAGGTCATAAGTGGATCGTTGCAACGGTCATAAGCGGACCGCTGATTAAATATCAGTTGACATGCCGGTGGTAGCATCCTCAGGGCCCAAGTATGTAGAATGATAGGAATTTATGCATGTTAGATATAGGTCATAAAAGCACTAACTCACGATAATCATAAAAAGAATAGCGATGTGAGTATGACACTATCCTTACTGAGCTTCTAGCTCATAGATGTCTACTCTATGTTGTAGGAAATTACAAAGGTAAGGCAGTAAGCTAAGGAACAGATGAATGAAGGCTATCAATCCGTGAGATTGTACATATGAGACCCGATCTCTGTAAGCAATGAGTTTAAAAATTTGCACTTCTTATGTAAATGTATATTCAAATAAAGAATAAGGTGTTTAAAAAGTTTTGAGATTATTTTCTATGACAAAGGCTTCCGCTGTATTTTCAAATTATTAGGTATATCCTTCAAACCGCTTTTGAAAATAAAGTTAATTTTAAGGAACAAAAATTTTTATAATAAAAAGGAAAAGTAACGCACCCACTAGCTGTATATGTTTCCCTAAGAAAAGTATTTGATAACCTAAACAGCTAGTAGGGCGGGCGTTACATTAAACTTCTAATGTCTCATCTGTAGCAGAAATATATACTCATCTACATTCTGCAATCATAAAGTAACATAATAAAAACAATCAATTAAGCTAAGTTTCTTTTTAGAAATTTGTTAATGTATAAATAATCATTTTTAGAAATAGCCTTGAATTCTTACAAGACTGTCTAGCCACGACGAGGGACAAGTATTGTGTGAATAAATTCATTATCGTACTTTAGGCCTTCAAAACCTATGATCGGGTCCCTGACAGAGAAAAATCAAGTTCTCATAAGCAAAAAAATGTGATAAATAAAATAAATTTTAAATCAAGTTAAAGTTTAAGAAATACTTACATCACAATGTTAGTCTCTAGTCATTTTCGCATAGCTATCTCGTTATCCTTATTTGGGGTAAGAAGCAGAGTCACCAATAATCCCTTCTTCTTTTTATATTTCCGCTTCTTCTTGATGTCTGTAAAGGGAGAGGTGAGAGTCGGAGCATGCTTCTTCATCCTTTAACCCCTTCTGATCTCAATGATAGGCAGAGTCACATACGACTCCGTTGACTCCTCTGTAACTTTCTCTTTTAGAGGCACCGACATTTGATGGTGCATTTGAGATGTGACAGATATTGGTGAGTATGAGAGAAATTTCATGGGAACCATCCCATCTCTGATATCTATAAGCATCTTCTCCATCTCTCTCATTCGGCTATTCAATTTTCTGAACATTTTATCCATCTCTCCCATAATCCTCTTCTCTAAGCCACCAATAATATCCTCCAACCTCGACGTCGTTTTCATTTTCAGCTCAACTACTTCTACTTCCCCTTCTATTTTTTCTTCTATTTTTTCTTCTTCTTCTTCTACTTCTTCATCTACTACTTTTTCTACTATTTTTTCTACTTCTTCTACTTCTTCTTCCTTCAACACTCTAGTCGAGTGTTCCACAACTTCGTCATCCTCATCCATGAAAATCTTGAAGAATAGTCAAATACTCTTGAATTAATTATTTCTTGGTTGGCTATAGGATTCCACGGATGACGAGCTGTATTAAACAAATATTAAGTCAGTTTAATTTCAAGAAATATGATAAACTAAAAGTACTAGATGAATTAAAGAAATGAAACATTACTTGTTTTTTCCTAGTCCATGACTCGACATTTTCGTCCCCTCCTACCAAACCCTATGTGCAACTGCCTTCTTCTTAATATCCTTCTTAAGAGATTGAATTGTAAACTCATAACTACGTCTACCCCAAGGGTATTGCTCAAGCCGACCTAAATTGTTGGCTATGGACAATGTCAATGGTCGGATCTTGTTCCTCCGCCCTTGTACCAAAATGACTGCCTCAATGAAGTAAACAAGAGTCATCTTCACAATCTTACCATCCTTGTCACTCCATAGCTCATCATCATTTCTAAATTTCTATGCTAGCTCTGACACATTGACAAGCTTCCCACTAAAATACTTATTCAACAAGTGCTTGTCTTTTTGTATCCTCTTAATTGTGTGGTCTGGAAGTTCTGCATGACATTTTAATCTCCTCACCAATGCAAACTCCCTCAGACCAAACCACATAGGCTTCTTGTAATGTATAAATCATAAGTTGGCCCAAGTTCTTAAGTTGACTACTCATATCCAGAAAATGTCCCAAACAAGTAGACCTAAAAGACTCCAATTGTATTGGGGTCAACTTCTTCCGTATATCGGTAATCACCGCTTCCTACTTTGATATCACAGTAGTGCGGATCTTGAAACAAAGAGTTTGGTCAATTATAGGTTCTAGTTCACAATATATAGGAATTTGATCTACCTAAAATAAAAAATAATTAAACAAAAATGTATAAAACTAAATAGAAAATTAAGAAAACAATAAACTTCATAATAAGAATGTAATACTTGATAGGAATATAAGCGGTAATCGGGCCATCAAGCACCTCAGTTTATATATGTAATACTTGATGGGAATATAAGCGGTAATCGAGCCATCGAGCAGTTCATATAAACTGAGGTGCTCGATGGCCCGATGGACATATGAGTAACCATCGAGCCATTGAGATTGTACTGCTCGATTGCTCGATGGGAATATTAATGTCCATCGAGCAAGAAGTTCATATGCACTGCTTGATTGCCCAATGGCTCGATGGCCATTCTTTAAACAGTGCATATGAACTTCTTACTCGATGGCTCGATGGACATTGGTATTCCTAATCCATCGAGCAATATATTTTAAACTGTTCGATGGGCCGAGTCATGTAAATACTTCAAATTTCAAATCAAAATGAATATAATAACTCCAAAAAAAACATGAAATCAATTTTTGATTGTCATTCCAGTGCTACCTTTGATCCTTTTTCGATTTTGTTGTTTAGATTTTATCGACTACGAACTATTGCTTCAAATTTTTTCGACTGCTAAGGGTTTGAGCTTTGCAAAACTAAGGGTTTGAGCTTCTACAATTCCGTTTTGTGATAGGAGAATTGTGAAAGTTAGGTTTTCTGCATATTCATTCGTAAGGGTTTCTGTGATTCCATTTTTTTTTTCCTTTTCATTTTCGAATTGTAAGAGTATTTTAGTAATTTTTTAATATATATATATTTTTTAAATCGAGGCCATTATTTTAATAAATTTTAAAATGAGCCTAAACTTTAAAATACTTCAAATAATATAATAACTCCTAAAAAAAATGAAATCAATTTTTGATTGTCATTCTAGTGCTACATTAGATCCTTTTTCGAATTTTTTTCCTTAGATTTTTTCGACTGCTAAGGGTTTGAGCTTCCGCGATTCCGTTTTGTGATAGGAGAATTGTGAAAGTTAGATTTTCTGCATATTTATTCATAAGGGTTTATGTGATTCTGTTTTTTTTTTTTTTTCGAACTGTAAGAGTATTTTAATAACTTTTTAATATTTTGATTTTTTAAAATTTTTTAAAAAATAATCGAGGCTATTATTTTAATAAATTTTAAAATGAGCCTAACCTTTAAAATATATTTTCTAAATGAATTATGAGCCCCAATTTAAAAAAAAATAAAAAATAATAGCTGATTTGAGTTAGGAGGAAAATAACTCTTTTTCCTAAATTCTATGTGCTTATATAACTGAACAATAGCTTCTTTTGTAATAAACTAGAGGCGTGAATCCCAAAAGCTTATTACAAGTTGAAACTGAAGAAGGTATGCTCTCTCTCTCTCTACAATATCACCCAATGTATACCTCTTCGTGAAATATGGCGTGATCCTGAATATTATGATCTGCTTTTTTCCTTAAATTATCATTTTTTCCCCCAAAATCAAGTTATAATGTTGAAGAACTACAATATGCTTTCTTAAAACAGTAAAATTCTATAAAAATAAAAGAGTATTTACACTTGCGCATGGTTTACAAAATTACTTCGTGTTATATGAAAATAGTACTTTTCTTTGGAGGTTTTTTAAGGTACTCATGAAGTAGAAAAAATAATTCTACTCAATCCTCTAATGATAAGACACCTCACCTCGTGAGAAAAATATAGGATCAAGACTTGAAACATGTAACAGATACGATTTACAAAAAATGATATTTTCACCCTCCCAGATTGCTTTAGGTTACTGTGAAAATAGTTTTCGGGATATGACAAGCTTTTACAAAAGATCATAATCAACTGTGAAATTTTATTATAGAATATGCTTGGTTTCTAACGGTAACTAACCATTTTTACTGTCAATCGTTTAAATAGTCGGTCAACCACTATATGTGGCGGCTGGCCTCCACGTCACAAAAGTGCTAATGTGTGCCTAATATGTGCCTAATATGTGCCTAATATGTGCCTAATGTGTGCCTAATATGTGCCTAATAAGTGCCTAATAAGTGCCTAATATGTGTTGTCTAATGTGTGCCTAATGTGTGCCTCACGCCGCGTGTGCGAGTGCGAGTCTCAATCAAATCCCAATATTTATTTATTATTACAAATACTTACTATTTGCAATCACTTATAAATGCTTGAAAATGTTTCTTCTTTCCAATGTGGGATGCATTTAATTGCATTTATTAAACATTTTTTTAAGTTTTGGGCTTTTAATTAATTTCATTTTAACCAAAGAAAAAAGTTCAACATCACCTATTTAACATATCATTAAAAATTTTATTTTTACCTATCATGTTATGTATCTTAACATATCCATGCATATGTTAAAAAATCCTTGTGTATTTCAATATTTATAAATTTATCCTTATGAAAGTTTCAATTAATTTTTTTAATATCCGTATAATTAAAATTAGATTTTTTATTTATTTCATTTATTTTTTTCGATGATGAAGCTGACGTAGAATTTTTTGCATGACATTTTAGTTAATCAATCTTAAAAAAAAGAGTTTAGATGTTCTTTTTTTTTTTTTTTTTTTTTAAATAGAGGAAAACATAATTAAATATTTATCATTATTATTTATATAGTTTTATAAATAAGAGGAATGAAATATTTTAATATACATCGGCGATTATATATCCCATTTATCTCCCATTTATTCCTTTACTTTGCCTCTTAAAAATCTAACCAAACATGACAATAAAACATTTTAAAAAAAGTTTCCTACTTTTCTCTCCATTTCCCTTTGATCAAGCCAAATGGTCTTAAAGTGAGGTAATTTTTTATTATTATATATTTTATTTATTTATTTATTTATTTTTTATTTATCAAATAATGAATTGTCACTTGATAATGATTTTCATTTAGCCTATCATTGAAGAGTCGGAGACTAAGTAGTTAAATATTTAAAAAGTCTCATGCATTGGATATGAATGCACCGTAACATGACTAAGTAGTTAAAGTGATGTTAAGGATCATTATATTCCATTTGACTGATTTTTCAAGTTATTGGACCTTGCCGGCTAACTTAAGATGGCGTTTTTGTTTGTTTGTTTTTTTTTTTTTTTCTTCTTCTTTTTCTTTTATTTTTTAATAATATAAATTGGTCTTTAATAAGGGAATAAACAATTATACTATTAACAAATAAACAAAAAAAAAAAAGGTCAAATATTGTCTTTAATAAGGGAATAAATGTCTTTTGCTTGGTTTGTTTGTTTGTTTTTTTCCTCTATACAGAACTCAAGTTTTTGTACTAAAAATGTGGAAGCTAAAGGTAGCGGAAGGGGGACCAAATCTAGTTTCTGTTAATAATTTTATCGGTCGACAACACTGGGAATTTGATCCAGATGCCGGCTCACCGGAAGAACGAGCTGAGGTCGAAAAAGTACGCAACGAATTTTCCAAAAATCGATTTCAGATTAAGCAAAGTGCGGACCTCTTGATGAGAATGCAGGTAGTAAAATATTCATTACTCTTTGTCATATAGTAGACTAGTACGTAGTAATAGGTTGTGATGAATTTCACGTTGGAAGAAGGTAAGATAATCATCATTCGTTATTGTATTATATGTCCACTTTTTTTAGATTATCAATTGTAAAACTGTAATTGATAATTTGATATAAGTGATATAAAAATGAGTTTAAATTATTATTTACATAATAGTACATTGAATCACATATCGGTAAGGAATCAATTGACCTCACCTAGAAAAAAATTAAATATAAATGCTTATCAGGGTTGTGGATTCATATCCACCAGACAATCCGGTCAAAAACCGAACCGTTCGTCTCAAAACTGTTAGTTTAGAGCGCTTTGGTTCGGCTACATGATAGTTTGGCCAAAACTGGTAAAATATATAATACATGATAGTGTTATTATATATATAATAATTTAGAGGTTAGAGATTTTGAAGATGTGACAAAGAGAAAGGAGAAAAATGAATTTTAGTTACACATAAAAGCAGTAGAAAAATTGTTTGTACCTAAAAGGAATGAAAAGAAATCTTATAAACAGATACATTAGTGCAATGCTTAAGTGTGTTGTTAATAGTTCAAGAGAGTTACAACCATGAGGGAAACATTCTAATTCATTAGTCTTTCCTCTTTTTTTTTTTCTTTTTTTTTTTTTCTTTTTTTTTTTTTTTTAATTTTAATTTTATGTTGAAATTGAAGATGATTAAGGAGAATCCGCTTGGCCCAATCTTACCAGCAGTGAAAGTGAAAGAAACAGAGGATGTAACTGAGGAAACACTCACAACTACAGTTAGGAGGGCTCTCAACTTCTATTCCTCCCTTCAAGCCAACGATGGTCATTGGCCTGCTGAATCTGCGGGTCCCATGTTCTTCCTTCAGCCTCTCGTAAGTGCTTTTTTGTCAAGAAACTTTCCACTATATCGGCTATATACCATTGTGAGAGAAAATAAAATAATAATAATAATAATAATAATTAGAGAAATAAAATATAAAATATATAAATTTTTAAGATAAATTAACAAAAATTTATATTAATTTAAGTTGAATTTATAATTTTATTTTTTTTGGTGCAGGAAGTATGAAAAATTGGAATTTATATATATCTAATTAGATATGCTAACGTGTTAAAAAAATATTATGTTAATTATTTTGCCGGAAAAAATTATCGGAATGATAAAATAATTCTATTTCAACTAAAAAAACATTCATCGGAGTTAAATTATGGATAAATTAATAAAATTTAAATTATACGATAATTAAAAAATAAATTTTAACTCATAATTATTATTATGTGCAGGTATTTGCAATATATATAACTGGAGCACTGAATAGTGTTCTTTCACCTGCCCACCAAACAGAAATTAAACGTTACTTATACAACCATCAGGTAACTCTCACTTCTATTCTCTCCATTTATACTTAATACAATCCTGTTATCTTTTAACGGAAAGGAAATATGAAAATAACTTGGCAGAATAAAGATGGAGGGTGGGGATTGCACGTAGAGGGTCATAGCACTATGTTTGGTTCAGCATTGAGCTACATTTGTTTGAGGTTACTTGGAGAGGGGGCTGAGGATGGCGAGGACATGGCCATGGCGCGTGCCCAAAAATGGATCCTTGATCATGGTGGTGCTGTAGCAATTCCGTCATGGGGCAAGTTCTGGATCACTGTATGTCAATTTTTTAAATCCTTCATTGTGTACTTGTTTATGTATCAAAAGAGTATCGAAACTCAAAAGAACAGTATTTCTTACGTTATGCACGTGACTTTATCTAATATTTTAGTTCTAATTTTAAAAGCATTCACATTTGTTTCTTCATAAAAAAAAAAAAAATTTTAATTTAGCTTATTTTTAATTATTATACTATTTTTTTTATAAATATTTTAGTTAATGATTTTATATCTATTCTCTATTTTATTTCTTAATATCAATTAAATATTAAAGTGAAAGAGAGAAAAACAAAATTACAAGATGTTAAAATAATATTTATATTTTTTACAATATAGTTATTAATTTTTGCTTATTTTTGTATGAAAATTTTAGCTTATATTTTTAACTTTTTAAAATTATAGTTTTCATAAAATTCACCTCCAAATTTTTTATTTTTGTAAAATTAACCATTTAAGTTAACAAAGAAAGATTATTTATATATTATTAACAATTTTACCCCTATCTAATCTAATTTTCTTGCTCCTTTTTATAACGTGTTAATTAATAAGAATATTTATGATATTTTCTTGATCTAATATATGAAAATATATGATATATTTTATGTATCGGATTAAAATATAATATCTGAAATATGATATATATATATATAAGAAATTCATATTGAATTTCCATAGATATACTCTTTTAGGTGTATTCTTAAATTACAACACCGTTTGTATGTTAGTGCTTAAACATGTCTTTTAAGGAAGTGGTTTTACCACTAACATCTAGTATCCGTGATTCGTAGGTTCTTGGTGTGTACGAGTGGTCCGGCTGCAACCCATTACCCCCTGAGTTTTGGCTTCTTCCTAGAGGAAGCCCAATTCATCCAGGTTCTTAAACAAAATAGCAGCTTCTTCCCTTTTAACGTTTCTCACTGTGAATTAATTGCACCTATTTTTATTTATTTATTTTTATTTAATTCAATGGGACGGCTATACAACATGAATTGCAGGCGTAATGTTATGCTACTGTCGGCTTGTGTATATGCCCATGTCATATCTTTATGGTAAGAAGTTTGTGGGTCCCATCACTGGTATGATCCGATCATTGAGAAAAGAGCTGTACAACGAGCCGTACCACCAGATTAACTGGAACAAAGCTCGGAATACAATTGCAAAGGTTAGTTGGTTGAGTTATTTAATCCGACCGTATGAACTTAGATTGATTTAAATTTAAAAATTAATTTTAATTATTAATTTTTTGATATATTAATATATTATTAAAAATTAAATGATTTATTTATTTTTTACTTTTTTTTAAAATAAAATTACTAGATAATATATAAAAAAAATTAATAACCGGAATTAATTAAAACATAAGATTGGATCTATAATTAATTAAAACAGAAGTTTGGATTTGTCTGAACCGAATCAAATCCAAATATTACAGTGCCCAATGTCATTTTCATTACGTTACTTGGTCAAGTGCTTAGCCTAGTATAACTCAAAATGTGTAGGAAGACCTTTACTATCCACATCCTGCTATGCAAGATGTCGCATGGGCCTTTCTGCAGCATATTGCCGAGCCCATTTTGACATGTTGGCCCTTTTCGAAACTGAGGGAGAAGGCACTAACAGTTGCAATCCAACATGTACATTACGAGGATGAGAACAGTAGATATCTTTGCATTGGATGTGTCGAGAAGGTGTTATGTCTTCTTGCCTGTTGGGTTGAAGACCCAAATTCAGAGGCTTACAAGCTACACCTCGCCAGACTCCCCGATTATTATTGGGTTGCTGAAGATGGCTTGAAATTCCAGGTTCATTCGAAAGAAACTTTACAAATTCTATTTCGAAAGAAAAACATAGGTGATTATGGATTATGGATTATGGATTAAACATAGGTGAAAAAGATAGCTTAATTTATGAAACGCAGAGTTTCGGGTGTCAGATGTGGGATGCAGGGTTTGCTATTCAAGCAATTCTAGCATGTAATCTCAATGAAGAATATGGGCCGACACTAAGGAAGGCCCACGAATTTGTCAAGGCTTCACAGGCAAGTAGAGTAGACTTCTTGAATCATTCTCTTTGTTTGATAGATTCTTAGGTAACCCTGTTGAAGTGAACTAAACCAATCACAACATATCATATAATTTTTCTTTTTATCGAAGAATAATTTTTATTTTATTAAATTTAAATCTCTCAAATTATAAAAATATATTTATATTCTTTTAATATTTATAAACTAAATTTAATTATTTAATTTTTAAATTTCAATAAAAATTAAGGGACCTAATTCTATGTTATTTACTTTATTTTAAAAATTAAACCTATCTAAATAATAGATTTTATTCAAATTTTCTTGGTGCAATAAATCTAAGTAAATAATTTATTTTTAACCCGATCTCTAATTGGCGAACCAATATTTAAACAAACCAGAATTTTAATTTGAAGTAGATAATGATTATATGCGTATCATGTGACCCGGATGTATTATTTTTTTTAATGGAATTAAAAAAAATTTAAGAGCCTAAATCTAGTTTACAAAATATTAGAGTGATATAAATTTAGTTTTATAAATTTGAGAGATCTAAATATAGTAAAATGATAGTTTAGAGTATTTTCTTTTCTATTAGATTATAATAAATTATAATAATAAGTAACATAATACGATGTGTCATATTCTGATTGGATAATCCCCAATTCAAGTTCATATAAGTTCCCATTTATCTTTACTAATATTGTAGGTTCGAGAGAACCCTTATGGAGATTATGCCGCACATTTTCGGCACATATCGAAAGGCTCATGGACATTCTCAATGCAAGACCATGGATGGCAAGTCTCTGATTGCACAGCAGAAGGATTGAAAGTAATAATTTAGAATCCAACTTATACCATTTAAATGTGATTGATTAGTCACCATTAGTCTAACTTTCATAATTCAATGTTTTTCTTCAAGACATCGCTATTGTTATCTAAGATATCCCCTAATCTGGTTGGCGAAAAGATGGAAACCGAGCGATTCTACGACGCCGTGAATGTAATTCTTTCTCTACAGGTAACATGTACGAATGTTCGACTATGCTCCTCGGTATATACTATGAATAGCTTTTGATGTTTTTTTTTTTTGTTTTTCTCAATAGAGTACAAATGGCGGTTTCCCGGCTTGGGAGCCTCAAAGAGCATTCCGATGGCTGGAGAAGTTTAATCCAACAGAGTTCTTTGAAGATACTCTCATTGAGAGAGAGTAAGATATTTCTTAGATAAAAATTTGCTCCTTAAATTTGCCAGTGTTTTGAGTTTTCAAAACTAAAAAGCAGTGGTATTATATGAATAGGTATGTAGAGTGTACATCATCAGCAATTCAAGGGCTGACACTCTTTAGGAAGTTTTATCCCAAACATAGAAGAAAGGAAACAGACCGTTGCATTTCAAGAGCATTACATTTCCTTGAAGGCACACAAAATCATGATGGATCTTGGTTAGATTTTAATCTCCAATGGAAATTAGTTCAATTTTTACATAATAGAAACCCTAAATATATCATTTTTATCACTCTTTCCATTATTATTGTGTAAAAGAAAAATTTACCGATTATTAAAAAAAAAAAAGTTCAATTTTCAAAAGAATAAAAATTATATATATATATATATATTCTCTAAATTTCCACATAAATATAAATATATATATAAATTCAGGTATGGTTGTTGGGGAATTTGCTACACCTATGGGACATGGTTTGCGGTGGGAGCACTGGCGGCATGTGGGAAAACTTATCAGGATTCTCTTGCCCTTCGCAAGGCATGCCAGTTTTTGTTATCAAAGCAGCTACCCAATGGAGGGTGGGGAGAGAGTTATCTCTCTAGCCAAAATAAGGTACGAGTAGATTTAATTATTTTATATGCTAATTTAATATTAGAACTCGGTTTTAAATCTTCATAATTTAATTAAAAAATATTTTTATTTTATTAAAAATTTTAAAATCTAATTTGGATTAAATTTGCTCAAATTTTAGTTTTATTGGCTTCCTTAAATGCATTTAAATTAATATTTTTTAATTATTTATTTAATTCTTGTAAGATATTTGACTGGTTAAATTTCAATTTACTCCAGTCATGCATCAAGACAGATTTTTAAGAACTGTAGCTCAAATCAAAAAGAAATAGGGTTAAAAAAATGTTCAATCTTCCAGGTCAGGGACAGGCTAGTAAATTTATGGATAGAATTTTCAGATGGATCTCATCCACCACCTATAATACCCAAAATTTTCCAATTTATCTCAACTCAATTTGAAGTAATCATCTTTTGTCACGTAATTGGAAGCAGGTTTACACAAATCTAGAAGGCGACCGGGCCCATTTGGTCCACACTGCATGGGCTTTGCTGGCTCTCATTGATGCTGGGCAGGTAAATGAAACCCATACCCCAAAAGGCCCAAAAAAAAATAAAAATTGGAACCGATTTTTAAAGCATGTAAAGTTTGTAGTGTTCGTGACATAATATATGAATCGATTATTTTTGTGTCAATTTAGGCAACAGTCGATCCAACACCGATTCATTGCGGGATCAAGGTTTTGATCAACTCGCAAATGGATGATGGCGACTTCCCCCAACAGGTAATATATTACAGATAGTTTTGTTACTCAAGTAAGTGATTCTAAGTGGAAATTTGTCAAATAACACGATATAAAACGTTGATGAACAAGTACAGGAAATAAGTGGAGTATTTATGAGGAACTGCACTCTAAACTACTCATCATATCGCTGCATCTTCCCCATATGGGCTCTAGGGGAATACCGTCGCCGTGTGATATTCGCATAAGTTTCTGATAAGCCTAAAGGCTGCCCCGAAGAAACTAGTAATTTATAGATCGGCCATAGCATTACATATCTATGCTTAAACGTTTTATGAAATAGTACAACTCTTCTTATATATCAATCGAGTAATGAATAAGATTTAATTCATGAATATATTGTATAGTAATGTTAGATCAATGATATATTAGTTTTGATCAAATGCCACCTTATTTCCCAAAATCAATAGATTCCCCAAAGTGAAATGGGAATGAGAATACAAATAAAAATAATAATTTTATAAAATATCTATTTAATTATAAATAAACCCCTATATTAATATAATAAGGGTTAAAACACCCCTACATTTTGAAATGTTTAAAAAGAAATTTTGTATTTTATTTACAATGCCAAAATGCCCCTTGCATTTTCCCTATTGTCTTAAAAAACACCCTCTAACCGTTAACTTCACCATTATATACAAACAAACTAATAACGTTATAGAAATAAAAGCCTTTTAAGGTTTCACTCTAATTTATTTTATTTTAACTTTCCTCCCTTATTACTTTCTTTTTATCATTTTTACTCTCATATAAGCCTAACAGAGAATTTAAAACATGTCTAAGCAAGATGGAGAGTCTGAAATAAGAAAAATGATATTGAGAGCATAGATTCGTAAATAATCTAAATCACATCTAACAACCTTCCAAATATAGGAACATCAAAAAACATATTGTTCCAAAAGTAAGCACGGACGTTGTAAAAAGTAAAAATTAAAAGAAGCCAAATTCTTATCTGAAAGAAGAGGAGTTTTGGATAGACTCAATTTGCTTTGCTGTAAACCGACTAATCACTATTGCAACATCAGTTTTACACATCACACATGATATCGAATCATGTATGCAATTGTGTGATTTGTCGATCCACCCTAAACTAAGTCTATCCAAGAATTTCTCCCGAAAAAAGTGGGTGCAATGACTTACATTACATAACAGACATAGACATTATCTTACGTGCAAAACCCGGATCTTATTGCAATAGCTCTCTCATGTTGTTCTCCACTTCTGTCATCTGCTTCTCTAAATACTCTTTCGAGGTCTTCTCATGTGTCCGAAAAACAAAAAACAAATAATTATTCATCAGAAGGTAAACTAGTCACAAAGAAAGCATTTTTCAAAAGAGTTTCACTTTTTGTGTACTCAACCAAAGATGAGATTAGCTCGTTAGTGGCAGTAAACTATATTTCAAGAGATATCTAGAAAAGAAAAAGCTGTAAGTAGTAAGACTAGCTTATTCGAAGAACAAAAAACCCACAACCCCAAAACAAATTAAAAACTAGCCAAAAATACCAAAAACTTTCAAATAGCACTCAAAACCCCCAAAGCATTACTCCAACTACTATAAATCCAAAATTTGAACACTTTTATTGAAAAATGATGACATGTTGTATGAGTCAACCAGATACGACAGCAAAGTAATCTAATATATATATATATATATATATATATATTTTTATAATTCTACTTTTCTCCTACACTTCATCTTTACAAATCCTAGCCACCCACGTCTGCCACCTCCTATGCACCCCCACCCCCCCTCCCCCTCCCTCCCTCTTTCTCTCCCAGCTTCATCCATGGCGAAAATAAAATAAGTTTGAGGGTGCAAAAATAAAATAAGGTTATAGGAGTTAAAATGTAAAAGAAAAACATATATTACTTTGATGATATGGTTGGCTGACTCATACGTTTCATCATCATTTTTTCTAACAAAAAATTCAAATTTTGGGTTTATAGTAGTTGGTGTAAAATGTTTTGGCTGTTCTGAGTAATTTTGAAATTTTTTGTACTTTTGACTAGTTTTCAATATGTTTAAACGGTTCATTATTTTCAAGTAATCATACTAATTCTATAATCTCAGATTGGTTGGCGTATCAAGGGGAACTAAGATGAGTTTTAGGTATATTATTACTTTTCTCTTTGCAAATTCAAGACTAAAATCATTGTAATTTCGCCACAAGATCAATAAAAGCAGATAACAACCTAGATGAATGGAGCTCAACGCATACCAAACGAATAGAAAGAAAAATCCATAATGGCAGAAAATCTATGATTATTAGATAAAAACAATTCTCCAATAACTTGCATTTGCTTAAGGGCAATTGGCAATAATTACTCTCTTTAGTGTAATGTGATATGTAACAGAAGGCTTAAATAAGATGGTCAATTTCAACAAGACTTTACCAGTGATATATCCCTACAAAATTTGATAATTTTCATTTATGATAAAAAGTAAAACAAAAAAGAAGAATAAATGTCAAACCAAAATAGAGAAACCAAATTTAGAAGTGAAGGAAATGTTCCAAAAATTATAAAAAAATTAATATGGCCATGAATATTAAAATATATGGACATTTTGTAAACATAGATTCCTTTTGAAGAAAACAGAATGTTACGTGCTAGCAGATAGTAAACATAGATTCTTCCCTCTTTCCATACCTTCACTGTTTTTCCTATTTTCATCCCTAAATTTCAAACTGGTTCAAATTTTTTCCTTCATCTTTGTCAAAGATCCTATGTTAGTCCTTACTGTAAAAAAGAAAAGGATACTATAAAAACCTCCCATGTACCTTTTCTTTCTTTGAATTTTCACCTTCCTCTCCAACAAATTCTCCTCCGCCTCTACCACCACCATGCCACCACCTCTGACGCCATGCTTCCAACACCAGTCCAGCCTCCATGACCACCCTTTCTCCCTCTCTGGCCATATCGGACCTGGGTAGAAAGCCACATGACATGGGTTTTGAAACTCAAGACACGATCTGGGTTTTGACCTAGGCATGACCCAGTTCTACTCCGACATGTGTCGGATCCGACTGAGATTTATAACCCATATGCAATCTGGGTTTCTGCTCAGATCCGACATGGACAGAGGGAGAGAGAGTGTGGTTAAGTAGGCCAGATGTGGTGGCAGCACACTGCGGTGGGGGTTGGAGGAGGTTTGATTGGAAAAGAAGATGGTGGAAATTACAGAAGGAAAGGTAAATGGGGGTTTCTTTAAAGTTATTTCATAGTTTTTCTTTTCATTTTTTACCACAAGAACTAGAATATGACTTGACAAGTTGAAGATCAAATTCGAAGCAATTGAAACTTTAGGTATGAAAAAACGGTGAAATTATTGGGATGAAAACACTAATTTAACCGATAATAAATTTATATAAAATAATTAGTAGAAAAAGAGGAGTTTTGAGCTAAAGAGAAAAAAATACATACCTGAAGTGAGCCAATAGCAGTTTCACTCTCCTTGAGCTTTTGTTCTTGCTCGTCTATTAGAACTGACTTGGGCTCCAAAACAAACCTGAGCAGGAAAAGAAAAAAAAAAACAATGACCAACAGTCCAACATATATTATCTTCTTTTTTCAGGAATCCCATGAATCAACTTTGAGAAATTCACATAATTGCATGTCAAATAAGCCACATTCAGAACTCACACTCTCCCTGCAAAACCAAAATTAAACCAAAATCAGTCTTCTGATTAGCCACCTTTCACAAAAGAGAGATGATATGAAAAAGAAAAAGGAAACTATAAATGGTGAAGACAATCCTTCATAAAGCACTAATGAAGAAACATAATTCCAAACCGAGATGGCAATTCGAGAATACTTTACATTTATCTACCTATAGATTTGAAAGTATTTGTATCTTCAGATAGCTGTCGCAGCTCCTCCAATGTTAAGAAAGCACGTTTCTTTTCTCCCTCCTTATTTCGCATCTGGTTCTGCACCTGAATAGAATGTGAAAGCCAGCTTCAATTCAAAAGGCAATGGGCCCTTAATCGATAGTTTTCAATGCTGAGAACTTACAGTGTATCTGACAGAGTAATTATGCTCGACCACAGCTTCAAACTAATCTTTCTTTAAACACTTCATTTCAAGGGATCCTTAATGATAAACAGTCATTGGGGTGTCACCAAATGTTGATATAAACACCCCAAAAAGCATAAGGATTTGGTCTTATGTGGGAACAAACGTAGAAAGCCAGGAAAAGGGTTTACTAGAAAATTCTAAGGGATCCTTAATGATTAAAAGGTAACTGTATAATGCTAGGAACATTAAATATTGCTCAAAAGTTGAGATATCATGGAAATTAACCCACAAAATAGACAAACTTTGTCCATTTAATTGTTTCATTCTCTAAGTAAAGTCCAAGAAAAGAAAAACAGCAAAGTAAACAACAAGAAATTCTATGCACAAGAAGAAGCAAATGTCATATACAAATAATGGTTGTCACTAAACATTGGGCAGTAATTTGAGTGCTGATTTAAGCGGCACCTAATTATACTAACAGAGAATTAAATAATTAATACTAAAGAGTATAAACACAAAATATAATCATGAGTTTTTAGGTGAGAAGATGGATTTCTATTCATGAAGTTTTCGTCAACAAATTCAATTCTTGGAGGAAGACATTTTTAACTATAGAAAAGATATGATTTCAATGATGCTTTCAATTATCTACTCAGTGGTTGCACAAACCTAATTCTCAGCCAAATTGTCAAAACCATTTTACTTGCTATAGAAACTGTGGAACTGCTTATGATAAGCCAAGTTGGATGGTGAATAACATTGTGGATAATCATTCCAATCTCTTCTTCTTTTCTGGTATACTTTTATCAATATGTATTCAATATTTACCCCCACCACCTTGTTTTAACAATTCACTGACCCAAACTTTCAAACGGTTTTGACATAATCCATTTAATACTTTCTTTTACAGTTGAATGTATAACATGATCCTTTTCCCTTCAATCATTAACATTTTATTTTTTCAAAGCCAAATAATACTAGTAGTAAGTGGAGTAGTAGAGTGAGTTACCAGCTTTAGCTTTCCCGTGATCTCAATCATACGACTCTGAATCTCCAGAAAAGCCTTTAATTCCAGACACAAGTGAGGAAAAAAGAGGAAAACAGGGGGGAAAAAATTAAATTCTCACATAACAAATGTATGTGTAATCGTCGTTTTAAGAAGGAAGATGGGGAACAAGAAAAGCTTACAGCTCTGTTTGCTTCGTCTGCCATCTCACGGGAAAAGCAACGATTGTTGGCTGTTGATTCTTTTAGGTGCAACTGCGATATTTATATAAACTTCGAATTAAAAAGCTGATAAATTAAACCCCTAATAAACCTCCATTTTCAGATTTCACGGCAAGCCAACAACGACATCTAGGAATAAGACAGATGCATAGGGGAAGGTGTTCTAGGGCTAGGGAAAACGTCACACTTACCCGACAGTCGTCAGTGTCGTGACAAAGTCAACTGGGATCTGGTGCGGTTGAAGGTCAGAGGAGAAGGGAGGAAGAGACTCGAGAAACAGTGGTTGGGCGGAACCAGCTACTTGTCCTAAGGGACTAACGGAAGTTAAAAAAAGGAGTTTGATTCGCAATATTTTAGGATATTATTTAGGGTTAATGGTCCTTTTAGAAAAAACTTGTTTAATAAAAAGTAATTAATTTTTTTTTTGATAAATTAGCTTTCAGATTTTATTTTAAAAAAAATTAATAAAAAAATATGAAATTACGAAACTGCCTCCATTTTTAATATTAGTTTCGTTCGTTTAAATGTTAAGAAAAAAAAAATTAAAAACCTAAAAAAAAATCAATTTTACTTTCTCTAAACAGGCCGTTCGATCGAGAACTCATATTTCACATTTCCAACTTTACTTGAATCGATCGTAATTTAATTCATTAACTAGTTTTATAGAACGTGATTTAAATCAGCAAGTTTAAGCCTTTTTTTTGTTGATTTCTTTTTGAATAGTTGATTAATCATCATAATTAAAATAAAAATATATATTCTTCTTTGTATTATGTTTGCACGTGATTCTTGTTTTGCGACAAACACAAAAAAATATGTATCCAGTACTCCATGGCATGATTTGCCATCGGGTCATCGAGATGTATTCGTTATTGGAGGGCATAGAAATGATCTTGGTGTACATATTAGTTATTGGAGGGCATAGAAATCTAGATTAGTTGCATATGACCTCATTCGGGATACGACTAAGGATAATTACAAACATTTAGCATATTGGGCAGGCATGGTAAAAGTGGTTAATTCGGGTACTGTGACTACACTCTAGACAGATAGAAATAACAGATTTTTGTATTTTTTCTTGGCTTTTGAAGCATCTATCAAATGGTTTCAATTTTTTCAAAGTGTTATTTGTATCGATGGAACCTTTTTAAAGTGCAAATACAAAGGCACTCTTTTGGAAGCAATGGCCCAAGACGGTAACAAACACATATATCCATTAGCCTGGACTATAGTTGATTTAGAGAATAATGCATCATGAACTTGGTTCTTGAGCAAACTGAAGGGCTTGATCCCTGATGCTTGGTTTTTATGTCCGATTAGGCAAATTATATTAATAATGTTATACAGAACGTTTACCCAAATGCAAAACATGGTGCATTCATATGGCACCTTGGCCAAAACATCAAGGCCAAATTCAAGTGTGGTAGGATTCTCGATCTATTCAACAAGGCGGCTAAAGTGTACAAGGTTCACAAATTTGATACATACCTCAATGAGATAAAACTGCAACAACCTGGTATGGCAATATACCTTGAGACTACTGGTTTTGAACATTGGTCAAGAGCTCATTTCAATGGTGATCGGTATGACATAATGACTAATAATATTGCAATGTCTCTTAACGCTTCATTGAAGGATGCGCATGACTATCTAATTATAGCCTTACTCGATATTATTAACAAGATAATGACTAGTTGGTTCTACAACCGACGGAGTGTAATTGACGAGACAAACGCACCATTAACATCCGAGGTAGAGAAAACGCTACAAAGAAGACAGAATAAATCAGTAACAACGAAAGTTGATAGAGTGAACATAGATACATTTGAGGTGACCGATATTTCAACTACGACTTCGGTGAATTTAAGGGATATGAGTTGCACATATAGGGTGTTGCAATTGGATAAGTTACCGTGCGCTTATGCTTTAGCAGCTTCGAGCTACAGAAATATTGCACCACACACATTATGTGTAGAATACTACTTGACTTCAAATTGAAGGCGAGGTTATGTAGAATCAAAATCAATTTATCCTATACTAGAGACCGATGATTGGGAATTTCTGGAAACTCTCCGGTCGTTTGTGATTTTACCTCCCGTAATGCGTAAACAAAGTGGAAGACCAAAGAAAAGATGTATACATTCAAGAGGGGAACAACCACGAAAGAGAAATAAGTGTAGCAAGTGTGGCGGTGTTGGACATTACAATAGCATATGTCGTAACCCAATTGTAACTCCATTTCCTCCCAATTAAGAGTCACCCAAATTGATGTAATTATCTTGCAATTCATATAATATACGATATATCTTCATGTGGGTTTTTCGATCAGCTTGATTCACCTTTGTATTCTATGAATTTGATTCACTTTTGTATTCTATGACTATGATTCACTTTTATAATCTATAACCTTGATTCACTTTTGTATTATATGACTTTGATTCATTTTGTTTTGTATGATTCATTTGTAACATGCTAATATTTCTATACTAGGCAAATAAGTTTAAAAGGTTTAACGCCCTTACTATTCCTTTAATGTTTAGGGTTTAGGGTTTAGGGTTTTGGGGTTTAGGGTTCAAGGTTTAGGGCTTAAGGTTTAGCATTTAAAGTTTAAGGTTTAGGGTTTAAGGTTTAGGGTTTATGGTTTATGGTTAAGGGTTTAAGGTTTAGGGTTTAAGGTTAAGGGTTTAGGGTTTAAGGTTTAGGGTTAAAGGCTTAGGGTGTAAGGTTTATGATTTAAGGTTTATGGTTTATGGTTTAAGGTTTAGGGTTTAGGATTTAATGTTTAATGTTTAAGGTTTAATGTTTAAGGTTGAAGGTTTAAGATTTAGGGTTTAAGGTTTAGGGTTTAAGGTTTAGGGTTTAAAGTTTAGGGTTTAGGGTTTAGGGTTTAGGGTTTAGGGTTTAGGGTTTAGGGTTTATGGTTTATGGTTTAATGTTTAAAGTTTAGGGTTTAAGGTTTAAGGTTTGGGGTTTAAGGTTTAGGGTTTAAAGTTTAAGGTTTAGGGGTTAAAGTGTAAGGTTTAAGGTTTAAGGTTTAAGGTTTAAGGTTTAAGGTTTAAGGTTTTAGGTTTTAGGTTTAAGGTTTTAGGTTTAAGGTTTAAGGTTTTAGGTTTAAGGTTTAAGGTTTAAAGTTTAAGGTTTAAGGTTTAAGGTTTAAGGTTTAAGGTTTAAGGTTTAAGGTTTAAGGTTTAAGGTTTAAGGTTTAAGGTTTAAGGTTTAAGGTTTAAGGTTTAAGGTTTAAGGTTTAAGGTTTAAGGTTTAAGGTTTAGGGTTTAAGGTTTAAGGTTTAGGGTTTAAGGTCTAGGGTTTAAGGTTTAGGGTTTAAAGTTTAAGGTTTAGGGTTTAGGGTTTAAGGTTTAGAGTTTAATGTTTAAAGTTAAAGGTTAAAGGTTTAGGGTTTAAGGTTTAAGGTTTAGGATTTAAAGTTTAAGGTTTAGGGTTTGTTTAAGGTTTAAGGTTTAAGATTTAATGTTAAAGGTTAGGGTTTAGGGTTTCAGATTTAGGGGTTAAGGTTTAGGGTTTAAGGTTTACAGTTTAGGGTTTAGAGTTTAGAGTTTAGGGTTTAAGGGTTTTAGATCTATCGGACAATGCTATATACATCCATCGACCAATCTATTATACATAACCGATAACTTATGGGTGTACTAAGTACCCATCGAGCCATCGGGTTTAGAGGTCATAGATTTAAATAAGTACCCATCGAGCCAATAGTTTTAGAGGTCATAGACTTTTGAAATCTATGACCTCTAAAACCGATGGCTCGATGGGTGAACTGAGTACCTATCGTGCCATCGGTTTTAGAGGTCAAAGACTTACAAATCATATTTATAGAATTTCGTATTTGTCAAACTTACATTATATATTTATAGAATTTACAGAGATTTACATTTCATATATCATACAAACTTACATATATCAATATATCAAATTACAAAATCATCACAAATGTCACAAAAATCAAAATTTCATATATCAATATATTAAATGTCTATAGATCCTTGATTTATGTCACATGCTCTCTGACGCCAGAAAAGACTCATACGGTCGTCACAAATTAGATTTACATCTAAATTTGCATGGTGATACTCTAAGTATTTCAACATATATACCCCATAATCCCTTTTTACTATTGCTTTGTTCTCATGTAATCCGGTGACCACCACGATCTCGAATGACTGAAAGCTGTAGTCAGACTCACCACTCCTCAACAAGTACGAGATCATTGTTCTCATCAGAATTAACAATTCTAATATATTCTTCCTCTAGTAATTGCTACTTGACAGGCTATGCATGGCCCTAATCACACGTTTAGGATTGTCTACGACCAAGGCCGCCCAATGTTCATCCTAGATGTTGTAAGTGATGTATAAATGGTTTACATGCCTCTATTCTAGTGACTGGTGCCTCACCATCGATGTACGACTTTATTGAAGAATCATCTAGAAATGCATGACTTTCTCGATCTTCCTCCTTCAAGTTCTTGAATGTCTCATTCCAATATATATGTAGGAACTGAGGGAATACTTGATTTAAGAAAGCGGTGGATTAGTCAAGAACATCATTAAACTTCTGCTGGATCGTCCGTAGTAGAAACATGTACTCATCTACATGCTGCAATCATAAAGTAAAACAATAAAAACAATCAATTAGGCTAAGTTACTTTTCAGAAATTTATTAATGTATAAATATTAGTTTTCAGAAATAGTTTTGAATGCTTACAAAACTGTCTAGCCACGATGAGGGATGCAGTATTGTGTGAATAAATTCCTTATCGTACTTTAGGCCACCAAAATCTATGATTGGGTCCCTGATAAAGAAAAATAAAGTTCTCATAAGCAAACAATATAATAAATAAAATAAATCTTAAATCAAGTTAAGGTTTACGAAAAAAAAAAATTACTTCATAGTTAGTTTCTAGCCATTTTTGCATAGCTATCTCGTTATCCTTATTTGGGGTAAGAAGCGGAGTCACATACAATCCCTTCTTCTTTTTATATTTTCGCTTCTTCCCGATGTCTATAAAGGGAGAGGTGAGGGCCAGAGCATGATTCTTCATCCTTTGACCCCGTCCGATCTCAATGATAGGCGGGGTCATATACGACTCCGCCGACTCCTCTATAACTTTCTCTTTTCGAGGCGCCGACATTTGTTTGTCCATCTGAGATGTGACAAATATTGGAGAGTATAAGAGAGATTTTGAGGGAACAATCGCATCTCTGATATCTATAAACATATTCTCCATCTCTTCCATCCGGCTGTTCATGATTAAATAATTAATTTTTTAATTAAAAATAAAAGGAGTTTAAGCAGAAGAAATAATACTTGTTGATATATTTTGATAAGAAGGTCCACTCTATAAATAGAACCTAAGAGGCTTGGCATTATACATTAAGAAAGAGAGAGGTTGAATTCTTAGACAATAAAAAGGTCCCACTTTCCTCTAGTTGAAGTTTAGATAGTTCATGAGCTAAATGTTCTGAATGTAAAAAAAAAAATTATTTGAGTGATAGTCTGTGCGGATCAAAGTTAGAAGTTGAACACTTGGGACGACTTCGTAGGTTTTCTTATTTCTTGTGGCACTGTAGAGGAAGAGAAAAAGTTTTTTTTTGTTTAGTTCTATAAGCTATTAAAATTGTAAGTATTTCTTCTTTAGTTTTGCAATTGTTTCATGCTTTGATTCTATGATTTGCTACTTTAATAGTGTTGATGCTAGTTTCTTACAACTACACATTTTGGCCCAAATGAATTGCATTATGCAATGAAATGGATATTTTTATATTTTTGATAGTATCAGCGTGCCAGGAATATGTTCGAATGAAATTAAAAGAATAGGTCAAGAGGATAAGAATCTAACTTTTAGTAAAAAAAATAAGCAATTAAAGCAGGCCAAAATGCTCTGATAGATTAAACCATTCCTGAATTTTTATATCTAGTGAGTAAAAACTATAACCCTCAAGAAATAACAAGACAATAAACACAATCCAATAGAGACGTAACATTTTTGAACGAACACAAGTAATGGCTCATGGAGCATAAAAGAAGTTAACCTTGAATAGATCTCATAAGCGCAGAGACTTGGATAATACAATTTTAAGGAAAGTGTTGGTGTTTATCAATGGATGAAAAAGTTTTTTTTTGTAGTGTTGTCACGTTGTGTTAGTGTTGGACCCTTGTAAATGAAGACCTCAAACCTCTATTTAAAGGCAAAGATATGTTTTCCCGATTTGTAGGGCAACGACCAAATCGATCGGATGCTAATACTCTTCCCATTTTGGCCATACCAACAATTGAATAAGTGCTATGATAGGCCGCAACCAGTGGCCTAACTTTGTCAGTTATCATTTTGGCCGTCTAGAGAAAATATTCGGCATAGCATATGGAAGAATAACTCGATGGCTAAATATAAGAATCGAATAAAGGAAAGTTAGACGATTTAAAATCCAAAAATAAGGAGGAAGGGGTCATAAATATAGAAGATTTTAAGAGTCATTGTGTTATACCCCTCATATTTTTAGATTTATTCAATAAGAGGAGTAAAGGGAGACATTTGTTAATGCCAGAATTTTCATTTTGACCTATGATATGAGGTTTTTTTTTTTTTTCTAGAAGGATTGATAAAAATCATTAAAATAAGCTAAATTTAGGGTCATCCATCTGGTGAATCGTCTGCTTAGGATGTGAATTAACCATATAAGAGGGACAATCAGTTGCCTAGAGCAAAATCAGTAAAGAGAGGTTGATCAAGGGGGCAAGGCCCTGCACCATTGGTGCAGGTGCGGTAGTGGCTGCATGCCATTAGTTTTTGGTTGGTTTTAGATGAGAGCGACTGTGTGGTCGTTTTCCTTAAAACCTTTTCTTCTGATATTTTTAAGAATTTTCCTTGAAATTTTAAGTATTTTACATTTGTTTTGGGCATTTGAAATGGTAAAAATAAGCGCATTTGGACATAATGAAGACCAAATGAAACAAATTAAGAGAGAGGATGATTGAAAAATGAAGAATTAACCACCTTATGTGTAACGCCTACCCTACTAGTCATTTAGTTTATTAAAATATTTTTTGAGGAAACATGCATAGCTAGCAGATGTGTTTCTTGCTATTTTAACTTTAAAATTCTCTTGACATAAATAACGTAATAATTTGAATTTTTATAAAATACTGTAGTATACTGAAATCTTTCTCATAAGGAATTAATCATAAAACTTTTAAACAAGAATTATTCCTTTCAATATATATATATATATATATATATATACCTATATAAAATCTTTTCTAAGAGTCATTTGAATTTTCAAGTCCCTTTGCCTTTCTACAAGTTATGTCCTATATGTACAACCCAATGAGACTGATCTTCTTCATTTGCCTAATCCTGAGTCTATAAGTTTACCTTTTTAATTTCCTATAACACAAGGAAAATCTTCTATGAGCTAGAAGCTAAGTATATTACTCACATGCATAAATTCCTATTTTTAATGATTATTTTAAATTGATGCCTTGATGACTTATATCGAACATGCATGCTTTTCTATCCTTTTATATGTTTGGGGCCCTAAGGATGCTACCCCAAGCATCCTATTATACTTTTATACGTTTAAGGATCCTTTTATACTTTTATTATGACCTTTGCAACAATCTGCTATGACTATTGCAACGATCTACTATGACTTTTTCTTTATAATAATATGAGGTCCTTTATAATCGACAATCGATCATTCTTATGACCTGGCCACACCTCACTTTAATGTCATGCATATGCATGCTTATGATTTTTATTTACTTTAGTGTAACACTAACTCCTTTTAGATCAGACGTATGAACATTGATGTATTGGTCTTAATATTAGCATGTCAAAGCTTATATTATCCTTCAACTATTATGATATATTATGTTCATACTTGTCATTATCGTATTTTTGGCATATTAATAAAATTATTTTATTTTCACTTAACATGCTATATAAAAATCATAATCCTAACATTAACATTATCTTCAACTCATCATGCTTATTAATAATTATACTATCCTCAATATAACAATTATTCTAATCGATTTAGTATCACAACAACCAACCAACAAACAATATCTTTATACTGTATTGAGACTATACTTACAGAGCTTTACTAAGGGTTTATAAGTTAAAGACCCTAATCTTCCTTTATTTTTCCCTATGCTTCTCCACTTTTTCGTTTCCTTCTTTTTCTCTCTTTTATTTGTTCCCTCCCTCACCTCTCTCTCCTTCACGTTGCTTTCCTTTTGCTTGATGAAATGAAATGTGAGGGGGTGAGCCTATTTAAATGTGCAATGATTAGTCAGACTAATTGGTTAGACTATATTAGTCAGACTACACAAAATTTAGTCATATTATATCTAGTGATATAAATATTTCTAACCTTCATATCCTTTGAAGGTGGGTGGTGCGGTCATGCGGAAGGTTGCTACTAGGTTCACTTTGCCTTGACCTTTTATGAGTTCTCGAAGTATTCCAATGTAGGCAGCACCTAAGGAGTTTAAATATCCTTCCATAGTCTAGAGGAGGGAAGTCTCAATTAATATTCTTTATTAATATGTCATATCATATCAAAACCAAAGTAATTATAATCTTAGGTTAGCATACTGATATCAACCTGTAATGTCCGCCTTACTAGCTATCTAATTTATCAAAATAATTTTGGAGGGAACATGCATAGGTAGTTGGTGCATTACTTTCTAACATATCTTTAAAATCTTTGGGAAAGAAATAACATAATAATTTGAACTTTTATAAAACACTATAGTAATATTTAAGACTTTATTATAGGGAATTAATCCCAAAACTTTTAAACAAGAAGTATTATTTTCAAACTATATATAAGCTTCAACAAACATGATCATGGCTCAGTTCCTTGGGCTAATTATACTTATGGATAACTCTCCCCGGCAATAGAAGACAAAGCCATTCATCCATGAATGACATTAAGCTTCATTCAAGAATGCCAAGATGGAAGTAAAGCTCTTGATGACTTCTATGAGAAAATGGGATTATACCCATTACATAAGGATGCTAAAAGGAAAAAACACTCCTTTAAGAAAAAATCCCCCGTTCATTCCTCAAGGGAGAAGTAGAGAATTTTGTCTCTAAATCAAGAAAGAAGAACTTTAGTTTTCTCTCTAAATTAAGAAAGAAAAACTTTAGGAAAAGGCTTAAAGGTTTAAAGACTCAATCTTCTCAAAAAAAGGTCCCGATTTTATTTGTGTCAAAAACTAGAGCAGTATTAGAATAAATATAAAGTAAAAGAGAAGATCAATGAGCTCTCAATTTATGAAGGATTAAATAGAAGGATTAAATAAAAGCCTTTGTTATACTCTAGTCAATGATACTAACTCAGAAGAAGATGAATTAAATATCCTTTAAATTGATTAAAATTCTTCTTCAAGCTCCTCAAGTTCTTTTAATGATGATCAAGACTTACTTGATGAGGAGTCCTCCAGGACTACTCTGTTGATGCCATCATGGGGATTAGTGGCTTGAGTATTAATGTTCTCACTTAGGAAGAAGATGATAAGCTTGAAATTTTAGATAGTATTCTTGATGTTGAGATGAAGCTAACACTTATCAAGACCTTGATGAAGGCTGACATCAGAAAGTAAGATTAGGATTCTTTAGCAAGGCAAATAGAGGAAAATACCTATGTGGTCCGCTATTCTATAAGAGAGATTCTATAAGAAAGAATCTACTCTCGAAAACTTAAGATCTGGAGTCAATGCTCTTAAAAGAGAAGTCCAAAGCTTAAAGGCTAAGGTTTTAGATTTAGAAGCAATTGACAAAATGAAGAACTTCGATAGTACCCCTTCTTCCCTTAAGGTGGAATTATTAATGTGGGCACATCCTCCACAATTTTGTGAAACTTCTAAGCGAGCTCAACCAGGTCCAAAAACTAAGGTATTAGCACTTCAGTTACAACTTAATTTAATATGGGTCAGTCAAGTTGAGAGAGTAATTTTTCAGAAATGGTACTCTCCTGTCACCATTGTAGTCAACAAAGAATTCACTTTGAAGATTGAAGCTCTAATTGACTCTAGAGCTAATCTGAACTATATTGATAAAAGAATGATACCTTTAAAATACTTTTTGAAAACTACAAAAGTTCTTAATGCATCTAATTGAGCCAAGCGACTAATAGAGTATAAACTCCTAGATGCAACAACTTGTAATAATGGGATTAATATTAAGATATCATTCATCATGATTAAGAACATGGCAGAAGGGGTTATTCTTGAAAACACTTTATTACATTTGTTGTGCCCTAATTTTATCACATTGTGATAAAGGGATTATTACTGAGAAATAAGGTCATAAACTTAATTTTAAGTTTTCACAATGATTGAAGTATCATAATTTGAATCCGGTGAAATCCTAGTTTAAAAAGAAACAAAAATTTCTTCTCTCTCTGCAGGAAATCGCCTCCAAGAAGATTGAAAGCTAACTCCAAACTCCTAAACTACAAGGGAAAAATAAAGGAGTTAGAAAAATGATTTGAATCATAGATTTGTGCTGAAGTTCTCAATGCTTTATGGAATCGAAAACAACACATGGTTGGATTGCCTTATGAGCCAACATTCTTGGAGAAAAATATTCTCACTAAGCGAGGCCAGCAACCATGAATTCTGAGTTGCTGAATATTTGCAAAAAAGAGATTCAAGACTTCCAGACTAAACGGGTAATTTCTAAAAGTTATAGTTCTTGGAGTTGCACAGCGTTCTATGTTTAGAATGTTGTAGAATTAGAGTGATGGGTACCTAGGCTGGTAATAAACTACAAGTTCTTGAACCAGGCTCTCCACAGGATTTTCTATCCTATCCCAAACAAGAGGGATTTGTTAAATCGACTATTTGCCGCTATGATATTTTCAAAGTTTGATATGAAATCTAGTTTTTGGAAAATTTAGATTAATAAAGAACACCGTTACAAAATGGCATTCACGGTTGCTTTTGGCCACTACAAATGGAATGTTATGCCATTCGGATTGAATAATGCTTATATGAATACCATAACATTATGAATGAGATATTTATCAATTCTTTCGGAGATTTCATAATTCTCTATATAGATGATGTGTTGGTATTTTTTGATTCCATTGACCAACACTTTAAACATTTAGGAATATTCCTAAGTGTCATGAAGAAAGCAGGCTTGCAATATCCGCTCGAAAAATGAAAATGTTTCACATTGAGATCACATTTTTGGGCCATAACATGAAGAAAAATACTATTGTCTCAATTCAGCGAGCTATTCAATTCGCTGATAAATTCCTTAATACTATCCAGTCGCTCGGCAGTCGCCTCGACCTATCTACCACAAACTGTATCCCAATGAGATCGATCAGGAACCTTTCCCTCATGAAACTTATGTCTTGAATTTCATCTCAATCATTGAAAATAACCTCGATCAATCACCATCAAGCACATCGATGACTTTCCATTCATTATGGCGAGGCCGGTGGGAACAACAAGTTGAGGATTAGACTATTTGTTAATTCCTTAACTGGGTAAGCTTTTTTGATGGTATACTATATTGCTTCTTAATTCAATAAGGACTTAGCTAGATATGGCGCTAAAATTCCATACCAAATTCTATTGTAGTCAGCCATAAGTTACGATGGCTAATTTATCTCATTTGTCCCAATGCATTGGGGAGTCAATTGGGGCTTTTTTATCTCCTTTCAAGCAAGTAAGGAATCAATGTCATGTGGTTCTTCTAGAACAGAAGTTCATAAAATTGGCCACTAACGGTATGAACTTAGAACTCCGGAAGAAGTTCGAAGGAATGTAATTCAAGAATTTTTTTGAGTTGTCCACCAAGGGGGCCAAATACGTAAGGCTACTAAAAGTAGAGGCCTTTAGAAAAGGGTTGTCGGTAAGGGCCTACTACTAGGAACACAGCTAAAACTAGGATGTTTCCAAAATAATCAGCGAAAAATTAGTCACAGCCCTTCTCCCAGAGATAGCCAACGAGACATGAGATGGCTAAAACGTACCCTCATGAGAAACACAAAGTTTATTCCTCTAATATGACTAAGGAAAGTTAAATATTTGCCATCCTGTTGAAGAACAAGAAGCTGAAAATCTTGCCTAATTACATGATCTCAAAGGCCAAAAGATGTGAGGTAAAGATTATTGTAAATATCATAATTCTTATTACAATTAGATGACAGATTTCTTGGTGTTCACGTGCAGTCGAAGGTTAATAAGAATGACTTTATATCATTATATGAGATGTCTACGATCTAGTCACTCGGTAGCCACCTTGCCTTATCTACCACAAACGGTATCATAAGGAGGTTGATCAGGAACCATTCCCTCAAGGATATCATGTCCCAAATTTCACCCTAACCTCCAAAAATGACCTCTACCAATAACCCATTGAGCACATCGACCACTTTACCATTTATTACACAAGTCCAGTAGGAACAAGAGGTTATGGATCCGACTATTCGCCAATTCCTTAACTAGGTAGGCTTTTTCTTGGTATACTACACCGCCTCTCAATTCAATAAGAACTTGGCTAGATATGAAGAAATACTTATATACCAAATTCTATCGCAATCAGCTGAAAGTGACGATGGCCGATTTGTCTCGTTCGTCCCACCGATAAATGGAGTCGATCAAGGCTTTTTTGTCTCATTTCAGGAAAGTAAGGAATCAATGTCATGTTGAAGGAATGAAATTCAAGGATTTCTTCGAGTTATCCACCATGGGGGCCAAACACGTAGGCCTAGTAAAAGTAGAGTCCTTCAGAAAAAGGGCAATCGATAAAGGCCTACTTCCAAGACCACATCTAAAACTGTGATGTCGCCGAAATTATCAATGACAAACCAATCACTCTCCCTTCTTTCGACAAGCCTATGAGACATGAGATGGCTAAAAGGTGCCCTCATGAGAGTGATAAAGTTTATTCCTTGATCTAACTAATGCGAGTTAAATCTTTCACATCATGTTGAAGAATAAGAAGCAAAAAATCCCGCATGATCACAAGATGTCAAAAGCTAATGAGATGTGTGGTAGATTATTGTATATATCATAATTCTCATTACCATCAGATGAATGATTGCCTGGTGTTCATGTGCAGTTGATGGTTGATAAAGAATAAATGTATAACATTATACAGGACTTCTACAATACAATCGCGCGGCAGCCGCCTTGACCTATCTACCACAAACCGTATCCCGATGAGATCGATCAAAGGTTCCCTCATAGATATCATGCCTTGAATTTCATCCTTATCTCTGGAAATGACCTTGATTTATTAACCATCAAGCACATCGACTACTTTTCGTTCATTACGCCAAGGTCGGTGGGAATGACAGGTTGAGGATCCAATTATTCGCCAATTCCTTAATTGGATAGGCTTTTTCCTAGTATTCTACGCTGCCTCTCAATTCAATAAGGACTTAACTAGATATGGATAAACACTTCCATACCAAGTTATATCGCAGTCATCTAGAAGTTACGATGGCTAATTTGTCTCTTTTGTCTCTTTTGTCTCAACGAACAGGGGAGTCAATTAAGGCTTTTGTTTATCTCATTTGAAGCAAGTAAATAATCGATGTCATGTGGCTCTGCTAGAATGGAAGTTCATCAAAATGGTATGGACTTAGAACTCTAGAAGAAATTCAAAGGTATGGAATTTAAGGATTTCTTTGAGTTGTCCAAAGGGGGCCAAATACGTAGGGCTGCTAAAAGCGGAGGCCTTTAGAAAAGGGATGTCTCTAATGGCATACTACCATGAAGATAGCTAAAACGTAAATGTTACTAAAATAATCAGTGACAAACTATTCACTCTCCCTTCTCCTAGGCAGCTTATGAGACATGAGATGGATATAAGGTACCTTCTTGAGAAGGACAAAGTTTATACCTCCGATATGACTAAGTCGAGTTAAATCATTGCCATCATGTTGAAGAACAAGAAGCTGAAAATCTTGCATGATTACAAGATGTCAAAGGCCAACAAGATATGAGGTAAACATTATTGTATATCATAATTCTTATTACCTTCGAATAAAAGATTGCTTGGTGTTGACGTGCAATCGAAGGTTGATAAAGAATAACTTTATAGCATTATACAGGACGTCTACGGTCTAGTCATGTGGTAGCCACCTCGCCCTATCTACCACAAACTGTAGCCTAAGGAGATTGGTCAGGAACCGTTCCCTCACGGATATTGTTTCTTAAATTTCACCCAAACCTTTAGAAATGACCCCAATCATTCAACCGTCGAGCACACTGGCCTCATTAACATTCATTAAGCAAGGCATGTGAGAACAACAGGTTGAGGATCCGACTATGTATCAATTCCTTAACCAGGTAGGCTTTTTCTTGGTATACTATGATGCCTTTCAATTCAATAAGAACTTGGTTAGATATGGAGAAATACTTCTATACCAATTTGTATATCCATTAGTTGAAAGTGACAGTGGCCGATTTGTCTCATTTGTCCCAGCAAATGGCGAAGTCGATTGAGGCTTTTTTATCTCATTTCAAGCAAGTAAGGAATGAATGTCTTGTGGTTCTACTAGAACAAAAATTCTTTAAATTGGCAATTAACGGTATAGACATAGAACCCCAAAAGAAGTTCAAAGGAATAAAATTAAGGGATTTCTTCCAATTGTCCACCAAGGGGCAAAATACGTAAGGCTGCTTTTATTGGAGGCCTTCAAAAAAGGTTCGTCAGTAAGGGCCTACTACCACGTACACATCTAAAACTTCGATGTTGCCGAAATTATCAGCGACAAACCAGTCACTCTCCCATCTTCCAGCAAGCTTACGAGATATGAGATGGGTAAAAGTACACTCATGAGAATGACGAAGTTTAATCCTCCGATCTAACTATGGCAAGTGAAATCTTTGACATCATGTTGAAGAACAAGATGTTGAAAATCTCGCCCGAATACAAGATATCAAAGGCCAATGAGATGTGAGGTAACGATTATTGTAAATATAGTAATTCTTATTACCATCAAATGAAACATTTCGTGGTGTTCACATGCAGACAATGGTTGATAAAGAACAACTATATAACATTATACGGGACATCTATAGTCCAGTCATGTGACAGTTGCCATGGCATTTTAGCCATCCTAATGAGATATAATAATTCTTGTAATTATTATTGTAAATATAATAATTCTTATCTACCACAAACCGTATCTCGATAAGATCGATAAAGGGTTCCCTCACAGATATCGTGTCCCAAATTTCATCCTAATCTCCAAAATGAGCTTGATTAGTCAACCGTCGAGGACATTGACCGTTTTTTGTTCATTACGACGAAGTTAGAGAGAACAACAGGTTGAGGATCCGACTATTCACTAATTCTTTAAATGGGTAGGCTTTTCTGGTATACTATGTTACATCTCAGTTCAATAAGGACTTAGCTGGATATGAAGCAACACTTCCATACCAAGTTCTATCGTAATTAGTTAGAAGTTACGATGGTTGATTTTTCCCATTTGTCCCAACGAAAAGGGAAGTTAATTGAGGCTTTTTTTATCTTGTTTCAAGAAAGTAAGGAATCGAAGTCATGTGGCTCTTCTAGAATGAAGTTCATCAAATTGGCTGTTAACGGTATGCACTTAGAACTCCAAAAGAAGTTCAAAGGAATGCAATTCAGGGACTTTATGGATGCTAAAAGTGGAGGCCTTTAGAAAATGGTTGTCAATAAGGGTCTACTACAAAGAAACACAGCTAAAACTTGGACGTTGCTAAAATTATCAGCAACAAACTAGTCACTCTCCCTTCTCCCAAGCAGCCTCAAGAAATGAGATGGCTAAAAGGTACCCTCATAAGCAGAATAAAGTTTATTCCTTCGATATGACTAAGGCAAGTTAAATCTTTGCCATTGTGTTGAAGAATAAGAAGTTAAATCTTGCTTGATTACAAGATGTCAAAGGCCAATGAAATATGAGATAAATATTATTATAAATATCATAATTTTGGTTACCATCGGATGACAAATTTCCTTGTGTTCACGTGCAGTTGAAGGTTGATAAAGAACAACTTTATAACATTATACAAGATGTCTATGATCTAGTCATTCAGTTGTTGCCTCACCTTATTTACCACAAACTGTATCCTAATGAGATTGATTAAGAACCATTTCCTCAAGGATATCGTGTCCCAAATTTCACCCTAACCTCCGAAAATGACCCCAATGAGTCAACTGTTGAGCACATCGGCCGCTTTAGCATTCATTACGTAAGGCCAATGGGAAAAACCTGATGAGGATCCGACTATTCACCAATTCTTTAACTAGGCATACTTTTGCCTGGTGTACTATGCCAACTCTCAATTCAATAAGAACTTGGTCGGATATGGAGAAATACTTCTATACCAAATTCTATCACAATTAGCTGATTACGGTGGCCGATTTGCCTCATTTGTCCCAGTGAACGGCGGAGTCAGTCGAGGCTTTTGTATCTCATTTCAAGAAAGTAAGGAATCAATGTCATTTGGTTATGCTAGAATGAAAGTTATTTAAATTAACTATTCATTTATGGACTTAGAGCCCTAGAAGAAGTTCGAATGAATTGAATTTAGGGATTTCTTCGAGTTGTCCACCAAGGGGGAAAAATACGTAAGGATGCTAAAAGCAAAGGCCTTCAAAAAAAGGCTATCATTAAGGGCTTACTACCAAGAACACATCTAAAACTTGGATGTTGCAGAAATTATCAGAGATAAACCAGTCACTCTCCCTTCTCCCAGCAAGCCTACGAGACATGAGATGGCTAAAAGGTACCCTCATGAGAATGACAGTTTATTCCTCTGATCTAACTAAAGCGAGTGAAATCTTTAACATCATATTAAAGAAGAAGAAGCTAAAAATCCCGCCTAATTACAAGATGCTAAATGCCAATGAGATATGAGGTGAGGATGATTGTAAATATCATAATTCTTATTACCATCATATGAAAGATTTTATGGTGTTCACGTGTAGTCAATGGTTGATAAAGAATAATTGTATAAAATTATATAGGGCATCTATGCTCTAGTCGCTCGACAGTCGCCTAAGCCTATCTACCAAAAACTGTATCCCAATGATATCGATCAGGAACTTTTCCCTCACGGATATAATGTCCCAAATTTCATCCTAATCTCCAGAAATGTCTTTGATCAGTCAACTATTGAGCCCATTGACTGCTTTTCGTTCATTACGGTGAGGCCGGTGGGAACAATAGGTTGAGGATCCAACTATTCGTCAAATTCTTAGGCTTTTTCCTGGTATACTACGCTGCCTCTCAATTTAATAAGGACTTAGCTGGATATGGAGCAACACTTCTATACCAAGTTCTTTTATAGTCAGCTGAAAGTTACGATGGCTTATTTGTCTCGTTTGTCCTAATGAACGAGGGAGTCGATCGAGGCATTTTTTTAATCTCATTTCAAGAAAGTAAGGAACCAATGTCATGTGGCTCTACTAGAATGGAAGTTCATCAAACTGGCCATTAAAAGTATGGACATAGAACTCCAAAAGAAGTTTAAAGGAATGGAATTTAGGCATTTCTTCGAGTTGTCTACCAAGGGGGCCAAATACGTAGAGTTGCTAAAAGCGAAGGCCTTTAGAAAAGAGCTGTCAGTAAAGCCCTACTACCAGGAACACAACTAAAACTTGGACGTTGCCAAAATATTCAGAAACAAACCAGTCACTCTCCCTTCTCTTAGCAAGCCTATAAGACATGAGTAGAGATGAGTAGATCGCTATGAACTCGATCGAACCATACATTTTGGTTTGATACGGTCGATTTCCTCCCCTAAACAACTATGCAATGTAAGGCCCGGCACTGCACCCATATGGTGCCTTGCAGTGAGGTGTATGGGGCCTCATAATATGAATCTTTTTAAAAAGAATATATAAATAGTCTTAAACTACATTAACAATCCCATTTCTTTGAATAATTATTCACATCATAGCTAGCAGTTATGATATTTGACTAGTCGATGGGACATTCGACCCGTCGAGTATCATAACTTCTAGTTTACTTGACGAATGAATGGGGCCTCCAACACATAGAGTAAACTAGCATCCAAACTGCACACCTATTACTATATTATTTATGCTACAAAAAAGCATTTTTTTTAAATTACAATTTTTTTTAAGAAAGAATTAAAAACCGCACACTGCGCCACAATCGTACCGAAAATAACTAGTACGATGGCTCAGTGCGGTGTCCAAAATATAAAAATACGGTGCAATTTTGGTGAGGTGCGATGTTGAAACTGCACCGTGCACATACCTAGACATGAGATGGGTAAAGGTACCCTCATGAGAAAAACAAAGTTTATTCCTCTGTTCTAACTTAGGCGAGTGAATGGTCCACTCGATCGGCCACCCCTATACTGTCATTGTTGACCTTATTTACCTCAGGCTGATACTCGAAGGGAACAATCCGCTAAGGATGGCCAAAAGGGCAATTTAGCCAGAAGAGGAATCTCTTCGTGCTTGAGACCCTAAAAAATATCATTCTGGATGATTCACTTAAGATCTTGCCTGTCTAAACAACCGATTAGAGAGAGATTGATCCCCTTGATTTAGCCAATAAGATAGTCGATCTAATGGCTTCTCGAATCCCTGAAATCAAAGCTATTCACAATCGGTATGTTTAAGGCACTTCTATATGATGTTGATTCTTTGTACAAAGAAGAAGACGATGGTCATTCAACTTAACCTAATGTGTCCAATCCCGAATGATCCTTTATGAGCCTTCGATGTTGGCCCCCTAAAAGTTAGATACTAGTTAGAATTGTTCCAATTAGGCAAGATTGCAACACAATTACCCTACCAAAGGATTTTCAAGCCGATTTGCAAATCTCATATGTCATGGAATTAAGCAAAGATGAAACAACCATCCTCGAGCTACCATTCATGTGACAACCATCTGCAATAGTCAATTCGGTTAAAGTACCAGTAAAGGCTGATGGCTCGAAAAAAGTCATATTCAAGAAACCATCCAACCAAATATCTTGCCATATAAAGCTCCTATATATTAACGTCTATCATGAAGGGGTGCCAATTAGCCATATTTGGTCGATAATAAAGCGGTGGTCAATATCAGCCAATGAATTGATTCTAACCAAAATCATTGTTTGTGATTTCTACAGCAATGTAGTGTAAATTAAAGGCATCCTGCCATTAGAAATGACGATTAAAAGGAAGTCTTCAATGGCCGCTTTCTTCATGGTGGATACAACCACTTCTTATAAAGCCTTACTCGGAGAAGATTGGATTCATTCCAATTCTTGCATCAAGTTCTGTTGTTCTGGAATGGGGATGAGGTAGAAATGGTCAGCCAAAGCGAAACCCTTCACAACTACTTCACACTTATATGAAAAAAGTGTCAGCCACATCAAGATAGTGAAGGTAAATTTACAAAGTGGTCAGAATTATCTTGACATATGAGTCGACATCTGAATCGATTGACAAAAAGTCGGTTAACAGAATGCTAGCACTTATCCCATTTCAACAAGACCCTACCAAATTGAGAATTAAAGAGATGGCATGATTGGCCATGACTAGAGGTCGGACCCTATTGCTGCCATAGAGCCTGTCAAAAAGAAATATTTGGCCTAAAAAATGAAGAAATACCTTAAATAGATGAAGATTAAACTATTGATCAACTTGATCTCACTTCATCTAAGTTAGATGATTTGAAGCTGATGTACAAGATCCATTGATAAAAATAAATATAGGGTTGTCTGAACACTCTCAGCTAATTTATATTAGTAGCTTACGGCCTGTACATATGCAAAGTGAAATGACATTATTATTTTTGGCTTACTTTGATTGTTTTTCTTGGGATCACCATGAAAGTTTCTAGATTCGATTGATCATTGGTCGAACATCGATTTTTATTTTAAATTAGGTATAAGCTTTTTCAATAACCTTGAAAGTATAGGAAGAAGTGGAATGACTACCTATGGCTAGGTTCATTAGAAGTTTAAGATATTCCAACTAGATGCCTCATATTGTGTCTGGTTTGAAAAAGAATGGCAAAATGAGGATATGCATTGACTTCCAAAACTAAAAGATGCGTACCCCGAAGGACAAGTTTCCTATACTGGTGGCCGATTTACTAGTTAACGGAGTAGTCATACATAAAATCTTATCATTCTTGACAGCCATTTCAAATATAATCAAATATTCATAGCCAAAGAGGATGCCCATAAGATTGCATACCAATTCTCTAGCACAATAGGCGTGTTCGAATAGGTCTTCATGCCCTTTAGACTCAAGAACATCGAGGCAACCTATCAAACGTTTATGAATGCTATCTTTCATTTTTTTGATCAACACCAGCATGGAAGTCTATATAGAAGACTTGGTGCTAAAAATATTCAAGTTAGTTGATCACTCTGCTGATCTGAAAAAGACATTGGATCAAGCGTCTTCACAAGCTTAAGTATACTCGCTAAAATGTACTTTTGGCGTTTCAGCTAGGAACTTTCTCAAGTTTTTAATACATCAAAGAGGCATAGAGGATGAAAAACTACATACCAAATCTATCATAGAAGCCCCTTTACCTATATATATATATATAATAGTGTTTTCCTGACTAAATCAACTTCTTAAGAAGGTTCATATCACATCTGGCAGGGAAAACCAAGGTGTTTCGTTAACTTAAAGCATGAGGATGATTTTTTCTAGCTATCTAACCATCATGAGGTGTTTGACAACATCAATCAGTATCTACCCTTCCCACCGGTACTTAACCCCACCTGTAAAGGTCGACCAATATTGTAGTATGCTTCGGCCACTGCTGAATCAGTCAGTTGCCTCCTTGCCCAAGCGAATGACGCAAAGCATAAGAAAGTTATCTACTTTCTTAGCATAGTATTAACCCTTATAGAGGTATGGTATACTTCAATTGAGATGCTTTTCCTAGCTCTCATGAAATTGAGACATTATCTACTTAATGCTCAAGTGCTGGTAATAGCCGAAATTGATCTCATTAAATATCTCATATTTCGATCGATTCTCAAAGAATGTTTGGGAAAATAGGCCCTGGCATTGGTCGAGTTTAGCCTGTAGTTTATCCATTAGAAATTAGCCAAAGGGCAAGCCCTAGCTCGGCTATCAATGTTTGCCATCTCTTTGAGCTCTTACCGAATGATTGCAACAACGTGTTTGATGGACTAATCATCCAACAGCTCGTTTCAGAATTATACTTTGACGAGTCTAGTACTGAACATACAACGAAAGCCAGAATTTCTAATAAGTCACCAGAAGGTATATATGGTACATGATTTTTCTCGCTTAATTTCCCTTGTACAAATAATCATGTCAAATACAAAGCCTTGATTATAGGTTTAGAAATTTTGTTAAAACTCACACCACCCGCTTTACAATCTTTGGTAATTTGCAATTAGTAGTGAAGCAGGTATCCAAAGATTACAAGTGTACTAACCTCTGACATACATGCTACTTTGCCTTAACAATCTAATTCTTAGAAGAATTTGAAGAGCGGACGCTAAACCACGTCTCTTGATCTTTCAACACCGAGGCTGGCGATGTGGCATAACTTCCATCTGGCTTAACTATAGTAGAAAGATTTTACAAAATGGTGATTGTCTACAAGTGGAATCATCCCACTCTTCCTTCTAGACAGCTCAAATTCTTAATATCCAGTAATGAAAATTGGGAGGCAAGCATTTTGCGATTATCCCTTATCTAATATCTTCACAATCCGAATGGGATCCAACCAGTCAAAACCCACCTATTAGCCCTTAATTACACTTTGATACGAAATGAGCTTTTTTGGCAAGGTAACGATGATTTGTTTCTCAGATGCCTAGGATTTGTCGAAAGAATGGCAATCATAAGGGAAGTTCATAATAGAGCATTTGATATCACCAAGCTGGATGAAAAATGCATTGATTGATTAGACAACAAGACTTTTGTTGATCAACCATCTTAAAGGACTATATTAGATACTTCAAGGGATGTAGTAATTTTCACAAATGTGAACTAATCAAGAAACAGTCAGCACTAAAATGCAGTCAATCATTAAGCCTTGGACATCTCGATGTTGGGTTATTAACATGATTGGCTAAATATATAACCATATATATTACTTCACCAAATCTTGGTCGCTATAGATTACGCTACCAAATGGGTTCAAGTTGTACCACTAAAGAGATTGATGCAACTTAAGGTCATTAAGTTTGTAAAAGAAAAGATTATCTATCGGTTTGGGGTTCTAGAGACCATTACCACCGATATACCACTATCTTTATGTGAAGCCTTATTATGATTAGGATAATGGTAAGCCTACCAGCTGGTGATTAGCCTGATCCATAAAATATCAAGGAGAATCCAAGATCATGGCACGACCTCCTAGAATCAACCATACAGGCTTATAAGAAGACATGTACGTCTACTACTCCATACTCTTTAGTAAATGGTCATGATATTGTGTTGCCAATTGAATTCAAAAAAATTCTTTAAGGATCATCCTTTAAAACGATTAACTCCTTTTGAATATTCTAAGTCAATGAACATTGAAATAGAGGATTTATAAGGGGAATGATTGAATGAGTTAGATGCTTTGAAGGCTCATAAAAATAGAGTCATTAGAGCCTACAACAAAAGGTGAGAGCTAAGTCATTTGCAATCGGAAACCTGGTTTGGAAAGTGTTGTAGTTGATCGAATAGACTAGTGTTCCCAAGGCCTATGGAAAATAGGCCCCCAACTACGAAGGACCATTCCATGTACGGTATGATTTCTTGAATAATACTTACTGGTTAGAAGATGTGAGGTCGTAATGCAATATAAACCTTTTAAGGGCTTCTATATGTACCATTACAACCCGATAATGTTCAAAAGCATAGAGTAGAGGGTTGGTTGCCTATATAATGTTTTCTTTGTCATTGTCAAAATAAATAAGATACAAACAATGATAATAAGCCAAACATCCACTATAGGATCTGCCCTTAGGCCGACCAAACAAAAGAAAGCAATAAAATTTATGAAGGACCAGTCTCTCAACCGATCGAAAAGTGGCAAAGTCATACAAAGTCAACTAAAACAATAAAAGTAGAACAAGGCTAATCAATATGAAATGAGAACATTCGAATCACAGCCCATACACACTTCATCTGCTCAAGCTCACTATTTACATCCACAATAGTTGTAGTCTATCCTAGAACTTAGTTAGTCAGTCTCCCGACAATCCGTGAGAGCTAGAGGCTTAACCTCGTCACAACCTAATACCTATCCTTAATGGTTTGCATCCTACCCTCTAGCTCTCTAACCCTTTGTCTCACCCTGACACTTAGAGCAGGCAACCTTCATGGTTCTCATCATCGCCATCTAAGAATATAACTCAGCAACAATGGTGTCAAAGGCATCTCTCCGCTCCATACATGATGCCCTCTTAGAAGATGCTCTACTTCAAATGTTAGTCTATAGATAATCCATTGGTAAATTTAAATTTTTTATAGATCAAATCCCAAACTATATTATCACATAACATATTACACCCAAGATCAAGATCATAACATTTACATATCACACAAATATATAGTAGAAAGCACAATAACGTCCCATGGAAACTAAAAAGTCTTGGAATCAAGAATCCTACCTCTCTTGATTATAGAACTAAACAACTCTTCTAATGCCAAATCCAATACGAAGAATTAGGCGCCCACTTACTCGCCTCTAACAATAATCCACACTGTCCATTTCACTTAGTTTACTCTGTATTTCAAGATTCAACACATGAACCGAGAAGCTTAGGGCAAAGGAAAAGAAAAAAACTCTCTTTTTCTCTTTATGATTTCGGCCAAAATGGTGTAATAAACATTAGGGTTTTGGCTAAGGGGTTAAAGGGGGTATTTATAATGCTCCCTTAAAACTAGGTTACAATATAATTAACCATGACTCTTACTTAGTTGACTAATTCAAAGGTTTCCATTGATCTAATCAAAGGATCCATGGTTTAATTATTCATGGCATGGCTGGTCATTATGTGGGTTTCTAACCCACATGGTTTAATGAATTTCTTGATTAATTTGGCATGTGAAATTCTATTACCAATTTAATGTCTAAATGTTATTTACGAACCTTCGAAACTCTTTTATAATTAAATAAATAGTCTCATTGTAAATTATTAATTTTCAATTAAATACATCTCCTAGCAGAGCGTCAAGTTCTCGCGTGAGATGAGAATATATTATCTTCCATAAGAACCCTTTGTGAATACAATATGTACAGTTTGATCCTTCCATCAACCAACATTTCGATTCATTCTATGGCATAGTTTAATTGTTAATCCTTAATAGATGAGTCTTTCGATTCTATGCAAACACATAAAATCTCATTCCTTATCATGTGCAAAAGTTTCCCAAAAAGGAAAGGAGCTATCTTCGGAAACTTTCCTAATTTAGAACTCATTCTAAAATAGCAAAATCTTAAAAAACCGGAAAAGTTTTCTAATTTACAACTCTTTTCAATTTAAATTAGTTATCCTAATAAACTTTCCTAATTTGGAGCGTTTCCATAATTAGAATACAATTTTTTATTTTTAGAACTCTTTCTAAAATTAGATAACTTTCCTAATTTGAAACTCCTTCCAAAAAAATATTAAATACCCAAATAAAAAGTTTTCCTAAATTAGAACACTTTTGAAATATGTTAGCAACTATAAATACTTTTAGGTAGCTAATAATTAACTCAATTTTATTATTTATTATGATCATAGAAATTTCATATAAGCAATTTTACAATGTTAATTCTATTAATCACATTAAATCTTATTAAAAACATTTTTTTTATTAATAGAAGCAATTACCATATTTGACATAATTAAAAACTTTTCATATAAATACTTTATATGAATTTTACCAATCATATCAAAACTTACCATAAATAATTTAAGTTAATTAATTGATTCCATAAAATTGATTTTCTATTTTTAATATATTAATAAAGTTCCAAATAAATAATTTATATTAGTAACTTTATTTACCATATTAATACTTACCAAACAATAATCTATTTCCATAATCAAAATCAAATTTTAATTATCAAATTAAAATTAAAATTTTTAATTATCAAATTTTAATTATTTATTTCAAAAACCTTAAAACCCTAGTGGAACAAGGGTTACACCGCGGTGCCAACAACGCATGTTGCAACCGCACGCAGGTAGATTTCCCAGCAATCCACTTAGGCACTGCTTGCAACACCCATCGCTGCTGCCTCGGGTCTTCGATCGGCAATCCGTTTGTTGAGTTTTCAAGAAAACCGTGTTAACTACATATTTTGAAAAGTTCAAAATGATCCCACGGTTGGAACTCCAAATATATCGAATGTTGTGCCATTGTGAAACATGAATATGCTTGAGCACTACAATATTGACTGTGTTGCTTGTGCCGCCCTTCGTTGCTGCCTCAGTGTCCGATCGGTGAGCTATTTATTGGTTTTAAGAAACATTGTCTTATCTACTTTTTCTCAAAATTTCAAAATGATCCAACCATTGGAAATCAAGATATGACAAATGTGGTGCCATTATACAATGAGTCAAACTCATTGTACAGCAAGGTTACACTGGTTCACCGCCAAAAATGGCGGCCTTTTGTCGATCCAATCACGTGAATAATTTGGGATTTCCTTCGTTTGGTTTCAAAAACACTCAAGAATATCTAAGAACAATGACACATTAAACATCAAATTATAACAATAATTTTCACACTTATTGGTATGATCTAGGCTCTAATACCTCAGTTAGTCTACAAAAAATCTATAACCAAAAGTGGTAATTTAAATTTTTTGAAATCTAATATGAAATCACAAACATATATCAAATATATATATTTAATAGAAATCACAAAAATATTCCAAAAAACTAAAATGATTAAGCTCTAAGAAATTATCGATCATAATACAAAATTGAATGGATCTCCTTACTCCTTCATCATGGTTATAGGATTTTATACATGGGAAAAATGAAGTGCCCAAGTATTCACCATCTAATTATAATTCACACAATTCAGTTCGCTCAGTTGATTTTATACACTAAGATTTATCACATTATTAGAAAAGCTTATAGAAATGAAAGGAAAAGTTTCACTTTTCTCGTTATAGGATTTTCGGCCAAGAGACAAGAAGGAACACCTTCATTTTGCAATACCTATTAGAGTTCTTATATAGTACTCTCTTTGGTATTTCCAAAATTAACTCACAATTTTGACCCAGTCAACTATGGACTTAGTTAAAAGTTCATTAATTTAATTAAGTGAACAATATGTAATGTACCCATCACCTATGATCAGCCATCCATTGGACTTGTTACTTAAATTATTTAATCAGTACTTTGATTAAATTAGCATATGAAATTCAATTAATAAATTAGTCCATTAACCATTTAATATACAATTGCTAATTACTGATATTCATGACACTCTTATAATTAAATAAACAGTCTCGATATAAATTATTAATTAATAATTAAACTAATATCATGTTTAGTTGTGTTAGCAAAACTATACAACATTAGATTTAGTAAACTAATATTTATCATTTTTCCCTTACAATCATACTATAAAATAAATTATGATTTTACCTCTAAAATCAAAATGGTTTATTTTCGTTATACTTGTAGAAAACTTTAACTGAGTTACTTTTGAATTTTAATGTGTGTGACTAATTAAATTTCACATCACGTCGGTAGGAGGATCTCATAACATTTTTTAATTTTATCTAATTCATAATTAGATTTGTTTAACTTAAAAAAAATCTTTTAAACTAAACACTTAATTTAATCATCTCATGATTTATTAACTTAAACCTCCAAGTCTATATTAACTTCTAAAAAAGCGTCAATGCTACTTAAGAAATGAGAAGTAAGCATCTTCCAAAACCTATTATGGTTAACAATTGTACAATAATGATCCTTTCATTTAGTCAATCTCCCGATTCATCCTAGGGCATAGTTTAATTCTTAAAACCCTAATAGAAAAATTATATGAACTGTTATATCTTTGAAAAATACAAAGAATTTACGGAAACTCTTTTAGTGCCATATTATCTTGCAAATTGTTTTTTGTTCAATAAAGTATATAGCTCATAGGACTTATTTCTCTTACTACAAGAGTGATGAATTCCATCTTGATCACTTACAATTTTCATGTATAATATTTTATACTCACGGTTTACCTCACTTAATACTTAGCTAGAGTCTTTTGGAATGATGTCAAAATACAAAATCTAGTACTTAGAATATCATAGCAATCTCAGATCTGAAAATCACATATACTTTAGTAACTATAAAATTTCTAGTAACAGATAGTATTATTACAATTGAGAATTATGTAAGTGTCACGTTCAGTGTATTTAATCTCTACTAAGTACTCACATATTTATTTTAATGTTCCTTAACATCAATGGTCATACGAACAATCATCTTAATTATTTTAAAACTATTTGGATTATCAATATCACTCTTAATAATTTTATGATTATAAATAATTTATAACTTAGATTTTAAGTAACTTGCATCTCAACTAAATGATCTCTATCATAACCTTAAATATATAAAATAAAATACTAAACTTTATTATAACATATAATAAATAAATACATAATATTAATTCTAACCTATAATATTAGATTTTTAATAACAATGACTACAGTAACTTGAGAAACATTAATTGAGAGCACAAGCTGGTTGTTGGTCGTTGAACTCATACACCAATATGACATGACCGGTTGAACTCCATCATTCTAAATATCTCTTTCAGTTTCTTAATTAGGCGTTTATTTTATGGAAATCTAAAGTGCTTTACACATACATATTGGTAATAATTAATGTTCATTTCTCAAACCAAAATAGAAATATTAATATAAATAAATTATTAGAAAGAGAGAGAGAGAGAGAGAGAGAGAGAGAGAGAATTGGTCTCTCTTGTGGTCGATGTTACTGCATGAATTCAAACTTTGTGAGGATAAAGACGAATAGGGAGTCCCTGAGCTGGAGTAGGCATAGGATCAACTACAACTTTCTCGTCAGGCAGCACCTTTTCCCACTTAAACCTCTTGACTAAGTGGTGCATGAAAACGAGTATTTCCAATCGAGCATACTCTTTGCCTGGGCACATCCTGGGCCCACCACCAAAAGGAACAAACGTGTATGGAGCCGGACCATTCCCTTCAAATCTAGATGGGTCAAACTTCATTGGATCGGGGAAGTAATCTGCATTTTTGTGAGTTGAGTTGGCACTCCAATATATCTGCATCACAAAAATAAGTAATTATTGTATTAAAGTAAGGTGCATGTACTCCGGAAAATTGGATTAGTAATGAATTAGTCCATAATTTGTCCAAAAATATCATAATTTTTGCCTGATCCAACTCTTATCCAATATACATTTGAATTTGATACAAATTACCTCTATATTTTTAAATATTAAAAAAACTCTCCTAACATATTTTGATTTCATAAAATTTATTAATATTTTTTTAATAGAAAAAATCTCACATATTCATTAAATAAATAAAAATCATATATTTAAAGTTGAGAGATTCTCGGATAAATTTGATGTGAATAAACCAATCAATCACAACCACATATAAATTCTGATATAATAGATAATATAATATATGAAATCAATGTTTGCGGTTATGATCGATTGGTCTATTCAGAATCATCCAAAAGCTTCTCTTCAACGTTTATCCTCCGTGAGCGAATTCTCTTAATCCTCCCGTTTAATAAAGTTTGTACGTAAAGTAAGGAATTTACCTTCCAGCCCTTTGGAATGTAGAAGCCGTTTAAGATAAAGTCATTAATGGCTTCTCTGAAGGCTCCTTGAAGGGGAGGTGCTAGTCTCAATACTTCGCAAGCTACGTTCCATGAATACTTCATTTTCTGAATGTCATCCCAATTCAACAACTCGCCAGGGGCTTTCGACTTCGCTATCTCCATTTGTTCTAAATTACCAAAATATTTAACCTTGAGAATTAGGAAAATAGTAAAAAAATTAAAAAATTAAGGGAACAAATTAAGACCAAGTCGACGGTGAAGGACGTTCCATATCTCAATTATGTGTCCAGTACTGAATCTGTGATTGGGCGACTTACAGCTTAATTGCTTGTCCAGAAGAAAAGAATGATGATAATAATGATAAAAAAAAAAAAAAAAAAAAATAATAATAATAAAAAAAAAAAAAATTAATAATAATAATATAGCTTAATTGGTTTTTAACTAGCTCTATGAGTTAACTATCAATAAGAAAAGTGTGAAAGGTCGTAGATGATTTTTTTATTGCAAAATTACTTCTTCCTTATAAGAGATTTGGTTCTAACTATTAGTGTATGGACTATTCACTCTTTTCGAATTTGTTATATAAATTGGGTTTGTAATCTTCGTCTAATCTCTAATTTTAACCTTATGACTTGAAATCTTCTCTTTTAACCAAAAAATAATAGTAAGGAAAAAAAAAATTATGTTGACCGCCGGAAAATATACTATATGATTGATTGAAACTTGTGAAGTACTGATTGGTGTACCGCGAATGATCATTGGCCACTCCTATAGCCTATAGCAAGTGTTTCATATGAAAGCATCATCAAGTCAACCAAAATAATTCATGATGAGTAAATCTAATGAGAAATGAAGAGACAAGACAGATTTACCATTGTAGACGCCCTCATAGATGTGGGGAAGCTCGGCGAGGTACTTAACAATGAAGGTGCAGGAGATACTGGCAGTGTCATGGCCACCAATCAAGAGTCCAAGAATCTTATCGGCGATGTCCAATTCATTCATGTACTGCCCGTTCTCATCGCACGTCAAAAGCATGTGAGATAAGATATCTTGTGTAGCTGATGCCTTACCCTCTGCAAGATCAGTCTTCCTTTGCTTTATGATATTACTAAGCTCCTTCCTTATGAAGTTTGAGGCCTTGATGGCCTTGTTGAACGGTGTCCCGGGCAAGTCAATGGGGATCGAGAAGATCCCGGATGCAATCAGTTGGAACGGGTCCGAAAATTTTGCAACGTGGCTCGGATCCTCGATGCTCACAAACAACCGGCAGGCTAGCCAAAAAGTGTAGCTACACAACAGAGAAAAATAATCAGGCTGTTAGAAAACAGACATATATATCAAACATACATATCGCTAAGACAAATACAAATGATGTTTTTTTCTCAGTATATTAGTAATTACTTCTTTGCCAGAGAGTAGACGACGACTTCATCCTTATTCTCCCAGCCATCAGAAAAGTGTCGTTGACATATTGTATCCATGATACCGATGTATCGTTGCAAGGCTTCGGGTTTAAGGAACTGCGGAAGAAGCTTTCTCATCTTCTTGGCTTCATCTTTTGAGGAAGTTTGTAGAGAAGAAGGGAAGACTTTGTTCACAGAGTCGGGCCACCAGGCAGTCACCAGCTTGTTCTCGTTGGAAAACAAGAACTTGTTGTTCGCCGAGCCACAAAACACAGCCGTAGGGACGCCGAAAATGGATGTCTTGAAGATCTCGGAGCTAAACTTGGTCATCCGGTCGAAGATGAACTTCTCGGGATGACCCTTCCATCCGGCGGACAAGAATTGAAGGCTCTCTCCGATCATCGGGTAACCTATCTGTCCTGGCGGGGTGTTGTCACCAGAGAATTGGGATTTGTGCTTGTAGAAGAGAATGAAGAGGGAGAGAGAGATGAAGGAAACAAAGAGGAGCAAGAGCGTGAGTAGAAAATATTGCTCCATCCTTGATATTTTTTTTTTGAGGTTAGCTAGAGGGAGTGAGGAATTTATAGGAAAAGGTCAATTTGGTCTATTAGCAGCGTATCAATAGTGTAAAAATGTGATTGACCGTGACAACATTAAATTCAAACAAAGCACGCCCCTCCTTCATCGAATGTATAATTGTATACGGTTGGTAGAATGGGGAAAATGTCAAAAGCACAATCTCCACTTGAAAGTCTCTCTAATCACACCACCATTGGTCATGATCAAAGGTGGATCAAATACCACCATTTGTTCTTATTAAGTAGATTCCTAGTTTGTTTCTTCGGTAAAGAGAACCTCGTTTTTCACGTCCCAAAAAGAGTGCTACTTCCCCCTAGGTTGGGGCAAAAACATTAGGAGAGAGATAGAGAGGGAAAAATAAAAAATAAAAAAATAAAAAAGGTTTCTTAGGAGAGAGGACTTATTAATACGCCGCAGTCCTTTTTATCTAATATTCTTGTGAACTTAGAACCTTTTAATTTCAGTAGATAATTAATTTAGAATTTAATAGATTTAATAAATATCCATCTACCAATAAAAGCGACTTATTTAATAAATTTCTTTAAATAATATTTTTAATGAGTCTCAACTTAAATATAAATTACTAAAATAATATCAGTTATTTATTATTTATTAATAGATTAATATACACTTTAAAAAAATAAAAAAAAATTAAAAAAAATGCATTCATTAAGAGCTTATTAATACTTGTAAACCTGATTAACTTTTTATAAAAACACTAATGAAATGAAAAAGGTACTTACTCTTTTTTAATTTAACTCTTAAAAAAACAAATATATATATATATATATATATATATTATTTTTTATTTTTTTCTTTTAAAAGTGCCTTTCTCGTATTCTCACATACGCCGGCTAAGCAGGTCATGCATTTCTGGTGTAGGGTCTGGAGCCCATCATTCATCAATCGATTAATTAAAGAGATATACATATACCAACTTGACTTGGCTCTTTATGCTGATCATATGTTGTCCATTATTAGAAGCCGAAAAAAAAGGTCAACAAATTTTACTTATCACAGATATTGCTAATGAAAGCCAAATCGACTATTTAAATAGTCGCAAATAATGGTAAGAACTTTCACCAAAAATAAAAATAAAAATAAAAATAAAAATAAAAATAAAAATAAATTAATAAATTAAAATCTTTAACTCAGATCTCATCATCTATTACATTATAAGTTATAACGACAGACGAGAACGTAGTTTCAAAATGGTCATTCGTGAATTTCATTTGTTTCTGACAGTACAAGTATACCTACCTGAACTGTTCTAGTACTTCTATACTACCGCGACTCTCTAGATGGTCTACGGTTTGTCGGTATTGATAGGCTATCTTTATAGAGAAATTCTTGCATTTCTATCTTTGTTATAGAGGTAGAATCGATTCATGAAGTCAAGTACAAAAATAATACAAAGTTAGGGATTACCTCAAAATTTGAATTCCACAAATATATCTCGCTATCTTCTTGTCAACTTTGGATCTTTCAATTAGCACAATAAGAGATAATATAATTCCTCAATACTGTCAAATTTTTACAAGATCGTAAAAGTAGAAAGAGAGAGAGATCTCTATACTAGCTACAGATATTCTTCAATGCATGCAAAAAATAAGGTCTCTTGTATCTACACTAATGGAGGTTCAAATAGGATTAAGAGATAATAATAGATAGTAATACTTGTTACTGTTGGAACAGATCGGTATGGATGGGAGACAAAACATCGCATTACCTGTCAATGTAAATTCTACTTCGCTAGACCAAGTCAAATAAAAACGTTTTCTCTTCTGTTCATTATTTAAATTATGAGCCAAACAATCTTAGCTGAAAAAAAAAATAATTTAAATAAAAACCTTTAAAAATAAAAAAACAAAAAAAATAAAAAATAAAAAAATTTACTCATGTTTGATATAATACATTCCAGTTTTTAGATTTAAAAACTTAAAAATAAGTAATTATTTATGACATAATTTGTGTCTCCTAATTATGTATATTTTTCACTTAATTGTAGCTGTTATATTCCCTCCGCTAACTTCCTTAAGAACTGAAATTTTGCTGTGTCCACCTAACTGAAGGTATTGCTTTAATTTTCTTTATCTGTTTTTTTTTTTTTTTTTTTTTTTTTTCTGAAAATTTGAGAGACTTCTTCACGTATTTTTTTTATGATGGGTTGCAAATATCGATAAAGTGGTCGGAACAATAACATGACTGAATAAATGTAAAGTATAATTTTAAATATTGTCTGAATTCAACTCAGAAATTCACTTTTGTCCAATCCTTGGAGCAACCCTAGGACCTCCACAATTCGGATCTTGCTTGGTTTGACTTCAATATCGTCACCTTAGAAGTCATAAAGTTCACAGCATGGTAACCGGAGATAAAGCTTATTAACCATAACATGCATGAGACTTTTCCTATAAAATACCCGAATGACTCGCTCAATTAATCCTCACTTCCTAATTAGACCACAACAATTAATTTCACTACACCAAAATGGAGCATCTCTTAGTCTCCCTCTTGCTCCTCTTTCTTTCCTTCATCTCTCTCTCCCTCTTCATCCTCTTCTACAAACACAAATCTCCATTCAAAGGCTCTAACAGACCCCCTGGAACAATTGGATACCCCATGATCGGAGAGAGTCTCGAGTTTTTGTCCACCGGATGGAAAGGGTGTCCCGAAAAGTTCATCTTCGACCGCATTGCTAAGTTCAAGTCTCAAATCTTCAAGACTTCCATTTTGGGTCAACCCATGGCTGTGTTCTGTGGGTCGGCTGGGAACAAGTTCTTGTATTCCAACGAGAATAAGCTTGTCGTCGCTTGGTGGCCCGACTCGGTGAACAAAGTCTTCCCTTCTTCTCAACAAACTTCTTCCAAGGACGAAGCCAAGAAGATGAGAAAGCTTCTTCCTCAGTTCCTCGATCCGAAAGCCTTGCAGCGATACATCGGTATCATGGACACCATAGCTCAGCGCCACTTTGCTGCCGGCTGGGAGAACAAGGCCGAAGTGGTTGTTTACCCTCTTGCCAAGAAGTAAGTAGTAGCTAATTTAGATCTTTTCCAAACTCTTGTCCTATAACAAATTACTATATATATACGTAAGTTCATAATTTGTCACTTAAGTTATTGCCATCTCATTAGCTATTGTATCGTAATTATCTTTTTATTTAAATGCATATTGATATTTTTTAGTTCTAAAACATAAAATGTGCACATATAATGTAAAGAGTAGAAAAGATTTTCTTAATTATATGCTATGATTAACTACGTACATGTGCACTTCACAATAAGATTAAGGCTAATTGCATATTGTTTCTCTTATGTGCATGCATATACATTAGCTACACTTTCTGGTTAGCTGCTCGGCTGTTCGTGAGCATCGAAGATCCGAACCAAGTCGAAAAGTTCTCGGACCCGTTCCAACTATTGGCCTCAGGGATTATGTCAATACCAATAGACCTCCCAGGAACACCATTTAACAAAGCCATCAAGGCCTCTAACTACATAAGGAAAGAGCTTCTTTCCATAATCAAGCAGAGGAAAGTTGATCTTGCAGAGGGCAAAGCGTCTCTAACCCAAGACATCTTATCCCACATGCTCTTGACGTGCGACGAGGATGGAAAGTACATGAATGAATTGGATATCGCTGATAAGATTCTTGGCCTCTTGATTGGAGGCCATGACACTGCCAGCTCTGCCTGCACTTTTATTGTTAAATATCTTGCTGAACTTCCGCACGTCTACGAGGTTGTGTACAAAGGTAACTGTAATACATTCACTTCTTCTGTGTTCAATAATTTATTTTCCTTTTTCTTCAAAAAAAAAAATTAAAAAAAATTGAAAAACACTGTTTGTTTTCTTACTATGTTTTCTTGATTAGATTGAAATCATCTTCTTCTTTTTTTTTTTTTCCGCATTGTTTTTCTAATTGCATCGATGTTATTTTATTCTAGTGAAATTCATCCTTTAAGTTTGCTGAAGTCATTTTCTATTTAAAAAGAGAGAAATGATGCTGGTTGGATGTGCGGAAAACAACAAAATATATAAAGACAAAAAAAAAATAAAAAAAAAAAATGAGAACGGGTAAATATAAGCATATAGATTTGAATTTTCCATAAAAATATTTTTAAATTAAACTTAATTTTAATTAATATATATATATATATATATTTTTAAATTTTAGTTAAAAATTATAATTATCTATTTTATTTTAAATTTATTAATAAGTAGTCAGACGTATTTTATTTTTTAATAAATTTTTGTCCACATTTAAAAAATAATAATAATTAACATATAATTTTAAAAAAATGGGATGGCAAAATGATTCAATTGAAGGATAAAGACAAGAAGAATAATTTCAATTTCTAGGGTTTTATAGTGGATTAGGGTTTTTTAACATTCTGACGTATTATATACTTCTTTTTGTCTGGATTGAATATAGTTTAGTTTCCTGACAATGACAAGATGTAACAAACGTGACGTAATTAATTTAATGTCTGAACCCATTCTCATTCATACATGGACCCGCCGGGTAGCTATTTGGTAGTTGATGAGTATTTTGAATTCTACAGATCTAACCTTGTGCATGCAGACAATTATAGCAATAGCATATCAATTAATTGATACGACACATGAACTAACATCAACTATCTTAATTAATTGCCGTAAAAAGCTGCTGATGATCAATCAATCCCACACTTTAGCCTTTAGGTATAGATACGAGTTACGAAATGGAATTTTAATTTTTTTTTCTTATTATTTTGTTATGATCATCAAAATTACATGTTACTCTTGTAAATTAAATTAAATTAAATAATATATGATAATAATATTTATAATATAATTATAAACATGCATTATAAATTTCTCTAAGTTAATGTATAGTTTGTATCAATTCATTTATTAGACCCTTTGGGATTGCTTATTAAATCTACTTATTTTCATAAAATAAGTAATTTTTAATGGGTAGAAAAAAAAAACTTTATACTTATTTTTTAAGAGTTTTAACACTTTTTTTTTTATTATTAAAATAAATATATTTTAAATATTTTACTTATAAATATTTTTTTAACTCATATTTATTTATAAGTCAATCATCATTATTATTACTTTTATATATTATAAAAAAAATATATATTTTAAATATAAATATATTTTAATTATCACTTATAAAACTTTTTTTTAACACTCCCCGATCCTAGCTACGTCCGTGTATAACACCAAAACCCATATAGTATTTATTTATTTTTAATTAAATATATATATATATATATATATAATATATTAAGCCATGCACGTACGCTTACATATTTTAATTAATTTCTTAAATGATGTATATAGACTAATTAACTCTATCACTAATGCAGTAATTAGCTGACGTGCACGGCAATATAATTGAGCTAATTAGGTTTGTATTGTGTCGGCAGAGCAAATGGAGATAGCAAACTCGAAAGGTCCAGGAGAGTTATTGAATTGGGATGACATTCAAAACATGAAGTATTCATGGAATGTAGCCTGTGAAGTGTTGAGATTAGCACCTCCCCTTCAAGGGGCTTTCAGGGAAGTTATTAATGACTTCATCTTCAATGGTTTCTCCATTCCTAAGGGCTGGAAGGTAATTTCAACAAGCCACATATCATGGAGTTAATTCCGATTGACCTAATCCATATGTATGGTTAATAATATGACATATTTATAGATATATATAATCATTTATTGTACTTGCGGTTGCAGATATATTGGAGTGCAAACTCAACACACAAAAGCGCAGAATACTTCCCGGATCCCATGAAATTTGACCCGTCTAGATTCGAAGGAAGTGGTCCGGCTCCATACACGTTTGTTCCGTTTGGTGGTGGGCCGAGGATGTGCCCCGGCAAAGAGTATGCCCGATTGGAAATTCTTGTTTTCATGCACAACTTAGTGAAGAGGTTCAAGTGGGAAAAAGTGTTCCCAGAAGAGAAAATCGTAGTCGATCCAATGCCGATTCCGGCTAAAGGCCTTCCCGTTCGCCTGCATCCTCACAAAGCTTGAACAAGTTCAGCTCTAGTCAATAAGAAGTTCACATCTATCTCCTTTTAATTGGATGTTTTACTTTGTTTTTTCTTATACAACATCATGATCAACTACTACCAACCTATAATATTATATAGTATAATATAATATAATAATATAATGTATTCCTTGTCCAGTTTGTAGTGTAACAGAATACTATGATGATGCGAGTATAATTTTTATCTTTATTGTAATATAAATTTGTCAAAGTCCTACGTACATAATAATTTCATTACCCACCCTACAATAGGGGTTTGCAATGTCATCAAAGCCGGCTATAATGAGATAAAAAAGTGGAGGAAAAAAAAAGTATATATATGTATGCATGCATATCTATATCTATATATATATATATATGATTACGTTAGATATTACATACGTGTATATAAATTTTTTTACATATATATTAAGAAAGGAAGAAAAAAAAAAATTATATATATATATATATATATATATATATATTTTTTTTTTTAAAGTTAATAAATATTATCAATATATTACTGATCTCTTAAAATCAAAATAGCAAGATACAATTAACAAGTAGGGGAGTGGTTGGATTCGAGCTTATGTTCAAGATAAACTTTGACTACATATTGTATGATTTAAGTCAGAAAGAAATTGTCAAATATATAGAGGTTTCGTGTGAAAATATCGACAACGAAACTTGATCGTCAGAGAAAAGACATTATTTCTAATGAAATGGTTAATAAGATGTTATCCAAATGTATAATTTTATTATGGAGTACGAGAATTAAAGTATTTTTTATTTATATTTTCTTAATTGTAGGGCTATTTTATAGGAATTATAATATATTAAGCTTTTTGTGTTATTAGGATTCTTATTTTAATTATAAGTTTTAATTGTTAAGATTTCTTATGCTATTAAAGTTTCTATCTATTTACTATAAATTATGAGTTTGTAGTTTTGAACCACACATTTTGATCATGAATAAAAATTAAATTTCCGAATTTTCAGAATTCTATTATCTATTGGATTCCAGGATGATTTAGCATTTATCGAGCGAATTTTGAGTAAACTGTGTTTTTATTTTACGAACATGTATTATTATTATTTTTTCTTTCTTTTTGTGCTTCTGTCTTGTATCATGTGATGTCAGAGCTATGGGTGACGATTGTTTTGCAGCCCTAGTTGAAACAAGGGACTCATGTATGCAAGGATGCAAGGGATTCATGTATGAAACGGAAGCCTAAACATGAAGACTTTTTTTGACTTGTTGAATAAGGTAGAGTGTCTTTTACAAATTATTGAAATTAGTGAAGAACATAAAAGTTGCACTAGTTGAGTTCAAATTAAAGGAAGGAACTGGTGCTTGGTGATAGAGTCTACTGGATAAACGCTATAGGTTAAGACAACCTCATGTAAGAGATTGGATTATGATAAAGAGAGTTACTGCAACAATAATTCCTTCCCAAAAATTATATGTAGAGTTTAGAAATATATTTCAGGCCAAATGTAAAATAGAAAAAAGGTATTTGTAGAATGATTATAAACAATTGTAGTTGTGAGAATCGGGTTTCCAAGAAGCTAATAATCATCTGAAATTGTGAATAATGTTTGGATTTATGCATACAAAGCAGCGGATTTGGAAATTTTAAAATATATGCAAAGAACAATCATACAACAAACACATATCACATATATATTGATTTTATAAAAAGTGCAGTAAATCTCATCAAAATAAAAATTCAAGATTAGAAAATGGTTACCAATCTTGATGAGCAAAGCAATGTTAGCGAACAACTTCGATTTCCTTTGCAATCTGAATTAAAGACATAATAGACATTTACATGTTCGTCCTCTAATCGTTATCCACATGATCTGATTCACTTAGTTTATTTTCTACTAAAGATTCAACTTATGAATCAAAATACCAAGGGAATAGGATGGGAAAAAACATTAGTATTTTCTCACTAGGATTTCAGCCAAGAGGGAGAAGGAGCACTTGTGATTTTCGTCTAGCCCTAATGAGGTATTTATAAAGCTTTATTAGGTTCAAGGTTTCCTAAAAGTCAACCTGATTTCTTTGACCTGATTACTTGTTAACCTCGTCAAAAGTTTCTATAATTCGATTAAGGAAACAATGGGTTAAAACCCATCCATATCATAGTGTGTTAGCTCATGTATTTTAATCAACTATTTGATTAATTTGACCTAAGAAAATTCAATAAAAAAATTAATCTATTAACCATTTAATGTTTAATTATTAAATTGGACCTTAGGACTATTTTATAATTAAATAAAAAGTTTCTATGTATTTTTTTTAATTTCTAATTAAATCAATGTCACACTTAATTATACTAGCATAATTAATGACATTAGATTTAACAAATCAATAATTATAATTTTTTCCTTATAGTCAAATTACGATTTTACATTTAAAATCGAAATAATCTGTTTTTCCTTTCCTCCAATGAATCTAAATGAGTTCATATTAAACCTTATGTGTGTGACCGATTAAGTTCTATATCACGTTGATAAGAGGATTTCACAACTCTTTATGATTTTATTTAATTTAAAATACAGGTTGGTAAAAGGTTATAGTAATGTATGATGCTAATCCCCGAACTAACGATAATTGTTAGTATATTTTTTATTAAGTAAATGATATGAAATCGAGACATTACATAAATGGTATAAGAGCAGGGATTTAAACCGTTCTGTAGACAAGTCTCATATGTACAAGACATGCTGGATAATAACTTCCATCACTTCAATAAATTGATAGTCATCGACATACTTTCTTATAAAAATTATATCTGATACTGGATCCAATAATGCCTTCGTATTTGGTAATTTGACCTGAAATACAAAGACTAGTCCTACTCAAAAGAGAATAATCAAGTTCATAACATAAAGAGTCAATCTACATTTAGAGAAAGCCTAGATTTTTTTTACACTTACGATCGGGCTAGCACCAAGATTAAGACCTTTAAGGCACTAGAAGTTCCTAGCTATTATCAATTTAAAATAACAGCACCATTAAGAAAGAACGCCTATAAAGTTTAAATTCTATGGAGCGCTTCTCAAAATAATAATTCGTTCAACCGTTTATAGGATTGAAAGTACGAACGAATTATAATGGCACCTAAAAAAACGAGTATTACAAGTCAAAGTGGAGGCGAGGCATCCCAAGCCGGGAGTGGAAATTCACTCGAGCCTGCTTAGAGATAATATTGTAAGGCTCTGTGAATAGTTCAGTTGCAAATTGAATTTATTTAAAGGCAAACAGGAGACTCGAGGACGAGAGAGAAAGATCTACTTAGATGTCGAAGGGAGATGTTCGAAGATATGATACAAAGGTTCCAAAACCAATTGGAAGTATATGCATTAGAACATAGCCCAGTACCACTAGTCCTAGTCGATGATCCAACTCCTGATGTAGCTAGGAAACTGAAACCAGTATCAGAAAGATTTCTGAAACAGAACTCTCCTACTTTTAATATACTTGTAGATCCATTTGAAGCTGAAGAGTGGATAAACATGCTAAAAAAAATCTCCAAGTTCCTCCATATCGAGATAAAGAGAAGGTGTCATGTGCTATTTACATGTTGAGGAATGATGCATGCATTTGGTGGGATGCAAGTAAGAAATCAAATTCTTGAGATAACTTGGATTGAGTTTCAGGAATCATTCAATTCTAAGTACTTCAGTAAGGCTTTGGTGGAGCAAAAGGTGATGAGTTTGCGAAACTCAAGCAAGTATAATGTCAATCCAGGATTACGTGAGAAGGTTTGACCAACTGTCACGGTTTGTATCAAAAATGGTGGCTACATAGGCTTTAAAGACTTGGAGATTCATGAAGGGTATTAATGATGACCTCACGAAGTTCATAGACATTGGGAAAGATGGACGAGAATCTTATGCAGATGTTGTTGAGTGTGCTATACAACAAGAGTCTTGGGATGACTCAAGTAGAAAATTCAAGTGGAAGAGCTAAATAAGGGAAAAATTGATCATGAGAAGTTCCAATCTGAAGATAGATATAGGAATCAACGAAGCAATAATTTTAAAGGGAATTTCAAATCAAGATTTGGCAAGGGTAATGATGACGGTCAAAAGAGAAAAGAATATACTAGGAAGAAAAATGAATGAACAAAGGGCAACCAATAAGCGCCAAGCCCCGATTCAACCAAACAATTGTCCACACTGTAGAAACATGTATTCAAAAGCATATTGAAAGGTGTTGGAGAAACAAAACAACCGACGGATAACACTAGAATCTATACGCAAATCCAGAGTAATGAAGAAGCCGGACAATCCGAGGTGATGGTAGGTCAACATCCTATTGCTCAATCTAATGGCTACGTTTTAATTGATTCCGGAGCATCACATATCAAAGTTAAAGCATCCTGTGTATGCCATAAATATGTGAGAGAACAATGAGGGAATACACCTTGTACACGTTATAGTTTCTCATCAAAGCTAATAGCTAGTCGATTGGTTTTACAAGAATACGAACAGAGTTTTTCCTTGCACTCATAAGGTGGGAATGAAAATAACAATAATAATGATAAGAAATTGTCATGTTAAGCCACGAGTTGTACACGGAACTGTCAAGAATATAAACAGATGCTCGAACAATGAATACTACTACTTGCCTGATGGAATATAAGGAATGTCGTTTCCAGAAATGGCAGAAAGGTGGTGAATCTTTTATAGTCTTGAGCAAACCCACAAGCCAAACCAAACAAATAGGAAGCAAAACTGACGGCAAAATGAAGTGCAACGAAGATCAATGGCTGATTGACATCTTTATATATTGAAATACAACGAATATAGGAAATGGACAATCAGCCATATCTACAAAATTATAATACAAATTGCAAATCAAGACCGATCAACATACAGAACAGGAACCAGCCCAGCCATTTTGCCATCCCTCCCTGGGCGTTTCTTCTTCACCTGTTGTAGCACAGTATGGTCAGTCTTGACCACCAAGCAAGAAATTCGCTCATAAATGAAGGTTTTTTGACAACGTAAAATAAGCAAATAAATTAAAATTTTTATGAACAAAGAAAAATTTTCATCATGGACAAAGAATTCAACTGTTAGTGTTCTTGCCATAGATAAACAAGCTGTCAAGACCTCTTACACCAATCACTTTTTCATATACTTACATAAAACCAACCGTCCACTTCACTTTCAATTTCAACCTCTTCTCCTGCTGTTAGATTCAACTGCAATGGAGGAAACCAAAATTAGTCCCCAGTCATCACAATCTCAGCGAAATAGATAAAAGAAAATGAGAGGAAAATAAAAAATGAAAAATCTAACAATCAAGAAGGGAAGTCACATTCAGACAGCAATTCAAGGAAAACTCTTCACAGCCTGATTTATAATGGCTTAACTTCATATACATAATAATAGTAGACAAAAAAAGTGGTTGAACTTAAATATTATCAACCCCTACTGCATTTGCACGCCAACCCTCCGCTCACATAGATGGACTTGCTCATTACTGAAATGCATATTGGGCCCCTTTGAATAGCATTCTTAAATGTCGGTTCATGCCCAAAGTCCATTTTAGGACCCAAAAATAGTTAAATACACAAAATTCTGAATTCAAATTTCACTAATGTCAGTTTAATAAGTTTAAACAAATTGAGCCTCAATCAAGTTCTCCACTCAAATAATTCCCTGGAGAGTTAATAACACCACTCAAGTAAATCAGGGTACTAAGATTTTATTACAAACCACATGCCAATTATTCGTACCTTGAATAAAATTTACCAAACATATGAATATAGTTGCTTACCCAATTGATTATATTCAATATATTTGATACTTTCCATTTTAGATACACAGATTATAATGAAAACAAGAAAACAACGACTAAATCCAATAATTGACTCATATGGGAGAGAGTAGACAAACACCATGTAGAATTAAAACAGCACATATATAAGAATGAATAAGCTAAAACTGTTCAAATTCTCCAATGGCTAATTTTGAGTCGATACCAAACTCAAAATAACACTTACCTCATCATCCCCACCAGCAGTAAAGTCATACAATGCTGTACCAATCTGTGTATTTCCAGAAGATACATTGTCCTCTTCTTGAGATCCGAAACTTTGAGATTCACGCCCAACTAAGGGGTTCTCATATGACTCAAAGCTTTGCATGACGGATGAGTATGATGGAGGCTCTTCTCTGATCTGGAAAGCATTAAAGAACGGAAACCTGAGCTCTAATTATTACAGCAATAGACTAGATAGCTAGGAGGCTAAGAGCTCTCACCGGCGAGCCACCACCCATTGTTGGATTGCTTAACCTGCTCGCAGATGACTTTTCCTGATACAGATAATTCAATGCACCACAGTAAGCCAATCAGGTATTGGACATTTTGTTTATCAGTACAAGAAGTTGAGCAAAAATTGGTTGAGGTGAAGGACTTGAAACAGGTACAAGTGAAATATGATAACAAGAATTTATAAATAAGTCAAACAAAATCAGTCATTCATACTGCTTCTAGATAAACCACGTAGAATAGAGTAGTAGCTATCAGAACACTCATTTCTAGATTTTCTAACTACAGATAGTAATCGAAACAGAAAAAATGAATTGATAATCATAAATCTAAAACTAGAATTCCAAGAAAACAAAGCACAAAACTTAGACTAGAAGAGCTTCTTCTATCCGATAGTTCAAATCCGGGTGCATACTTCTGTCTTATAGTTTCTTAAATGTTCATGCATGTCCTGCTCTGTTATATATATATATATTAAATTTCTACGGAACTAAAATCATAAACCGAGTCATCCTGCATGTTTCTTTTTTTATGAAGGTGAAGAGTAAGGAAACTAAGGATCTATCAAATGTACCAGAAATTGGACAGAATCAAAAGCTGCCATCTTGGATAACAAGCTCTATTTCTGCTTGCCATCTATCAATCTTAGGATTCGGCAAAATAAATAAATAAAATTTATCAATCTAAGGTCATTAATAAGGACTGTTGTAGATTCAAGTAAACAGATAAGTTTGTAGTTTTCTCCGGTAGAAAATGTTTTGGCCAAAAAAAGACAAACTAGGTGGAAAATATGGCTGTCAGGTAGGAAGTACACATGAGCATGAATTTTTATTATCTACATACTGCAAATAGAGATGATACCATCGCACATTATTAAATAAATAGGAAACCAAGATGCTTTGTATCAATTAGTCACAGTAAAGAGCTCATATTAATAAAGATCGTAGTTTTCACTCCAGGCCAAGTACAACTGATTAATTTTAATTTCTCTTCCATGTAAATCTGAGCATGACTGGTGTATTTGACCATCTGAATACTGCAATATCATTGCACGTTGTGCAATAAATAGGAAACCAAGATGCCTGTTATGAGCTAGGTCGCAGTCAAAAAGCCCAAACATTCAAAGGATTTGTAGTTTTGGGTTCATCCCAATTGCCTCTGAAATGATTATCATGTTTCTTTCAATTTTTTTACTTTAGGAACGGCAGGGTACCAGAAAGCAACAATATTTATTTCTATATTACATGGAAGAAAACAAAACAATATTCAACGGCAGAAAATAAGCTGATCTATTACAATTTATAGATGAGAAAATAACAAACATTTTGAACTGTTGAATCATTCTTACCGAGGTTTGTGAAGCGCCGCCGTAGGTGGATGGTCGTGAACTAAACAATGAAGGGTAGTTCATTCCACCAAAGTGGGATGATATGGAGGTTTCAACTGATCCTGTTGATTCTGGGGAAGACCCCCCTGACGACCTCCCATCGTCTTCCTAAAATCAATGGAGAACAATCACATAAATCAATATCTGCAGAAATTTACTGCAGATGGAAATATTCCAAGCTCTACTCCAACTCATGCCTTGCCCATTTGAGATCAAACAAACCTCTATTTCAGAAGTCTCCAAAAGTGTCTTCGCCCACATATCGTCGTAACTAACTGAATGTCTAGAAATCATGTTCTCCTCATCAACATCTGGAGCATCCGTTCCAGCACCAGCAAGAAACTCATTTACCTAAGATAAAGATAAATCAATAAAGGTTAGAGAAAGGCACTGATAAGCAATTTCCAAATTTGACACAAATTATATCTTACTAAAACAGAATTTATAGTTTGCAAATGACAGATACATGAACCCTGAGACAGGCAATTAGAAATTCTTGCATGTGTAACATTAACTTTAAAAGTAAGCCACAAATTATAGTGTGTGCCTAGTCTCTGAGTCAGACACACAGACCAAGCAAAGATCCAAAAAGAAGACTTCTTAGCTAAACATTGGAGGCTCAAACCCAACTAAGAAACAGCAACAACTAAACTACTTTCCAAAAAATAACAGATAATGGCACATCCATGAAGCATATTATATGGTCAATCTTACAAAGCATGGTTGCATCCCCATAAAGATACCCAATAATGTCAAAAATGGGTGTAATTTCATAGAAGGCGGTTAGAAAAAACTTCATAAACACTCGCATGAAAAATGCCACTCACGATCATAGAGGAAAAGCTTTCAGGATGAACTTTTATATCTGTTTGTAGTCTCGTATCATCCTCTGAAAGAAACATTAGACATCTACGATTTTTGAAGTACTTGGCCTGCTCGCTGGACCAGTGTGTGGACCTCCGTGTAACTTATTTCCTTTACTTACATATTTTATTTATATAAATATATATTCCCTTTTTTTACTGAAGGCCAGGCTCAAGGCCCTAAATTTATCATAATTAAATAATTAGTAAATTATAGTGGATAGTTAGGGAGTGAAGTGGGGTAATTGAAATTAGGACATTTATGGCTTCTCCTGGATAAAGTTTATCGATTGAAGGGTGAAAAAAAGCTTTTACTACAATCCTTTTATACAAAAGTAGTCCACACTCTGTATTGTCTCCTTCATCTCTCTCATTCTCAGCCCAAGGATATATATAAACAGAGGTCTGGTCCAATGTTAGGCATTTAAGTAAAAGTGCTTGGCTATTTATTTTGGCCTGAATATTCTGGTATTTGACACAGTTTATTTTCTTAATTTCAAATATAACATGCATGCAAACACACACACACACACATACATGCATGTATGAAACTAAATCAAGAAAGATGCTTCAAATAATTTCAAGAATACATAGATTGTAGAATATAGAGATCTTGATAGAGCAATTAGTGGATAAAAGTTCAACTCCCATCATTAGACACCAATAAATTGTACTTATCATCATCACATATTTTGGGGCATTGTAAAATCTTGATAAAAAGAAACATATGATTCTTACTCTGTTCATTGCAGGTGCATTATTTCCTAACAAGCCATCATCGCCAAGATTGGCTGCCCATGCATTCACTAAGTCATTATCTAGTGCATCAGGTTCGGGAGCTGCTAGTTTGGATTCGTAAATAAGATCAGAAATTCCAGTAGCAACAGCAGGATCACTCAAACCAGTTGATGCACTTATATTGTGCCGTGTTCGATAGATATCGATAAGCTTTGCACTGCACAAAATTTCAAAAATTTAAATTTTTAAAAGTGGGGAGAAGGATGTACAGTAATGAAACAAAAAAGAGTATTGCCTTCTCAAAAATGAAATTATACACTGTTGGCATCATGATTGATAATACAAAAAGGAACTTTCCAAAATACCCCTTATTTTTATCAGATCGATCATTTTGGAAAATTAAGATACCATATAGATATGAAATTATGATTACGGTGGAGGACAAGAAGTGGAAAGGAAAGGCTTTGATTTTTGGAGCAAGGGTGAGGGTTTATGACAACTTCCAAACTGGATTAAGCTGAAAATAGGATGACATGTTGTAGAAGTATGATCTGGTTGCAGTAAAGGATAGGAAAATAGACCACCACCTCACACAAGTACGTTTTAGGAATCACAAGTAGGAAAATGAAGCATCACACCTTCAACAATGAGAGAAACTCAAAGCCAGTGTGGACCTTGAGAATTTGATTATGCCCATAGGAAATTACAAATTATATAAGAAAGCTAATTGAAATGGGAAGCTGACCAATAATGAGTCTTAATATAAAATAAGAAACCAACTTATATAAATACAAATTAAAATATGTAACTCACTAATAAAGAGTCTTATGATAGGAAACTAACCAATAAGGAGCTCGAATCAAACCAGGAAGCTAATGGATAGAGAGTCTTAGTCAAAATACAAAACTAATGGATGGATGGGACAAATTAAATTATGCAACTAATTAACAATGCATCTCAGTAAATAAGAAACTAACTAAAAGGCTTTCTCCTGACGCTGATTCATGAGCTTTGGTTCCATACATTGGGGTCTATCACCAGTCTTGCAGATTAACCTAACCTTGGAACAATCCCAATTTGAGGCTGTCATTTGCCATCAAAGTTGTGCATACCTAATGGCTCAAATATGTTAGGTACCTTAACTCCTAAAGACTTTTTCTTCAGTTTAGTTTTCTCTTCTTTTCCCTAGAAACATTAAGCTTGCCTACCTTGGTGATATAAATGTGCCATTCTTTCCTACAGTACCAATCTATTTCTTGATTGAATATACCATGTTGTAAGATGATATTAATAAAAATAATGACGCAGAATCCTAATTAAATTAGAAAACTAATTCAGTCTGAATGAAGATTGGAAAGTACCTATAACGAGTCCTAATTAAAATACGAAATCAATGAGAATTGTTAACTTTTAAATAGTTGACTAGAAGACCCAGCTAAACCTCCATCCCAGTTTGAAGATCATTATTTGATCATTCAGGAAAGCTACTAAGTTTACATTCTTCCATCAAAACAAGTATCAATTGTAATTGTGAAGTTCGTACTCCTTTTAAGATAGCATGGCAATAATGAAGAAGCTTCAGGGTGCAGGATTGCTAATTTTGTCATGATTTTTACGAGAAAAAGAAAACAAAAACAAAAACAAAAACCCAAAGGCCAAAGGGAAAGGAACCTACTTCTTCAGGAACACAAGAATTCCCCTAAGAATGTTGTGAACTGCTTAAGCATAATTAATCATTGTACATTTAACCAATAGAAAAAGATAAAACTAAATAAAGCACACTGCTTTAGAGGAAAGGAAAAAAAATACCTTGTTGGCCCCAAAGGTAGATATTTAGCTCTTGGAACATAACAAAACAGTGAAACAAGATCAAGCAATCTCTCATGGGTCTCGTACAGTTTCTTAAGTTCTTCATCGGTCCATTCCTTTTTCGCATTGTCATGATTGCGAATTTCCCTGATTGTCCACAAAGAAAGCTTTCATTTCACGAGACTTTGGAAAAACAGATGAAATTTCACTTGACAAGAAAACAATCTAAGTTCTTACTTGATCAAGTCATCTTGTGCTTTATACATTTCATCAAGAACCTCTATCATGGGACTTATCAAGACACCAAGACCTGTGCCACTGGCCCCTTGATCTTCCCCATTACTGAGATGCATTTCTGAAAGTTGAGACTGCACACCACCCTGGGCCAAAGCATGCAAGAATTCATAGATTTGTAGCCTAAATGGCTCACCAGACCTTATGGCTACTGTCGTAAGTGCTTGAGCAGCAATTAGGCGAATCTGAATCCATTTGCAATAACATATTTCAAAAAAGTTATAAAAAGTTACAAAAAAAATCAAAAATTAAAAATTAAAAAAAAAAAAAGAAAGAAAAAAAGATGATAATAACAGTAAAACAAGACTGTCAAGAAGATCTACAACATCTGTAGAGAAATAATGGTCAGGTTATATCAATGATAAAAATGGTACATATCTCCACTCAGCTCTCAAGAATCAGCTCACTGATGATCAATAAGTTTGCTCATTAGGTTAAAAGCAGCAAAAGAAAAGGGAAAAAACAAACAAACAAACAGACAGAGTCAGACGTATCATCACATATGGACACTGTTACCTCCCAGCTTCCACTGAAAGCAGATCTCTGAAGTCGTGTCAATGCCCCAGCCAGAGTAGGATTACGAGAACTAGCAGCTGCAACCATTTTATCCGCATCCAACATCATCAGCGCAGTACCAGGAGGGGTTGCAGATTCCCAAGCATACTCTGACGCAGCATAGTTTGCATTTTCCCCAAGAAACCACACCTGGACATATTGCAGTTTAATGATCATATAATGAAGGATATTAATGGCTTATTGGTCCTCAATAACAGAAGCACAATGAAGGAGAAAAAAAGTAGGGAAATGCTTACTGCAGCTTGAACTAATCTTTGTAAGGCCAGAGCCGACTTGGGATCTGAAGCAGAAACCCTGTCTACAGATGTAAGTCCCAACAACGACCCAGGTTGTGGGGGTGGTAGATCTAAAACTATGGTTACTGCTTCTAAAGCTGTATGTTTTCCATCAGGACCAGCTCCAACAAGACATGTCTAAAGAAAGATCAGTAAGTACATTACTTGAACAAGGTACCAACAATCAAAAGGTCTACTGATTTCTTATCACGTTGTAATTTGCAGAACTTCTAGCCATTTAAAGACGAAATAAATGGGTATAAAGCACTAAAGAAAAAGATGCAAACATGAAAATGGGTAATAAAAAGATGAAAGAAGATGAGCCAGAGTGAGTGGCATTGGCCACCCAAGCATCACCAAAGGGACTAAAAAACTTTAAAAAAAGATTATCGACAACAGGTGTTGCCCAGCAATAACAATGCTGAAGGTACATGTTAACAGAAATATAAAAGTAAATGAGAAAAGCCTACTAAGGGCCAATCCTTACAAATGCATGGAACCCCACCCCTCAATTTGAATTCTCCATTGTAAGGTGTAGACCAAATAGAATATTTGTGATGAAAGCACTGAGCAGAAAACATAGCCTTCAACGGAATCACAAAAAAAGTGGGTTTAAAGAGCTACTATGGTAGTAGGGGGGAAAAAAGGAAGAAGAAAAATACACAAATTTGCAAATAGAGAAGTGTAAATAAGCGGTGGGATAACTTACCCATGTAGTGAAAAAGATATAAAATGCTAGGATAATTTAGCTTTTTATCAATAATTTCACTGACAATCATCCCCAATGCAGAATAAGATGTTTGGCTACATGTTGGACTCTTATTTCGAGGCACCCATGAACAAACTGTTGGTGGAATACTAAATTAAACAATCAAATTTACATAACCCAACAGCTTACAATTTTTGTACCAAGTGAAAATTTTATCAGGCATAGTCCAATTGATTGTTTCCCAAAGAGAACAAACAGAACAATTTTACACATCTCGAGTTTCTTTGCATTTCCTTATGCTTTTTCAAATTAACTATTTGATATGTTTGAAAAATAATTTACTAATTTATGTTCTTAAAAAAAAAAAGTACAAAAACCTTTGAGAAAGTGATTGGTAGCCACTTGGGCCCTATTAAACAAAAAAAAAAAAATCAACATAAATCAATATAAATCAATTAAACAAACACCTATCACCATTGATAAGGATCAATGAAGGAACATGACACAAATTAAATAAGACAAGCAAACGGAGAATAAATATAGAATAGAAGAGGAAAAAAAAAAACGATTAAATGACAGAAAACTCGGAGAGAATAAAATCATAACTTACTTTCCATAGTAGCTGTAAGACATCAGCATCGATCTTTCCAGGAACTTTAGTAGCAAAAACTCTCGCAATTTGAAGGAGAGTAACAGCCATATCTGGAGTTGCCTGGTAAAAAAAGAACGAAAGGAAAGAGGAAAATGAAACACAGAAATAAATTTGCTTTTAGGCAACCTTGACAGTGAGTTATTGGATCCCACACCCATTTATTGTGAAAGAAAAGGAAAGGCATGACCAAGAACTGCAGTTCACTTCAATCCAATAAAAGGCATTTGAAACGATTTCAAATGTGGGCCACATATTCACTTTCTGTAGACTAGAGGTAAAGAATCTTCTTTATTTTTTATTTTTTGGTTCCTCAACCTAGATCCAACAAATTTTAAATATTCAATTTGAGCATGGTAACCAAGTTTAACACAGCCTCTCCAAAGCATACGCATAATTAATCCATACACACAACTTGTTTAGCTCAAATCTACAAATAAATATAGAACCTTTCTGATTTCAAACAATGCCTGAAAAAATATGTAGGATATTTTCAGATCTACTCTACTATCTCTGAACGATCTTCCATTTCTAGCAAAATGGGTATGAAATCAGATTACAAATAACTCTGATTTTTACTACCATATTCAGAAAACAGTATTGAAGGATAACCAAAATAAAATATTACTTTCTACATATTTCAATATTCACAAATTTTATAAATATTACTGAAAATTAATGCTACAGACTCGGCAGTCATGGCCAAAGTAAATCATTGGACCATTGGTTGAGTGTGAATGGTAAACCACCTAAATCTACTGACCCCATTGATGTGGTTTTTTTCCATCCAGTAACTGTAAGGAAAGTTAATCTCAACTTTTAAAGGCGGTAAATATAAAGTTTTGATTATCTCTCAAATCTCATCTATTAAACTTTCATCTAACACTCTTCTTTGTAAATCTCAAAGATCACAAGTCATTTTTCACTTTCTATAAAAATCTTTGCCATTCTCTACATCAGCAAACAAAATATATCAGGCAAAAAGTATTGTCATAGCTAATATGTACAAGGTCAATAAGATCATAACATGTTATGGTGTTGAGCTGTTGGTAGGGAACATTTCAAGATACACGAAAAAACCAAGACTAGAAATTAGTGCCTAAGCAGAAGGACTGACACACTTAACACCACAATGGACTTGAACAGCAATATACATCTAGATCAAAGTATTAACATCCTAAAATCAGACATACAATTAGGTCCAGTCCATACCTTAAAACGAGCGTGCAAAGTGAGTAAAATATCATTTAAGAGTGTTGCAGGCCAGGCTGGATCTGAAAGCTCTGATGCAATGATGGATTCAAGTTCATCAAATGACTCATTCGGACTTTGCATCCAGATCAGTGCCTTGATAACCATGGCTCGAACATATACACACTCACATGCTACTGTTGTTCGAACCACTTCCATCAATGATGCCAACAAACTGGCAATTGTATCTTTCTCACCTCTTCCATTAGCTAGAGAAGCAGTTCTTCTTATACCTAATCCAAAAAGTAAAGAAAATGGAATTGCAAAAACAGGAGTACAACATGAGCTAGGACGAAAACTAATCATACATCAAGAAAGTACCGGCGCAGAAACACATCAAATAGGACCAGTGAAAAATGCAAATGGGATCAAGCTCTGATATCTCACCACATGGCCACCCGGATCTCAAAAATAGAAATAAAAGTATTCCTCATCTATCCAAAAAGAAAGGGAAAAAAGGTGGAAAGGTAGGTAATTCTGGAAAAGAATAGGAATAAAATCATTGTATTCATTCTCCACTAATCAACTTTGAAAAAGAATTCAAACAAAGCTAAAATCAAATGTATCTCTCATCTGAGAAAACCATATCTCAGCCTATTGTAGTTTGCTTATCAATCTGTAATCAGAAGCAATAAGTAGAGATTATGGTATACTGGTAAGTGATGACAGTTAAAGATCAAGTTCTTGCCTCTGAAATTTAATATATATTAAATCTGGTTTAGACTTGAAGTTATTCTTATAATAGTTGGAAGGGGAATAAAGGTGGAAAGTCAAATCAACAAGACATTATTAATGTTTGCCTTCAAGTCATGTAGAATGGGACTGCATTTTGCCGGCGATTCATGCACAGCGATTTTCAAACTACTACACATTTTACCTTCGTGTGGATAAAGCTAGTTGGTTGCAATCAGTAACCACCAAGTTGAAGAAAATAAGATATAAGTTTCATATGCATATACTAGCTTAGTATCTAGTAGCTTAATGATCTATGAAGCTCCAAGCCATATCATAAGAGCTCCAATACGGAGTGAACCTGTAAATAAATGAATTAAACAATGCTTACTTTCAGGGTGCGAGTTTTCACCACCATCAGAATCAAGTGATTCTACAGCATCAGAAAACGAATTAACATGAGCTCCTTCATCAATATCTTGTAACCCTAAAGTAAAAGCAGCAGCTCGGCTTTTCCCCATCTCCTGAACAACTCTTGCTGCAGCATGAAGAACTGGCCGAGCAAAACTACGGAAAGAACTTTCTAACCTGAACAACAAGCGAAGAGAAAAGAGAATAATTAAACTACAAAACCAAAAAATCCTCACGCATAATTAAGATACTGCTAGAAATACAAGATGATTTGGGCTCAATTTACTTGGAATTTTGGGTTTGAAATCTTAAAAAGATTTTGACAGCACAGAGAGAGATGAGAAAGATACAGAGAGGACAAAGACGAACAGAGTACACAAGATGAAAAGGGGCAAGGGGCAAAGGTTTTCAACCTTCTCATCACAAGTTTAATAAGTGGCTGTGGACGCCTTGTCTTTTGATATTTATCTTTGGAAGATTCCTTCGATGGTGCTTCTGGTATTTTGAGAATCTCCCTTGTCAAACGATACCACCCAGTAGCTCGTTCTTCAGTCCTATATTTTGTGAATTTAAGGAAACCTATCAGACAGGGAACATTCACCTTCTGAATGAAGATCTGAACTCTACCTCTCTGTTCCATCTGATTTTCCCAATACACATAAGATTGCCTCAAAGCAAACTCTTTCACTGGGATCAAGAAGAAGCTGATACAGCACCGAGCTGAACTGAGATTTTATATCAGGTCTATCTACACAGACATCATTTTTTTCACAATTAACCATCCCAAAGTTAAAGATAAATACTGAACAAATACATAAGTTTTCCAACAAGCTTACCATCCAATGCTCGAGCCCTGGATATTGAATGGCACAAACGAGCTAGAGAGACCCTAGCAAGAACATCATGTAAATGGAGAACATCGAGCAATGCCCCTAATTCAGACAGCAGAAAAACATTGTCGAGGAGGGGGGAAAAATAAGTATGTGAGAAAATCTTCAGGAAAAAAAACAAAACAAAAAAACAAAAATACAAAAAGAGAGAGAGAGAGAGAGAGAGAGAGAAAGAGAGAGAGAGAGAGAGAGAGAGAGAGAGAGAGAGAGAGAGAGACATAAACAAGTTTCTAACACAATTTCTAAATTAAAGTCCTACACAAATACTGGAGATGGAGAAAACAATCGCCAGGAAACAAACAATGTATGGAAAACATTCAAAATCATGAAACTTATGTTTTATAAATTGAGGAGAGGATATATGTATGCTTACACTAGAGCAACCAGACCATAAATATTATAAATCGTTATGCCCTTTTTGGGTCAATAATAAAATCCAGTGTTCCATGATCTTGAATAAGAATCCAGCATGGATTTAAAAAGTAATATTCATATCAGATTATAGCAATAAGAATAAGGGAATTTTAAGAAATGGAAAGCATTTGAAAAGTATACCTCCAGGTTGAACAAGCTTTCCTGCACAAAAGCAAGAAGAAAAACAATTACCGGGGTTAACAAATAAGTGACAGTTTTAGTGACCACGGAAAGAAAAAAGGTAACTTCTCATGAAAGAATGCAAATGAGTTTGTAAGTGATGGAAGCGAGCGACCTGAGGCCATTGCAACTCCGTAAGGGTCTCTTGTTGCTAGCTCAGAGAGAATTTCCAGAGCATGCCTCACAGCGATAGGATCAGCAAATGTAACCCTGTAGTCGAATACAAATTGACCTTCATATTGAGGAACAAAAAGAATCCAGGATTATAGTTCAACTATCATGGTGTACAATGCAAGAATATTGCAGAAGGAATCTAATGCAGCCCTTGGAGAAGTCGTACTTTATCATATATCCATTTTGGTGCCGCATAAAACAAGCTACCTAATGATATGAGACTGGACCGGAACTTCCCAATCTCCTAAAATACCAAATTCATCTAAGAATGCATTTTATTTGATAATGAGTTCTTATAAATGGGAAGTTAAGCCATGTCCAGCAGCAACTTCCGTTCCATATTGAAACATTTGTGTGGTAAATCGGTTATCAAAGCAGTAAGAGTTGTCATGTAATTACTGATTTTCCAGGCAGTAGATAAATGTTAAATTTTTTTGTCTGCCTATCATCAAGGCTTCCTACCATATTTATTTAATGTCATATACATCATAAACATTAGAAACAAGAACAACTATACAGTAAAATTTATATTTGGAGAAATAATAGCAGCAGAACTGGTCATGATGATGGTAGCAGTGGTGATCTGGTATCGATAATTGGTAATAATTATAAAGTTACCAAATTAACATTGAAGTTCAGAGGATAGTTTTGAACAGTAACTGTATTTCTTCTTTTCTCTTTTGTCAAGAAAATGTCTTTTTTACAGCTAATTCTCCATATATTTGATGTCTGATCATGCAACTAACTTGTCTTCTCATATTAGGATTTCAAAGAACAGGTATAGTCTCCTTTTTTATATAGGAAGTATAGTCTACTTCAAACACTGCATCTGTGCACAAAGTATGACCAATCAATGGTTTCAACTCTACAATAGATGGAACTGTTCAAGTAAAAACCCATTCCAAACAATCAGGTCAATCCTAAAAGGAAAAATATAAGCAGAAGATGAAAAGAACTTCAAAGTTCACTCCATTGGGGGAAATTATAAAAACCACATCTAATATGCAAAAGTTCAAAATTTCAAGAAGATGATTAAGTGCAAAAGATCAATGGACAGTAAATAATCAACCCATGAGAAGCCAAGTACCTACCCTTGCACAGCACGGTGCAGAAAAGCAGGATTTCCAGGATCCAACGGGAGTCGTCTCAAAGAACTTAGCGCAGCATATTGCAAATTACTCTGGATTATAGACTATCAACAAAGAATAGATAATAAACTAATGAGACAACCACTATTCAAATGTAAGAGTATGCAGAATGATTGGCATATTCACTGAATAGAATGAAAGAGAACCAAAATAAAGCAATCAATCTAGTGTTGGTTAATATCCTTTTTCTTAAGAAAACACATGTTTCACAGGAAAATAGTAACGTCCATGAATATGAAAAAACTGAAAGGAACTTATCACATCTCATCCCTTTTATATCTGCTCATATATCTAAATATAAATCTACTTGAACAGTGAGTACACTTGGAACAAAAGGACATGATATCATGAGGCATGTAGAGAAGCTTTAGAATATATTCAATCAGGCTGAACAGTTACCTCCTTATCGCCACCTTTAGTCCCGAAAACACCTTTCTTACGCTTTTGTGAGGCATCAGCAACCTGGAAATCGAGATACACAGGAGTAAGAAGTTCCACATCAATTACAGGAATGAATATGGGAAATGAAATGAATCAAAAGCATGTTTAAAGCCAATAGCTTTCTTGAACTCGAAAGGACATTGAACAATTAAAAAAGTGTACTAATTATGCCCTACTTGACAAGAAGGGCGCTTGAAGGAAGATGCGTTGCTTCATAATAAAACTACAAGTTCCTAATTTATGAAATAGCATATAATATTACCAAACGCTTAATACATCTTATGTAATTCATTCTCAACAGCTTCGAAACACGATCTTGTCAAAGTCAAATTATGTTTTATCATCATCATCATCAAAGCTCATTCACGTTATTTTCGGGGGTGGCTACACATATATTTGTTCTTCAAGTAATGCGATCTTCACACATATTATCATATAATCCAAGATCTAGGATATCTTCCTTTACCACCTTCATCTACGTTTTCAATAGCCTACCCCTCCATCTACACCCTCCACTTACTTTCCAATCCAAACTTTATCGAACTGGAGCCGAGTTTGGTTGCTGCACATGACCAAACCATGTTAGACTCTCCCTAATCTTATCCTCTATAGGGGCTATATATAGTAAACTCCTAATCTTTTCATTTCATTCTATCCTTTCGTGTTTTACCACACATCCATCTTAGCATATGTATCTCCGCTACTGTCATCTTCTGCATATGTTGTCCCGTACTGGCCCAAGACTGCGAACCATATAGCATAGCTAGCCGAACTATCATCTTGTGATACTTTCTTTTAATCTCGCAAGCATCCTTCTATCGCATAAGACTCCTGATGTCATCTTCCATTTCATCCAACCTACTTTAATCCTACAGTCTATATCCTCTCGAATATATTCCGTCTTTTGGATAATATATCCTAAATAGCAAAAAGCTTCACACTTTGGGATCTCCCTACCGTCAATCTCGATTGGGTTACCCCTACTTCGAGATTCCAGACCAAAATTACAAGTGATATATTCTGTTTTTTGAGCGTCTAACTTTAAAACCCTTACTCTCTAGAGCCTCACGCCACATATTTAATTTGCGATTTACACCTTTAGTTTCATTTATTAAGACGATATCATCTACAAACAACATACACCAGGTACGTCATCTTAAATATGTTTCGTCAACTCATCCAAGTATATTTCTTCGACTGATCCATAACTAACACAAATAGGTATGGACTTAAAGCCGGCTTTTAATGAAGTCATGCTTTAATAGAGTATTCACTAAACATCCCACCTATTGACCTAATACTAGTTACAGCACCTTCAGAAATATCCTTAATGATCTTAATATAACATTGGAGCACATTTTTTCTTCCAAGTACCCACCATAAAATTCCCAAGGCACCCTATCATAGGCTTTCTCTAAGTAGATAAATACCATATGTAGGTTTTTTTGTTTTTCTTTATATTTTTCTATCATTTGTCTAATTAAGAAGGTTGCATCCGTCATGGACCTACCCGGCATAAAATCAAATTGATTATTTGATACATTGGTGATACTCCTAAGTCTCCACTCTATAATCCTCTCCTAGAGTTTCATCGTATGACTCATAAGTTTTATCTCTCTATAGTTTGAGCAATCTTGTATATCTCCTTTATTCTTATAAATTAGTCCGCAATGCTACGTCTCTATGATTCTGGCATTTTCCTAGTATCAAAAATCATATTGAAAAGCCTAGTTAGCCATTGGATCCCAACTTCCCCAAACACTTCCACAACTCAATCGGTATCTCATCCAGTCCAACTGCCTTCTCTAGTTTCATCCTCTTTAATACCTCTCTTACTTCCTTGGTACTAACTCTATGATGGAACACCAGATATCTCCCTTCTTCCATCTCAGATCTCTCTAAGTTTAATCCCTCTACACTTGTCCCATTGAGTAGGTTCTCGAAATAATCCCTCCGTCTACCTAAAATAGTTTTATCCCACATTAGAACTTGTTAAAATAAAGAGGAAAACTGTGTATATTAGAGAATATATCTTCTACCTTATTTCTAGGTGTTAGAATAACAGATTCCTTAAGTCTAGGGATTCTATAGATTTCCTAATATTGTATCTAGTCTATAAAAGGACTTAGGCTGTACAGATTGAAACAATATAGAAAATATATACCAGTTTTTATTCTCCATTATTTGTTTCATGGTATCAGAGCCCTAGGTTCTTTTTTTTCCATAAATCATGATGTCTGATGGTTCCACCACCAGTAACCTTCTTCCGGCAGAGGAGTCCATAACCCAACAGGGATCCAGCGATCTACAAAACATTCAAGCCACGTATAGGCTAAATGGAAATAACTACCTAAAGTGGTCTCAATTTGTGCAGACCTATCTAAAAGGTAAAGGAAAGATCAATCACCTTCTCGGCACAGGGCCGGAGAAGCAGGATCCACGGTTCCCTATGTGGGATGAAGCAGATTCAATGGTTATGTCTTGGCTATGGAATTCTATGATGCCAGAAGTCAGTGATACTGTTATGTTCCTAACCACTGCTCAGGAAATTTGGGAAGCAATCCGACAAACCTACTCAAAGGTAGCCGATGCAGCCCAAGTGTATGAAATAAAAACAAAATTAGCCGCTGCGAAACAAGGGAACAAAACAGTGACAGAATATGCCAACAATTTGAAAAATCTATGGTATGAGTTGGATTATTATCAAGTCATTAAGATGACCAATAGTGAGGATGCTGTTACATTAAAAACGTTCATAGAAAAGGAAAGAACGTACGATTTCTTGGCAGGCTTAAATGCAGAATTTGACCCAGTAAGGGTTCGGATCTTAGGAAGAGAATTACCAACATTGGGAGAAACAATTTCAATTGTTCGTGGGGAGGAAAGTAGGAGAGGAGTCATGTTGAAAGTGCAACCGGTGGAAGGATCTGCCCTTATCATAACCGGAGCTGCAGAACAAGCTGCAGAAAGGGCCCTGGTGGTAGCAAAAGATAATAGGAAATTTGAAAGTCGGTTTGATCCCAGATTTGCAGAAAAGGGAAACTTAGTATGCAACTACTGCAAGAAAGTAGGACATACAAAAGATAACTGCTGGAAGTTACACGGAAAGCCTCAAAATCCTCCTTATAATAAGGGCAGGACTGCCCAGAATAAAGGGCAAGCTCATAATGCCCATACTGCACAAAATGAACTACTGCACAATGGGCAATATGTGCACAATGAGAAGTTTTTTAGTCAAGATGATATTGGCCGCCTCAGAAACCTCCTTGACTCTCTCGGAAATCCATCAGGTTCCTCTTGTTCATTAGCTTTCTCTGGTATGATTTCTAACTCTTATGCTCTTAATGCCTCAACTAATGACCAGAATACAGTATGGATAATTGATTCAGGAGCAACCGACCATATGACCCATTCCTCCCATATCTTCTCTACCTATAATCCATGTCCTAGTAATAAAAAGATCATTATAGCTGATGGCTCACTGGTCACTGTAGCAGGTCAAGGGAATATATCCTTAGGACCATCCCTAACATTGAAAAATGTCCTACATGTACCCAAAATTACAGCAAACCTTATATCAGTAAAACAACTTTCTAAAGATCTAAATTGTCAACTGATTTTCTCCAAATTTTCATGTATGTTTCAGGACCAAGCTACGGGGAAGACGATTGGGCATGCTAAAGAAAAGAATGGTCTTTACTATCTTGAGCCTTGGGGTGGTAAAGAAACTGCACAGATCAGACATTCAGCCTTGCAACTATCAGCTACATCTACAACTAAAGACCAAATTTTCCTCCATCATCTACGACTAGGCCACCCTTCCTTTAAAACCCTTAGCCTCAAATTTCCTTTGCTATTTAGAAATATAGACTTAAAACTATTACATTGTGATGTATGTGAAATGGCAAAACACAAACGAGTGTCGTTTCCTGCAAGTAACAATATATCATTGAAACCATTTCATTTGATACATAGTGATGTGTGGGGACCTTCTAGGGTGGCTAATGTTTCGGGAGCACGTTGGTTTGTCACGTTTATTGATGATTGCACTCGAGTCACATGGGTCTACTTAATGAAACAAAAATCAGATGTCACAACCATCTTTCCTATCTTTCTAAAAATGATAAAAACACAATTTGGTGTAGGAATTAAGAGATTGAGGTCAGATAATGGAAAGGAGTTTTTTAATCAGACGTTAACCTCGTTTCTCCATAACGAAGGTATAATTCATGAATCTTCCTGCATTGATACACCTCAACAGAATGGGGTGGTAGAGAGGAAAAACAGACACCTACTGGAAACTGCTCGGGCCTTACTATTTCAGCGACAAGTCCCTCAATACTTATGGGGAGAAGCAGTACTTACTGCTACCTTTCTTATCAACAGAATCCCTACTCAAGTATTAGACAACCAGAGCCCATGGGAGTTTTTTTCTCAACATTTTCCAGAATACAACTTACCAAACCGACTACCCCCTAGAGTGTTTGGATGTGCAGTATTTGTCCATATACATTCTCAGAATCGGAGCAAATTAGATCCTCGAGCCCTTCGATGTCTATTCATTGGATACTCAGCTACTCAGAAAGGCTACAAGTGTTATCATCCGCCTACTCGCAAAATCTACATTACAATAGATGTCACCTTTGTTGAAGGTGAGTCTTATTCTCCTCAAGGGGAAACGTTACTTGAAAAGGAGAAAGACATGTTGGACTGGTTTTCCAATCTTCCACTATCATTATCTCAACCTTCATCATCAGTAAATCCAAATCCACAATCATCTCAACAACCTGAACCATCAATTCCAGCACCTAATCCTACAGCACCAAATCCTACAGTTTCTAAACCACTCCAAGTCTACTCAAGGAAGAAGGGATACCAGACTGATCCAACGCTTGTCCAAGAGTTGGAACCGCAGCAAGGACCTCAAACTATAGTGGAAGGGGATATTGAACAGGTAACTATTTCTTCCTTACCTGACACGGGTGAATTAGATCTACCTATTGCACTTCGAAAAGGTACCAGAAACTGCACACAACACCCACTTTCACAGTTTGTCACTTTTGACAATTTTTCTTCTTCACATAAAGTCTTTCTGACTCACTTAAACTCTATACACATTCCTAAAACATTAACTGAGGCATTAAGCAGTACAAAGTGGAAACATGCTATGAAAGTTGAAATGCAGGCACTTGAGAAGAATAAGACTTGGGAGCTGGTCGAACTGCCAGAAGGTAAGAAACCAGTAGGGTGCAGGTGGATTTTTTCGGTAAAATATAATGCAGATGGATCCCTAGAAAGATACAAAGCAAGACTGGTAGCAAAGGGGTACACTCAAACGTTTGGTGTTGACTATGAGGAGACATTTGCCCCAGTTGCAAAAATGAACACAGTAAGAATATTATTGACGTTAGCTGCTAATTTTGATTGGAACTTGCAGCAACTCGATGTGAAGAATGCGTTTCTTCATGGAGACCTCGAGGAAGAAATCTATATGGAAACACCACCGGGCTTTGACACAAAGAAGAATGTGGTGTGTAGGTTGAGGAAGGCGTTGTATGGACTAAAACAGTCTCCTAGAGCTTGGTTTGGAAGATTTACACGAGCTATGTTGGCTTGGGGATACAAACAGAGTCAAGGGGACCATACACTATTTATAAAGCATACTGCTTCGGGGGGAGTCACAGCTCTCATTGTATACGTGGACGACATCATCATTACCGGGAGTGATCAAATAGAAAAGGAGTCACTTAAAGGAAAACTGGCCATGGAGTTTGAAATAAAAGATCTTGGAAAGTTGAAGTACTTCCTAGGAATTGAAGTAGCACACTCAAAGGAGGGAATATTTGTTTCACAACAGAAGTATGTAACGGACTTACTAAAGGAGACTGGAAAAACAGGGAGTCGACCTGTTGAGACTCCCATCGAACTAAATCATAAGCTTGGGGAAGCGGTTGAATGTGAGATGGTGGATAAGGGAATGTATCAAAGGCTTGTTGGGAGACTAATATATTTGACTCATACCAGACCTGATATCGCATATGCAGTGAGTGTAGTAAGCCAGTTCATGCACAATCCGAAGGAAGTACATCTTCAGGCTGTGTATAGAATCCTACAGTATTTGAAGTCTAGTCCCGGTCAAGGGTTATTATTTAAGAAAGGGTCCAGAATGAACCTAGAAGTATATACAGATGCAGACTATGCAGGATCAGTGGTAGACAGAAGATCAACTTCAGGTTATTGTACATTTCTTGGTGGAAATCTAATTACATGGAGAAGCAAGAAGCAAGCGGTGGTTGCAAGATCAAGTGCAGAGGCTGAGTTCCGCGCTATGGCCTTAGGAATTTGTGAATTACTATGGTTAGAAATTATACTAAAAGATCTCAAGGTTCCAATTGAAAAACCAATGAAGTTGTACTGTGATAATAAGTCAGCAATTAACATTGCTCATAATCCGGTTCAACATGATCGGACTAAACATGTGGAAGTTGATAGACACTTCATAAAAGAGAAACTAGACAGTGGTTTGATTTGCATGCCTTATGTATCTACTGAAGGACAACTAGCTGATGTATTGACTAAAGGGTTATCCGGTCATCATTTTCATAAAATGGTTAGCAAGCTGGGATTAAAGAACATTTATTCTCCAGCTTGAGGGGGAGTGTTAAAATAAAGAGGAAAACTGTGTATATTAGAGAATATATCTTCTACCTTATTTCTAGGTGTTAGAATAACAGATTCCTTAAGTCTAGGGATTCTATAGATTTCCTAATATTGTATCTAGTCTATAAAAGGACTTAGGCTGTACAGATTGAAACAATATAGAAAATATATACCAGTTTTTATTCTCCATTATTTGTTTCAGAACTCTACCACCTTCATGTTAGCGATTAGTAGGTTAATTAGCAGTTCTTGATTAGGGTTAGGTCATTGGGAATTTGGAGAGTAAGAACTCTTGGGAGAGACGGTCTACCTCTCGGATTGTAAGCCAACCTATGTTATTTTTCTTGATCGCATAATAAAGATTAGCCCTAGTTCAATAATTCTAGATTGGATCCTATCAAATTGGTATCAGAGCACTCGATCAACAATGGCTGCGAAGAAAGTAGAAGCACTAGAGGAAAAATTGGAGAGCGAAGTCTCAACAATCAAACCAACAATCGCGGAACACTTCTCAACATTGCAGCAACAGTTTTCGTCGTTGTAAGCGATGTTGCTGAAACTGACGGAGCTGCAAGTCCGGTCATTGTCGAACCCTGTTCAACCGACGGGCAGTCAGGCAGCAGGGGAAATCGAGGGAGTAGGCAGCCAGGGTGGTCGTGCGGGAGGCGAGCAGGCTGCAGGGGGGGAACCGTGGGCAAGCGGCGCCGTGGGGGCGCGGGCCTCGAGGGTCAGGCTAGGGGCGACCTAGGCAGCAGGTTGAGGGCGGCAGCAACTCAGTGGGGGTCGGCCGAAAGGGGTCAGCGCATAGAGCAAGCACCGGCAGGTGGGTTTACGGCCGAAACTGCCGTGAGCGACGGGGTACGGACACCAAGGGTTGATTTTAGGGTTCTGGCGAAACCTCCATGGGTGGGCCACGGGCAGTATGCGACGGGGCAAGGCAGAACGTGGGCTGAACTGCAGATTTGCAAGCTGAAAATGCCTATCTTTGAAGGCGAGAATGCAACTGCATAGATCTATAGGGTGGAAAGATACTTCGCAGTTAACAGGCTCTCCGAAGAGGAAAAGTTGCAGGCAGCAGGACTCTGTTTGGAGGGGTCGAGGTTGGCATGGTTCCAATGGTGCGAGCATCGCCAACCCATTGGGTCATGGGTGGAATTCAAGCAACGGGTAATGGTAAGGTTTCGGACCTCGCAAGATGGGGACTTATACGAACAATTCTTGGCCCTTCGCCAAGAGGGAACAGTTTTGGAATATCGGGATAAGTTTGAGTTGCTTTCCGGTCCATTAACGGGTGTCTCTTCGGAGGTCTTAGAGGGAAATTTTCTCAAAGGGTTGAAGCCGGAAATTCGGGCTACTTTGAGGTTGCTTCGGCCGCAAGGACTTAGGGAGTACATGGACTTGGCATTACAAGTGAAGGAGAAGAAAAATGCCAAAAAAGCAGCAAAAAACAGCATTGGCAGTATGGTTACAAAAGGCTATTCCGGGAACTATAACGCCCGGACTCAAACCGTCACTGTTGGTAAGGAGGCTTCGGGAGAGAGGAGAGCCGGAAACCGCCCGGAGGGGAGTTTCAAGAGGTTGACGGAGACGGAGTTGGCGAATAAAAGAGCTAAGGGGTTGTGTTTTCGTTGCGACGAGAAATTCTCGCCCGGGCACCGTTGTAAGGAGAGGAGGCTCCAGGTGTTAATGGCCGATGATGAGGATGATGATGAGGTAGAAACGGAATAGGAGAGGGAGGAGGATTTGGTGCATCACCCCCTAGACTTGGCGGAAGTGTTGCTTAACTCGGTGGTCGGGTTTACTCCCTACCACACCATGAAGCTAAAAGGGGAAATTGGAGGGCAGAGCGTAGTGGTTCTTATTGATAGTGGGGCCACCCACAATTTCATCTCCAACCGAGTGATTCTGAAACTGGGCCTAGAACTGACGGATACGGGCAGCCACAGGATAACTCTAGGCACGGGTACTATGGTATGGAGTGCGGGAACCTGCAAGAACCTACGATTAGTGATGCAAGGGTTGGAAGTCATTGACGACTTCTTGCCTTTAGACCTGGGCAGTTCGGATGTGATTCTGGGAATGAAATGGTTGAGTTCGATGGGCGAAATGACAGTAAATTGGAAGCTATTAAAGATGAAGTTTCGGAGCAGGGGGGAGACTGTGAGGCTAGAAGGGGATCTGAGTCTGTGTAAGACTCTAGTAGCCTTGAAAACGATACTGCAAACTATTGAGCGCAAAGGACAAGGGTTCCTTATCGAGGTGAATCCGCAGATTGGTGGGGATCCGAAGGTGGGCAGCAAGGTTGAAAAGGCTGTGCAGGAGGTTGTGGACAAATTTGGCGATGTATTCAGGATGCCCGAAGGGCTGCCCCCAGAAAGGGATCACGAGCATGTTATAGTGTTGAAAGAGGGGGTTTCACCGATTAGTGTGCGGCCTTATCGTTAACCTCAGGCACAGAAGGATGAGATCGAGATATTGGTGCACGAAATGTTAGAAGCCGGCATTATACAGCCTAGTATGGGCCCATTCTCTAGCCTGGTTTTGTTGGCTAAGAAGAAAGACGGAAGTTGGCTATTTTATGTGGATTACCGAGTCTTGAACAAGGGGACCGTACCGGATAAATTTCCTATTCCGATCATTGCTGAACGGTTGGATGAGTTACACGGAGCTAGTGTGTTCTCCAAATTAGATTTGAAATCGGGGTATCACCAAATTCGACTGCGGCGGGAAGATGCGGCCAAGACCGCATTTCGAACTCACGCGGGACATTATGAGTTCCTCGTGATGCCTTTTGACCTCACCAACGCCCCGTCAACGTTTCAGTCACTCATGAACAAGGTATTTCTGCCGTACTTGAGGAAGTTTGTGCTCGTCTTCTTTGACGACATCTTGATCTATAGCCGTTCTACCAAGGAGCATTTGGACCATTTGGCGGTCATGTTGACGGAATTATGGGGTCAACAATTATATGCAAATGCGAAGAAGTGTACTTTCGAGCAACCTAGTGTTGAGTATTTGGGTCACAATGTTTCGGGTGAGGGGGTTTTGGCGGATCGAGCCAAGGTTGCAGCAATGTTAGATTGGCCGTTACCAAAGACACTAAAGGAGTTGAGGGGATTTTTGGGTTTGACCGGATATTATCGGAAATTCGTCAAGGGGTATGGCACGATAGCGTGACCATTAACAGATCAACTCAAAAAAGATAATTTTTGTTGGGGCGAATTGGCAACTGAGGCTTTTGAAGAATTAAAGCGAGCAATGGCTAGTGTTCTGGTTCTCGCATTGCCGGACTTCACTGCGACTTTCGTCGTGGAAACCGATGCCTCTGGCTATGGATTAGGGGCTGTCCTCATGCAAAATTAGCAACCGATAGCATATTTGAGTCAGGTTTTGACAATGCGCCCCCGCCTTAAGTCCGTTTATAAACATGAGCTCATGGCTATTGTGTTCGTGGTCCAAAATGGAGATCGTATCTGTTGGGACAGAGGTTTGTAGTCCGCACGGATCAGAAAAGCTTGAAATACATGTTGGAACAGCACATGGTTGCCGAGGATCATCAACACTAGCTGTCTAAACTGTTGAGCTATGATTTTGAGATACAATACCGTCCGGGACTGGACAATAAGGCTGCAGATGCGCTGTCCAAGCGCGTAGATGGACCCCACTTAGCAGCAATATCAATTCCTCGGGTATTAGATGTCACGGACCTTGAGTCGGAAGCGACGGTGGATTCCGAGTTGCGCAAGATTAGAGAGGCGGTTCAACAGGGCGATGATGGGTATCCCAACTACATGGTTGTGGGGGGGGGCAGCTTCGTTTCCAAGGGCGCATCGTGATTCTGAAATCGTTGGTGCACATACTGCGAATGTTAACACGAGTTCCATGGTAGTGCAATCGGGGGACACTCGGGGGTATTAAAAACTTATAAGCGCTTGGGTGGGTATGAAGAAAGATGTGGAGCGTTTCGTGGCACGTTGTGAAGTTTGCCAACGAAACAAGTATGCGGCTACGTCCCCGACGGGATTACTCCAACCTCTACCGCTGCCCCAGAAGGTATGGGAGGAAGTGAGTATGGACTTTATTGACGGGTTACCGAGATCAAAAGGCTATACCGTTATTTTGGTGGTAGTTGACCGTCTTAGCAAGTATGCACATTTTGTGCCGCTTAGGCACCCATACACAGCTTTGACCATAGCCATGGCTTTCATGAGAGAAATCGTTCACCTACACGGGGTGCCGGAGGCCATTGTGTTCGATCACGACAAAGGTTTTTTGAGCCAATTTTGGAAGGAACTATTTCGATTGTAAGGGACGGCGTTGAAGCGGAGTTCCGCCTATCACCCCCAAACGGATGGTCAGACTGAAGTGGTTAATCGCTGTTTGGAGACGTACTTGCAGTGTTTCGTGTCGGACACCCTCGACTTTTGGCTAAGTGGTTGGCATGGGCCGAGTATTGGTACAACACATCCTTTCACATGGCCTCGTAGACCACTCCATTCCGCATCCTTTACGGGGGAGATCCGCCTCCATTGATCCGTTATGGACGTAGCACCACCCCGGTCTCTCAGGTGGAGCAATATTTAGAGGCGAGGGATGATTATTTAGAGGAGTTAAAGGGGCACTTAGTGAAGGCTCAGCAGCAGATGAAATTGGAGGCCGATAAGCATCGGCGGGAGGTTCATTTCGGAGTGGGAGATTGGGTTTTCTTGAAGCTTTGGCCATACTGGTAGAAATCCATAGCGAGGAGGCAGAATGAGAAATTATCAGCACGCTATTTCGGGCCTTACGAAGTGGCTACGCGGATCGGGGCGGTAGCCTATTGTCTTGCATCCAACCACAGAAGCGATTCATCCGATTTTCCATGTATCTCAGCTTCGCAAGGCAATTGGAACTCGCGTGGCCTCTCCGACACTACCACCAAGTTTGACAGCAGATATGGAGGTGTTGTTGGAACCGGATGAGCTATGTGGGGTTAGGCAAGGGGCGCCGGGACCGAAAGCTCCATTGGATGTCTTGATTGAGTGGAAGGATATGCCGCTCCACAATGCCACATGGGAAACATACTCTTCCATCATACAACAATTTTCGGATTTTCACCTTGAGGACAAGGTGTCTCATTGGAGGGGAGTAATGTTAGACCCTCGATTATTAAGACTTATGTTAGGTGGAATAGAACCTAATATAATCGTTATTATTATGTTATAGTCATTATTATTAGTGAGGGCTATTTTAGTAATTAGTGATTAGTAGGTTAATTAGCAGTTCTTGTTTAGGGTTAGGTCATTGGGGATTTGGAGGGTAAGAACTCTTAGGGAGAGACGGTCTATTTCTCGGTGTATGCCAACCTATGTTATTTTTCTTGATCGCATAATAAAGATTAGCCCTAGTTCTATAATTCTAGATTTGGTCCTATCACACACCTAAAGTCAAATTATCTTACAAACTAAATAAAATAAATTTCCAGATCAGAAAAGCTACTGTAGAGTTGGCTCGAGTACATGAACCACCGATAATGGAAGATTGCTCGAACCGTTTACTTGTTCATGAAAACTCAAAAGGTCTAAGTTCCTCAAGTAGAATCACATGGTTTTGACTCACTTGTTGCTAAAATCTTCAACATTTGCTGTATCACTACTTACCCAATACTAGAAATGGTTATACCACACAATATCCCTTTCAATGATATTAGTATCACAAGCCATGACTAACAATTTCTAACAAATATGAAAGACACGGCAGATTGGCAGTCTCCATTCAAATCTTATTGTAGTTACCAGGATAGGACAAACCTTATCAAGAATACCAAAAACAATTTCATACAGCTGAGACAAAATTTCAGAGTTGCTTGAAGGAGCGTATGTCAAAGCTTTTAGAGCTTGCAGTCTCCGTGCATGAACTACAAAAGCAAGAGAGATGAACTAGTATCAGCATATAATCATCTCCAACCTCTCCAGCTCATATCTCGACATATAAACCAGTAACAAACATGTACTGTTGACAATTGTACACAAATAGTACGAAAAGAATCATCTCCAACCCCTAAAAGACATATATGTTGTGTTCTATCACATAAGAGATTTACCAATTAGAATAGATACCAGTCAAATTGACATTAGGAAATATAAGCAACTATCAAAAATCTGTTTGAATATGTAATAGTACCAGATAGGGCTAAGAGAAAACCATTTGTGAAGAAAATTTTGCAAACACTATTCACACAAGAGAAAGAAACAAAATTACATTCAATATCAGAATTATTAGCTTCTGTCGTAAGCTGATTTACTATCCGTGGTACAACATCGGCTCTAGTGACCCCTCCCACTACATCAATGTCAGCTAAAGCATCCCAATTAGGGGTGGGGATCCCACCACCAGTATTTACGCCTTGCGCCCCAGTATCTGATAAAATTCGTGCCAAGTAATAGTAGACAGATCGCAGGACACTCCTATCTTCACATTGCTGGCTTAGCTGCAAAAGGAAAAAAGATAACAAGCATTGTTGTTCTAGATCATGAGAAATAAGAGACTAATACCAAAAGCCTGGAAGTTGTTTGCAGAAAACATTTTGAATTATACTACTAGCTTCAGATGGATAATTTCTTTATTTTAATTTACAGAAGGCTACGGATACTTTTCATGTAGCTTCAAAACAAGGGAGCAGTAGACAGGTGTTTCCTCTTGACAAGAGCCACTGACTCCCCTTGCGTATACAGTAATCGGCTTGTAATTTTAATGGCGTCTTAATATATATCTTAGGGATTAAGGGTCAGTAACTAAAAAGCTGGAGCAACTGAAGCACACTCAGGGTAGATGTACCAACTACTTACAAGTAATATTGATTGTATATTTTCGGCATCCTTTTTTAGGTTTCTTAACCCCGAAAATAATAAAAGTTCTTCAGAACCACGCGCCAGACATTGCACTAGTTCATATGTGAATCAAAGTTATAACCTATGAAGTGCATTCTATTACTTGCGATGGTGCTGAACCCTCATGCATTCTCAAGGTTACTAGTCTAGTGATATAGACACCAATAAGCTTCAATCAGAACCATCTATTCACTAAAACCATCTAAGTTTCAACTGGAACTATGATTCTGATCAGTAATCAAAGAAAAAAACATTAAACAAGTTAGAAACATACCATAAGAAGAGAAGGTGCTAAGGAAGGGTCGACAGAATTGTAGACAGCAAGTTTCGGGAATATATGCTGCACTAACTGCTTCCGGGAACTTTTCTATTTAGAAACAACGCCAAAGAAAAGAAAAGAGTTAGCAGATCTGTAGCAATAACCACGACAAATTCGTGGTAACTTTTCTAGTCTAGGACCATGCCTCACCTGATCCGATGTAGCCGCTAATTCGTGAATGCTCCTAGCAAGTTGTGAATATGAAACAGGCTACAAATCCATATGTAAAATTTGTTAAAATTTCCACATAATTATAATCAATAAAGAAATCCAAGCTGTGGTTGATCAGGGGAAAAATATGAAGAAAATCGGCCACCTTCTTTTTGCTCTGCTTCTGAGGCATGATGTTGGTCCTGACAGGATTCAAAGCAGCTTTAGCAGCAGAAATGGTGTCGTTTTGGATCTGCATAAGAGCGGCCCTCTTTGACCTCCTCTCCGTCGCTGGCTTCCCCAGTGCATTGGGTACAGCTGCCGTGGCCGTCGATGCCACATACGGAGGTGCAGTGGAAGACGATGTAGAGGATGCAGTGGATGGATCCGCAGTAATTAGATCCATCAGAGTCGTACCCGAAGAATCCTAACATCAAAAAAGAAAGAGAAATGTATCAACAAAATTTTACAAATGATAGTCTGAGAAATTTCCCAGAAATCTGAGAAAATTCAGGGAAACGGTGAGGGATCTAGGAAAATACTGCCATGCTAACTGGTATGGCCTCCCTCCGGCTCCGACGATCTTTTGCCTCGTGTGGCTTATGGGGAGTTCTTTCACTAGCATATACCGCCTTCTGGGCTTGCAGAAAAATTAAATACAAATAAGAAATATTACTAGTGGATCCTTGTAGTTAATCATAATTAACATTGGGCCTCTTATAATTGTGATATTATACAACCAAGTCCAATCAACTCAACTACACAATTGATCTCATACTTAGGGTAAAAGTACAAGGTTGGATCTAATAAAAACTTTACACTTGCTTTTAAACTTTAAGAGTATATGCTTGTAAATCATTTTGATGATGCGGAAAATTAATTGCAACTCTAGTTATATCAAAAGAGAGTATATGCTTGTAAATCATTTTGATGATGCGGAAAATTAATTGCAACTCTAGTTGTATCAAAAGAGAGTATATGCTTGTAAATCATTTCGATGATGCGGAAAATTAATTGCAACTCTAGTTATATCAAAATCCTTTTAAATAAACTCGAGTGAAGTGTTAAACTCTTGATCAAAAAATTACTACTTCACAATAGATTATATAAATTGGTATTGTGAACAATAAGAAATATTATATTTATTACTCGAAAGTCTCATTTCAAAACAATAATCATTCCATATATAGCCAAACTATCTAACAACATAATCAAAACGAATTACTTATATAACTAAATGATAAGATAAGATAAATTAAATAATAATAAAATAAACTAGAGCAAATATAAGATAGAACTAACTAATCATCAACTAAAATAAATATAAGATAGAGTTGTTACTAATCAAGATGATTTGATTTGGCTTCCCATCTTAATCTTATATTTGCTTTCCCTTGCAAGAGAAATATTGTCCTTAAGATTTAAGTTAGAAATCGACTTGTTCTCATGATGATTTCTTTTAGAAGATGCTCCCAATAGACCAACACTTATTAAATTCATTTTCCTCAGTTTTGACCCATATGTAATCTATTATCCAGAGTGGTTGGAACACCGGTGAGTCTCCATCATCATAGAGTGGAAGTGAATGATTAACTTTAGATGGATACTAGCACTTTTTTTTTTTAATGATGACATAGAAAATTTGATGTACTCGCATGTCTTTAGAAATAACAGGATAACATGCTACTGCTCTAATTTTTGTCGTCAATTGATATGGATCAAAAATCTTGTTAATTATCTTATGATGGAACCAACAAAATATTGAGTTTCGATGATATAGTTGCAACTTCAAGTGAACCCAATCACTAATTTGTTCTTGTAGATTGGTATCTTCATTCAACTGATATATTGCATATAAAACCTAATCATCGAGACAAATCATCTTAAAAGAAACGGATTGTTTTTCCCTACTTTCCATGAGGTGAGATCCTCTAAATTGAACTTAGAAAATTCAATTTTTGCTCTTTAGAGAGTATTTTTTTGACATTGAGAATCATCATAATTATCGCTATTGTTGTTTAAATCATATAATACTTTACAACTATTGTTAAGACTTGTGGGGGACGAGACATGTGATGATCTCAACCATCAGGTGGAAGAGTGCCAAGAATGTGGCTTGATTGACCTCGATGGTCCTTGCTATGACATCTTCGTTCAACATCACAGTTACGTGACTGATTCATAAATTCATTTGATAACTTTTTAAATATTTGTATTCTCTCTTTGGAATTCTACCGCGCTTGGAGCACGTCCTGCTGAAATCTCTCAAGGGCTTCAATCTGATTATTGTTGGATCTGGCCATCACACATGATAGAACTTATCGAGTTTAACCTAGCTCTGATACTAATTGTTAAACCCTTGATCAAAAAACTACTTCTTGGAAGTAGAAGATTAAGCCGGTGTTGAAAATATCAAGAAGAAATATTATATTCATCAATCAAAAGTGTCATTCATAAACAACAATCACTCCTTATTTAGTCAAACTAGCAAACTATGTAATCAAAACAAACTTCTAATATAACTAAAAGATAAAAGAAGATAAACTCAATAATAATAAAATAAACTAAAACAAATATAAGATAGAGCTAACTAATCATAAACTAGAGATGATTTGATTTGGCTTCCTATCGTAATCTTATCATCAAGCTCTGGGAGAATTATTGTTATACAAAGGTAATTCTTTGACAAAATTATCTTATGTTGAAATCAAGAAACTATCTAAATCTCTTGATCTACAATTTATTGGAAAATTCTCTCATGACAAACAAAAGATAACAAAATTTAGAGATGCTTTAGACAAGATAGGTTTCAAACAAATTATACGTGTAGTTGTTGTTGATCACAAACACTTACTTATTAGGTGCTCTTGCTTAAAGAATCATCTACACATGTGAATAAAATGTACTTAATTTGTGAAAGGTTTTCTCATGTAGCTAAAAGTTTTTGTGTATGAAGACCTCCACTGACCCAAGTTTGGATAAATTTTTCTCTATTATTTGATAACAGAAAATGAAAGAGAATAATTTTGTAAATAACATTATGTAATTTATTCTAGTAATCAAGTATTCTGCAACATCTATTTATAAATCACAAATTACATGTGTAAATCAAGTACATGTGTAAATCACAAATTATAACAAACTAATTATGTAATTTATTGTATTCATTGAGTGTAAGTACATCTATTTATACACGTAAAATAGTACATGTGTACATAATAAATTAAAACAAATTGATGTACATATAGAAAAGTGTGAGCTAAACACATGAATAACAAAATCAAAATTATTCAATTAGAATGTTAGGCCGAGTAAGTAGCTTGGCATACTTCTAGAATCATCTTCAATATCTTCAATAATTACCTTCTACATATTTACAAAATCAATAATTCTCATCTTAGTGAAATGTATTGGTGAACCTCTTCAATAAGATGAAACAATATCATTTTGTGGAATTCGATGTTATAAGTTTTGCCAAAAGAAATATGGATTGAACAAGAAGACCTTGGATTTTGGCAACCTAGTGAATATGAGAGTGTTCTTTTTTATTGCAATCAATTTTGTTTTTAAGATGGAACATGATGTATCATTATGTAACCTGATTAATAAAAATAATGGGGATCAATTTGTTGTTCTAAATAATAAGTAGTAGACTATTTTAATATCAAGAAAGGATTTGGCTTAGGTTTCAAAATCCAAGAGACCAATCTAACAATTGTCCCAGCTTAATGATGACAGTATTAGTCCTCAAGATCCACCTATATTTTTCACAGTTCTAATCCAAGATCAAGGCACTTTCAATACTGCTTAGTCCGGTCCTCCCCATCTACTTAATGAAATATAAACTCATATCACCCAAAATCTTTCCAAGAACCTTCCCTTTACTGCTAATATTGCAATTTCAGCTCCCACTATTATCAACAATCCTACTTCATAGTCATTGATCTAGCATGTGACCTCTCATATCTTACCTAATTAGATTAAGCCTACTTACTTAATTAGATTAATCCTAACACTTCCTCATCTCAAGTGATTAATTCACCATTTGAACCTTCCATAGTAATCCGTAATAATTCTGTTGGGATATAGTCACTTTTACCTCAACCACAAGCTTTAATAATCAATATCTAAAAATGAGTAGCTCGGTGAAAACTATTCTAAATTTTTCAAAGCCTGTTGGTATTTCTCTTCCTTCATTCAATGTGATTCCATTGGAAATTTTTTGAACTAAACTTGATAATCTTCATGTCAATACTATTGTCTCTTCAAGTACTTTGCAATGCCCTTCCATTACTTCCCTCAAACATCTAATCGTGTTAGTCTATGAATGATCCGGCAACAAAAATAAATATTTAAAGTTTTATAAAACCCAAACAACCCAAAGATTTATAAAATCCAAAAAAAAAACTTAAAAGAGATAGATTAGAGTGTTTACCTGTTCAATACAAAATTCAAAGAACTAGTCTAATAGTCAAATCTCTAGCCCCTCATGTTTTCGGCCTCTAACTATATCCATGCGAACTAATTCACTTAGATTTGTTTTATATCCCTGTGTTCAACTCATGACATATAAGGATTTCAATTAGAAGGGAAAAAGGAGAACAATTCTCTCTCTCTATAGGTGAACGACAACTTAGGGTATGTGACACTAATGGGGATCAATTTGTTGTTCTAAATATAAGTAGTAGACTATTTTAATATCAAGAAAGGATTTGGCTTAGGTTTCAAGATCCAAGAGACCAATCTAACAATTGTCACATCTTAATGATGACAATATTAGTCCTCAAGATCCACCTTCATCTTTACTAGTTTTAATCTAAGATCAAGGCACTTCCAATACTGCTAAGCCTGGTCCTCCCCATCAACCTAATGAAACATAAACTCATGCCACCCAAAATCTTTCCAAGAACCTTCCCTTCACTGCTAATATTGCATTTTTAGCTCCCACTATGATCAACGATCCTACATCATAGTCATTGATCTATCTTGTGACCTCTCGTATCTTACCTAATTTGATTAAATTTAACACTTGTTCATCTCAAGTAATTAATTCACCCTTTGAATCTTCCATAGTAATTAGTAATAATTATGTTGGGATATAGTCACTCTCACCTCAACCACAAGCTTCAATAATTCAATATGTAAAAATGAGTAGCTCGGGGAAAAATATTCTAAACTTTTCAAAGCCTATTAGTATTTATCTTCCTTCATCCAATGTGATTCCATTGGAAAGTTTTTGAACTAAACTTGATAATCTTCATATCACTACTATTGTCTCTTCTAGTACTTTGCAAGGCCCTTCCATTACTTCCCTCAAACATCTAATTGTGTTAGTCTACGAACAATCCGGCAACAAAAATAAATATTTAAAGTTTTATAAAACCCAAACAACCCAAGGATTTATAAACTCCAAAAAAAAAAACTTAAAAGAGATAAATTAGAGTGTTTACCTATTTAGTACAAAATTTATAGAATTGGTCTAATAGTCAAATCTCTAGCCCCTCATGTTAATCTTAGGCCTATTTCAACGGGGTTAATCTTAATTGTATTTTAATTAAGCCTACTAATTGTTAGTAGCTCAATTGGGCTTAAGTTCGAATAACTGGAACAATTTTAGCCTGCTACACCTATTTGGTCGAATACTAGGTATTATCATCCAATTAGATTATGTTAACACTTTAACTATATTGATTCCAAAATAAGAATTTCAAAATATGGCACATAGTCATGGAGGTCAAAGAACGGAATGAAAAGTCAACCTAAGCTATATTAGCCAACTTTGTCTCATGATGTCGGCCGTTGTGGCATACTTTTTAAAAAAAATAAAAGGGCCACAAGCATCACATTAAAAGACAAGATATTACAATCTCAAATTAGGAAGATTATTCCTATCATCATGGAGGCATAGTCTAATCGAATGAGGGAGATCAATTTCTCTATAAAAAAATATATGATCATGACTATCTAAATTTGCTAAAGAATCAGCAATTATAACATTCCATTTAATTGCTTCCAGTAGTTAGACATAGTTTGTAGCTTAAATGTCACAAAATAAAGAGTTCCTTATGGCTAGCGTTAGTTTTCTACTAGGATTGTAGAAAGAATTGAAAGACACATCCTAAGAAATTAGTCTTAAAGTATTAGACTAATAAAATAATATCATAATAATAATATTAACAATAACATAAGATAATCACATACAACGAGACAAAGAGATGTATGTGAAGCGGTGGCTTCACCAATTTTAATGCTATCAGCCCAGAGCAATAAGCATGAAAACAAAAGAGCTAAAGAGCTGCAAATGAACATGCAAACCAGGAAAATTAGATGCAGCAGGTAACAATTTCGAAGCTAACACCTCCAGTTGTAGCTTCGTAATGCATATACAATTTTAGAAGCGTTGTTGGTTAGAAAATTGCTCACTTCTCCCTAACCCTCGTGAAAACCTTTAATGAAAACAACTATTTCCTTCTATCCTCCATAGTTGAGAATCAGTAAAAGGGAAAGTAAGAGTTCGCAACCTCACAGACCACGACTTTGATCTGTTCAAGCTAAAAAAAGCATATTAGTCAAGAACAGTTCTGGTAAGAATCATCACCACCGTTGTAGTCGAAATCTTTAGTTCATGTATAATGAGTTGAAATTAAGAGTAGGATTGATAAAATATAAGAAATCAATATGAAATCAAAGTTTCAAGTATGTCAAAGTTAAAGGGTTGGGTAGATCAAAAATGAGAATTTGAATGGATAAAATATAAGAAATCAACCTGAAACAAAGAACTCAAATATGTTTTTATCCTTCTAAATCGAGAACTCGGTTTGGGAAGGAAGAAATAGTTCTCGGTTTGAACCATGAACCCAGACCGAGAGACACTATCATAGGTCTCGATCTGGGAGAGAAGAAAAGATATCGGTCTTGATTGGAAACTCAAACTGAGAGACATTATATGAGACCTTAGTATGAGAAAGCAGAAAAGACCTCGGTTTGGATCATGAACCCATATCGAGAGACCTTGTATTGGGTCTTGGTCTGGGAAGGAAAATAGAAAAACATCGGTTTAGGTAGGAAAAGTACCCGATTTAGGAAAAGTACCCAATGGGTCGACGGGTACTGTAGTAAAAACATAAATTTTGACACCTTAAGTAAATTATGTGTTTTTAAGTAGAATTGAGAATCCAGTTCTTACTAAGATGAAAACACATGTTTGGCTAGGTTAGTATCTGGCTAGAGTCATAAGGATTGCAGTAAGCTCCTACCAATATAGGTCGTACGACAAGTAAGTAAAGTCTTACCTACAACACAAGTCTTTTCACTGTTTGTTCAACATGAGATTTATAATATTTTTATGAATGCAACATAACATGTTGAACATTGACTTGATTATGTGGTGCTATGTTTGTATAAAGCTTATTGGAATTGAGTTTATATTAGTTGAATATATATTTTTTCCAAAAGTAGTGAATGCACCTTCATTTGCAGTAAAGAAAAGTGTTATGCTTTGATTGATGAGTGTGATGCTTGACATTACAAAGCATAACATTATAGTGAGGTGTTGCCTGGTCAAGGCGGACTGAGCAAAGTTGCTGACCTTAGAGATTTTATTCGATCAGGTCTGACTAAGAGAGGTCAGTGATCCTAGATGTGATTTGATGAGGGTCGACTGAGCTGAGTCGCTGATCACAATTTTTTTTATCATAAAGGACCATAGATCATAGTAGTCCCGACAACAGTATCCTCATAGACTATAGTAGAAAGAGCATCTCATCTGCATAGAAAGATTTATAAGAACTTGCAAAATTGTTCAATCAAGTTTTCAAAATGTATTTGAATATATTTTGTGCATGTGAGGTAAAATCTTTACTTAATGAGCTTTTTAGCTCACAGTACTTACTTGTGTTGTAGGTCAGCAGAAAAAGAGAAAGACAGTAGTTTCGAGACCAGGTGAATAAAGTATGATCAACTAGTGTCTAGTACAGATAGGCCCAACCTATGGAGAGACAAGAAAGTTAAAAGTGAAATTTTTAGAGAGTCCTTACTTTGACATATTTTGAGAAGTTTCTAAAAGTAGTACTTTATTTTATTAATAGTTATCAATATTACCATATTTTGATATATGTACAGAAGTTATATCTCTAATGTAGTATAATTTCCCTTAACATTATTATCGAAGTGGGGTTTAATCAGAGTTTTAAGAAAAGTTTTAAATTATTGCTCATTTTTCCTAAAGGATTTTCAGATATAGTTAGGTGACTTCCTACTGGTTATAGGAGTTAAGGAAACAAATAACCATTTTCGCAAAGGTATTTCGACAAGCAATATAGTTAGTAAGCAGGTAGCTACAACAATAAAGTTACATTCATAAAAAACATGATTTAACTTAATGTTAAAAGTGATGCTCCAAAACTAGATAATATGCCAAGTTTTTCTGATCCGCCAATTTGGACAACTGTTGGAAATGGCTTGAACTAAGACTTGAGAATCTATCTCCACATCCAAAGGCAAAAAAACCTTTCTTTAAAGTATGTTGAATGCCAAAGTATAAACCATGAACCAAACTTTGTATGGAAATTGTTTGAACAACTTAAACTGTGAAAGAAAGCTGCAAAAAAACAACCGGTATAATCACGAATGATCCCTCCACAAGCAGACAAACCTGAGCCTTATTGGAAAAGTGGTTCGAAACCTTGCAACAGAATCGATTGATTGGTCTTAGTGTATAACAAAAATTTTCTAAAAACTTTTTAGCGATATTTTATATGTATATAAATTAATCTCACATCTATACGAATATGTCATACCTTAGTCTTATATGAATCAATCGTTAAGACTCATACCATGATCTTCCAAGTCGATCCCCAACACAATAGAACGTGTGTGAGCACGTAGAGATGACAAGATTTTCTTTTTCTTTTTCTCTTAGAAAAATCTCTACATCAAAAAACTTCTTCTAAATAATTAGAATGAGATGTATTTATAGAACTCTATTAGGTATTTTAATTAATTTAAACTCTTTAAATTAATTGAATTGATAATTCAATAATGATAAGATAGTCATCAGATGATATCATAGATATAGTTAAATCTTTTCAAATTTAATTTAAAATAAAGTTTTATCTACTTTAAATCATATCATCTCTTAATGATATGTTTGATATGATCAAATCTTTTCAAATCTATTTTAAAATAAAATCTTATTTATTTTAAATCATATCATACTTTTGATGATATATTTAATTTAGTCAAACCTTTTCAAGTCTTATTTAAAATATAATCTCATATATTTTAAATAAAAAACATATAATATTTGAATTTTAAATTAGTCTCTCAAATCAATCTAAATTTGATTTACCTAAACTTAATATTAAGTTAATATCTCATACCAATTTAATATTATATATAACATATTCAAATTTAAAATTAAATATATTATTATTTAGTTAATATATTCCGAATTTCACCATTTAAATATATCTTTTAAATAATTAACACTAACTATCTCATAATTACAAATTTGCCCAAGAAAACTATTTTCTTGCAAAGAAGTCATTTTTCAACTTTTGACATTTTTTCTCTATACAGTGTTTTATAGAGGCGACCTGGGGACGAAGAACCTATAATTCCAACCTCCAACAAATTTGATTTTTAATCAAACTCTGTAATCTAATAAATTTAATTTATTAATCTCAATATTATTTCCCTAAAAATATGATATTGCACTCTTGCAATTATAGAACATCTTTACTAAGCAATCTCTAGCAGTCCATTGACATTATCATTACATGCATTCAATCTTCCAGAAATTGATTCATAATTATAGCTAGTCAAAATTACAATTTTACCTCTCTAATTATATCTTTAACCTAAATACCATTAATTCACTAGTGAATGGTCAATTTATAACTTGATTATAAATATGAGGTCAAAACCATTCAGTTCCATGATTAACTCTTAAGGGAACTAATATACAACTTTCTATGAAGAAAGTTTAGATTCTATATCTGTGAATCATGTTTCCATCCAGTTATCCCAATGAATCTTCAAAACAAAAGTCTTTGGCATGTTTTACAAACAAATCGTGACGAGTGAATCAAAAGATCCAGTTGACATAAATAAGATATCATGATCACTCAGGATTCAGATTGATATGCATATGATCATCTATTGATATGAATTTAACATTTTATGGCAAACAGTATTTTTATATAGAATTAATTCATATCGGGTCCTGTCCTATATAATCAAATTATATAAAGTATCTACATTAAAATATTTATCTACATTAGTGATCAAAATCTAGATCACTTGCATTCATAATGCTACCGAACCGTACTAGCAACGATTAATTAAAGATTTGGTACTTTAGTATGTTGTGGACAATTTAATTCATTATCTATAATCTTATTTCTCTCATACCAATACAAGATTATAGTCATATAAATAAATTTGGAATTTGCTAATATTTATATATATTATTCAATAATAATACATTTATAACAATTATATAGAAAAATATCACTTTTATTAATTTCATGAACACAGTACTCATCACATATTTTCAGGGCATCATGCCCAACAAACTCCCATTTGACCTTAAAGTAAGTGAGGCATCTCCCTCATCCTTAAATTACGTACATGATCCTCAAAAGACTTCACTGGAAGTGTCTTGGTAAATAGATCCATAAGGTTTTGTTCCGACATTATCTTCATAACTGTCACATCACCTCGACATATTATCACTCTGATGAGATGATATTTTCTCTCTATGTGCTTGCCCCTTTTATGACTCCTCGATTCTTTTAAATTAGCCACTGCTCTACTGTTGTCACAGTATAGGACTAATGGTTTGTCCATATATGGAACAACTTCTAGATCAGTATAAAACTTCTTAAGCCAAACTCCATCTTTCACAGCTTCACAAGCCGCTAGATGTTCGAATTCCATGATAGAATCTATAATACTGGATTATTTGATACTTCTCCATATTCCAGCTCCTCCACCAAGTGTGAACTCTAATCTAGAAGTCAATTTTCGACTATCTTTATCTAATTGAAAATCAGAATCAGTGTATTCAGTGGGGTTCAAGTCTCCACCTGAATAAACAAGCATATAGTCTCTCATTCTCTAAAGATACTTGAGAATATGCTTTACCACTATCTAGTGTTCTAAACATGGATTTGATTGATAATGACTAACTATCCCAACTACATAATAAATGTCGTCTTGTACACAATATGGCATACATAAGACTGCCTACAGTTGAGGCATAGGGAATCCGTCTCATCTCTTCTTCTTCCTGAGGTGTCTTTGGGCACTGCTTTTTAGAAAAAGCTACTCCATGTTTGGTCGATAATTGACTTTTTTTGGAGTTTTTCATTGAGAATCGAGCCATCACATTATCTATATAAGAGGCTTGAGATAGTGCCAAAAGCTTGTTCTTCCTATCCCTTAGGATTTGGATGCCTAGAACATAGCTTGCTTTCTCCCAAATCTTTCATTTGAAATTGCTCGGTTAGCCATTTCTTCACGTTGGACAATATTTCAACGTCAGTCCCAATGAGTAAAATATCATGTACATAAAGAACTAAGAAGACCACCTTCTTATCTTTGATGTGTTTATAGACACATGGTTCATCAACATTTTGCTCAAAGCCATACGTCTTAATAGGCTCATCAAATCTTACGTTCCAAGACCTAGAGGCTTGCTTCAAGCCATAAATGGATCTAAGCATATTGTAAACTTTTTGCTCTTGGTTGCATCATATAAATGCTCTCTTTAAGATAGCCATTCAGGAAAGTTGTCTTGACACCCATTTTCCATATTTTGTAGTTTAAACTAGCGGTTATGAATAAAAGAATGCATATAGACTTTAGCATGGTTACGAGAGAAAAAGTCTCTTCATAGTCGAATTCTTACCTTTGGGTATAGTCCTTTGCTACAAGTCGTGCCTTGAAAGTCTCGACTTTCCCATCTACGCTTTTGTTCTTCTTGTAGATCCATTTACATCCAATGGGCCTGACATTTTCGACTGGATCTACAAGTTTCAAGATAGAATTGGAATGCATAGATTCCATTTCTTAGTTCATTCCATCTTGTCATTCATCCTTGTCAGTATCATCCATTGCCTTCTTAAGGTCAATGGATCATCTTGGTTTATGTTCAACACTTAAACATGTGCCTTGTGTTCGTAGCGAATGGGTTGTCTCACAATCATCCCACTATGATGAGCTACCAGGGTGTTTTGACTAGGCTCAATGGTCTCCTGATGTTATCGTTCATCAGGTGGTAATTGAGATGATCTGATCTGATCAAAATTCAATTCATCTAGTACTACCTTACTACGAGGTTTATAGTTTGTCGTATAGTCATGTTCAAGAAAGGTTGCATTTATTGATACAAACACCTTTTTCTTACTATGACTATAAAAGTAACCTCCCCTTGTCCCAGGAGCATAACCAACGAATATGAAAACTTCATATTGCAAGTCCAACTTCCTAATCTTTGATTTTAGCATGTGTGCTAGACACCCCCATATGCAAAAATGGCATAAACTAGGTTTAGTGCCATTTCATAACTCTAAAGGTGTCTTTTGTACAGACTGAGATGGAAATACATTCAAAATATATATCACGGTTTGAAGTGCATATCCCCAGAACATGAGTGGTAGGGATGAGTAGCTTAACATTGACCTAACCATATCCAATAAGGTTTTGTTTCTCATTTTTGCAACACGATTCTACTGTGGTCTTCCAGGTGCTGTGAGTTAAGATAGAATTCTATGCTCTCGTAAATGATCCTTGAACTAAAAATCAAGGTATTCACCTCCTCGACTGATTGAAGTGTTTTGAGTGATTTTCCTAATTACTTTTCAGCTTCTACTTGGAATTCTTTGAACTTTCCAAAAGTATTAGATTTCCTTTGCATTAGGTACATGTATCCTTATCTAGAATAATCATCAATGAAAGTGATGAAATATTTTTAACCACCTCTTTCTTGTACATTTATAGGACCGCAAATGTCGTTATGTACTAGATAGGATTCTCAAACAGGAAGGGTGTCAACTGGTAGCTCTCTTAAAGGACCATCCTTTACTAACCTGTTTATCCTATCAAGATTAATATGTCATAAACTAAGATGCCAAAGATACGTATCATCACTTTGAGAAACTTTTTTTCATTTGTTAGATCTAGGATTTGCTACTTTAAATAATTCTAAATTATTTAATGATCTTTTATTTGGTTTAAGCAGATAGAGTCCATTAGTTTGTTTTGCATGACAAATATCGAAACTTTTTTTAGAAATAATAATCTCATTATTACGAAAAGAAATATCAAAATTATGTTCATGCAACATAGGTAAAGAAATCAAATTTCTACAAAATCCAAGAATACAATAAACATTGTTCAAAATAAGGTAATTATTACTAAAGACTAAACGGACTGCTCCCACTACTTTGGTTGAAACGATCGCACTACTGCCAACTCTCATCGTCACCTCACCAACGACAAGCTCCCTCGAAGAACTAAGCATATGTAAAAAAGAATAAACATTATTAGTGGTTCTCAAATCTACTATCCAAGATAACAAATCATCTTCCACTAAACAGGCCTCTAAAATAAGTAAATCACATTTACCTTTCTTTTTGTCATTTAGCTCGGAGAGATACTTGTTATAGTTTCTCTTCCCTCATTTCTCTAAGTCTCCCACCTTTCTTAGGAGTTTTAGCTAACTCACAAATAGCTAACATATCATCTAGTCAATAAAAAAAGAAACAATTTTTCCTCCATCTATAAAAGGGGAAGCACCCGTTCATTTGGAAATATTCACTTTACTAGTTTGACTACTCTTTTCCTTTTCATACTTGTGGTCTATCATGGTTGCTTTGAGGCAGATTTTTCCGACCCATGGTTAGAACGATCATAACTTGAGTCGAGTGGTGACCAAGGCTTTAAGAAAGTTGATCGACTGCGAAGATGAAAACTTTGTGGAATTATTATGCCCGGGAAAGGGCATGGCCCACCCACCAAATAAATAATCAATGTCTTTTTTTATCATGCTTATTATAATTTTGAAAGATAATATTAAATGTTAACTTAATACACATCATGATAAAGTCCTAGATCTTTAATATGCACTTGATCCATGATGGTGATCATTCTAGTTGTGAATCAAGATGCTTAAAACATAAAGATTTGAACAGTTTATGGTCATATAATTATCAAGAAATTACATTGATAATTCGATAAGATTGTTACATGTGCTATCTTCTCAATTGTTAAGAATAGTCGATCTCATAATGATTGATATTGACATAATACCAGGATAATTATGCAGGTGGTTAGTGGGAGACTAAGGTCATAGAACATGATATTTGATAAAATCAATGGTATTTATATTTAGTTGCTACTAAGTTCCCTGAACTTGATATTAGATAAAAGCAATGGTATTTATATTTAGTTGCAACTAAGTTCACTAAACATGATATTAGATAACATCAATAGTATTTATATTAAACTGTTAATGATGGTTTATTTGGTGACTATATGTGTTAGCTGAGATTACTATGAAATCTTATACTTGAGGTTCTATACTCTGAGACTATCATAAAATATCTTAGCCAATGATCTTACCAGATAATGTTAGGAAATGTAGGCATGCAAATAAATGATAAACGCAACGGAAGTAATATTTGAAATTTATTATGATGACATCATAGCATGCATAGTTTCTATTCACATAAATCATACAATATTATATCATATATATAACTTTTACATAAAGTACAATAAATTATATCAAACTAAATCAAGGTTTAAGGGAAAAAAATACCACTTTTGATTTTATAAAACTCTTCTTGAATAAAGATGGGGAGGCCCCACGTGTTTGCCCTCTACCCTTATTCTACAAGATTCATTTTGCACGGTTAAATTTTTACTTAAAATCTCAACACATGAGATAATAAGTTCAAGGAAAAGTAAAGAGAAAATACTCTCTTTTTCTCTCTTATGATTTTTGGCAAAGAGCTTGTGAAAAGACATTTGAATTCGACTAAACCCTCTCTTGTATTTATAAGGAAAACCTAGGTTACAGTTTCCTAATCTAATTAGGACTTATAGTTTCCTTAAAAGTACAAAAGAGGTGAGATGGCTTAATACCCACTACATGGCCGATCACCCATGGGTCACACCCATAGATTATTTAATCAACTCCTTGATTAATTACACCAATAAAAATCTAATTAATAATTCGGCCCATTAACATTGTAATGTCCAATTATTATTATAATCTTTAGAACCATTTTATAATTATATAAAAGCTCCTATGTAACTTATTAATTTTCAATCAATACAATGCCACTCTTAGTTGTGCCAGCAGAGCTGCCTGACATTAAACTAAATAATTAACTTAATCATCTCATGATTAAATAATTTTAAACCTTAAAGTTAATATTGACTTCTAACAAAGTATCAAGACTACCCGAGAGATGAGAAGTATCATCTTCCGAAAAAACCTGTTGTGACTATATTATGCTTATAATAACATCCTTCTATCTTGCCAATATCTCAATTCGTCATAGGGCATAGTTTAACTGTTAAACGCTAATAAACAAATTATATAGACCATTATATTTATTGAAAATGACAATAAATTTACAGAAACTCCTTGCACACCATACTACTCTGCAGGGATTCCTTGTTTAATAAAATATATAATTCATAGTACCTTTTTCCAAAGACGGAAGACATGGATTCCCTCTTGACGATTCACAACCTTTACAATGAATTTTAGATTAATAATTCATTTAATCGACTATAGACACATAAAGGTTAGTGATTTAATAATCATGAGTTCATTTGTCTTTAAAGCATAAGATGCATGTGACTGCAATATTCCAACAATATTTGGCTATGGACGCATAGGAAATATAAGTTTGAGTAGTTGTTATATCATAACGAATGTTTTGGGTTAAGCTTAACTAGAAGATATGGTTACCTATGGACATGTGAGTCCATGTTCTTCTAGAAGCAAGTAAAGGAGTTACATGTGATGTAATTACGAATGTTGTTTCGCTATCTTACATGTTTATTTGGTTGGCTACGGACACGTGAGACCATAATATTCGATGTAGGGGTCCTTTACCCACTAGAAGAAAAGAGTTTTCCTGGTTCACATAGAAGGGTAATGTGGATTATTACAAAATAGTGGGAACTTAACTAAGATTAAAAAAGTTCTTAATTTTAGTAGTTAATATTATTAACAAAATTACCTATGTTAGTTACTGTTATTCTCTTATGAAAGCATGCAGTGACAAACAGTTCGTTGAGCTCAATTCTTGAACATATAAGTTAGTAGAGACTAATATCAAGATTCGAGAAAGATAGTTGAGAATTTGTTTCAGAGATGAACACCTTGCAAAAATGTCTAGAATTTAGGGGTCATGATCACTCTTTTAAGAAGAGTGAATGCCGATCAAAAGCCACTTGGGACAAAGTGCTGTTCCAAGATGACTAGCCACAATACATTATGCTCTTGTCTATATCAAAAGATTTCAAAGGCAATAAAAACATAAATATAATGATAATTAATATGAGAGGTATTACCTCAAGTGCATAATGTCGTATGAACATGACCGAAGACAAATTCGTTAGAGAACATATGCTAGAATGATTTGGTATATCAAAAAGGTTAGATAGTCTAAATTTTTTGAGATGAATCAAAACTAAGTAGTAACTTTGTATGATCAAAGATAAGTAAGGATGGAAAAGTTTTTCCATTGTTGTTTGACTTAGACATTGGAAAGCAGAATTATTAGACTTAGAGTCAGTCTATTTCGAAGAAGTATGATGATACTTCACTCATATTCATTATTAAGGGTAATCAATTTTCTAATGATTTTTCTACTTAGGTATTAGATACCATGTATAGATTTCATATTTGATATGAAAAAACTAAAAGAAAAAGGAAATTAAAAAAGGGGAGAGAGTCAAACTAAGAAAAAAAAAACAGTACAAGAGTTGTAAGGTTAATCGTAGGGACTTATGTTTTATCATTATCTTCCGTTCTAGACATGGTTCTAAATGGATACTTTAGTATATCTTGAACTTGAATGATAAGAATTGCCTTAAAATTGAACAAGTTAAGAAATAAAGGTTTGATAAGGATCAAACTTACCTTTGGCAATATTGATTGGGTTATACCAATTACACAAGAATACATAGGTTGCGTTAGACTGGATATTAGATTCATACGATTATGAATCGATGTCAACTTGCAAATCTTGTCGAATTGGAAATAATCAATTCTCCATTTAGTGGAATTGGAGAGAGATCGATCGTGTTATTGTGGCCTATTACATACTCATGTATTTAAGCCCATAGCCTCAATTCCTAGGGGCAGTTATTCTAAATTCATTATTATTTTTTAAAATCTCACTAGATTTAGATAAATTTATCTTGTGAAGTATAAATTCCAATCTTTTGAGAAATTCCAAGAATAAAGAAATGAATTAGAAAAAAAAAATCAAACAAAAGTATTATGATCCTTCGATGAGATTGAGGAGATGAATATTTGAGTCATAAGTTTACTAACTACCTTAAAGAGAATGTGATCCTCTCTCAATGAACTCCTCCTAGAACACTATAATTAATTGGTACTTCGAAACAAATGAATACGACTTTGTTAGACATGATCAGAAGTAATAAGCACTAAGTTTCCATTGTCATTCTAGGCCATGTCCTATAAAGCACGACATATGTGCTTAATAGAATTCGCTCCAGAATCCGCATCAACTACTCCATATGAGATATGGAAAGGCAAAATGACATCATTGCACCATATTAGATATGGAGATGTTCACTTCATGCCAAAAAAGGATATGGAAAGGTTAGGAGTAAAATCTAATAGATGTTATTTTGTGGGATACCCTAAAGAGATATTAGGATACTAATTTTATAGAATCTCGTCGAGCTCAAAGTATTGGTAGCTAAATATGCTACCTTCTTAGAGAGACTGTTACTTTAGAAAATGATAGTGGCAGTAAAAAAATACTTGAAATAGTCCAAGACCCAGAAAATTAACAATCAAATTAAGAATCTTAATTCACCAAATGCTCACTTTTGAGGAACTATGATTCCTTAATGTATACTACCACTCTGTAGATCTGGGAGAGTATCTAATGAGCCTGAACGGTATAGATTTTGTATAGAAAATCTTAGTAATGGTTCGGTCATAAATGATGACCTTACGAGATATTATGAGGCCATGTAGAGCCCATATTCTGAGATATGGCTTAGAGCCATAAAAATCTAAATGGATTTTGTATATTCCAACCGAGTATTGAGATTTGAGGTTGCACCGAAAGAAAATGTTCTAATCAGACGCAAATGTGTCTTTAAGAGAAAGATTGGGGCACATAGCAATATCAAGATCATTAACTCTCGATAATTGGATAGGTAATGAGAATGAATCGATTAAAAGAGACTTTCTAGCCTATTATGACTGTTACCGTATTCATTTGGATAGTGCTTGCCATTACAGCATATCATGATCATGAGATCTAGTAAATAGATGTGAGAATCACTTCCCTAAATGAAAATTGGGAAGAAAATGTGTATGAGATATAGCATGAAAGTTTCGCATAAAATGTACAAAGTAGTTGTGTAAGCTGCTTGGATCAATCTATGGATTTAATCAAGCTTCTCATAATTGAAAATCCATTTTGTCTAAATAATCAAATCATTTAATTTAAGGATGACCTATCTGTGTGTACAAAAGGGATAGTTTCTCTATAAATTAAATGGGTAAAAACATGTTTTAACCTAGGCATATAGATCTATAGAGATAGATCCAAAAGAAATGCTAGGCTTAACTCATTCACGTACATAAGCAAAGTATCAAAGGGGTAAAGTGTGTAAGATTCTAGGAAATGACTATTTGCCAAAATACCATGGAATCTTACTCTCTAGAGGATATCGCCTAAGACATAAGTCGAGAAAGAATGCATGAATTGAATAACCTATGTTTGCATATAGGTTATATCATGTATCCCATGTTGTGTACAAAACTCGATGTCGCCCAATGCTTTAAGTGTTACGAGCATGAGTAAAATGCAGTCTGGATGAACATCATTAAAATGCTATCGAAGAACATTATTATGTTCTTGAGAAGAATGAATGATATGTTCTTTATTTATGGAGATTTTGAATTGAAATTAAGGTTTTCATGGACTATAATTTTCAATCGGACATAGTTGATGGTAAATCCATATCATGTATTGTTTAATGCTATTGTTGAGTTAGTTGGTTGGAAGAGTTCCAATAAAGAAATGACAGAGAATATAATTAACAAAAATGAATACATTATTGCTTGTAAAGCAAAATAAGTGTATTGGATGAAAAGGTTCACAACTCAACTTATAAATGTTCCTAGCATAATTAGTCACATGGTAATGTACTGCATTCACAATCATGCATAGCGAAAGCAAAGGAACCGAGGTTTCATTAGATATCCAAAACACATATTACTTCCTCATCACTGAGTGATAGTCGGATATGTTCACGTAAACATAAGAGAGTAGACATAAATTATAACATAGTGGATCCACACACTAAGACACTTTTCAAACGAAAGTTTAATCGCTATCCTGACAATATGAGAATAAGATTTAGAAGCAATTAACTTTAATATAAGTGGGAGACTGAAAGTATAATGCCCATCAAGCCAATCAGGTCTGACCCGATAGAGTCATTTACTTATGTGAATCATTCTTTATCTATATAAGTTATCAACGAAATGAATACTTTGTATTTAAATAAGCATTTAGTCTATCATACTAATTGTCATTATGTTGGAATTGACATTGTATGCATATAGTTTATATATCATACGTGATAGATTCCCGAATCTTAGATATGCACTTGGAACCATGATATCGATCAAGCTTGGTGAGATCCAAGTAGCTTAACATCTAAGATCCAAACTGTTCATAGTCATAGAATTATCATGATGAGGTAATGACAATCTTAAAAGACTATTACATGTGCTATCTTCTTTGAGAGAAGAATTTCATAATAATCGATATTGGTGAATATCAGGATAAGTATATAGGTGATTAATAAAGACTTGATCATTGAACGTAATCACTAGATAAGTCTTAGTGGTAATAATATTGACTATTTGTGAAACTTGTCAAGTGACTATTGTACTTGCGATGCTCAGACTTGAGATCACCACAGTAATGATATTTAGAATATCTTGCTTTGATATTACTGAATGTGACTCTATTTAAAAGTTACTAATAAGGTGAACCATTGGGCATGTGTTCTTGTATGGGTTATCTATAGAGTGATAAGATGGGATCCGTCACCTCTATATTAAAGGAAAAGTTATATGAGTAATGTATCTTATGCAACGTATAAATCATGGTATGAAAATAATTTCTATAAATTCATTGTCTAAGTTGCATAAGAACTCACATGATTTATATGGTCAGTCTAGTAGGGTTTAACAGTTAGATCATGCCCTAGGACTGATCGAGACTATGGCACAGATGGAAGGATCAGTCAGGTATGGTAATAATCACCACAAGTTCTTGTGAGGTTCCCTATGCGAGAGCACCGAGGTTTATCCATAGGTAGGAGATCCCACCTTGAGGAAGTTGATGCAACGTCTCATCTGAAGACATTACCATACTTCCATGGATACGGCTGAGGAACCAAACCCCCCACAGATATTGAGGGACACCAGGCTCCTCGTAAAAGGAACTGAGGTGCTGACGGGACAAGCGAAATTCGTCTAAGAGTTGACTAAAAGATCGAAGGAGCTAGAAGCGACAGTAAAGGGAATAATGATGTGTATGGATGAACCGGAGAGCCCGTTTATTAAATGAGTGCAAAATGCTCAATACCCGAAGAAGGTTAGGGCCCCATCCCTAGGGTAAAATGGAACAAAAGATCTTAAGAACCCCGTCAATTCCTATAAGTCGTGGATGAGGATGAATGGTATGTCTGATGAACTGATGTGTCAATGTTTTCAAATCACATTGACAGACTCATCCAGTGACTAGTACAAATCCCTTACGTCGGGCTCTATTGACTCGTTTAACGAGCTGAAGAAGTTGTTCGTGTCAAACTCTTAGGGAGCATCTAACACGCGACTCTCCCTCATGAGCCTTTATACCATAAGCAGAACCTTAGGGAATCCTTACTGGATTATGTAAAATGATTTATCCAAGCTTCAAAGAAGGTAGATCGACCATTGGATATTGGGGTTTTGCATGCCTTCTTGGGTGGCACCATAGACAAAAAGCTTAGCCACTTAGAAACTAAGCATTTCAGTTCCTATGCTGAGGTCATCCTAGTAGCAAAAAGAATAGGGGTGGCCGACGAGATTCTTGTAACACAGTTAAGGAGTCAAGGAGAAAGGGGAGAGAACATCGGGGGATATGAATGGAAGACGAAGAGGGATGACCCGAGAGGGAAGGTTGAATGGAGAGAGGATAAGAAGAGGAGGAAGGATGAAAGGAAAAGCCCAGAAAAGAAAAAGCCTGGAAAAGAAAAGGGCAACCGCATTCTTCAGGGATACCTTCACCTCATTTGTAGTGGGTATTCATGTGATCTATAACCGCTTCAAAAACCATAACCTGTTAAAAGCCTTTAAGCCACTCAAAAGTACACTGGCTCGATGAGACCAAAGGCTAGTATCATGGCCACAAAACAGAGGACTGTTTGCACTTAAAGAGGGAAATTGAAAGGTTGATCCATGAAGGGTGCTTGGGGGAGTTTTTGAATAAAGAAGGAAGGGGAAACTCGAAAGGGGGAAGAAGGGGTGATAGGAGAGAAAGCAAGGATGAGGATTAGTAAGGAAATGGCCTCAGACACCTTGGGCATCAAAATGTAGCGGGGGAAATTTAGGTCATTGTTGGAGGACTTGAAGGGGGGAGACTCGGGTAGGCAAAGAAGTAAATGGATGAGGAGCCTCACACAAGCTAAGGTGTTCTTCTTTTCGGTGACTCTTCAAAAGACAGAATCGGCAGACATCACCTTCAATCACCTAGACGAGAAGGGTGTCGTATACCCCCACAATGATGCCCTTGTCATCTCAGCTAATGTCTCAACTACTCTGATACATCGAGTGCTGTCGACTCGAGGAGTACAGTGGATGTTTTATCCTTATCGACCTTCAAGAAGATGGGCATTATCAATGCGAATTTGAAGCATGTTAGTACTTCGCTAACTGACTTCTCGGAGAAGTCTTTATATCTAGAGGGAATGATAAGCTTGCCGATGAGTTTAGGTGAGTAGTCTCGAAAGTCTATGGTCATGGTAAACTTCATGATCATCAACTTCCTGTTCGAGTACAATAATATTTTGGGGCATCCCTCTATCAACTCCATAGGAGCTATCATCTCGGCCAAACACCTAGCGATGAAATTTTCCACTGAGGGCGGAGTGGGAATTGTAAAGGGAAACCAGGAAAGCTCAAAAAGGTGCTATCTGACATCGCTCAGAGAAGGTGGAGTCAGCCTAGCCATAGAGGTCCATGTCGTTGATAGTGAACAACCGTTTGATGAGGAGAAATTTAAAAAGGCTTGTGATGAGGTGAAGAGGGACAAAGAAAGAGGAAGGAAGTTGAGGGTCTCCTCAGCAGAGGCTCTTCAGCTCAGAAGTTTCCTAGGTAAATACATCGACATCAGTCTCGGTTAGCCCATATATCTCCCTTTGACATTGTTCATCACCTTACTGGTGTAGTATACTGATATCTATTTCCCTTCTCAGTCCTTTACCAATACTGAGCTTACTGCAACTATACTGACTATAATATAAACACTCAAATATTCCCCAGCCTTTGGCTTGTTCACCCTAGGGATAGACGCTAAGTATTTTGTAAGTTCTTCAAATGCCTTATCACAATCTTCTATAAGAACCCAATTTAGGAGAAAAAAAATGGGGTTGAAAAGTTAAAGGGTGAAAATTATAATAACAAAATTTTAGGGGCCAAAACAATAAATTTTGAAATTTATAATGCTTTTACCTACTTGCTCCTACGAAAAACCAAAGAAGAAAAAAAAAAGGGATTTTACTCCTTCTCTCGCTCTCTCTCCCTACCTTCTGCAATTTCAATTTTCGTGGCTAAGATCTTCAAATCATGGTGGCTTCTTCAAATTCTACTCGTACTTAGCTTGAATCCCTCCTCCATTTCAAAAAAATCGGATCATTCCTCCTCTATTGCAGAATCTGAAGTAAGAACCCTAAATCCCCAAAACTTTCGATTTCTCTTTTTGGCTTGGATGTTAGAAATTCTAGTGTGGTGATAGTTTGATATTGATAGAATAAGGATGAATTTGAGTTGTTAAATCAAAGTAAGTCAGAAACTCTAAATCCTCAAATTATTGATTTGTTCTTCTTGGCCTATATAATGGTGTTTCTTATAGTTTAATAACTTGATTTATATGGATTAATATTTAATTCGAGTTGGTGGAATCAAATTGAGATAATTTGGAAATTTTGAAGAATTGGGTATGTTAATATGAGTTGAAGGAAATGAAGAAAGAGATGGTTTTGTATATGGGTTGCTGGTAAATGAAAGAAATTATAGTAAAATTGAAGTAATGTTAGATTAGTAGAGTATTAGTACATAAAAAAATATAATTGGGATAATTAGGACTTATGAAGAATTATGTCGATATTGGTCAAACTATTACCAGAATTTGACTATAGAGTTAGCAAGCTATTTTATTGGATTATAGTTTTGTGGAACTAAACAGAATGTGTAACAGGTTGTGTTTTACAATTGAAGTTATGAATATGATAGGTTTTGTTATTTAGTCCTATAGTTTTACAATCGGAACTATAATTATAAATTCTTTGTTCTTTGGAAATAGGTTCGTCGAGGACCCCTCCGCCAGAGTCTGGTTGAGTCACTTTTTTTTTATAATTTTGACGTATCCCATAGTGAGTAAATATTACATGATTATGTAAAAGTATTTTAAATCTTCATGCATGATGATTGGTTTTATGGAATTTATGTTATTGGATTTGGTTGGCTAAGATTTGTTTAAATAAACTATATTTCACTTGATTTCCTTTATTGTTATTTATTGCATGAAAAACTTGGTTTCAAAGGTTATTTGAGCGGGACAAGCATATAAGAAACTAAGTGCGTATTGGTTGTAAATCATAATCATATTTCATGGCATATACATGAACTTTTAATACAGGTATGAATGAGTCAAATGGGTGATGATGGATATGTTTGTGCTTATGGAAATGAATGTGACATGAATGTGTGTATTGTCTGATTGTTTGAAAGTCGTTAGAATAATTGTTGCTATCAGCAGTGTTAATAGCCTTGGTGCATCTCGATCTGTTATATATATGACGTGTGCGGAGTCACACGGGTATAGTATTATTATAGCCGTATATGACAGGATAATATATAACTCTGACGACAAATGTTGATGATGTGATTGCTCGGGTGGTTATGGTCTGAATCCGTTATGGCTTATCATTGGTTGATATTTCGATATATGTGTTGAAATTTGGTTTTGGTATGATAGTTGATGGCATTGAATTGTAGACATTAATGTAAATTTTCTTATTGTGAAGTTGGCATATGAGGTTGGGATTTTGATGATTATTCATTTTATGGCCATACATATTTTTTTTTAAGAGTAACATTGTCCTGAAAATATAAGTATTTAATAGTTATTCACTAAGTTTTGACTCACTTCTTTCTCGTCAAATTTTTTCCTTCTCGAGATAGTTGATCGTGCTTGGTTAGCATTTGGGATACCTCGTCGAGAGTTGGCACGTTCTTTTGTCGACCACTTCTAGTCAGGTTGTTAGGAACTTCTTTTGATTCTTTTGTAGTCCACTTTTGAAATGTAAATACGGTCTATGTGGACTAATAGGTCGCTCTGTTAAACATATTTAACTTGTATAGGGATCTTAATAATTAATTGAAAGTATTCCATCTTATTTATTCTTGATTCTTATTATATATATATATATATATATATATATATATATATATATATATGTGTGTGTGTTGTTAAGTTCACAGGGTTACACTAGAAGGCTTGCGTAGTTAGGAGATTTATCTATAGGGCCACATGTCGGTCACATTAGCTTTGGGTTGTGACATCTTTAGTCTATCCCTTTGTGTGGGAGCACTTCAGCAATTTAAAGAATGTGAGGCAATTGTCCGCTGAGTGACTCATCAAAGGGCAAAGTGCAGCTACTCTGCCCTTTAGGGCTTATATTTCCTTATTCATTTCTGGCCTGTACCTTCTCAGGATTAGCCTCAATCTCCCTTTGTTGCATAAAATACCTTAGGAATTTGTCTAAATGCCTCTTTCAAGTGTCTGTAGTGGTCCTTCTTCATTACGCTTTTTACTAAAATGTCATCCACATACACCTTCATCGTCTTCCCCAGTTATTTTCGGAACATGCCGTTCACCAGCCTCTAGAAAGTCGCCCCATCATTTTTCAGTGCGAAAGGCTTCACATTATAGCCATTTCATGAATCACTCAGCTGACAAGTGCCTCTCATTCTTTAAATAGCTGAAGTGCTCTGAAACAAAGGGATGGAGTGAAGACTGTGATAGGACATTCTAAGAACTTAAAAAATACTTGGAGTCCATCCTTAGGTTGAACAAGCCAAAGGCCGGGTAAGATTTGAATCTTTATATTGCAGTTAGTATAGTTACGGTCAGCTCAATATTGGTAAAGGAGGAAGAAGAGAAATAGATTCTAGTGTACTACACCAGTAAGGTGATAAGTGATGCCAAAGGGAGATATCCTCATGCTGACAAGGCTACTTTCGCTCTACTGATAGTAGTGAGGAAGTTAAGGCCATATTTCCAGGCCCATCCCATCGTGGTGGTGACTGACCTTCTGCTAAGGTAGATCTTTCAAAATCCTGACACGTTAGGGAGGCTGTTGAAGTGGTCTATAGAGCTAAGAGAGTTTGACATATCTTATAGACCTAGGACCGTGATTAAAGCATATGCCTTAACAGACTTCATCTCAGAATTCTATAATGAAGGCGTTGCGAATATAAAGAAGGTGGGAGAGACGAGTATCATTGGTGAAGAGGAGCTTCGCCCACCCTTTTGGACACTACAAGTAGATGAAGCGGTGAATAAGGAAGGCTATGGGGCTGGGTTGATCCTTGTTTCCCCATAGGGTAGAATAATTAAATATACTCTCAGATTCCACTTTAGAGCAAATAATGAGGCAGAGACGAGGCACTTTTGGCAGGAATGAGGCTTGCCCAAGAAATGGGGGCTGAGCATATCAGGATATCTAGTGACTTTCATGTAGTGGTTTCACAGGTACGAGATGAAGCCGAATAAAAAATTGCTGAGGCTATGTTGAAAATGTGTGACAAGTATAAAATAATGCATGGCCTAAGGGGTGCCAACGCTGAGGCCGATGCCTTGGAAAAATTGGCAACTCTAACGCAAGTTGACTTGTCTGATGAAGCCTTGAGGAGATACCTAGATGTCCCAACCATTCTCGTGGAAACTATCGTGATGACACTAGAGGATGAGGGGTAGATTGGGGTTATAAAGAAGTACTTCGTAAGTGGAGAGCTGCCCTCATCAAGGAAAGAAATGAGAAGGATCAGGTCTCATGCTTCTAAATGCGTCATGATGGGGGATATGCTATTTCGAAATGGGTATTTGCAGCCAATGATGAGGTGTGTCTCAAAAAATGAAAAGGAGTTATTGCTTAGGAAAAATCATGAGGGAGTGTGTCGAAGTCACTCGAGGTACACAACGATACTGAAGCTAATGATGTAGGGGTACTTATGATCCACAATGAGGACGGATGCCAGGTATCACAACAAGTGATATAGGGACTATAACATTCACGTCATTATCCCCATTAAACTCCTTGTGGAGTTAACCTCAATCAGCAGCCCTTGGCCCTTTGTAAGGTGGAAAATGGATTTCATCGGACCTTTGACGCAGGGTATAGTAGCCATTGACTACTTCATAAAGTGGATTGAAGTCGAACCCTTGACAGAGATCACTGAGGCAGCGACCACTAAGTTCATGTGGAAAAATATTGTATGCATATTCGGTGTGCTTCAGCATCATCATAGATAATTGGAGAAAATTCGACAATGCTAAATTTAGAAAGTTCTGAGTCAATATGAAAATCACGCATTTCACTTCCTCTCCCTATCATCCTAAAGCCAACGGTCAGGTTGAGGCAGCTAATAAAGTTATTAAGAATTTGCTAAAAAAGAGGTTGGCGGAGAGAGGAAGAAGCTGGGCTAATGAGTTTCCTTCAGTACATTGGGCTATTTACACCACTCCTCGAGTGCGATAGGGGGAACCCCTTTCAGCCTTTCCTTCGAAGCCGAAGCATTGGTACTATTAGAGATAATCATGCCTTCATATAGAAGGTTGTTGTTCATCGAGGAAGAAAATAATGTAGCTCTGGAAGAATCCCTTAACTTGCATCAGGAAACAAGGGAAGACGCTCAGATAAGAGAAGAGGCGCTAAAGAGGAGGATTGTGCGTCATTACAATAAGAGAGTAAATCCTCAACCGATCCATGTAGGTGACCTGGTGTTGAGAAGGATTATTAACCCTTTCTATAAAGGCCATTTAAAGCCAAACAGGGAAACACCCTATAGGGTTGTACATGAACTCAGGCCAAGAACATACAGACTACAAAATCAAGTGAGGAAAGAGCTCGCACATCCATGGAACTCAGAAAACCTCAAGGTCTACCTTAAAGGAGGTGTGAAAGAGGGTGATGACTAGTGTAATGCTTGTATTACTGATCTTATTTGTTCAATTGAAAGGCGCTCAAATTGCTCGCTAAATGAATGAAATTAAAATATGTTTGTTATCCTCTATAACTGAAAGCACCATAATTTGGAGCATTTATTTGGCACCCAGAGAAATGAAGAACTGATCACCCGATAGGTGCTCAGCATCTTGGAGTGCTTATTTGGCACCCAATGTAAAAAAGAACTGAGCACCCGATAATGGCTCAGCATCCAATAACTTGGAGTGCTTATTTGGCACTCAAGGTAAAAAAAACTAAGCGCCTGATATGAGCTCAACATTCAACAACTTGAAGTATTTATTTAGCACTCAATGTAAAGCAGATCTGAGCACCCGATAGGAGCTCAGCATCCAATAACTTGGAGTGGTTATTTAGCACCCAAGGTAAAGTAGGTTTGAGCACTTGATATGAGCTCAACATCCAACAACTTAAAGTACCTATTTGGCGCCCAATGTAATGCAGATCTGAGAACCCGATAGAGGCTCAACATCCAACAGTTGGGAGCACTTATTTGGATCCAAAGGTAAAAAAGATCTGAGCACCCGATAGGCGCTCAATATCCAATAACTTGAAGCGCTTATTTGGCGCTCAAGATAAAGAAAAAATGAGCAACCAACTAGTCTCAGCATAATAACATGAAGTGCTTAGGTAGCACTTGTGATAAAGAAGACCTAAGCATCTAACAGGAGCTCAACATACAATAAACTTGTGGCCCAATACTTGAGTCAATTTTATTCGACAAACTTTATCTCTATGTGTTCAATTTTTCAAAAAAGGAGGAGATGAAGAAGATAAAGTATTTAAAATCCAAGTACTTCCTAACAAAACCAGGTAAAGAAAGGATTTCATTGATTGAGAAAAGTACATTACAAAAAAAGAAAAAAAAAGAAAAAAAAAATACAAGGGTCTATAGACCAATTGCGGGTCAACTGCTCTTGGACCTCTTAAAGCATGACCACATCAATTTTTCTGAGGTCGACCTCCTCATGATACTTTTTGATGAGCTAATTTTCTCATAATTTAGCTCCTTCACTTGCTGGACTGAGGAGAGGGTACTCTGCCTTAATTTTTCGTTTTCAGACCACAAGCGTCCAACATTCTCCTGTTGGAAGGTCTGAATTGAAGTGTCGATGATCGTTAAAGCGATTTGGCACTGTGGGAAAAATAAATATGTTAAGAAATATAACGGTAAGTAAAATTTAACGTTGAGGGGGAAATAGAGAACTTATAGTGGAGAGGCAGGCGCTCAAGATCCCCTGAACTTTAGGAAGAGGAAGCCCCTATGCAGAGATTCTTCGGCTCTAGAAGAAGGTCTGAGGTCTCCCTTAGATATTCTCTTATGGAGCACTCGCTGATCCGCGGCTCCAAATGAAGACATAACTCGAAATATTGAGTTAAGAAGGCCAGGATTGATGTACATCATGAGAGAGGCGAAGGTAGAGAAGGAGCTACACTATGGGGTGGATTAGTCGAAGGAATGGGAGTGACCCGAATTGGGGCAGCAAGTGACGGGAGAGAGGAACTAGATATGTCCACTCTCATTTCTGCATGAGGTAGTGATGCCTCAATCCTGAGCCTCTTGCTCTAACCTGGTGAGTTTAGAGGAGTTCCTTAGCGCTTCTTGGATTGCTTTGCGACATCCTTGGCTTCTCTCCTCTTCTGCCGCTCTTGGTACTTTTGGTCAATCAGAGCGGGGACCTCAACCTTGGAGATATTCTCTATAAGAAGCCAAAGTGTTAGAAAGTGCACGTTCAATGAAATACTTGGAATACATAACTTAGAAAAAAAGGTTACCTTGAGGGAGAGCCCTCGATTCAGTTTAAGGGATGGTGTGGAGGGTCAGCATAGATTAGGCCATAGTTTGCAGTCGATCACTATCAGAACTACCCTAAAATTCCTATCATCTTTAGTCATACTCAGTGCCAAGGCCAATTTTCAATCGAAACATATTTTTCAAAGGAAAATAAAAGCGGGGACAGATTCATGCAAAGAACATTTAAAGAAAATGAAGAATAGTTGAAGAAAACATGAAAATGTGCAGAGAATGAAGAATATGCAGAAGGAAGGGGAACTTACTTGCTCTATCAGACATGGCTGCTTAAGTAGTTTATGTAGACAGTAGTACGCGGTGGTTTGAGCGGCGGTGAGTAGCATCAGGTTTCATAAAGAATAGAGAGAGTAGAAGAGAGTGCTAAATTTATGGGGGGGATGGAAGTTTGAAGTGGTAGAAATTTATGGGGGAGATGGAAGGTTGAAGTGGTAGAAATGGTGAGAGAACGTTTATAAAAGAGAAGGAGAAGAAGGAAGGGGAGGAGACATGATAGTTACGTGTGAGAGCTGGCATGTGACACACATTATAGCCTTAGAGGTCATCATAGACTACGAAAAGTGTGAATTGAGGTGCATTTAAGATGCTGGCATGCGTCCTTTCACATTCCTCAGTATGAATGGGGGTCGGTAGAAAGCGCAAGAGCTTGTCAGCCGAAATAGAGGTCAGAGTGCCACGTAACACATACAAAATAAGGTTGCATGCCAAAGAGCTAACTGTTAGGCCATATTCCAGGATAGCCTCAGCCGAGTAGCCTCGAAAACCAAGGCTAAGCAGGGTCAACAGAGCCTATGAAATAGAGTGCTGAGGGGAGATGATAATTGAGATTGAGGTCTATGAAGACCGAGGTGGTATCAGTCAACCTAGTAATAGTTGAGCGGGATGAGAAGACTCCAAACGATGCTAAGGCTGAGCAAGGTATTTCCTCGCTTAGCTTAGACATGGGCATGGGAACACCAAACAAGTGGTTAAATGAAAAGTAACTGATACTCGAGTAGAGATCATGTCCCTAACGTGTCAAATAAGGGTGGCGTTGCTACGCGTTGAGGTGCTCCGGAGGTGTCAGACTAAGGCAGTGCCTTTGTATATAGAGAGACATATGAGTGGGGAGCAAATCCCTACTGTGTCAGACTGCGGAGGCCCTGACACCCATCATGGAGCAGAAAATTATCAGAAAACTGAGCAATGAGAGTGCGACACGTGTAAAGTTGTCTGATGCCTCCCAGCCCAAAGAAGGTATAAAAGCCAAATGACTTAACGGTAGGAGGTAATGCAAATTTCTGAAGAGAATAGCAAATATACACAAATACTTTCCACTTATCCCTTTAGAAAACTAACTAGAGCGTTGGAGCGGGGTTGGCCGACCACCACCTCGGCCGTAGTTTGCTGTTGAGTGCAGGTAGTGATCTTCGGTCACACTGTGGACAGCGAGCCCTTCATAGTGGACGGAAATCAACGTCAACAAGAACCTTATGGTTCTCACTTAACTTTTAGCTAGCCACACAAGAGAGAGAGAGAGAATGGGATTCATCTTTCTCCCCTCACCTTTTCCCTTTTCAAAGTTCAGATCTCATGAGTTGAGATGCAAACTAGAACTAGCCTAAGAGTTGTTGTTCGTGTGGATACTAGTGGAGGCTAGGTGACAGCTCAGAACAACCACAAGTGGTAGCAGTGGCGGCAGTTTCCAACGAGGGTGTGGTGGCCAATCAAGGCCATTGGAAGAGAAAACGTACTCGGTATAACTCTTCCCACTTTCTCTCATCTTCTCTTTCTAGTTTATTTATTGGATTAGAAAGTGACTGGTATTTCCAATTTCAAGAAAAGTTCTTCAAAATGCATAATATGTGATCTTGAGATATTCGGCATAGTCGGCTATCCATAAACTATTTTGCAATAATAGCATTTTACTCCAAATAGGCAAAAACTCACCTATTTACAAGACCACCCATCTTATGATAAAAATGGTTAGACGAGGGATGAATTGCTTGGAGGCAAGAGTTACACAATTAGATAAATGTGTCGGGAAATTGAAGGACGAAGTCAGTGACACTAGGAGTGATATGTGTGACTTGGGTGATAATTTTGCGGCTGTCCCGGGTTCATTGAGGGAAATCACCGAAGGCCTGAACATACTTATTCGTCCGGTTAACAGTGCCCCTTCTTATAGTGGATATGCGGGACAAAGATGATCGAAAGAAGGTACGTTCGATTATTGTTTTTTGGTGCACTATGTTTTTTCTTTACTTTACTTAAACTGTACTAGATTAGTTTTTTCTAGTTGTTATTACCATCATCTTTTATTGTTCAGCAGCGCAATTACGTTTATATTATTTTATATTCTTTTATTCTTTTATTTCTAATGAAAAATCTGTTGCTGTGACTAAGTTGGTGGATTGGATTAGAATTGTTGTAATGGATGCTTCTTCCTGTCTCTTATTTTGTGGTGATGTTTCTCAACTATTGATGCTGGAAATTAGTTTGCTTCTTTTGGATATCTTATGTTGGTTTGATATCTTATGTTGGATATCTTATGTATGTTGTACCTCTTGGACAGTTTGATGTGCATATTGCATATTGTTAGTAGTGGTTATACCAGTTGACGGAGTTGGTTTATCTATACTTCATTGTACCTGGAACAGGCTTAAAATACATTTGGTTGATGAAAAGTGGTGGAACCAGGCCGCGCTGGCTGGCTTCTAGAGAAAAAAAAAAAAGGTTTTGCAACTTTTATGTTCGGCAGCCATCGAAGGAGCCGAAGGTTGAAGGAGGAATAGAAGTCACGTGTGAAATGTAAATAAGTCCGTACAAAATTATTATCATTTGATTTAAGAACAATACAAAATAGCTAAGTAAGACATAATATAATTACATTTACGTTAACACTCATCACTCCATGGCTTATGACCCACTCCCACTTGTCCTTGGGTACATTATTTTAAAAATATATAATAAATATAATTTTATTAAATAAATGAAAGTGATGTTTTTAATATAATTATTTAAATATATAATTATTGAATAATATGTATAAATATTAAAAAAATTAAATTTATTTATATAATTATAATATTATATTAATATCGTATGATTAAGATTATAAATAATAAATTAAATTATCTATAATAGATCAAAATATATAATTTTTAATTAATAGTTGCTAGTATTATCAACTAACATTATAAATACAACTACTCTAGATCAGGATTACTGATATAGATAGAAATCTTAGTGGAAATGTCTTATAATTGAATTACATATGATATGACTCGATATAAATTAATTAATTATCAATGTACCGTATGCCATATAGAATTTTATTCATATCAATAGACGATCTTATACAGATTAATCTGAATTATGAGTAGTCATGAACTCCTATTTACGTCAATTAGATCTTTCTCTTCATTCGTCACGATTTGTTTGTAAAATAAGTTAAAGATTTTTGTTTTGGAGATTCATTAGGATAAGCGGCTAAGAACATAATTTACATATATGAAATCCAAATCTTTCATTAGTGGATTAATGATATTTAAGTATTATTTTGGAAATAAAAAATAAATAAGAATGTATATATAAATAATAAACTATATAACATATATATATAAATAATAAACTATATAACATATATATATATTATACTTTTTTATTAATTTTATATGATCGAGTTTGGCCAATTTTTTTTAAATTAAATTTTCGGCCAAATTTTTCGGTGGACTAAACTAGCAGTCAATCTAATACACATTAAACTTATGGGCTTTGAATGATAGGTTTGATTTTCAATGGATAAATCAGATGACCGGTCTTTTGCACGTTCCTAAATTCCTCAAAAGAAATAGGTCACACTATGTTTTTAATAATTATAAAATACTCGGGCATCAACCGTATGAGCAATATATCAAGCCTAAGTAAGGTGGTCATCGTTATATACTTTATTTATAAGTTATATGTTTTTGTACAATTACAATATTTACTTGTACCATGTTTCTATGTTAACACCCTTACCATGAATAGTAATTTATTACTCTATAAAGCATGTTTCTTTAGACAAGCTAATGTCTCATTCCTCTTGTGTTTTTCCCACCATTATGGACATAATTTTCAATTCATCTTTGCAATAACAGGACTGTTTTGCTTGTGCCATAACATCGAACTGAATTATCCACCTGGTGTCAAGAGATAATGCAAGTGTGTCATAATATTATCTAGAGCTAGAAAGTATTGGCTAATAAATGTAAATGTAAATGTAAACTGTGTCATAGATTTGAAAAATGTTCGTATGAGGGTAAACACACTGATCAATAAAATTAAGGATCTATTAGTCTTAGCACCTAAAATGAAAAAGTAATTTTTAATGATACTAAGCTAATGTAATTAAAAACAAATATGGACAAAGTTACCATTTCAAAAGCTGATAAGTGTGGTAGGTAAGTTGTTTTAATGTCACTTAAATATTAAGTGAAAAGATAAGTTTATCCTCATCAATACCAAGCTAATCAATGGCAAGTTTTTGCCATAGAAATTGTGTTTCTTCCATTGGAGGCAATTTACTTTCACTTTTTCATCATTTCTCATTCATATCAATCATAAACTTCGAATAAATCCGTGTTTGAGGTTCATAATCGAAGGTGGAAAGCTTCAAGATAGAAAAAGTTTTGGATTTATGATACGGTTCATACCCACGTTTTTTTAATTTTTTATGAAAATATGATGGGTAATCATTTATTTTTGGGGTCGTTCCAATCAAATAGTGATTACAATAAATATTTCGAGTTGTTCTACAAGTGCAAAAATGTAGAAATGCAAAAAAAAAAAAAAATATGAAAAATCTGAAAAATATGAAAAATCTAAAAAATATGAAAAATCTAAAAAAATAAAGTGGAGTTTGTATTTCCCAATTTCTCAATGTGTTCGTATAGAGAGAACATTGGGAAATTGGAAAAGAAAACAAAATTCAAAATTTTTCTAATTTCCCAATGTCTTAAGTAGCTAGAGTACATTGGGAAACAAAATAGAATTAAAATATTTCCCAATTTCCCAAAGTTTTAAATTAGATGACATCAATGTATCTCCTGTAGGTAGCACCGTGCTAAATATCTTGCCTGAAAACACAAATATTAGATGAGTAATATTTACATCACCAAAACTTTTCAAAATATTTATCCTAGCATATTTCCTGGCTATGTCTATAGGAAATATCTAGGATTTACATAGGATCTGATGAAACTACATCGAAAAAATTATATTATACACGTCTGGAGTTACACTCCAACGTTCATCACAAAAGAAATATGGTCCATAAAAACTAAGATCATCAATCATCTCTACTTATCCTCTCTGTATTTCTCGGTGTATACAACTTTGATTCTGAGGTGGTAATAGTCCTAGGATTGGTAAATGTTACTCATCTAATATATGTCTTTTCAAGCAATATTTGCACTGTGTTACCTACAGGAGATGCATTGATGTCATCTCACTTGCACGACGCTACCCACAGAAGATGAGTTGAAATTGAAGTACAGAAGCACGCTTTTGTTCACAACTACTCGGGATAGTAACTACGACATTTATCCACTAGCATGGGCTACAATTGATTTGGAGGATGAAGCATCATGGAAATTGTTCTTGAGTAAACTACATGATTTGGAGGATGCATTGGTTTTAGTTTTTGTATCGATTCGAGCGAAGAGTATAGAGAATGCAATACGAGATATTTATCCACATGCTAAACATGGTGCTTGCATGTGGATCAAGGTCAAGTTCAAGTGTGGTGGTATTCTAGATCTATTCCGCAAGGCGGCAAAAACGTACATGATTAGAGATTTTGAGACATACTTTAATGAGATTAGAGCCCAACATCCGGGTGTTACAACCTACCTAGAAATAGTTGAATTTCAATATTAGGTGAGAGCATATTTCACTAGTGACCGGTACAATATAATGATTAATAATATATCAGAGTCGCTTAACTCTTCATTGGTGGTTGCATGTGAGTATCCAATAATAGTGTTGCTCGATGAAATATGGAGTATCATGACAACTTGGTTCTACAACCACAAACACGAGGAAAATCTTACAAACACCCCACTTACTCTGGAGGTGGAAAATGAGTTAGTGAGAAGACATAATGAATCATTAAGGATGAAGGTATGTAGTGTGAACAATTCAAAGTATGAGGTCATTATCTCCTCAAATACTAATATGTTAGTAGATTTAAGTGAGAAGAGTTGCACATGCAGGATTTTTCAAGTAGATAAGCTCACACGAATTTATTCATTTGCAGTTCTGAGCTACATAGCCACAAATAACTGGGTGATACAATATCACACGTTATACTTAGAACACTAGACGACTGGGTAATGGAGGCAAGCATATGCGGAATCAATATATCATATACCATCAAAGAATGACTGGGATTTTCCACCAGAGGTTCAGGCAATCATTGTCGAGGCCCCTATAATTCGTAAACAAAATATGAGACCGAAGAAGATATGTATACCTTTAAGTGGTGAATTTCCATGAAAGAGGAATAAGTGGAGCAAATATGAGGTTTATGGACATAATAAGGCTATATGTCGAAACCTCATTCCTCTGCCTACCACAACACACTAACGCCCAATACCACCTTTTGATGATATGTAATTGAAAAATTATAGTTTTGTAGAAAGTTTAGAAGTTTTTTTTTTTTTTTTTTTGTGAAACAAAATTTTGTTTTTCCCAATACCACCTTTTGAAGATATGTAATGAAAGAAATAGTACTGATATTGTCAAAGATCTAACTTTACCTTTAAAGATTATCATATTTGCCTAAACACTATACTCAGAACCATAAAAATGATACTTTTTAATAGTTGACCAAAAGGTTTGTCTTTTATATGTTCATATTATATCCAAACACCACTTAAAACCATAAAGGTGTACCTTTCAATAGCTGACCAGAAGTTTTGACCTTTATATATTAATATTATGTTTAAACATTACACTTAGAACCATAAAGGTATAGCATTTCAATAGTTGACCAAAATGTTTAACATTTATATATTCATATTATGTTTAAACACTATACTTAGAACCATAAAGGTGTAATATTTCAATAGTTGACCAAACTGTTTGACGTTTATATATTTCTATTATATTTAAACACTATACTTAGAACCATAAAGGTGATACCTTTCAATAGTTGACCAAAAGTTTTGACCTTTATATGTTTATACTATGTCTAAACACTATATTTAGAATCATAAAAGTGATACATTTCAATAATTGATCAAAAGGTTTGACATTTATATATTCATATTACTTAAAACTATAAAAGTTATACTTTTCAATAGTTGACCAAAAGGTTTAACTTTTATATATGTTCATATAATGTCTAAACACTACATTTAGAACTATAAAAATGTAATCTTTCAATAGTTGATCAAAAGGTTTGATCTTTATAAGTTCATATTATGTCTAAATACTACACTTAGAACTATAAAAGTGTAATCTTTCAATAGCTAACCAAAATATTTGACCTTTATATGTTCATATTATATCTAAACATAACACTTAGAACCATAAATGTGACACCGTTCAATATTTGACCAAAGTGTTTGACCTTTATATATTCATATTATGTCCAAATACTAAATTTAGAACCATAAGAGTGAAACCTTTCAATAGTTGACCAAAAGATTTAATTTTTATATTTTCATATTATGTCTAAATATTATTTAAAACCAAAAGGTTGAATCTTTCACTAGTCAACCAAACATTTTAACTTTCTCAATTTCCTAATATCTATCATGTTACTAAGACATTGGGAAATTGGGAACATAATAGAACCATGTTAAATTCCCAATTTCCCCAATGTCTACATCGTTACTAAGACATTGAGAAATTGGAAAAGAAAAAACAGAGGCTTAAGTTTTGTGCGCATTGGAAACAAAATAGCGGGTTCTAATTTGTGCACATTTATCTAATTTGGCCTTAATGAAATTGAAACAATTTCATGCCAAAGAACACCAATTATTCCATACTATGGTAATGAAATTGAAGCAAAAATTTAAATAAATAAATAAATAATATTGCAAGAGTTGACCTATATACATAAAAAAATCAATCTATGCTAAATACAATACCTGAAAATCGAACAATTTAAACTAACTAATTGAGACATCACAACCCAGACTCAACAAACAAATCTAGCTTTCACAAACACAAACTAACTCAAACATTGTAACAAACATTTTATCCAATTGCAATAGTACTAAACAAATTATAAACATAAGACCGTAAAAACCTAATTATTGTCTAAGTATCCATGATATATAGCAGTGACAATTTGGCATAAGTACCCAATTGTAATAGTCCTCTTTCCATTTCCAGCATCTCGCATAAAAGTTTATTCCACATCATTTCTTACTTTTTCTGAAACTTCCTCCTCCTCTTCTTCCTCTACTTCCTCTTCTTCTTCTGATTTTTCTTCTTCTTCTTTAACCGCCACCGTTAGTTCAACATACGGTTTATGACTTCATCTTCCAATTCCTCTACCAAAGCATCCACCACATCATTTACATAATCTTAAAGGCTAGCCAACTTTCTCAAATAAGGTTGACGTCCCTCCTCCAATGTAGCCTTTAATATATCACGAATAATTAGCTTAAATATAATAAAGTTAATATTAGATAAATATTATTGCATATCCTAAAGTAAACAATATAGACAAATTACTCATTCCATCCGTATGTAACCATACTTCCATATTCTCATGAGTTACGATGTGCTTGGACTTCGAGCTCCTCTTTAACATCTGGGGTATCATATCGGCTGATTTCTAGATTGCACCTTGTTTTGGAAGATATGAGATTAATTCATAAGCTCATACATACATAGCAAATACTATTTTATTTGGTTCAAATGTCAAAACTTTATACGGAAAAATATAAACTACTTACCTGAAAAGCAAGAGGAAATCCTTTAAGTGTGTAAGTTTCTTCTTCAACATCGGAAGCTTTATGTTTTAGCATGTGGATAAACATCTTGTATTGCATTTTCTGTACTCTTTGTTCAATCCGATAAAAGAATCAAATATGATGCATTGGGGATCAAACCGTATAGTTTACTCAAGAATCATTTCCATGATGTTTTGTTCTCCAAATCGACTATAACTCATGCTAGTGAATAAAGTTGGTAGTTACCATCTTGAGTAGTTGCGCAAAAAAGCATGCATTCATACTTTGACTTCAAGAAGGTACCATCAATGCCAATAATCTCTCTCATAAATCTGAATTCACTTATTACAGCTCTAATTGCTATGAAAAAAATAACGAAATTGGGAACTATTTTAATTTTGTTATGTTTCACAATTTCTCTATTTACGCTCTTACATTGAGGCATTTGATTCGGTCCAATTTTCCTGATTTCCTAAGAAATTATTTTAAAAATTACCCTTCTCTCAATAATTGTTAAATACCCTCCATCCCCTTTTTGGTTTTTGCTTTTTATCCTTTTGAAATAAATTTAAAAAATAAAATAAAAAATATGAAATTACCTATTAACTTTCGCGCACATCAAGGATATCAGTAATATCCCTCTTCCATTCTCTTTAAACCCTATATCCCAAACTTACAAACCGGTATCTTACTTTCTCTCCTCTTCTCATCATTTCACTCTAACCGAAATCTCATGCTCTCATCTTCTCTCATGCTTGCATTCTCTCCTCTTCTCCGAAATCTTCTTCCTCTTCTCTCATGCTCTCATTCTCTTCTTAGTCACTTGGTAATTTATTCTCATCTTGCTCAGCCATGTAGGATAATTGGTCCGAAAAATGTTTTGAATTTGAAGAAATTGTAATATCATTTAGAGTTTAAATTTAAGTTTGAGCTTGTTATTATGGTTGTGGATCTGAGATCTCATTCTAAGACCACAGACCAACATGTCACTTCTGTGGTCTCAGATCGAGATCTCACATGTCGATTTGTGCATCTTGGTCAAAAGTCGGTCAAATTACATGTGCAAATTACATGTGCAATCCATTTGAGATTAAGAAGTTTATGATCTGAATACTCTATAGGTCGACGGGTGTTATGAGAGAGTTTTAGTCTTTTTACTGATATATAAACACTCATCAAGCCCTAGAGTATTTCAGATAAAAGAGTTTTAGTTTATGTACTGATATACTCTATGGGTCGATTAGTGTTCATAACACCCATCAGATGAACACCCATTGACCCGTAGAGTATTTCATATCACAGAGAGTTTTAGCCTATGTACCGAAATACTCTATGAGTCAATCGTTATTCTAAACACCTGTCGGTGGGGTCATAGAGTAATTTGATTATATAGGTTGATGGGGCTTTCGACCGGTAGAGTAAACTATAGATTAAAGGTATACGGGTCGATGGGTCTATAGGGTCGATAGGGTTGATGGGCCCCTCGACCCATAGAGTAACCTAGCAGTTATGAGTATACAAGTCGATAGGTCGATGGGGCATTTGACCTATAAAGTAAAATAACAGGTATGAGTATACAGGTCATGGGGTCGATGAGGTCGATGGGACAGATGGGAATGAAAGAGATAACTATTATGAAATTGTGTTTATGTTGTGGATTGATGTTGGTTAATTTTATTTGTGTTAATTTATATTATACATTTCTATCATATCTTAATGTTTTAACATTCGACTTAGAACCATAAAGGTTAAATGTTTCATCAATCTATCTAAAGGTTGAACCATTATATTATAATATAATGTTTAAACTTTAGATTTTAAACCATCAAAGTTGACCCTTTCATAATTTGACCTAAAGGTCGAACATTTCTATCATGACCTAATGTTTAAATATTAAACTTCAAACCATAAAGGTTTCAGCTTTCATCATTGGACCTAAAATTTGAACATTTCTATTATGACATAATGTTTAAATGTTAGACTTCGAACCCTAAAGATTTCACCTTTCATCATTCGATCTAAAGGTCGAATCTTTCTATCATAACCCAATGATTAAACATTAGACTTAGAACCATAAAGGTTTTACCTTTCATCAATGGACCTAAGGGTCGAACCTTTTTATCATGACCTAATGTTTAAACATTAAACTTCGAACCATAAAAGTTGAACCTTTCTATTGAATGATGAAAGGTTCAACCTTTCTATCGAACATTTAGGTCGAATGATGAAAGGTTTAACCTTTAGGGTTCGAAGTCTAATGTTTAAAACATTAGGTTATGAGAGAAAGATTTGACTTTTAGGTCCAATGATGAAAGGTTCAACCCTTATAGTCCTAAGTCTAATGTCTAAGCATTTTATTAAAATAGAAAGGCTCGATGTGTACGTCCAATGATAAAAGGCTTAACATTTATGGTTCTAAGTCTAATATTTAAACATTAGGTTAAGATAGAAAACTTTGACATTTAGGTCCATTGATGAAAGGTTGAGCCGCTATGGTTCTATGTCTAAACTTCGAACCATAAAAGTTGAACCTTTCTATTGAATGATGAAAGGTTCAACCTTTCTATCGAACATTTAGGTCGAATGATGAAAGGTTTAACCTTTAGGGTTCGAAGTCTAATGTTTAAAACATTAGGTTATGAGAGAAAGATTTGACTTTTAGGTCCAATGATGAAAGGTTCAACCCTTATAGTCCTAAGTCTAATGTCTAAGCATTTTATTAAAATAGAAAGGCTCGATGTGTACGTCCAATGATAAAAGGCTTAACATTTATGGTTCTAAGTCTAATATTTAAACATTAGGTTAAGATAGAAAACTTTGACATTTAGGTCCATTGATGAAAGGTTGAGCCGCTATGGTTCTATGTCTAATGTTTAAATATAAGGTAATGATAAAAGTGTTCGGCTTTTAGGTCCAATGATGAAAGGTTCAACTCTTATGGCTATAAGTCTAATGTTTAAACATTAAGTTACGATAGAAAAGTTCAACCTTTAGGTCCAATGATGAAATGTTCAACTTTTATAGTCATAAGTCTAATGTTTAAGAATGTGGTTATAATAGAAAGACTCGACATGTACATTCAATGATGAAAAGTTATGGTTCTAAGTCTAATATTTAAATATTAAGTAATGATAAAAGTGTTCGACCTTTAGGCCCAATGATGAAAAGTTCAACTCTTATGACTATAAGTCTAATATTTAAATATTAGGTTAAGAGAGAAAGGTTTAACCTTTAGGCCAATGATGAAAGGTTCAACCTTTATAGTCCTAAGTTTAATGTTTAAGCATTTGGTTATAATAGAAAGACTCGACATGTACGTCCATTGATGAAAGGTTTAATATTATGTAAGTTCTTATCTCAACTTATCTACTTGATATCCAATTTGAAGAATAAATACTCAACTCATCTACTTGATACCCAATTTGAAGAATCAATTTAAATAAATACTATGAGAGTTGGAATTATAAAGATTTTAGTTTATGAAAGATAGAAATACCATTAGATGAAATAATAGATATGTATTATATTTTTTTAATAAGAATAATGTAAAAAAAAGGACAAAAAAAAAAGATTTATGTCTAAATATGTCCGGACCGAAATCTCATCGAAAGATTTCGGTCTAGACCAATTTCTATTCATTTGTTTTCTTAGTTTTTTTTTTTTTTTACTTTTCATAAATAAACATCCCAAATATTCATACAAAATAAAAATAAACCAAATATTCATATAAAATAAAAATAAAGAAACTAAATATTCTTACAAAACATAATAATAAATATAATATTATGAAAGGTTTTCAACTGGTGCCAGTAGAATCACATTTTGACAAGCCTTCCTATTGTGTCATAAAATAGCCTTCCATCTTTTATACCCTTTTGTATCCAAGATTTTGAATTGCCACTATCATCTATATTGCCAATATAGATGAATCCATTCCTAGAAAATAAACAAATAAATTTTTGAGATCAATATTTGAAAAAAAAAAAAAAAAGAGATATGTTCAATTTTCATTAGACCGACATGTTGATATCGGTCCAATGAAAATTGGACCAATTTTCATTGGACCGATATCAATCTAAAAAAAAATTAAAACTTGATACATACATCGGAATAACAAAACAAATGTCGTTAGGTTTCAGGTTTCAAGCAAGTAGAAAGAAGAAAGAAGAAAGAAGAAAGAAGAAAGAAGAAAGAATGAAGGAAGAAAGAAAGAAGGAAAAAAGAAGAGAATAGAGGATTAAATGGTAATTTCAATTTTTTTTAATGAATAAACAGTAAAGACATTTATTAAAAATGACAAAAAGAAGGGTAAAAAAAAATAGAGGGAAGGGTATTTACCTAAACCTCTCAATTCCTAATGTACTTTCTTAATTTAAAACATTGGGAAAATAGGGAAATGTTTTGATTTTGTTATGTTTTACAATCTCTCAATTTACTCTGACTATTTTAGATATTAAAAAATGGGGGAAATTTTGAATTCTATTCTCTTTTCGAATTTCCTAATTATACGAATATATTGAGAAATTAGAAAACACGAACTCTACTTCCACTATTTTTTTAGATTTTCTAGACTTTGTATTTTTTCATCTTCCACATTCTTTTACTTACATAACAACTCGAAATGTCTATTACAATCACTACAAATGGAATGACCCTAAAAATAGAGGATTTTACCTATCACATTTTCATAAAAAAGTAAAAAAATATGAGCATGAATCTTACCCTAAATCCAAAACTTTTTCTATCTTGAAGCTTTCCACCTACAATTAATAACCCAATATCAACCCTATTCTAGTGAGAAATTGGGAAATTAGAAATATTTACACAAATCAAAATCAATCATCTTTCTAATCTAATGGACTCATAATTTAAGTCTATAACAATCATACAAACATCATAAATTGCCCAATCAACACTATAGATTCTACATACCTGCTTCAGGGAAGTGGATAAACCTTCGCCCATTGCTTCACGTTTGCTTCAAGTTCTTTTTGGATCATCCTCTACGTGCTCCAGCGGTTCCTCTGACCTCAACCGCTTTTCCCTTCTCTTCATGTATGAAACCCTTCTAACCATGTTTCATCTCTCTAACTTAGGCTTTCGAGCTTAAAAAATCATCCTTCAAGAAGTAACGATGAAAAATAATACGAAATGGAAAAAGAAGAGTTCAATTGTAGAACATAATGGAAGAGGTTCATTGGTATTGTGGGCTCGAGAGGGAAAAAATATTGAAGAAGAAGATGAAAAATTTAGAACTATTGTGTTTCCTTTTTTATTCAAAATTTGAAAGGGGCAAAAAAGTAATTTATTCTATTTTTATTTTATTTTTAATTCTAAGAAGCCAAAAAACCTAGTTTGACTAAGAAAATTTTTGTATGTTAAGTTCTTAAGAAAAATTCAAAACTAGGCTATTGGTCTAAATTCCCTCTAAAATTAATTGATATACGGATGGAGGCTAGTTTGTAGAAAATTTTTAATGATGGGACATAACATAATAACCATACATTGTGACCATATTACACATAACGATACATACATATTATCCCTACAATCTATCTCGTTCATTAAAACATAACATACACATAATAACCATACATCAATCCCCTAAAATTTGAGTCCAACTTTTTACATTGTAACATGTACATTATTAATTCATGCTAGATAGACTAGCTAGCTTTTCATTTTTGTCTTCAAAGAGATCTTGAGGGCAGTTAAGAGCAATGCAATCACAATAAACATAATACATTATAAGACACTACCAAAAAATGCGCTCGTTAGCGGAACTCTTTAGTGGAACCACAAATAGTATTTTTAATGTGTCAGCGAAACTCTTTAGTGAAATCACAAATAGTGTTTTTAATGTGTCAAATTTAGCGGAACTAATACAGATTACTGTTAAATGTCATTGTTATTTGTCATGATCATCAAAATACTGCTAATGTTAGTTCCTTTAATTTAGCGGTGGTTTATTTTTATGAGTACCGTAATAAGTACCGCTGAGTTAATTACGATAAAATTATTTTTTTCACTTATTTCTAGTGGTATGGTTACCACTAAAGTGTGCAACTAAAGTTAAATGACGCGAAATGGGGTCGTGTTTTTAAGTTCTTTCACATTTGTGGTAATTTGGTTCCGCTAATGTGTGTTGCTACATAGTATTCTGTTATTAGAAAAAAAAAAAAAAAAGGATGAAAAACGATGACCAAAAGGCAATTTGAGGTCAAGCTCCATTATAGAATGAAAGCATCGTGATTTTGAGAAAGGAGTTTGATCACAAGTCCTAAATCTACTTTGAAATCAATTTAATCGATTCAATCTTATCACCATTATATTCAAGTGAGAATTATTAGTTTAGGTACGAAATCACTTTACTGATTTCATTAGTTTTTTACTTTGCATTTGGGACAAACTAAAGATCGGAAAAAAAAAAAGGAAAATTCAAGTGTTTTATCCATGAAAATGAAAATTATAGTATGATATGTGATGGAGTGTTGAAAATTATGGATTTAATATACTTGTACTCAGAATGAATTTTCATTATAAATAGAAGTTCAAAGCTACATTTTTTATCATTCAAGTTTACAGCAAATAAATTTGAATCTGTTCCAACTAAATTCTTCAAATTTTCTCAGTTGCACTTGTAAATCTGGTTTCCAATTACTGTCAATAGTATTATGATTTGATTGTTCAAGCTAATTTGATTACTTATAGACTTACTTACCATAAGTCTGAATGCATGAAAATTTTCTGGTATATTGATAATACTTTAAAAATGCATATTGTTATTATTAGTTGATATGTTACTTTTAAAAATGCAGGAAAGGGCATCACATCTGGGTTTGTTCAAGAAAAGTGTTTAGAGCTACTATGGTTTTTTCTAGTATATTGATAATACTTTAAGAATGCATACTGTTATTATTTTGCTAAATAGATGCAATAAGGATTACACTCACTAGGTCACTTATGAAGAAGCTTCTTCACTGATGAATGACACTGCCTGGTGACCCTTGCCCTTGGTACTATGTTTTCTACATTTTGGTTGAATTCACTCTGCAAAGAAGTTCAGCAAGTTAAAGATGTTGGTGCGAGTTCATGTAAGCATCAGGAGCTGATTAAAAGAAGTCATTGTTAGATTATATATGTAGTGTGTCCCATATTGGTTATGTACATATGTGACTTATATTGTTAGCCTATATATATAGGCATCCTCTGTACATCATAGGTGTGATTCAAATACAATATTATATTTTCAACATGGTATCAGAGCATAGGTTCTGAATCACCTCAAAAAAATTTTTTTTCCGCATCTTATTTTCTTTTTGGCGCCGCTAGTGTTCTCCGACGATTATCTTGTTCTGTCTTTTGCGGTTCTCTCTCTTCCGCTCATAGTTTTCAGCAGTTCCATATACCGCTAGAAACCTCGGAAGACGACCGTTCCAGAGCCACCGCACACAGCCTCATAGGGGTTTCCACGCTCCCTCACGCGCCGCTCAAACTCCCGGCCGTCCCGCCACTGCCGCCTCGTCGTCAGCCGCCACGGTGGTCCGTTCACGTCGGTCCGACCACCATTCGGTAGATCAAGCTCCGGCGATTCCAGAACAGGAGCCAGTTCCTCCGATCTCATCCGCACGCGCTCCCACGCGCCCAAGAAAGCTTCGCACGTCAGACTCACGCGCCAAGCCGCCGCCAGCCTCTCCGCGCGTGATCTACACACGCCAGATCTCCGAAGCGACGTCATTAGTGCCACGTCATCCATAGACACGTCATCCATAGACACGTCAGCATAGACACATCATCAGTGCCACATCATCGTACCACGTCATCATTGACTTGACCTAATCACAGAGTTGACCGTTGACTTTGACCAGCGTTGACCGTTGACTTTGGCCAGAGTTGACCAGGTGCTTTCTTATCTATTTTTTCGTCCTGATTCTACATTTGTGGTCTGTTTTTGTATTTGAGTACTTTAGATGGCACAAAACGAGATTCTTCATCATGTTTAGACTGTATTGGATGGCATAAATTATATGGTGTGGTCCCAATTTATGCAAAGCTTTCTCAAAGGCCGTAAGCTTTGGCTTTATGTGACTGGAGAGGTAAAAAGACCAGTTATAGGAGCTTCTGAAACATATGAGGCTTTCACCACTCGTCTTATTGATTGGGATAGCAAGCATCATCAAATTCTTACATGGTTCCGTAACACTACTATCCCATCTATTTATGCGCTCTTTGGTAGCTTTGATGAAGCAAAGGGTGCTTGGGATATGCTTGCCTCTCGGTATTCTTCTGTGGATGGTGCTCACGAGTATCAACTTCTGTTTGAGCTTTTTCATCTGAGGTAGGAACCTGGTCAGAGTATAAATGATTTTCTTGCTCGCATGCAATTCTTGTGGAATCAGATTGATGTTTTTGATCCTATTTGGAAGGATCCTACTGATGCTGAGATGTATACTACACGTAGAGATCAACATCGCCTTCACCAATTTTTGATGGCCTTGCGTGATGATTTTGAGCCTGTCCGTGTGCAACTTTTACATCGTTCTCCTCTTCCTAATTTGGACACTGCCATCTTTGAACTTGTCCGTGCCGAGACTAGATCACAGACTATGCGCTCTCAGCCGAGTCATACAGTGTTGGCTACACCACCCTCGAGTTCTTCGCCATTCCAGCGAGAGCATTATGACAGGTCAGATACTCCTCGACTCCCTCCTAAGTCTCGAGATAACAATTATTGTCGTTATTGTCGACGTCGAGGGCACACTATTGACAAGTGTTGGCGTAAGGGAAGATCTAATGCACCAACAGTAGCTGTTACTCATACTGAGCGTAGTTTATCTCCAACTGCGTCATCTCCAGCTACTCCCTCTTCAATTGCTTCTTCTAGCCAGGCATCAGGATCTAGTGTCACTTTATCTGCAGCTGACTTCGAGGCAATAGTCAACCAGGTTGTCCTATCCCATTCTGGTAATGCATCTTCCTCTGTCCTCTCAGTCTTGCCAGGTACATCTTCCCCTTGGCTTTTTGACTCTGCTTGTTGCAATCACATGACACCTCACCCTACTTCCTTGACCACATCTGCACCTTCACCTCATTACTCATTGATTCGCACAGCTGATGGATCCACTATGAATGTTAAAAATATAGGCACCATCAGTACACCTTTCCTTTCTCTTTCCAAAGTTTTTCATGTGCCTAAATTATCCTTCAATCTCCTCTCTGTTCGCCAAATGTGTGAACTTGGATATAGACTTGTTTTTGACTTTTCTGGTGTGCATGTGCAAGATCCTCGCACGAACCAGACCCTTGGGACCGGGCGTAGAGTTGGGCGCATGTTCGAACTCTCATCCTTACACCTCCCCACCACAAGCATCTCTGCTGCTGCCTCATCGTCATCCTCATCTCTTTCACTTTGGCATTCGCGTCTTGGTCATGCATCTCCATCTCGCGTTCAACTTTTAGCATCAAAGGGTTTGTTAGGTTCAGTGTCCAACAGTCCATTTGATTCTATGTCATGCCAACTTGGGAAACAACCTGCGTTGCCTTTTAATAATAGTGAGTCTCATGCTACTGCGTCTTTTGATTTAATTCATTCTGATTTTTGGGGACCTTCTCCTGTTGCCAGTATGAGTGGCTCACGTTATTTCGTTATCTTTGTTGATGATTTCTCTCATTATACTTGGATATTTTTAATGAAATCTCATTCTAAGTTATTGGATATTTATCGCACCTTCGCAAAAATGATTGAAACCCAATTTTCAAAACCCATCAAAGCTTTTCGTTCTGATAATGCTTTAGAATATACTCAACATGAATTTCAAGCCATCCTCAAGCATTATGGCACTGTTTCTCACTTGTCGTGTCCATGGACCTCACAACAAAATGGTCGAGCAGAACGAAAACTTAGGCACATTTTAGACACTGTTCGTGCTTTGCTTCTTTCCACATCTCTTCCTACCCCGTTTTGGGGTGAAGCTACTCTCACGGCTGTCTACATAATCAATAAGTTGCCTACCCCTATCCTTGATAATTGCACTCCTCACGAGAGGTTGTTTGGGTCTGTCCCCTCATATCATCATCTTCGTGTTTTTGGTTCTGCATGTTTTGTTTTACTCCAACCTCATAAGCGCACCAAACTCGAGCCTCGCTCTCGATTGTGCTGTTTTCTTGGATATGGAGTAGAATAAAAAGGCTACCGGTGTTATGATCCTGTCTCCGTCATCTTCGCATCTCCCGTCATGTCATTTTTTGGGAGCATCGACTATTCCACGAAGTCGGCAAATTCAACATGCCATCCTTCCCTCCCATTACTACACTTCTTGAGATTCCTCTTTCTCCAACTTCTCCTAGCAATGTCTTGCCAGGGTCTTCATCACTTGAACAACAGTCAATTGATGCTATTGACGCCGCTCCGCCAGAGTCTACCTCATTCGAACAGCAATCATCTGATGCTCCCGATATTGCTCCGTCTGCATCCCTAGGTTCTGTTCCATCTGAGGATCCGATATGCACTCCACCACCTGACCTTCGCCGATCCACTTGAGTAAGATCACTCCCATCCCATTTACAAGATTTTCATTGCTTTCATGCCTTAGCTACCTTGCATGAGCCTCACTCCTTTCGTGAGGCCTCCACTAACCCTCTTTGGCAGGCTGCGATGAAAGAGGAACTTGATGCTTTACACAAGAACGATACATGGGATCTGGTTGACTTGCCTCCTGGAAAGTCTGTGGTTGGATGTAAGTGGATTTACAAAATCAAGACTTGTTCCGATGGCACTATTGACAGGTACAAGGCTCGACTTGTGGCCATAGGTTTTACTCAGGAGTACGGTGTGGATTATGAGGGGACTTTTGCTCCAGTTGCTTGCCTCTCCTCTGTGCGTGCTCTGCTGGCTATGGCAGCCTCTCGACATTGGTCCCTTTGTCAGATGGATGTTAAGAATGCCTTTCTTAATGGTGATTTAAGTGAAGAAGTCTATATGCAGCCACCCCCTGGATTATCTCATCCTACAAATAAGGTTTGTCGTCTCTGTCGAGCTTTATATGGACTTAAGCACACTCCTCGAGCATGGTTTGGTAAGTTTAGCGCTACTATCTCTAGCCTTGGCTACTCCCTCAGTTCATATGATTCAGCCTTGTTTATTCGCCGCACAGACAGGGGTACCATACTTCTTCTACTATATGTTGATGACATGATCATAACTGGAGATGATATCACCGGTATTCAGGAACTTAAACAGTTCCTCAGTCAGCACTTTGAGATGAAAGATCTTGGTCCTCTCAGCTATTTTCTTGGTATTGAGATCTCTTCTTCTTCTAATGGTTATTACTTGACACAGGCTAAGTATATCTCTGATCTGCTCTCCCGGGCCAATCTCACAGACAGCAAGATTGCCGACACTCCGACTGAGCTTAATACCCGTCTCACTCCTGATGATGGCGAGCCTCTTCTTGATTTTACCTTATATCGGCATTTAGTTGGCAGTCTTGTCTATCTCATTGTCACTCGGCTTGATATCTCGTATGCTGTTCATCAGGTGAGTCAGTTTATGGCTGCTCCTCGCTCCACTCATTTCTCAGCTGTCCTCCGCATTCTCCGCTACCTGAAGGGAACATTATTTCATGGGCTTTACTTCTCCTCTCAGTCTTCTCTTCAGCTGCATGTTTATACTGATGCAGATTGGGCGGGTGATCTGACAGATCGTCGCTCTACCACCTGTTATTGTTTTCTACTTGGCACTTCACTCATCTCTTGGCGAAGTAAGAAACAAACTGTGGTTGCCCGCTCTAGCACCGAGGCAGAATATCGTGCCCTAGCTGACACTACCTCAGAGCTTCTTTGGTTGCGATGGTTGTTACAAGATATGGGTGTCTCTATATCTTCTGCTACTCCTGTATACTGTGACAACAGGAGTGCTATTCAGATTGCTCATAATGATGTATTTCATGAACGGACCAAACATATTGAGATTGATTGTCATTTTGTCCGTCATCATCTTCTTCAGGGCTCACTACAGCTTCATTCTGTCGCGTCTCGTGATCAGCTCGCGGACATCTTCACAAAGTCACATCCTCTAGGGCGCTTTCGTGATCTTGTGTCCAAACTCAAGTTGGTCTCTCGTACTCCACCTTGAGTTTGAGGAGGGCTGTTAGATTATATATGTAGTGTGTCCCACATTGGTTATGTACATATGTGACTTGTATTGTTAGCCTATATATATATGCATCCTCTATACATTATAGGTGTGATTCAAATACAATATTATATTCTTAACAGTCATAATGGATTTCTAGTATAGCTGGTTGATGTTTCCAGATTTCTAAAAAAGTTGAAACATTACTCTTGATGTTGAATGTTTTTAGAGTTCAATGTTGAATGTCTATTTGTCTAAGATGGTGCCTAATGTTGACTGTTTCCAGATTTCATTGAAGGCAGCTTCCAACGGTTTCGTATTTATTGTTGTTAACTGATGGAGGGCATCGTACAAAATAGGGATGAGTTTCACTCCTGTCCTTCATCTCAAGTCTCGGTCAAACCTGAAATTTTGGAAAGTTAATTACGTGTCAGAGTTGCACTCCTGTCTTCTTGTCGTTTTCACATACTTTTTTTTTAATTATTAATTATGATCTCCATTTTAAATGCATTATTTTTGAAAATTGACATGGGATGGTATGGACTACAGACTCGCAATTAGTGTATTAAAGGATAAAACTTGTAAATTTACTAATTTGGACGCGATAGATTAATTAATTAGTGATTTATGATTCACTAAACATAATTCATCCTCTGTTTTCTCTCATTTTCTATCTCTTCCCTTTTATTTTTATCTTGCAACAATAAATGAATAGTTAGCAAGCACAAAAAATAGAATTGAATATGATAACAAAAAAACAAAAAAGAACAAACAAAGTGCATATAGTGTCAAACATAAGAAACATGGAGCAGATCAGTACTTGAGAGATATAAGTGCTTGAGCTTGACATTGAGCTAGTAGCTTGGGACCAAGAGGGGTGCATGTGATGAGGGAACAAGCATCTTCGCAGCGGTTCAGGGGAGATTGCTTGTACATTAGCGATTGGTCAGGATGCATCCACATTGAAGAGAAGAGGACTTGCATGGTTTTTCGAGGGTTTTTTAGGAATTTCAAGAAATCTCATGCATGGAGAAGGATTAAAGATGGGAATAGGTGTAAGATTGATATCAATTGTGCATTTTGCTCTTGTAGTGAGACATGGGATTTGCACTCTATTTTCTGCTTGACATAGGTTTTTGGTTATCATGATGATGGTGAGCTTGTTGTTCGAGCTTGTTGTTCGAGCTTATGTTTGCAAAAATGGACATGTTTCTAGTGCTTAGACTGATCTGCCATTGTACTCTTGACTAAGATGAAGATTTGTTGCAGTAAATATTTGATCTTTAAGTATTTTTAAGAAATGTTAAGAAGATGATTTCTTTTTTTTTTCTTTTTGTAATAAAGAACAGAGGATGTGTGATTTAAAACTATGTTGTATTTTCTATTAGGTTTGAATGACTTTGTCTGAAATTTGTTATTGTAATCTTCCTCTTTGTCATTGAAAGTAAATTGTCAAGAGGATACACATGAAATTTGAAGAAACATCTAAAAACCCTAATACAAAAGAAACCATAATAATTAAGTTTCCTAATTAAAAATATAATTAACATAAAATTCTAATATATCAAAAATCTTAAAAATTATGACCAGTTACTAGAATATAATTAAAATAAAATAAAACTGCAAAAATAGTACCTCTATCATTGTAACTAAAGTACTTGGTGACATGTTCATGCCATCATGAGTTTTGGACTTTAGGAAACCAATGCCTATATGTGGAGGGAGCATCGGCTTCATATCCCTCATATATGGCTAAGGTGTTTCCTAACTTATCATTTGGTAAAGAGTTTCTAGCTAATTTATGTTCTAACATTCTTTTACATCCTCTGTTGCAAGTCACTTTAGATTATCAGAGCTTAGAATTAATTAACTTCAAGACTATATGGTCTTCTTCACTTGATAGTTTGGAGTACAAGTCCTATTTCAGCTTGCTCGAATTAATCGACTTCCCTACAGAAGTTCCTAGTCAAAATGCCTATGAATATTCTTACGTATCATCTAATCCTAATTACCGAGCTCCTAAGTATGAGAGGCCTCCATTGTTGTTGAAAAGCCATGGTCTGTTGTGATAATATGATATATTCATGCGATCTTCCAGTTTAATGATTTATTGTTGTGATAATAATAATTTCTTCTAGCATGCGGAAAATCCATAGTTCACGGCAGAATGAAGAATCTTAGGTCCTCTATCTACTATAAGCATGCATAGATAATAAGTCTTAGCAATGAATATATTCTATTAAGATCGGTGATTGGCAAGAAGATGAAGAAACAAAGAGAGAGAGAGAAACAGAGAGAGATAGCTGAAGATTTATGTTTATTCATTCATTCTCTTTACAATCTGTTTGCATATATATTTATACAAGTAAATAAGCATTTAGGAATTAACTAATCACTAACTATCTGATAACAGAAATTAAACTATTAAACTACCTAACTAATCTGCTGAACATGTGGACAATTGGCATCACACTGAGCTGGAACAAGCTGACATGGAATGTCACGTGGTGTATCCTTCATTACCCCCCCGCCCCCCCCCTCCAAGCGGGTATGCGATAGAGATCAAGCAATGCTAAGCTTGAGAAGAAAATGATGTTGACTAATACCCAAGGCTTTAGTTAGGACATCAGCAAGTTGATCTGCAGTACCAAGATAATGTAAAAGAATAGAACCATTGTTGACATGCTCCTTAATGACATGGTAATCAAGTTCTATATGTTTAGTTCTCTCATGGTTTATAGGATTAGTGGCAATGTGAATAGAAACTTTTCTATCACAAAATAACCGAGCAGGGGCAATAATAGGAAAGCCAAGATCGAGAAAAAGTAGGCGTAACCAGACCAATTCACAAGTAACACTTTCCATGGCTTGATATTCAGCCTCAACTGAAGAACGAGATACAATGGATGCTTTCTTGATTTCCAAGAAATCAAAGAAGAACCTAACTTGATACAAAAGCCATATGTTGATCTCTGAGTCATGAGACAGCTAGCCCAGTCACTATCATAGAAAGCTGTAAGTTGTAAGGAAGAAGAAGCATATAATAATATGCCCAAACCAGGACAAGTATTCAGATAACAAATCACCCTATAAGCATCTTACAAGTGAGAAAGCTTAGGGGAGTGCATGAACTGACTAAGCACATGAATAGAGTAGGATACATCGGGTCGAGTCATAGTGACATAAATCAATTTTCCAAGCAATCGTTGATATAATTATGGATCAAGGAGAAGAGGATCATCTGAAATAGTTGTAGTACCAGAGTCAAAAGTAGGGGAAGTAAGCTTAATATGTTGTTTCATTGGAGTTGAAACAGGTTTGCAACCAGTAAATCCAACATCCTAAAGGAAATCTAGTACCTATTTCCTCTTAGTAAGACATATACCAGCAGATGATCTAGTTATCTCGATACCAAGGAAGTATTTAAGAGTGCCAAGGTCCTTTATATGAAATTTGCTGTTTAAAAAGGATTTTAAAGCAGAGATGGCATGATGATCATTCCCGGTAACTAAATATCATTAACGTATACAAGAAGTATAGTAGTGGAAGTACTGGAATGCTTGGTGAAGAGACTATAGTCAACACGAGATTGAATAAATCCTACAGCAAGAATAGCCTCAGTAAACTTGGCATTCCATTGGCGCGAGACTTGTTTCAAGCCATATAAAGACTTGGTTAACTTGCAGACTGTGCCTTTAGGAACAAAAGGTAAACCAGAAGGAATTGTCATATACATATCCTCATGAAGATCCCCTTGCAAGAAGGCATTGTAAATATCCATTTGGTAAGGTTTCCAGCCATGAATGGCAGCCAAAGATTGCACAGATATGACACTTACCATTTTAGCAACAGGAGAAAAAGTTTCATGGAAGCCAACTCCCTCTTATTGAGTATAACCTTTGGTAACGAGACGTGCATTAAACCTCTCCACACTTCCATCAGCTTTGTGTTTTTATCTTAAACACCCATTTACACCCAATGAGAGTTTTATCATGAGGGAGATCCAGTAGCACCCAAGTGTTGTTCATTTGAAGAGCTTCAAGCTCTTCTTTCATGGCTAAGAGCCAATAAGGATCTGTAGATGCCTCACGGTATGATCTAGGCTCATGATCAATTGAAATGGAGGATAAAAAAGCATAAAAGGAAGGTGATATATTGGTATAACATAAGTGAGATGAAATGGGGTACTTACAACTAAAAGAAGAATAATTAGATGAAGCCAAGACAATAAAGCAAGTATATGAATCCCACCAAGAAAGATGTTAAGTAATCCTTGTAGACTGTCTCAAGGGAAGTTCATGAGTAGGTAGGATAGAAGTGTTTGCGAGAGTATCATGAGAAATGATAGGGCTTAATGAAGAAGAAATTACAGAAATCTCAAAATTAGGAGTTGTAGGATTTGGAGGAGTTGTATGAGTTGTAGGATTGTGAGTGGACATTATGGAGTTGGGGTTGGGTTATGTGGAGTTTGTGGAGTGAATGATGGAGGATCAAAATAGTCAGAGTTATGATCCATAATTGGTAAAGAAGGACCATAGGATAGTATATCATGATAAGGAACTATGGACTCATGAAAATAGACATCACTGCTTATGAGAAATTGATGAGAAGAAAGGTTCAATAGTCTGTAGCCTATTTGACTTTGAGCATATCCAAGAAAAACACAAAGAGTTGCCTAAGGGCTGAATTTATCAATGATATTAAGGCAGGTAGCATAGCACAAACATCCAAAAGATTTCAAATGAGTGATAGAAGAAGGTTTATGATAGAGCTCATGGAGTTTTATTTTGCAAGAGGGGATTTGGAGTTCTATTAAAAAGGTAAACTGCTGTTAAAACACAATCACCCCAATAGTTACCTAGAACATTGGACTAAAATTTGAGAGCCCTAGCAATATTGAGTATGTGCCTAGGTTTTCTCTCTACCCTCCCATTTTGTTAAGGAAAATAAGGGCAGCTAGTTTCATAAGGGTTCCAAGAGAGTTGAGTAGGGTTCTAAGTTTAGAATTCAATTACTCCAATTCATTATCTAATCTTATTCATTTGATATTGATGGAGAATTGATTCTGAATCATAAGGAGAAAAGTTTCAATATGTGTATGAACTTCATGTTTAAATTCCATGAGATAAACCCAAGTGCCTCTTGAGTAATCATCAATAATAATGAGGAAGTATTTGGCATTAGTGTGGTTTAGGACTCGATATGGGCCCTAGATATCAAGATGTAGTAAATTAAAGGAAGCAGTAGTGAATGATTTACTAAGATTGAAAGGTAATATTGTCTGTTTAGCAATATAACAAATTTGATAGTGTGGTAGAGTATATTTATTGAAGTGTTTGAAATCTGGAATAAGTTGTCGTCTAGGATATGAAAGATGTCTCAATCTTGAATTCTGTAATTGAAAATCAGAAATTGACATTTAATTTGATGAAGAAGGTAAAACATTACAATGAATATTTGATGAAAAATAAGGTATATTATTTGGAAGTATGGGAAGAGCAGACTTATGAGAATTATGTAGCACACTTTTTGGATTGAGATTCATATAGTATAAGTCCAAGTCTTGCTTCACTAGTCCCCATTATCTTGCCAGCTAAAAGTTCCTGAAAAACACAAAATTTAGGAGAAACAATTGCAGCAAGGCTGCTGGATTTTGTTAGAGTAGGAATAGAAAGTAAATTGAAATAAAAATGTGGGACATAAATTATGTTGTGAAGGATAATATCATTAGTAAGAGATATGTGGTTGGAATGTGGTGGACATGTGATTATACCATTTGGTAAACTAATAGACACTCGTGAGCCCTTTTGACATCGAATTGGATTAGTCAGTTTGTCAAAGTTACATGTCATGTGATGGCTGGCACCAGAATCTAATATCCAATCTTGGCTTTGCAAGGAACTCATAGAGCAGGAAATACCTGAAGAAGGTGCATGAAAAAAATTCGATGTAGTAGCTGGGGAAGCCGAACTTTCCCTATTAAGCATCTATAAAAGCTGGGAGTACTGATCAGTAGTGAGTCCTTGAAATTGTGGTTGTTGCAGTGTTTCATCTAGAACTTATGTAGTTAGATACTGCTGATTTGGAGTTTGATAAAATGGTTTCTTTCCATTATACTTTCCATTATTCTAAGAATATCCTATGAGTTTGAAGCAAATTTCCTTTTTATGGGCATAGGCATGACAATGATCACACTCAATGGTTGAGACATAATTATGTTTCTGTGAACTAGAAGAAAAGGGAGGAGCCCTTCATGAGTTGGTGTAAAACACTGCAACATCATTGCTTACTAGATTAGCTATGATTTGCCGCCCTTGTGATTCATCTTCAATGAGAATATCATATGCTTCATCATCTGTAGGAAGTGGATTCCGTAGTAGAATTTGACTTTTCAATGGAATGTATGTTTCATTCAAACCCATAAGAAACTATAGCAACTTTTGCCTTTGGTCATGCTTTTGAAATGATAGTGTAGATGTACATTCACAGCTAGGAAGAGTAACCATAGAGGAGTATTCATCCCGTAAAGATTTCAACTTATTGTAGTATTAAGAAATGTCAATAGTTCCCTGTGTAGTGTTATAAAATTTTTTTGTAAGGAAAATATTATAGTTTCATTTGTTTTGGCAAATCTTGATTTCAAACCAGACCATACTAAGCTAGCATTTGTTGAATATACTATTCTAGAATATAGATCTTTCGATACAACATTGAGTATCCAGCTTAATACATAGGCATTACATCTATCCCATCCTTTTAGTAAATTTGGATTAGATGTAGAATCAGGGCGTAGGTACTCACCTGTAACAAAGTCCTCTTTATTCTTGGCCATCAAGGCTATCATCATACCTCTGCTTCATATTCCATAGTTCTGTATTCCAAGAAGAGGCTGAGTTACTAGAACGAGTCCAAACGTGTTTGACGGGTGTGAAAGTATGGATGATTGAAGTCGATTTGATTTGTAGATGTGGTGATTGGAACCGACATTGGAATGGATGTATTAGGGTTGTTTGATGCAGGAATTAGAGTTGTGATTAGAATTTCCATTATTCGAGCTGTATTGTTGAAGTCTAAATTCTCCAATTCACTCATTTCAGCTTAAAGTTTATACAGCGAAATTTAGATCAATTTTGGATCCAGATGGCTCTGATACCATATTAAGATCGGTGATTAGGAAAAAGATGAAGAAACAGAAAAAGAGAGAGAAATAGAGAGAGATAGCTGAAGAATTCTATTTATTCATTCATTCTCTTTACAATCCGTTTGCATGTATATTTATATAAGTAAATAAGCATTCAGGAATTAAACAAGTAAATACGCATTCAGAAATTAACTAATCACTAACTATCTAATAATAGAAATTAAACTATTAAACCACCTAACTAATCAGTTGAATCATGTAGATGATTGGCATCACGTTGAACTGGAACAAGCTAAGATGGAACATCACGTGGTGTATCCTTCATTATATTCCATAAGGTAAATAAGAAGTAAGAACAAAGGTCTTAGTTTTCCGAGTCGCTCATGGGGTATACTATATACTTACCAATAGAATCTGATGATACTTTCCCTTCTACTTGAAAAGCCTGAGTATAAGCTTTTAAATCCCTCTTCACTAAGTAATTATGGATGTAAATATTTAACATGTCAGTTGAAAAGTAAACACAAGTATTATAGATTAGGATAAATATTCAAACTTTTGAAGCGAAAAGAGTTAAAGCATAACACCCATAAAGCTTGAATAATCCAAAACTAAAGAGAACGAAAATGAGACAAAAATTTAACAAAAATTAAGAAAGCCGTCTAGAGCCAATTTCAAAAATATCCAACAAGCTAGTTCTTCTACTTGAAGAAAATTTAAGAAAAACTGAGCATGGTAGCATCTAAATAGTTTATCAATCTAAAACACATAATCTAATATATGAGTTTCTGCCCTCACAAACATGATATATAAGGTTAGGAACATCTCACAAACATGATATAAATAATTATGAAATAACTTGCTAACTAGCCTAACAACCGTGCATGTAGGTGAAACACTAGATAAACAATAATTTGATATATAAGGTCAAGAACAAACCAGTGCTTTCCCCATAATTAATGTCAACAAAAGCCCAACCTCTATTATGCAAACTAAACTAGAGAAGAATTAGATTGATCGAAAGAATATGAAAGTGTGTTGTGATGTTGTTGGATCCTTGTAGCAAGATGAAATATCTTACCTCAGTTATCGAGTCACTTTATGAGGATAACAAGACACGGAATATAGCTGATACCATAAATAGAGAGACACAAAATTTGCTGCAATTGTTATTCGATGTGTATGTAGTTGAAGCGATAGTTTTTGACCACCCTCTTCCTCTATCAAGGTCATCATCAATGCAAACTCAAGCATAATCTTCTCAGAGTTTGCCACCCTAACCTCTAGATAATACTGATTTGTTCTTCGATGTAGTGGCGAGGAATGATGATGACACTCCACAACATATCGAGGTAGATGATTACTTGGAAAATGATGTCCGCGTAAATAAATTCAAGAAGACCTTTGACATAGGTGGAAGACGAATGCAGATGAATATCCAATATTGGGACGGACTGTTAGAGATATACTTTGCAAATCGGTATCCATAATTAGAGATGTGCAATGGGTCAAATCTAGCCCGTTTCATAGGGATATCCGCTGATTTTGGTCGGATCGGGTATCCGATCCGATCAAAACAGGAGGTAGTACCTCTAATCCGCACAAAATCGGGGCGGATGGTCGGATACCCATTTTTTTTAAAATTATTATTATAATATTTTAATTATACACATAATTATATATTTAATTTAAGATATATGTAACTATATCTATTAATTATATATATTTATGTAAGATTTTATATTAATTAAAATATATACGTATGTAACTAATTGTGCATCTCACATGCCCTTTGAAGTTCGAAGGGTCGAATTATGTGAAATACTCTTAAACCTTTCGACTCTTCTAATGGACTTGAATTATGTGAGGCATCGGTCTACGATGCCCTTCGACCCTTTGACCACAGACCGACATATGAGACATGGACCATAGAGGCACATACCGACATGTGAGATATCCGATCACAAAGGCACATACCGACATATGAGACGTCGGTCTGTGCATCTTAGGGCCTCGAGACCTTTGACCACAGACCGACATGTGAAATATCGGTCTGTGCATCTCAGGGCCTCGAGGCCTTCGACCACAGATCGACATGTGAAGGACCCTTCAACCTTTAAAGTTACTCTACATGTCAAAAGACATCGACCTATGAAGGGTTTTTCGACCCTAGGAGTTACTCTATGGGTCAAAGGGACTCGGTCTGTGAATTCTCTTTGCCCCTTAGAGTTACTCTACGGGTTGAAGGGCCTCGATCTGTGAAAAGCCTTTCGACCCTTAGAGTTACTCTATAAGTCGAAGGGTTTCGACTTGTGAAGGTCTTTTGACCATTAAAGTTATTCTACGAGTCAAAGGGCCTCGATGAATGAGTTACTTTACAGGTCGAAAAGTCTTGACTTGTGAAAGACCCTTCAACTCTTAAAAACTAAGAGATAGAATTATAAAGGTATCCGACATATTGAATATCTGCAAAAGCTGATTGGATCAGATATTTGATCCAACCAATTTTTTTGGGATAATTATTCGATCTATATCCGACCCTATCCATCAGATTAGACCAAGTAGGATCAGATATAGATGTAATGCTCATCCCTATCCACAATTACTTCAGAGTCCACCTTTTGTGCTAGTGGCCATACTATCATTGATTATTGCAACAAGCTTGCACTGTCTACAGTGAACACCCTTCTCTTTGTGCAAAGTTAGATTTCAGGCTTGTCATTTATGTTAGTCGGTGATGTCGAGGCATTAAACATTAATGGTTGATGACTAGATTTTTAAAAATTTTTTTATTCTATTATAATTTTTAGTGATGCTGATCATTTTATTGTGACGTTGACTAATTTTCTTAATGACTCTGTTTATGCTATAAAAATTATAACTTTTAATTTAAAATCATTTTGCGTTAAAAAAGAAAACAGAGAAAAATAAGTTCCTTCATATTTTTTAATCCTTTAAACGTATAATTTTAAATCCTTTAACCTACATTGCTGCTGTTATCCATTTGCATTTATTTGAAAAGATCCGAAAAATTTAAATTCACCCGAAAAGATCCAAAAATTTGGATCCTCCCAGATCCGATCCAACCTGCCGAACCGCCCGTTGCCGATACTTAGATCATACAATTGTTATATTTTCGTCTAACGCTGCTTCAAGATAAGGCTTTGAAGCTACTTATTTAATTAGTGCAACTCTTTCTGGCCGAACCAATTTGCATAAAAGTTTTTATCAAATTATCTTAATTGATCGGGAGTTCGACTACGATAGTTAAAAAGGCCCAACCTAACCCATCTTCCCTCTCTAACGTGCACATACCGTCTCTACTACACTCATTTCTTTCCCCTTTTTTCTTCAAATTGATCATACAGAGAGCAAAGCTACATCTTCAAACTGCAAAGTTGCATCACCTAATTTCCAGGTGCTCCCACGGACCGAATTCCCGTCTCTTTATCAGTATGCATATGCCTCAAAATTTCGGAATAATAGTGCTGAGCATGTAATCTGTGGTGAAAAGTTATCAATTTCGGAATTTCTCTTTCGCGATGTCAAGATAATTTCTTGGAGAGCGCCTAAGCGGGAAATTATTATTTGGTAAGTGTAAAATTCGTGGGAACTGGTTACGTGCCGATGGAGTTTGGGTCTTAATGTAGGCCTTTAGTTGAATTTGTTAGATTACTTTGTTGAATGAGTGAATTCGCATTATATACTAGTACTTTTGTGATGATTAATGGAAATTTGAAGAATTTGATCATTTTAGTTACAATTTTTACTTGAATGCTTTGCAATTGGTAATCTCTGAATTTGGTTTATGAAAAATTTCGGACGTTCTTTTTATATATTGACTTTATTTTGTGATAAGAAGTTGAGGAGACTGATCATACAGTTGTTGTTTAATGATACTTCGGTTAGAGCTGGTTTGGCAGATAGCAACTGGAAATAAATGTTAGGTTTTCTTTAGGTTCATAGGCTAAGAGTTAGTTTGGCAGAGAAATTTAATTGCATCAACCCCCAAGAAAAAAATAAATGAATACATAAAATAAAATAAAATAAAAAATTATGTCCTCTTTGACATAGCTGCATTTATTAGTTGTAATAATTATAAGTGTGTTTTTGCTCTTTACTTTAAATTTCTCACTTTCCTAGCCAAAAATAGAAGTCATTATGTTTCTTTGAATATATGGATATTGGGAAGATATTGAGTGAGGTAATCTGAATGTTTCTGCTTACTCAGATGTTGCTGAGTGGGAAACGTGTTACTGAATTTGAGGTGTTCTAGCTCAATGCAAATTTTGTGATACAGTTGGGTAAGGCTTTCTGGTTTGATGATACAATAAAGAGTGGAATAAAAATGGCTGTGGCTAGCAAAACCAGAAGTATGCTCGAGGGTCTGGTTAGAGAAGGCTCATTCAAATGGTTGCTTAGCAACCGGACTTCATTTGATGAAGAATTTGAGGATATGACAAGGTCTCCTTCTGCCCCACGGAATTGGATATCTGAACTCTCGCCAGCTGCTAACATTGTTCTTCGAAGATGCTCCAAGTGAGTGCACCATCCAATCTTTTGTCATGGTATCTTTTTTACTTTCATGGACAGAATTATATTAAACAATGTTATTTTGGGTTGTTGGGTCAGTGAAATATTCATGAGTAATGTCTGAATGAATTTTTGAAAGGCTATTTCATTTGCATTTATTTTGTTAGACAATTATACTTGTGCCAACAAGAAAAAAGAATGATCATGCAGAATACTTGGTGTTCCTACTACTGAACTGCAAGAAAGCTTCAATTCAGAGGCTCCTGAGTGTATAAAGCAACCATCACATTATGCAAGGAACCTTTTGGAGTATGGCTGTTTCAGGGCACTTGCTTTGTCAATACAAGTTTCAGGTCATCTGACTGATAAAAACTTCCGTCGCCTGACGTTTGACATGATGGTCGCTTGGGAAGCTCCAGCTGCAGCTAGCCAACCTTTACTTAATGTATGCTTAATGCTTTATTATTAGCAGTCTTAGTTTCCATCTTGATGCATGGCATTAACTCAAGTATAGTAGCAAGCGAAGCCAGTTTTTCCTATGATTGGAGTTTATTTGTACCCATCCAGACCACATTGTACACAAAAGCAAATGATTTCAACCATAAATTTTTGAAATAATGTAATACCTACTTATCCTTTGTCTCTATAGTTATCCTTAATCTTCAAGCATTCATTACATTCACTTAGTCACATGTATAGTTTACCAAACTTGTATTTTCTAACATCTCATTGTTTCTAACATCTAAACCGGCTGCAAACACGTTTTCTGGAGATATCTCGATTGTCCCATTGTTCAGGGGTCCTCTTGATTTTAATCCATGTTCAAGTCTTTGTGTAGATAACAATTTGTTACACACTGGAAAACCTGACTTTGTTGGGTTCATGTTTATTTGTGAACTGGTTTTTATCTTTGACAGATAGGTGAGGATGTATCAGTTGGATTAGAGGCGTTCTCCCGTATAGCTCCTGCAGTTCCTATAATTGCCAACGTGATTATAAGTGAAAATCTTTTTGAGTTGCTTACATTGGCAACCGGAGGCAGACTTCAATTCTCTGTTTATGGCAAGTACTTAAGTGGTCTGGAAAGGTAAACACCCTTTATTTTGGAGGTTCTTGCTTACTTCCCTTCCGTAGTTGTCATTTCAATCTTTTCATTCTAATGCATTAGTTCATTTAGGGATTACCTTGGACAGCTACCTCATGACTGTTTAAACAAAAAATAGTATATTCTTTTCCATTGATGCGCCTGTCAAAATGGTCATGTTATCTATTTCTTTGGCACTATTTTTCCTTGATTGGAATTATAGGAATCTTAGAGTTTGAAATACCTTTTTCTGCATTTTAAGCCCAGCAGTTAAGGCATTGAGTGCCTTGACCACTACTCCTGTTGATAGAAAAATTTTGGTTAGCTGTAGATTTGAAACTGTGGATAAAGAAAAAGCAGCATCCCACACTGAAGCCATGTCTCTCTTTTTATTTTTTATTTCTATTTAATCATATTCAGAAATTTGGTGGATCTATTGGACCTCCTGAATAATGTTAGTTGTATCAAGATCATGTTCATAACTATATTGATCATTGTGAAGTGAGTTTGACTTGTGTCTCTGTTTGATAGAAATCCATTAATGGATCTTGAGTATTTGATGAGGAGGGTTCCTTTGAAGAGTAAGAAGCATATAGAATTGTTGCCAGATCTTGTAACGGGTCTCCAATCAGAAAGGCATGATTGGGGGAGGGATGCTTTGACTCAGTGGGCGCTTGCCTGATAAGATCATGGAGTGGATAATTTGGATAATTACTTTATTTATGAGAATTGCAAACTATAGGAAGTATCGAGACCCAAAAGCACTAGTCATAAGAACTTGTACCACGTGTCAAACAAGTAATATCTATGATTTTGAGAGGACTAACATGCAACCGAGTGTACAATTAAAATCACTTATGTGTTAGGGTCTTTTGGCGCAATATGGCATAATTTCGAGTCGCTGATTAAGTCCTAATAGAGCTCATAATAGTAGAATGTAGAATAAGGTCATAATAATAGAGAGAAGGATTAATTCCTTTCGTGCTTTCTTCTTTAAAAGCAAAGTTCTTTTGTGTTCAACTTGTAGCATTCTCAACAATTTTCCTATTGTGCTAGCAACACATGTAGTTTTAATTTTTGAATCCTTATGTTTAGATCAATAAGAAAAATGAGGACTCAAACAGAATCCTCCCTTCTTTCTGCTGTTCGATCGGTGAGAGGAGAAAAGATTCTGGAAATTGATGGAACAGTCACCACTCAACCAGTCCTTGAACATGTGGGAATATCTGCATGGCCTGGTAAGTTCAAAGGGTGATAATTTTCTTAATTTAGGGCAAAAATACCCTTGTGACCTGGAGTTGTGCAAACAATCTCGTCTTATCAATTGACAATTTACTTATACTTTATAATCTGTGCGAGAGCGCTTGTCTTAGAACTCTGCCAAATTATAGACAGTTGTATGTAATACGATTGTGCTAGCAAAAAGGGGAAAAAAAAATCATTTAGCACTAATAAACTGTTAAACGATTCCATTTCACACCCCAAATATCAAGGAAAACGGCAGCATGTGACATTCCTTATTCTCCAAAGAAATTTGCAAGAAGAGTTTGATTTACAGTCAACTAAGTTAGATTGGTTGGTTGTCAATTTCAAAGTAGAAAAGACGATGTATTTTGCTAATCTTTTCATCTGAATCTTTTGTTGTGCACCTATATGATCATCAAGATGAACAGAAATTGTGATCTCAGTTTTATTTACTCAAAATGAATCCAGTTTTAGAGGCTATCATCTATGTAGGCTAGTTTCACTGCTTTTAATATCTCTTTCTTTTCCATTCGTGGATGCAGGACGTTTGACTCTAACGGACCATGCTCTTTATTTTGAAGCTCATCGAGTGGTTTCATATGACAAGGCCAAAAGATATGACTTATCAGATGACCTAAAACAGGTCATCAAGCCTGATTTGACTGGGCCATGGGGTACTCGACTTTTCGACAAAGCAGTTTCATATAACTCTACTTCCTTGTAAGATATATATATATATATATGTGTGTGTGTGTGTGTGTGTGTATCTTTTTATTCTCTATTCTTACAGAAAAATAAGAGTACTTATCTATTGATGTCATACTTTTAAATCTTGCATGCCTGGCCTGCTTCTTGTCTGACTCTCCATCTTAAATAAATCAAAAAATTTCAGTAAAAAGAAAAAAAAAAAATCCAATTTGTCAAATAGTTTTCTAAATGTCAATTCCAATTTACCTCACTATCTAACCAAAATGGAACTTGCTAAATCTCCGATTTTTCAAAACTGTAGTTTCCAATGATTTTCCAAATGCACACTTGGTCGGGAAAGCATCAACTGTTTCAATGCTTAACTTGCAGATCAGAACCAGCAATTATAGAGTTTCCAGAGCTTAAAGGCCACTCTCGACGTGATTACTGGTTAGAAATCATCTGCGAGATTTTGTACGCTCATAGATTTATAGATAAGTTCCAAATCAAGGGAGTTGAACGGGATGAAGTGCTCTTAAAGGCAGTTATTGGAATTTTGAGGGTGCAAGCCATTCAGGACATTAGTTCAGCAACCCCTGTAACGTGCTATTCTCTTCTCATGTTTAACCTCTGTGAAAAACTTCCAGGAGGAGATTTGATATTGGAAAACCTTGCCAAGATGTTGAGTTTACGAGAGTTTGACCGGGCCAACAAAACAAGGGCTGGAAGCAGAATGTTTTCAGCCTCAGCATTGGACATGATTTCTGTCCTAGGGTTTGGGTCAGGAACAACTTCAAAGAATGTCAATGATTCTTGGCTTGTTGTGGGTGAGATAGCTGTGGGTGAAATGAGTTTGTTGGAAAGGGCATTCAAGGAATCTAAAAGCAATTATGAAAAGGTGGTGCAAGCTCAAGCAACTGTTGATGAAGTTAAAGTAGACGGCATTGATACTAATTTGGCAGTGATGAAGGTATGGTTGCAGTGCATGAAAGATTCAGAATTCTTAAATAATTAATAGTCAGACACCTTCTATCTGGATGGTAAATTTGGTTGTGTATGAAGATTTTTTACACTGCAATTATGAATATATTTTGGTTACTGAACCAAATTAGACTGGCCAAGTTACTCCTGAAGATCCAACTTTTTTCAGTATTTCTGTAGAGAAAAAAGGTACATGGTCGAATACTAATATTTTTGTACTTACAGGAGTTGTTATACCCAGTAATTGAACTCGGGAAGTGCCTCCTTTCTGTAGCATACTGGGATGACCCCTTGAAGTCCTTGGCATTCTGCATATTCTTCAGTTTCATCATTTGGAGGTAAATTTCAAATTCACTTCTTTAGTAATAAGTTGATGATCATTAAGTTATCTTTCTCATCACAATTGTATCATTTAGAATAATGAGAGAACGTTTGTGTTTTGCTGAATCCATGCCCACAGGCATTTTTGATTATCTAGGCTCAATGAGGCCTGACAAGCTTAATAGTAATTCTGGTATTTCCTGGAAATCCAAGCTGTTAAATCAGAATTTGAGTTTGAAAGGGGAAAAAAATAATCAAAAAACCTTGAAAGGGAAAAAGGGTAACTGGTTTTTATTGTAAGTGAATTCTCTATCAGCATAGACTTTTTAGCTTTAATGTTCTTCTAGGTGACATCAAGTCTAAACTCAGCTAAAGTTGCTTCAGACCGTTGTGCTTCTCAATATGTAAAGTACATAACAAAATATCTGTATAAGAGGGTATAGCCTCAACTGTAGTCCACAGAGGAATCAGACATAGCGGAGTGTTGTAGATTTGTGCATATTATAAGGGAAACTGGTTTTTAAAAGTAATTTCTCTGGTCTCTGCTGTCTTAAAGGAAGCATAAGTTGTCAATGACACAACTATTCTCAGGAGAATAAGGCAAAGGTTTGCTGCTCTATACAATCAGCCAATTTCTTGAAACTGGGCCTAAATGATTGAATTATTATAATAGAAGAATAATGCAAATTTTTGAGTCCATAGGAAGGTTAGGGTGTTGAATAATCATGATCAAGAATGATGTATGTGGAACGAGTTCACAGATTAAATAGATATTTCATCATCTCACCTCTCTAGAGTTTTCTTGAGAAAGTATTCTGGGAGTTGGATTGCTACTGTTGTAGGTAATTATGTGAATGACATGATTTCCATTGTGGAAGCAATAAGTTAGTGCGACCAATGCTATCTGGTCTGAAGCAGCCTTTTCTTCAATCACTAGCATTTTTTTTCTTCTTTTTTTTTTAATGCTTTATAGAAGTTTTCTCAACTGATTGTGTGAGTGACAGTTATTGGTTTGTATGTGTCTTATGGATCAAGTATTTCCCTTCTTCGAGCCATTTCTTTGCCACTCTTAAAAAGAGAAGTTGTGGGTACTGCATCAACTGTTCATTTATCTTTATTGGATAGATGTTCTCATTGTTAAATTGATTCAAGGAGAAAGTATGGAGCTGTAGTGTTTTCATTTTTTACCACCTTTTTCGATAGAAATCCTTTTGAATTTGCATGTTTGGCTAAATTGATAACTCTTCTTATAGTGCCAAACTTTTTGAAGAAGTACCTGGAGATTTTCTTGATACATATATAGACGTATACTGAATCTGGTTGTACTACTATGCTTGCAAGTGTACCTTCTAGCATTTTTCAATCTTAGAAATCAAGTGAGAGAACAAGTCACATAAGTTTCATCCATCCAGCTCTAGTATATGCTAATGAGGTTTCTTGATAATTAGTTGATATATCTCATTCATTTTTGCATATTAGTGCACAGTTTACTTTGTGTGAAGCCTTACCAAATTTCTAATCTTCATATATGCTGACAACCAATTAGAACTTGTAAAAAACCTCATGCTTAATACTTTACATACCTCTTTTCGCACAACAGATTGGTTGGTTTGAGCGCTTAAAAGATGTTCATTTCAGGGGATGGTTGGGCTACACCTTTGCCGTGATGCTTGTGTTTATCGCAGTTTTCATGGTCCTTACAATGTGCTGTAATGAAGGCTGTACTGTCGATGAGGTTAAGATACTAGCTCCTCCTGCAATGAGCAAAATGGAGCAGCTTCTGGCTGTTCAGAATGCAGTTTCTCAGACTGAACACTTAATCCAAGAAGGAAATATAGCCCTCCTCAAATTACGAGCATTGTTACTTGCCGTTTTCCCTCAGGTCTTTCCTTTTTTCTTTTTTCCTCTTCCCTATCCCCTTTGCACTTTCTAGTTTTTAATAAGTGTATTAAAACTGGCATTTGAGATAATTGGCATCCACGATGTAAACTGGTTTCTAAATTTTTGGCGAGGTAAACTCTATTTTTGTTAGGATTGGCAATTGAAAAAGATGTCTAACATTTTATGGGTCCACATATAACTTCAGACCATAACACCTCTGTTTCGAAATACACCCCCAACGATCATGAGTTTTCAGAACATTTGCTAATATGGTTAATGTATTATTCATCATGATCAGGCAACTGAGAAGTGTGCAGTTATACTTGTAATAACGGCAGTAAGTCTGGCCTTCATACCTTGTAAGTACATATACCTACTGGCATTTTTGGAGATGTTTACTAGATATTCACCTTCAAGGAAAGCTAGCACGGATAGATGGATGAGAAGAATAAGAGAGTGGTGGGTAAGCATTCCAGCCGCTCCTGTGGTTCTTGAAAGGGAAAAAGGAAGATAAAAAGAGGAAATGATATTTCTGATCTTTATCTGCGGCTGTATATCTAAATGGTTGTAAGATTATCATCTTAAGAGTTTTTATATAATATGCATCGCAAATGTTCTGTAAATGTCTGCAATGAACTCTCATCGTATTGTAATATCAAATAATATCATATCATATAATATATATATATATCTTATACACATTTTGTCCTATTTTTCTTCACCTCCATTTACATTCACGAGTGGGTTATATAAATAATATAGGGTACAATATAGGATTAATTTTTTTGAACAATTGAATTGAATCTAATCAACTAGAGCGTTTTCCCGCATGATGATAGATAATTCAAAAAATTATTATTATATTTAACAAAACTATTATAAATCAATATCGAAATTCTAATATAGCTAAGATTTCAGTACTTCAGAATTAAAAATTAAAAAAAAAAAAAAAAAAAACCTCATACATATATATATATATATAAACATTTAATATGAAATTTAAGATATCAAAAAACTCTCTATTTTAGGATAAGTATTTTGATGCCTATTTCAATTCTCAATGACCTTATTTCTATTTTTAGCAATCAAATTTCTTAAGCCATGAAATTATGAATGAAGAGGAAAAATGAGGAAATGAAGTCACAATTTTATGGAATTTAATTCAATGAAGAATTAATAATTCCTCTAAAGATAGAGAAGCTTAGAATTACCATTTCGGTTTCTTAGATCATCATTAAATTTTCATTTGAAAATAAATGACATTTAATTACATTTTTAAATGATAAATTGATATTTAATTACGTTTTCTTTATAAATAAAAAACTGAAAGCTCACATGTTAATTAGCCACATGGACGCGTGCCATAAGGTTAAGCTGGCATAATTCTTATTTCTGATTAAGCTTCTTGTGATAAAAAGCACCTCAACCACACGTGCAGGTGCAGGTGCGTGAGGATAAGGTTGATTAATAACGTATTTTAAAATTTAATTTTTTATAAAAAATTATTTTTGTATTTGAGAAAAATAAAAAGTATTTCTTATATTTTTTGTTGTAGATTTTTTGTTGTTTCTAAAAAAATAAAATTTATAAAATAGATAAAAAATCATTAATAAATATAATTAACTATTGAAAAAAAAAATTATATTTAAAAGTTATTGCCAGACTCTAAGAATATGTTTGGATAAGCATTTTGAATGTATTTTGTATTTTAAAACGTATATTAACTATATGTTATCATTTATAAAAAGAAACAAGTATGTTAAATCATGTCAGATTTTTATGTCTTGATTAATTTTTAATAATTATAAAAAGCTCCATTGATAGAGCTCGAAGCTCTCGGTCTATTTCTTTTTTTTTTTCTAGCAGGAGAGGTGGCGAAATAATGGTGGCAGAGGCGACTGTAAGAAATTAAGGAAGTGATTGAAAATATAAATTTTAAAATATTTTTTATAATTATTAAAATTTAAAATATTTTAATATAACATATTAAATTATATCTATCAAAACAAAAAATATTTTTATACATTTTAAAATATATTTTGAATTACAAATTTCTCCTTTTACCTAAGATAAGAGTTTTCCCGCCACTCTAACTACCCATTAAAATATTATACTAATTCTTCCGTGACGAAGGAAAGATTAAAAAAACAACTCTCCTTCAATATTTTCAAGCGCACAAAATTGACCAAGCAAGAGGCAGTAAATTTTCAATATGATTGCTCTACACAATCACAGTAGGCCCGTTTCCTTCTAGTAGTGTAAGGTCATGAGCTGATTTATTCAAAGGCTGATCAAATGAGTTTGTTAGATTGTTGTGTAACAAGTAATATATAAAATTGTTACAGATTTTACAAAAATACTTTATCAGGTAGGCTTGATTTATATAATAAAAATTAATAATTAAATTTGAAAATGAGGTAGCAGAAAGCAAGATGAGTGGAGCAAGACTAATTTTTACGAGACTAGTTTGAGTAATGTATTTCAAACTCCTAACAAGCTCTAGTCGAGTTTGAGCAAGATGGATGAAATGAACTTGCATATATATAGTATTTCAAACTCATAGCAAGCTCTAGTCGAGTTTGAGCAAGATTGATGAAATGAATTTACATATATAGAGTATTTCAAACTCCTAAAACTTAACTCAAATATGAGATCATTATAGTAATAATGAGCTAAGTTGTACAACTTTAGAGATATCGGTTGGAATATTACATATTCAATTTAACTTATCTTATTGGATTACGAGATTAGTTTTGTCTCATCCTACAATTAAATAAGACCGAACGGATTAACCTAATTCGAAATTTTGAGATATGATGAAATAGAAATAGATTATGAAATCTGAGATGAAATAGAAAGAGATTTTTAAATTTGAGATGAAATGATTAACATAATAATCCAACACAAGATGCAAAATAACCCAATATCCCAAATGTTAACTCATATTGTTTTGGTTTTGTGCTTGTTTGTTTATTTATTTATTTTTTATGCAGAAAATTGATATACAAAACATATGATTATTATATAATATGCATAATTAATCTTATCAGTGGAAAAAAAATATAACTACTATAAAAATAATACAAAAAAATAAGATGGAAATGGTCAAAATCCTTACTTAAAAGTAAAAAGCTCTTGAATAAAGACTTTAAAGAGAGAGCAGTGGTTAGATTTTAGGCTAGAGAAAAAAGACCAAAAAATAAAATAAAATAAAATAAAATAAAATAAAATAAAATAAAATAAAATAGATACGTGCTTTTCTAAACCATAAATAAAACGGATTGACGTACCAAAATATTTTATAGAAAATAATATGAAAAAAAATTTCACAAAAGGAGTGAGACAGTCTAACGAACTTTGACCCATTAGACAAACTCTATCCAACCTGTATCATCTCCAAGTCACCTCGGCTCGTTTACATTCTTAGGTGTAAGTATTCGCCCTCTATGCCATTATGTATGATTTTCCGGGATATTTTTTTTATTTTTTATTTTTATTTTTTAAAATTTGAACTCTAAAATATTTTTTTGGTTATATGATCTTTTAAACCTCATAATATAAGTGGTCAGGTCATTTGTAAAGCCATTATTAAATAATAAATAATTCCATGTTTGACAATTCTGCATTTAATGGCCATGTTGTTCCTTCAACGTAAAGGAAGTTTCATTGGGATGAGAAGAATCCTCGACAATTTTTCCTCCCACTCCGCAAACTCAGGTCCTCCCTTTTCCTTCCAACTTTCTTCGTGATCGCATCTATTCCTAATTAATAAAACCTTCATCTACCTGCAAAACAGTCACATTCAAGCAAGCATTCTACTGCATCCGGTGTCAACCATCTCTTGCACAATTTCTTGTACCTTAATCTTCCTCAATATTTTAGCTGTCAAACTCCTCCCAAGAACCTCCAAATCCTCTCTCTCTCTCTCTCTGTCCTCTTTTTATTTTTATTTTTTGGTATTAATTCGATTCCATGTACACTTTCGCTTCCATTTTCCGATCAGCCACCCACCATGGCTTTAAAACTTTCTAGAACCATCATTCTTATTCTTTGTCTCGCTTGCCTCTTGTTATTCTTTCAAGTAGGGCAGTTCCATTTTACTTCAAGGAAAAATATTATTCACAATCGTACTCACATATCATTCTCTCATCGCATGATATTGAGCAGTAGGAAAGTATTGGGTCCCAGATTCGACTTCTCACCATTTCTTAAGCACCGGATTAATCATCATCGTCACGATTTTCACCATCATCGCCACCACCACCACCACCACCACCACCACCACACTCCTTCCGAATCAAATCCAATCGGGAGCGAGATCGATTCTCGTTACGGTGTAGAGAAGCGTCTGATTCCAACTGGTCCAAATCCGTTGCACCATTAAAGAGAGCTAGGTCTTCTTCTTTCCTCATCTATAGACTATATACATTGGTTTTGTATTAATTATTATCTGTAATCATTCCCACCCCCCCTCCTCTTTCCGTTTTATGTTTTTATAACCTTATATATTCGAAACAGATCAGGAAAGACAAGAAAAAGAAAACAATTGATGTATAGCTAGATATCAGACCAATGGAAATAATTACTCCTTTTATCTACACGTGATAGAAAAATTGGTGAAAACCTCGAGTGAATGGTATAACTTGGATAACCAAATACTGTACCATATTTTGTATAAATTTAATATACTATACAAATGAGTTATACCTTATCTTTACGTATTTATATATATACATATTTATTTTAATGGAAGCTTTTGTTAAGTGTTACACTGTTACTTCATTTTGAAATTCTCATTATTTAAGGTTCAATTGTCAAGGATGCATAGTTGTGACGGCACGGTACGTCATGGGAAGAGCGCTGGCAATAATCAATCTACAAAAACAGAATGAGTTGTTTAAAATTGATGCAGAAAATTAGACAGATTAGGAATGAAATCATAAAAATATCGATGGGACCCATAATATTATATAATGTATATAATATATGAACATAGGATCCTGATTAGAGAAAGGCTAAGAGGGTGTGATTTAAAGTCAAACTCTTATTGGCGTGTTTGTTGTACTCATAACACAGAGTTGGTTTGTTGTGACCCTTTTGATGGTTACAACTTTCAAAGTTTCAACGTGGATTTGGTAAGTAATGCGGTTCTGAAAACAGGGTAATAAATATTAAACTACCCTCCATTGCTCTTTTTGACTTTTTTGTTCATTTGCTCAATTCAATTCTCTCAATCGCCATCCAGATTTTTAGTCATCGCTGATCATACAGACTGAAATTGTCATATTTGTTTTCCTGTTTAGGTTTCTATTGGGTCAATTTCTTTCTTAAATTTTTTTTATAATATTATCACTGACATCAAGATAGATAAAATCATAGTAAAACAATAATAATATCTTTTTTAGAAAACGACACCATATGCTACCAGAAACAAGCTACTTAGCGGTGCGGTTTTTCTGTTGAAATTAAAAAAATGCCGTTAATTAATGGGCCTCATTTTGTGCCACTACCGGTAAGTGCTGCTACATTTTACCCTAAATCTTTGTGAAAATTAAAACGCCGCTAATTTTATTTTTATTTTTTAAATTGGCGGCACTGGGAACTATACTGCTAATTTCACGACTAATTTATGCCACTAACTGGAATTAATTAGTGCCCCTAAGTTAAGATGGAGTAAGTTTTAAATGTCTAGTTATCCTTTTATGCATTCTTTTTACGAATGTATATAAACTAATAGTTTATTTGGTTTTGATTTATGATTGGCATGAGTGGAATGAGAATCATTATAATTATGGATGGAATGAGGTTCGCAAAAAATGAAATAATAGATATGAAAATTAAATTTGTACATATTTTTTTGATTCTTGGCATTATCACTCTCTAAGCAAGTAATGAGAAGAATCAATATTTATCTAGTCAAGAAATCGAAAAGTGGGTCATCTTCATTCCGTAGAATAAATAGACTGTAACCAAACGATGAAAATGTAATTGATTTTATTTTCTGATTCCACATAATCATAACCAAACGAGCCATAAGAAAAGACAAACATCTCCGATAGGAGTTCTATTACCGAATAAGTGTTAGTACAAGATTTGGTATTAGTCCAAGTATTAAAGATTATGACTAATGTCAATTTTTATCCTATCCCAATCTCAATCGCTTTTAAAAATAAAATAAAAATAAAAAAAAGTTGAAAAGAATTTGTGAGTCCAATAACTCATTGTTTTGGGTACTAATAAATAGTATTTCCATTTTTATTTTTTAATTTCTCTGTTTAATTTTTTCCCTAATTCCTAGATTCCCTAGATCTTGTAATCTCAGTTCTAATGACTCTCTCTCCTAGTCTCCCCATTTTGAAAGCATTGCCCATTAGGTCAATTAGATTTTGACTTGAATAGATATATTTCTTATGTAATATAATCTTTTTGCAGATATTAGTAAATTATTATTAGTATTATTGATTATTATTAATAAAAAATTTTATTTTATCATATTTATTAATTGTGTTGAAATTAATATAATATATTATTAAATAAATATCATGATAATATTCAATATCTTAAGATATGCACATGAACTCATGATAGAGATGATGCTAGTTGAGATGTAAGTTGTTTAAAGTTTAAGATACAAATTATTCGTAATCATAGGATTATCAAGATATACATTAATAATCTGAATAGACTATCATATATATTATATCTTTAATGTCTAGGATGATTGTTCTCAAAGCCATTGATGTTAGATAAACATCATGATAAGTATGTAGGTACTTAGTAGAGATTAAGTATATTATACAAGACATTTAAGTTATTCTCAATGGTAAGAATATTAACTGTTAGCAAGAATCAGCTAGTGATGATAGTACATGTGATTCTCGGACTTGAAATTATTATGGTACCATTTGTACCAAATCTTATACTTTGGCATCATTGTAAAATACCCCCAGTCAAGGGTTACGAAGTGTAAATCGTTGGGTATAAGATATTGTACGTGAAAGTTGTGAGTGATCAACATGGGATATGTCACTCATATATTTCAGGATATAAATGCTATGAGTTATATATTTCATTGAACAAATCTTTCCAAAGTAATATGGTAAGAAGAGCGTTTCAGTAAATCCATTTTCTATGTTCATTAAAAGTATAATAATTCATTTGATTTATCTATTAGGATTTAAGAACAAACCATATCCTAAGACGAATCAAATATTAACAAGATGGAAGGATCATTTATTGTACGGTCGTCAATCATGACTGGTTCTCATCGAAAGTGTATGCTTATCAAGCCAATCAGATTTTGACCCGATGGGGGAAAATACTTTATATGATAATATCTTTATATAAATATTAGCAATATATTATTTATTGTCATCACTGAAAGTCAATTATTATTTATTATGTTTATTAATTTTATTGGAATTAATATTATATGTTCTAAAATGCATATCATGGTAAAGTTAAGTATCTTGAGTTCTGCATTTTGAAGACCATGATGCAACTCATGTTAGTAGAGACTCGAGTTGTTAAAAACTCTAAGAACACAAACGGTTCATTGTTGTAGTATCTCGAGAATGGATATTGATTGATCCGGATAGACAATTGTGTAGTTCATCAACTAATTATTAGGATGACCGATCTCATAGCTAGTGGTGTTAGTGAAACACCATGAGGATTGCGTGTGCGCTTAGTAGAGACAAAAGATGATGAATGTGATATTTAGATAATTCTAAATAGTAATTAATACTGAATGTCAATAAGAATTATCAAGTGACTATTTTACATAGGATCCTTATATTTGAGACACCATGATTCATCGAATACAAGGCCTCATGCTTTGACATCATTCCAATTAGCCCTAGTCATGGGAGAATGTGGGGTGAACTATTGGGCATGAAGTATTGTGCGAGAAGGTTGTGAGTAGTTAAAAGAGAATCAATCACTTTTGTGTTTGGAAAAAGGTCTTATGGATTGTATACTTGAATATAGAATCTCTACATAGCAGTATGGTATGAAAGGAGTTTCTATGAATTCATTGTCAATGTTCATAAAGAAATAATAGTCCATATGATTTGTCCATTTGGGTTTTGCAATTAAACCATACTCTAGGATGAATCCGAAAATTGCCAAGATGAAAGAATTATTATTGTAAGCATATTATAGTCACAATAGATTCTTTCGATCTTGAGACTTTGCTCAATGTCACTCTTGACTTGGAGGCTTAAAATTATTTAATCCTGAGATAACCAAATTAACTGTTTAATTTAAAAGGTTATTTTAAATTAAATGACTTTAATTTGAAAATAAATAAAATCATAAAGTGTTTATGAAACCCTCCTGTCGGCGTGACGCAAAACTTAATCGCTCACACACATAGAGTTTGTAGTAACTCAGTTAAAGTTTCATTTGACAAAACGGAAGAATGAACCAAAACCATTGTAGGGGTAAAATGGTAATCTGATTTATAGTTTGACTATAAGGGCAAAATGATAATTATTCATTTGTTAATTTAATATCATGCAGCTCTGCTAGTACAACTAAGTGTGGTACTAATTTAATTAAAAATTAATAAGTTACATATAAACTTTTATTTAATCATAAAAGTGTCCTAAAAATTCGTATTAATAATCAGACATTAAATGGTTAATGGACCAAATTATTAATTAGAATTTTATGGGCCAAATTAATCAAATGGTTGATTGAAAATATACATGGGTATGATACATATAGTGGCCGACCATCATAATGGCCTTAGACCCATTTGATTCTTCTAATGTGATTAGAAGTTTAAATGATAAGGAAGCCTTATACCTAATAGTGCCTTATAAATAACACCCTAGGTTTGCCATAATTGAGAAGCCTCACCACTCCCCTCTTGGACGAAATTCGTAGAAAGAAATGAGAATCTTTTTCTTTTCCTTTCCTTGAACTTATTGTTTCATGAGTTGAAACTTCAAGTAGAAACTTAACTGTACGAAATGAATTATGTGAACTAAAGAGGATGAACATGTGGGCGCCTCCCATCTCATCAAAGAAAAGTTATGTATCAAATTAGTCAAGAAGAAAGGTATCCCTTTTAACATAATCTTGATTTTAATATCGATGTGATTATGCTTTATGTAAAATTATTATGTATGATATAATTTTTATATGATTGATCTTGCTAGAAATTATGCATGCTAGGATATGATCTGAATAAATTTTAAATATTACTTTTGCTGCATTTATCTTTTATTTACATGCCTACATTTCCTAACAGTGATATCAAAACTTTTCATACTGAAAAGCATATTTTTTTTATGATTTTGATATGTTTAATGGTTTGTTCTTGGAATTTAAGGGTTGCCTAAAAGCGAATCAGGATGAATTTTGGATACTGTAAAAAATGAAGGGATGTTGTTCTAGATAGCTGCTACTACCAAACAGCGCCACGCACGATGGCTCATGGCTGTGTAGGTGAGCTTTCCAGTACGTGCGCCTCTACCATGAGGCAGTAGGCGGCGTGCTGCTGGGCAGCGGCACAGGCTGCGTGATGGTGGCGGTGGTGAGTGTTACTATGGAAACCCTAATTAGAATATATTTCACTTTCGGATATTTTCCTGAAATCTAATCTTTCAATGAATTGATAAAAATTGATTTTAATTGGATAAATTGTGATTGGATAATATGTTTGATGATAATGTATGATAATATAATATAAATTATTTATATGTATTTTTAATATTTATCGAACGTCGAATTAAAATTATAATAAATAGTTTTTGGTGAATTTAATTGGAAAATTATTTTGGCATGTTTCCTAAGCTTAGATTGCTTGATTATTTTCTTGTGCTATTGTAATGAACTAAACAAAGGCAAGCCAGATGCAGACAAAATCTCTAAATCTACAATAATTAAGTCTGAAATTTGAATGAGAAGTGTGTGAAATTAGAGGAGCTTTTGGTGGAGGAGACATGGATTTGAGCTCTTATTGGAGCGGTCGAGAAAACATGTCTTAAATCTCCATAAATTTGTGGAGACAGAGATTCATAGTAATGGTTTTTGTAAGTAGTTATAGTATCCAGAAAATGATATTTTAATAATTAGACCGAATCTTATAAGAACGTTCTCCACCAAGATCAAGTTATGCTAGTCCAATACAACAAATCATACAATAAAGTATGAAAGTAAGACATAAGAAGTAGAGATACTTATATCTTCTTTTTGTGTTTTTTATTATAGAACCGAACAAGATTCTTCTTTCTTCCTTCTTTGTTGTCACATAAAAAACTCTTGACTGATTGGTAGTGAAGATTAATGAAGTTGCTTACGTACAACCTTTAATTTTGATCCACACAAACTTTCTCGCTCAAAAGTAATTTTTAGTTTAGGGCATAAAATATATGAATTAACTAAACTTCGATTGGAGGAAGAATGAACATTTCTGTCTCATTGGGAAATTAAGTCACTCTCTATTGAATCGGATGATCTATGGCCAAACCCTTTTGGTCCAATTTATAGTAAGGCCTTTCTTATCATAAGTTATCATAAGTGGTTCTTCATCATCAAAAACTATTTTAGATAATTAGGAATCAATTAACATAATTACCTATTATCCCATGGAAGCTGCATGGTGTGGCTGCCCATGGAGTAGTATTGACCAAAATTTAACTTTTAATTAATTCTTAATCAATTACTTGAAGTTCAATTTTGTCAAATAACATATTTGTCCATTAAATTTCAATGACAAATATGAACTTTCTAGAACCTTATAAGAATATATTAATGAATCCTTATGATAAGCACTTACTTTCTATTTAACTCAATATCACTACTTAGTTGAGCCGGTAGCACGATAGGAAATCAAAGTAAACAAGTTCATTTATTTATCTTATATTATATTAATAATCATATAATTGTGCTTTTCAATCTCCGATTACGAAAATGTCCTTGATTTACAACACGATGGATTCATGACACTTCATAATTTTGTCTAATTCATAATTAAACACATTTTACTTCAAAATAAATTTTGAAGTAAATAATTCATTTAATTATCTCATAATTACTTTAACTTAACACCTTTCAAACCAATATTGACTTCTAGCAAAGTTTTAAGATTACTTGTGAGACGAAAAATGTATATCATCTCCCATAAAAATATGTATGACTAATACCATGTCATTCAATTCTTCTATTTGGCCAATATCCTTATTCATCTTAAAGCATGGTTTACTGTTAAACCATCATAGAAAATCATATGAATAATATTTCTTACGGATAGAATTATAAAATCTACTCTTAGCACGAATGTAGCTATTTGTTTAATATATTTGATATGATGCATATATTAATCTGCTTTCAAGTATTTTAGTTATTATTGCATACCTACTAGAACATTCGAATGTTTTGTGTGCCTATGAAATGTTATGCATGAATTTCTATGTCGATTTCTAAGTGTGCAACTTAAAGTAATATTACTGCGTAGTCATAAACATGCATTAGTTATGAAATGAGGATGTCATCAAACATAAATAATTGAATGAAAGTTGTTAACATGCTTAGTTGAAGAGGTAAAGTACCTCGCTTACTTTTGAAAGGTCGAATGAGTATACCTTATCCATCTCATGGGTTTACCGCTCGGCGGTATCTCGACCATCGACTTGCTTGGGGCTGGAACAACTCTTGATTTATCTCTGTCGATTATCTTGGCAACTTTGACTTCTAAAGTAGACTCCTAAGAATTATAGCCTATTGAAGCACTTTTCCGTTAGGCTTTTTCTCTTAGTTAGGCTTATTCTCTTAACAGTTCCTTATACCGAGAAGCTATCATTAAGAGTTTGAAGAACTTGTAGAATTCCATCCCTTCGAACTTCTTTCAAAGCTCAATATCGAGTTTGTTAATAGCTAATTTTATGAACTTGATTTCTGAAAGAGTGACGTGGCATCAGTTATGATGTTGCATGAATTGAGCTAGAAGCATCAGATGATTCTCCCATCCTTTAATACAAGGGGGAAAAATCAGTGATTCTTACCTCCGGATGTACCCGATAGAATTGGGTATAGAAATACTATTCCATTTCCGAACAAGTTTGGATAGAATTAGGTGGCAAACGTGTATACCATACAAATGCTTGCCTAATAAGGGAATTTACAAAAAATTGAAGTCGAAGTCAGTTCTTAGCATCGACCTCTCCATATTAATCTATGAATTGGCTATCGTGTTCAACCGTGGACTGGATTAGGTCTTCGCTTGAGAAAATACTAACATTCAGAACCCGATAGTTATGTGGGAATGGCTCTTGATCGAGATCTTCCATGTGCGACTTATGATATACCAACTGCGGTGGTTGTTGAGCGGCCATGTCGTACATATCTTAAATGATATTATAGATAAGATCCCTATCACCGACGACTGATTTCAGATGCATGGGTGGAGCTAGAGGTAGTTAAAGAATTTATGGCTTGCCATCCATGGGATGATTCCCTAGCGATATGCCAACATAAAGAGGTAGCGGCAACAAGTAGTCCGATTGAAAAGGTGGTGGCTGATATGTTGAAGGTACATGGATTCTACCATTGGAAAATCCACCGAAATATCTATTCGGTGGAGGATGAGGTACTCATCTTAATTGATAAGTTGGCTCATTTAACGGTAAGGGATGATCTAGCAGTCGGAATTTCTCGTTGATCGGTTCATATCCCTGAAGGACAACCAACCTCAAACACGGGCAACGGGATTCGACCATCCATCTCCCCCCACGATAGGCCCATTATAGTGGTGGGTAAAGCGGCTTGATCGGCAATAAATATTGGCTGAATAGTTCTAAATAGCCAAGAAAGTAGGTCGTTGTATTCTCCGACCATCTTTCAGCCTCTTCCATTTGTTCGATAAATCGGGTCATTAATAGGTGCGATTGGTCAGATAGTTATGCCTTTGGCTGAATAGGAGTTCGATCGGCCCCTATCTTAGGGGTTGAGGCGACTTCTTCCCCCACCAACCTTTGGATATTCTCTTGAGGCATCAATGGTGGTGGAGCTATCAAATCTGCTTGATTTTGGCTGATATTCGGATTATCGGTTGGATGAGGTGGTGAAGACTTCCCCGACAAGGAATATTGATTATGACTCTACAATCTGTAATCGTCAGATGAGGCGGTGCCAATTTGTTAACGTCAGGGAAATCCACCGACGTAGAATTGAATGCTGGCCTTGGGAATTGTACAATGGTTCGATCTGACCTTTGAAAAAATGTAATGAAAATTGCAGCCGTAGCAAAAATTTATAGTCAATTTCACACTATAAAATAAAAAATAGAGGAAATACATGTTAAGAAAATTAATTTAACTTCTATCGAATTATGCAAAAGGATTGACGCTAATCTAGGTTCTACTATTTTTTCGATGTATCTACTAACGAGGGATTTTACCTAACTACTACTAAATTAATGAAAATGAAAGACTACAAAATTAACGTTTAAAAAATGAATGAATAAAGAACACTAGTTAAAGAAAAAGAATTGAAATGACATATCTAAATCTAAGACAAGAAATTAAATTTGATCTAACTCTACTCCTATGAAAATAATAAATTAAACAACTATGAAAATTAAAGCAAAAGAAAATGATATATTTTCCTTGAACGATAGATCAATACCTTCACTTAAGTGAGAACTCAGTCGACTAATACTACTCCTAAGAACAAATCTAAGAAAAAAAAAATAAAAACATTGATTTTCAGAGAAATACAAAATTTAAAAATAAGTGTCATACAGACCAAGAGAATTTGACAGTTTGTTGATTGATCAAATTGATCATAGAAAAAAAGAAATATATTATTTCTGGAGGAAGCAGAAATAAAAGATAAGTGTCCAAGAAATTTGACTGTTGTGTGTACTGGTTTTTTGATCGAATGGATGGTTGACGATTGATTGATTGGTGATGTTGTTGATCCATTTTGCTTAGCCCAAACCTTCTATTTATGGGCAATTAGGATGGAAAAATAGTAAATAAAATTGGTTACCTCATCAATCCTTGTGAAGTTTCACACTCTCTTAAGGGAAATTCTCTTTGGCTGAATTTAACATGGTCAAATGCTCTATGTTAACAGAAATCTACACTAAATTGGCTAAAATTATCTTTAAATCGGTCGATTAGCCATTCCTCATTGGCCAATTTAATTTATTTCAATTTTTTTATCAAATCACGTCTTGCCACGTATGTAAAATTTTAGCATTAATAGTACTAAACACTTTTAGTACTTTACTATTGTACATTAATGGGTCAAGCCAATTAGTTCTTTTAAATCTATCACTATAGATCTCTTATAACTCAAGTCAAAAGGTGCTTTACCCAAATCCTTAATGGAGAAGTTTTTTGACAACCACATTTAGACTATTTGCAATATAACTACTTTATTCTAAATGAGTAGTAAATTAGACGATGAATATGGTATTGCTTCCACGAACTCTTATATACACTTAGGTAATCTACTTTCATAAATCAAATTATTTGACTTATAGAATAGATCAGATTTCATTTTCTAGGATGTTTGCATCAATTCTTATATTAAGTTTCTAACACAATATTTTTGTCTTTTTATATGAAGATTTTACATTGTAACTCATACATCTTATATTTCTTACTCTAAGCAAAGCAGTTAAGCTCGCATATCTAAATACATTGAGTGTTAGTGTATACTAAGGAATCACTATTCCTTCTTTCGAAAGTTCCTATTTAGTGAGAATTTAATGAACTAGGTTTCTTAATAATTGTTAATTTTGTGGTACCTTTAAATTATTATATTATTCCCACTGTCCTTTTAGAAAGTAATACTCTTTTTAAGAAAATAGTTTTCATCTAAAAATGCTCATTTTAGCTTATTGGAATTAGAGAAGATATGTAGTCTCTACTAGAGATATTCCACAAAATAACATCTGTTAGATTTTGTCTCTAATCAATTCATATAATGGATTTAGCGAGAACAAATCATTTTCATGTTTCATCTAGTGGTATGATTTTGTTCTTTCTCTCCATATCTCATGTCGATCATTTAATGCCGATTTAGAGAGAATCTTATTCATTATGTATGTGGTGATTTCTTTGTTATGGCCTAGTTGAATTAAAGTGTGTTCAATGTATAAATCACATCGGGCTATAACATATATATGTTGATTTCTCTATACCAAATCATCATTCGCTTATGATGTTCTAGGAAGACTTCATAGAATTAGAATCTTATTCTCAATAAGGTAATTTTAAGAAACTTGTAATATTGATATTTATCTCCATGATCTCATCAAAGAGTAATACTCTTGTCTTTTTTTCCCCATCTTATTTCATTCCTTATTCCTTTCTCATATGTTCGGCTTCATATGTCTAAGACTTTTAATCCGAAATTTTAGAGAACTTTAATATGGAAATAATGAGAAGGAAAAATAAAATTTTATTTACATCATTATGTATTAGATGTTACAACAAGGTCAATTTCTCTTTAAAATATTTTTAATAGAGATACGATCATTCCAAGTAGATAATCTTTTCTTATTTAGTTTTTGATTCATAATCTATTGGATTAAGGTACCCATGTTTTAACAAGTATGGTCTTATTTATTTGGTATGATATAATCGATTAATGCTAAATATGGCTATTTGATCAACATCGAACCTTTTAGTTTCTTAATTTTTCTTAAAGATATTTTTTTCTTATCAACTTTAATAAATATGCTTAACCATCTTAATGGGGAGCCATTTCCCAAAATATAAACCAAAAGGTAATATTTTACACATTGTCTTAAAAGAAAAGAAGTTATAAAATCTTCTTAATAAAACCAAAAATAATGTTATGGTACTATATTACAAAAAGTCCCTTTTAGTAATAAAAGTTATAAGATAAAATAGGAAGTGATAATGTCTACAGTTAATGTTGTAACTTCTTGCTCCATTTCTCACATGTCTTTACATGTGAGCGAATATTTTTCCTCTTCTTCAAGCTATCTCTTTACTTTTTAGGCTCTGCATATTAAATAAATATGAGTTGTTTTATTTGGTATCTAATACCCAAGTAAAAATATTGTTTAAGAGTATTATAGCTAAGAACATATTGGAAGACTCCTTTTGTTTCTTCTTTTTAAGAGAAGCTAGAGAATTCTTGTAATTATGCTTCTAATGGCCGGTGTCACCATAATATTTTCAATCCCTACTTTTGTTATTCTTACTTATGACCTTCATTTCCTTTAGAGGTTTACTTTTGCTTCCTTTCTTGAACTTGTATTTACCTTTATTGGCTTGGTGACCTCCCATGAGCAACACAGTTTTGTCTTTACTTTGGAGAGATCCTTCGTTCGTTTGTAGCATTTTGAGCAACACATGAAGAGTAGGTGTTAACCTATTCATTTAATAGTTCAAAACAAACAACCTAAAGGACTTTGGGATTGATTGGATGAACAAATCATTTGAAAGCTCTTTATATTTCAACCGAGATCTAATTATTCTTTATGTGTGTGGCCAGTAGGTTCTACATAATGCTGGTAGGTGGGCCCCACAATGACATGTGGAATTTATCCTTTCTAATGAATGAATCATTTGGACTTTAAAATCACTCTTAAATCAAACAATTAATTTGATCATCTTACATGATCAATTAACTTAAAGCACTAAATTCATATTGGCCTCTAGCAAGGCATATGGGCCACTCATATAATAAGAATTATTAGAAACCTTAATAAGAACTTGTGATAACTATTACCATATTAGATTGATCCTTACATCTATGTAATAGTCCTTGATAATCCTAGGGTTTCATTTAACTATTAAACCTACTAGACTAACCTTATGAATTATATGAGCACTTATGCAATTAGCAATGGATTTATAGAAACTATTTTCTTACCATATTAATTTGCACAAAATTTTCTTCATTGCATAAGGTACATCTTTCATTGAATTATTGTTTTAATATAGAGGTGATGGATCTCATCTTATCACCCTAAAGACTTCCCGTACAAGAACACATGCCTAATGGTTCATCTTTAGTAACCCTTGGCTAGGGTCACTTTGAATTATATCAAAGTATGATATTACATACACAAGTACTATGGCAATCTTAGCTCTGTGAAGCACAAGTACAATAATCAAATGACAAATCACATTAATAGTCTATATAATTACCAATGAGATTTGTTAAGTGATCACGTTCAATAATTAATTCTCTACTAATCACCAACATGTCTATCCTGGTATTCGAAAATATCGATGATCATGAGAACATCATTATTCTTTTGAAGATGATAGCACATGTAATAGTTTTTCCAAAATCATCATTATCACATTACGATAATCTTACGACAATGAGCAGTTATGGATATTAGATGCTAACCGACTTTGATCTCACCAAGTGTGATCGTTGTCAAGGTTTCAAGTGCATATCTAAGATCTGGGAATTTATCAAGTATGTCATATAATCAAATATGCATATAATGTTATTTCCAACATAACAACAATGTGATACAAAATTCTCATTTAAATACTATGTATTTAATTTTGTTGATAACTTATATATGTTAAGATTGATGCTCATAAGCAAATGACTTTATTAGGTTAAACCCAATCGGCATAATAGACATTATACTTTCAATCTTCCACTTACATGAAAACCAATCGCTTTTGAATCTTTTTCTCATCTTGTTAAGATGGAAATTAAGCGTTCATTTGTCAAATGCCTTAGTGTGGAGATCTATTATGTTACCTACTCGTGTCTACTCTCTTGTATTCACTTTAACTCATTTGACTTTAACTTAAATAAAGTGATAATGAGTCAATATGTATACTTGGATTTCTTATGACATCTTAGTTCATTTTCTATAGCCGCACCCTATTGTAATCATATTACATTAATATGTGACAAATGATGCTTAGGACCATTATAAGTTTAGTTATGAACCTTTTATCCTACACACTTATTTTACTTCACAAGTAGTAATTCGTTTTTCCAATTGATTTCTCGATCTTTTCTTTCTAGGAACTATTCCAACTAACCAATTCAACATAAAACAAAACATCATGTGGATTTACTATGGTTGATATTCAATTGGAAATTAGAGTTTGTGAAACTTAATTTTCAGTTCAGAAATTAAAAACATGCCCTTAGTCCTTCGTAACAATGTAAGAATGTCCTTTATCTGGATTATCTTAATTCCTGCTCATAGCACTTAGACATAAGTAGAATCTGGCTTCATACCCAATATAGCATGCATAATAGAACCTATAGGCAAGCGAAGGTTATTTAATTCATGCATTTGCTCTACACTTGTGTCTTAGGCGACATCCTTTAGAGAGTGAGATTCCTTGACATTTTGACAATAATCATTTTCTGAAAAAGATTTCTTATAAACCAGTTGATTAAATGATTTTTTAAAGGATATTGGTCATCATATCACGAAAGAGATATGGAAAAGTAGAAGGGCACCAAAGTAGTATGATGTTGATGTAGTAATATTTTCATGAAACATTATATGACTTAGATGTTGTAACATTTTAATTACTATGACTTTTATAATTATCTTAATAGTTTTATAATTGATCACTCAGCTTGAGAGGATCCTTCGAGTCATTGTGTTAAGAAGATAAGGACTTAAAAGTCTCTATCTTCCCAACCTAATAGCTCGAGGGAGGTCCTAAGAGTACCCTTCGAGCCATTGTGTAAGTCTTTGTCTTCCCAACCCAATGACTCAATGGGATCTTGAGAGGACCCTTTGAGTCTTAGGTATGGAAGATAAAGACTTTTTGAGTCCGTCTTCAAAACCTAATGACTTAATGGGGTCATAAACCATTCTAGCCATTAGGTTTGGAAGATAGAGACTTTTTGAGTATATCTTCCAAACCTAATGACTAGATGGGGTTTTGAGAAGATTCTTTGAGCCATTGGATTCGGAAGACAGAGACTTTTGGGTTAAATATTAAGGTTTATGATTTATAGTTTAAAGTTTAAGGTTGAGGTTTAGGGTTTAGGGCCTAAGGTTAAGGTTTAAAATTTAGGGTTTAAGGTTTCAGGTTTAAGGTTTAGGGTTTAAGGTTTAAGGTTTAAGGTTTTGGGTTATAGGTTTTGGGTTTGAGATTTGAGGTTTAGGTTAAAAATTTAGGGTTTAAAATTTGAGGTTTGAGATTTATGGTTTAATGTTTAGGATTTAGGGTTAAGGTTTAAGATTTGGGGTTTGAGGTTTGAGGTTTGAGGTTTGAGGTTTGGGGTTTGAGGTTTAGGGTTTAGTGTTAGAGATTTAGGATTTAAGGTTTGAGGTTTAGATTTAATGTTTAAGGTTTAGAGTTAGGGTTTAGGGTTTGAGTTTTTGTGTTTAAAGTTGAGGTTTAGGGTTTAAGGTCTCTATTTTCTTAACCCAATGGCACGATGCAGTCTTGGGAAGAACCCTTGAGCCATTGGGTTTGGAAGATAGAGGCTAAAAGTCTTTAACCTCAAAACTTGATGGCTCGAGGGCTATGAGAAAACCCATTGAGCCATTGAGTTTGGTGGTTAGAGACTTTTAGCCTTTATCTTCCAAACCCTATGGCTCGATGAGTCCTCTGAGTAGCCCTTAAGCCATCGAGTTTGGAGGACTTTAATGGTTTACGATCCAGATTTGTACTAATTCGTAGTAAAAATCAAATTGGAATAATAATTACATATAATCAAATTGATAGAAATTTCATATATTGAAAATTGTATTACAATTTTCACTTTCAAACTGGATAATGCAAAACAGTAGATATGGCAAGGAAATGAATAACACCAAACTAGATAATAGTTTCATATATTGACAAAGTTAGATAATATAAGTCAAAATATAAGTCAAATGACCATTTTACTTCTAAAATTGTTTGGTCTTTTTTCTCTTTTCTCCAATGAAACTTTATCTGAAGAACTATGAACCTTGTGTGTGTGACTGATTATGTACTACATCACACCGACAAGAGGATTTCATAAACACTTTATGATTTTATTTAATTTTAAATTAAATTTGTTTAATTTAAAATAATATTTTAAATTAAACAGTTAACTTAATCGTCTCATGATTAAATAACTTAAATATCTAAGCCAAGATTAACTTCTAGAAAAGTGTCAAGACTATCTGAGAGATGAGATGTACCATCTTCCGAAAGAATTTGTTGTGACTACAGTATGCTTACAATAATCCTAGGGCATCATTTAACTATTAAACAATAATAAACAAATCATATGGACCATTATAGTATTGAACATTGACAATGGCTTTAAAGTAACTCTTTTCATACTATACTACTTTGGGAGATTCCTTGTTCAACAAAGTACATAATCCATAGGGTCTTTTTCCAAACACGGAAGTGATAGATTCCCTCTTGACCACTCACAACCTTCTCGCACAATACTTCATATCCAACGGTTCACCCATGTTCACAATGGCTAGGGCTAATTGGAATGATGTCAAAGCATTAGGCCTTGTAATCAAGAAACCATGGTGTCTCACATATGAGAATCACATGTAAAACAGTCACTAGATAATTCTCATTGACAGTTAGTGTTAATTACATTGAGAATTTTCTAAGTGACTCGTTCAGCACCCTTAGTCTCTACTAAGAGTCCACGCAATCATCATGGTGTTCCACTATCACCACTAGTTGTGAATCGGTCATCCTAACAATTAGGTGATGAACTACATGATTATTTATTCAGATGAATCAATGTCTATTTTCAAGATCCTACGACAAACAACCATTTTTCTTATTTTATTTTTTAGCGACTCGAGTCTCTACTAGCATGATCTTTATCATGGTCTCCAAAGTGCATAATTCTATATACTAAACTTTATCATGAAATGCATTTATAGAATATATAATATGAATTCGAATAAAATTAATAAACATGATAAATAATAACTAACTTTCATTTATGACAATAATTAATGTCTTACTAAAATCTACAAAAATATATTATCACATAAAGTATTTTTTCCATCGGGTCAAAATTTGATTGGCTTAACTGGGTCAACCTTAGGGAAATAATCATCCTTGGCCTATTTTTGATGGCCGATGGATCCTTGATTGATAGACTAGTCATTCGGTCACCTTACCTATCAGAAAGATAATCGTCCATCATATTTCTAGAAATATTAATAGTGATGGTGAAACATCGAGCTTAACTAAATTTTCATAAGAATGGGAGAATGTAAACCCCCGGAACATTAGTTAAATATGCATAATAGTATATGACTTTTTAGCAATTCTTAATTTCCAACTAAGCCTAATGATAATAGAAATAGAAGAGGCCTTTTAGTAATTTTTAAAAGTTAGGAGGGCTTTAATTTAATTATTAAAAAAAGAGGGAGAAGATTACAGGACAACATAAATGACATGACATCATTCATTTGTCAAATGACATTTCCCTGATTTTGTTTTTCCACATATCCTTAATAACACTCACTTCCCTAGCTATATAAGGAAATCAACCAAGGAAGGAAACCATAGAAAATGTAAGGAAGAGAGAGTGAGGGAGAGGAAGATAAAAAAGAGGGGAAGAGAAAGGGAGGGAGAGGAGAGAAAAATAGGGGAAGAGAAAGAGACAAGGAAAAGGAGAGAAACTAAAAAAGAGAAAGGGAGATAAAAAGATAGAAAGAAACTGAAAGAAATTGAAAGAAAGAAGAAGTTGGGATACCCAATCCCACAACTTAGTTTGGAATCCGTTGTAAGTAAAGATTCACCTACAATACGAGTAGTGTGTATGTTTAATGCATGATTTATAAGAAAAGTTATAGTTGATTATTAGAAGTTAACATGCTAAGTAATTCAGATGCATATAAGTAAAGTCTCACCTACAACACAAGAATATTGTTTGTTTGTTGTCTTTTGTGTTAGGATTGTTGAAATTGATAAGAATGTAGTGTAGCATGCAAAACATTGAATTAATTAAAATATAGAAATCACTTAGTATTATGATTTTAATAGCAAACTTAAAACTGAGATTATATTACATGAATAAATACTCAATCTCTAAATACATATTAAGAGCACCACTAAGTTCATGCAATGACAGATAAAAATTGATGTTATGCTAGTTAGTTAATCGAGTAATTTATATGGCATGACATAAGCATAACATTATAGTGTGGTGCTACCGAAATAGGGCAAGACCCACAGAGAGGTCACTCCTTCCAAAGATATTTAGTTAGGCTGGATCCCACAGAGAGATTGCTAACTCATATATTGTTAGGGCAAAGAGGTTGCTAACTCAATAATTATAGAAATATATGTGGCAGCATCCTCAGGGCCCTGAGTAGTAGAATAAGAACGAGTATGCTATTTGGATAGAATCTTAAAGAAATACTCTAAGCAGTTTATTTGAGCTATTTATTATGTCTTACATATTATTTGTGTAGGTGAGTTAGGATCTTTACTTAATGAGCTTTTAGCTCATAGGAATTATTTGTGTTGTATGAAAACATAATGGTAAATCTGTAGCTTCAGAATCAGGTGAATGAAGCGTAATCAACCTCGTGGAAGTACATATATGACCGACCGGTAATATGGTCAAGAAGTAAAAGGGGTCTAAATGTAATTATAAGAATCTCCTAAAGCTTTTACTTTAATTTTGCATGAAGATTATTAATAAGGTTATGATAATATGTTGAGAATATTAAGCTATATAATTATGGTTTATGTTTGATTTTATCTATGCATGCTTTTTAGAAAATTACTTCATATTTCCAATCAAAAGCTGTCAAGTTAAGAAATAATGCCCCTACTTAGTTATATTATAATATTTGTAATTATATTTAAAAACAAATATATATATATATATATATATATAGTTAGTAGGAGGGTCGTTACAAAGCTAGTATTATAGCATAGTTAATAATGATTCTATAGACAAACCTCATATGTTTTAAACATCCAAGTGATCACTTCATTCATTGTAAGTACTCTAACATAGACTTATAATTAAAATAGTGATTTTATGCCTTTTTTTTTTTTTTTTTTTCAGAATATGAATGATTTCAGGAACACCTTATTTGCCTCCTACGTCGAGGTATTTAGAGATTTTGTAGAAAGCAAATGCGAAATAAATTTACTAGTAGCCTTCCGAATAAGCATCCCACCTTCGAACGACATGAAGGACATGAATAGTTGTAGCAGTAGGCTTTTGAAATAGAAGCGATATGTGCAGGAAGTGACATATCTCAGGAAATATTGACATGACTAGCCATACGCTAGCTAAGAGGCATGGCCAGAGACTGGTTGCAAAACTACGACATTAGATGCAAGAAACGTTGCCCAGGTAGGGTTTTGTACAATGTTAATGGGCTGTTTTGTGCTCAACATTCTTATAGAGCCTGTGGAAGATATAGAAGAGGATCCAAAAATAATGATAATATATCTATAGAAAGTAGGATCACTAAAGTTTGTGGCCATGCCTAACAAGTAACCTTAGACGGCATTGTTTTGTAAACCGACTAACATTAGCTATGGCCACTTTTAGTAGTGGGGTATATTTCGATATGTATATAGTAAAGATGCCTTGTTAAAAGAAAGTGGATAGGTATTATGTACTAAAGAACTAAGTGATGTAATATAAAATAAAAAATATATATGAAATATGTTTTCATTAGGCTCATTATCCAAAGAATTAATATGTGATGTATAATTTAATATAGGGAGTAAAAGATTCTTCATTTAGCTTCAGTAGAAACATGACAAGCGGGTGTACTTCTAGTACATCCTCTCCTAGATGTAGTGGAAGTCCCTCTAATGACCCAAATAACCAAGATTTAAATAAATTAAGGAATTTAACTTGCAAGCAAGGTGAGATATTAGGCACCTTACTCTTAAAACAATAACAACTCTAGGAAATATTGCTAGTACAACAACTAATACCTCTACCTCAAGCAAAAAATTCAAACTTTAAGGCCTAAAAGTTTATGAAATATAAACTACCTAAATTCTCAAGTGGACATGATCCACAGATAGTTAAGAACTAGATCAAAATCTTAGAAAGACTCTTCGACTGTGTAAAAGTTCCTGATGCCAAGAAAGTGTATTATGCTCCTTACTTATTACACAATGTAAGTTATTGGTGGGACACCATGACAAGTACCCATATTAAACTTACAATGAGGTAACATAATAATAGAAGAATTGCTGCCAAAGTTTGCTGAATTGTTAAGGCATGCGCCACATCTGGGTGGCTACAAATACCTTCAAGGTAAAACATTATAAGAAAGTCTTTGATCGTGACACTCGCAAGGAGTTAGAGGTAATAGATTTGGATGATGCACAGTTTTTGAAGGTAGTTGATAAAGCTATGAGAATTGATTGAGCACGAATGATTCTGGGGCAAGAAAAGAGAGAAGTTGCAGTAAAAGAAAACAAAGGTGGAATGACTTATGGAGTACAAAATAGTGTCCAATTCTCTATACCAACACTTGTTGGGATCAATGGAAGTTTACTCCACGATGGAACAATAAAAAGAGGTTGGGAAACTCAAATGATAAAGGCTCCAAGAATTAGAATCAGATCGAGGCTTGGAACAAGAAGAACAAGGTTCAATGAAAACCCCCTGGTTAGTGCAACAAGTGCGGAGGTAACCACTCTGGAGAACGTAAAGCCGGAAGTATAGGATGCTATAACTGTGGGCAGGAAGGACATTACGCTAGAACCTGTAATAAATCAAGGAAGAGTAAAGGGAAATATGAGAAATCCATAATATCTACCATCGCTCGAGACAAAGCGAAAGCAAGTCTGTCCATTATCATACAAGGTCAGATTCTTATTTTTGGGATTGGTGCTTTTGTTTTCCATGTGCAACACATTCTTTTATTGCATCAAAGTTTGTTAGTTAAATTAAATACCTCATAGACCAATTGGCTGAGGCATTCAACACAACACTACCTTCGTGGGATGTGTTGATGTTAACTAATTGATTATGAGCCATATCGATGAAGTTAGGTGATATGGAGTTGTTTGTAAATCTTGTGGTACTAGATATACAATATTTCGATGTTAGATTAGAAATGGACTGGCTCTCGAAATATAGCACAACGAGAAACAAAAAGGTTATATGTGACTTCTCGCTAGCATGGTAGATATTGGGTAAATTCATCGACAATTCAAAGAGAAGATAAAATTCCAATAGTATATGATGTCAAAGTGACAAGAGTATTGAAGAGTGGTTATGGCAGGTATTTTTCTAGCATGGTAGATACTGGTAAGGAACAATAATTGAAACCTGAAGGCATTCTAGTGGTCCACTATTTTCTTGAAATCTTTCTTAAAGAATTACCAGGACTTCGTTCAAATCATGAGAATGAGTTCGAAATACACTTGATACTCAAGACATCACCCATTTCAAAAGCTTCGTACTACATAGTGCTAGTTGGATTGAAAGAGCTGAAGATATAACAACAAGATTTACATGACAAATGACATATTTGACCTTATTTTCATCTTAGGGAGCTCAAGTATTGTTCATTAAAAAGAAAGATGGGTCAATAAGAATATGCATCAACTATAGAGAGCTCAATAGGGTTACCATAAGGAACGTATATCCTTATGAGGATAGATCATTTATTCGACCAATTGCAAGGAACGTCAATATTTTCCAAGATCGACTAAAAATTGGAAAAAGCAATGTCTCAAAAATGACTTTCTGTATGCAATACGACCATTATGAATTTTTTATCATGCTATTTGGTCTTACCAATACCCCAACCATCTCTATAGATTTGATGAATCGAGTATTTAAATGACATTTAGAAAAAATTACTGTTGTCTTTATAAATGATAATCTTATTTACTCGAAGTCCAAGAAAAAGCATGTACAACATCTAAAGGTGATTTTGGAAACCTTAAAGATTCATCAGTTCTATGCCAAATTTAAGAAGTGTAAATTTTAACTCAATAAAATCGCTTTCCTTGGATATTTAATTTTTAAACATGGCATATCTGTAGACCAATCTAAAGAGGTAGTAAGTAAATTGCCAGGACAAAGAATGCTTCAAAAATCTAAAGTTTTCTAGGACCTGCTAGATTATAGGCGAATTGTAAACGGATTTTCCAGAATCGTCACACCACTCACCAAACTTACTCATAAATATAAAAAATTTGGGTGGACTGAAGCATGTGAGAGAAGTTTCAAGGAGTTGAAGGAAAATTTGACCAGTGCACTTATTCTTATGATTCCAAAATGTGTAACATATAGTGATGCATCCAAGTTAGGTTTGGGAGCCTTATTGATGCATAATGGGACAGTGATCTCTTATTCTTCATGTTAGCTTAGGATTAAAAAAAGAACTACCCAACTCATAACTTGGAATTGGCTACTGTAGTATTTGCTTTAAAGGATTGGAGACACTATCTTTACAAAGTGCGATGTAAAATCCAACCAAAGGAGTGAAATGTTTATTTATGCAGAAGGAATTGATCATGAGGCAAAGGCGGTGGATAGAACTAGTGAAAGATTACGATTGCGAAATACAATATCATCCGGGAAATGTAAATAAAGTGGATGATGCCTTAAGCTGAATGTGTGTTCCAAATGACAATGAAATAAGACATTAGATTCTTTCAGAAGACACAAAATTTTATATTTCATACACCAAGAGCAATTAAGATGTACAAAGAATTGAAAAAGTACTTCAGGTGTTAGGAATGAAGAAGAACATTGCTCAGTTTGTGGAAAAATGTCTAACAGTCAAGACTGAAAATCAGCGTCCAACAAGAGAGCTACAAACAATCGAAATTTCAATATGGAAATGTGAGTATATGGAAATGTGAGTAGATCAATATGGATTTTATTGTAAGGCTTCTGAAAATGACTAAGGGACACGATGAAATCTAGGTAATTATCAATAGATTAACTAAAAATCGATGCATTTCTTATATGTACGAAACACATATTACCTAGAGTACTTAGCATAGCTTTATGTAAGTGAAATTGTCTGACAACATGGAGCACTACTGTCAATAAGTTTACATCGAGACAACGTATTTTGTTGCGAATGATGTTCTGAAAGCATGTGATGAGCATTGTTTTATGAAATTAATAGTGATATTTTTCTATAAAATTATTGTGAATGTATTATTATTGAATAATATATATAAATATCATAAAACTCCAAATTCATTTATGTGACTATAATATTGTATTGGTACGAGAGGATTAAGTTTATACATATATATAAATTAATCACTGTGTGGGTTCTTTGCATTATCATATATATGCGATATGTATGTTAAATGGATGTTTATATTTTTTTAATGTATGGTTGATATGATAGATCGCTAATTGTATGGTGATTTTGGATTTTGTATTTCTTTCTCTAGATTTTGTATAAGCCGATTTGTGGCATAGGATTTTTTGTACAATTTTTTTTTTGTTGTAAAAGTTTGGGCAACAGGGAGGAAGAAAAAAACATGTGGCAGGTTCACGGGCAGTGAATGGCAATTAAGGGTGGCTCTACTACAAGCAGCATGACGTAAGATCTATCCTACATCAACACCGTATGTAGCAGCCGCAGGACTGTCTTACGCAGCCCAACCACGGGATGGTCCTGCGGTACAAGGCTGCTGGTCAGACGAGCGATTGTCCCAGCCGCTACCACCTGTGGCTAACCCTAGGAGTTTCACAGGCTTTGGCCCATGATGCTTAAACAGGTTAGGTTACGAGTTAGACCAATGACCTGCCCAGTAATTGGTTTTGACACATTTATTTTCAGGCCAAATAAGTCTGATCGGCCCAAAAAGAGTTTAGACCCAATTAGACATAATTAAGTTAAATATAAAATTGGGGTGAGAAAAATTATTTTTCTAAGGGTTTAGGGATTAGGTTTGTTTTAGAAAATTACCAGTTAGGTCCATATTTAAGATGGATAAAGCTTAGGGAAGGATGTAACACTTGAAGCCCTTATGTAATTTTTATTTCTTTATTTATTTGTATTTTTTGAAAATATTGTAAATCTTAGAAATACCCAAAATAACGCGGTCCATTATAACTATTTATTTATGTTGATTGATTTGATTGATAACATCTTCATGCATTAGTTGATTACATATCATAAATGAATACCCAAACAATTTTATTTTAAATCATGCATCTTATGAGTAGAAAGATGATTTAATTAGTATTGTCCTAGTTGTTTATGTGATTTATTTAGTGAAATTAATTACATAAATAGATTAATTTTTAAAAAGTTAAACTAAGTAATTACACCTTATAAAGTCAAACATTTACATTAGGACTTTAATAACCAATTTTGTTAAAAAGAGTTTTAATAAAATTTTATGAATATACTAAGTCTATTAGTTATAAATTAGGTTCACCTAATAATATTAGAATCATATAAAGATATGAATTAAAAGAGTTTAATTAAACCTAGTTCCAATAGGATTGGTATTACAATTATTAGGATTATATTAATTGGTTAACAAGTAATTAATTACTTAGTTTTAATTTGAAAACATAGGATGTTTTATAAAAACATACATTTTGAAATAGTGAGTGGGAGAAGGTTGATATGACAAAATAACCTATGGTCTCCATTATTAGTACAATACCGTGAGATATGGAAAGGGTCTCGAGACGGCTTTGTTTTTGTTCCCCTAAGGATGGTTTCAGACCATATCAATACTAAGGTTGCTTCTTAAAAAGGATAAGAAAAAGTGAAGTATTTCGAACTTAACCGACCCTAAGGTGGCAACTTTCCAGTAAAGTCATGGATTCCGAAATAATGGGTTTCACTCACAAAAACATAATTAATTGTGTATTGACCAAATAAACAGTAACTTATGAGCAAAAGAGAAAATATGAGATATTTTGAGTTTGACTTGTAAGCTTGGGAATGCCTCAAAGTAAATTTAAAATTAATATAACTGACGCTAAGGCGGTATATTAATTATTGAGTTAATTTATCGTGGTTTAGTAATAAAATATCTTATGTGTTTTATTTGTTGCATTCATGCATCATATTTACTATTATGAAACTTCAATATTTATTTCAATCATAATGAATGATGTATGTTTCATTTAATTTAAGCAATCATCATGTATTCAATCAATGATTTCGTTACCTCTTTACTCAACAAGTACAAATTAACTGGTGATAATTTTATGAGATGAAAATGAAATTTAAACATGGCATTAATTTGTGAAAACCCTAAATTTTTCTTGACCAAAGAATGTCCTGAAGAGCTCATTGCTAATGTTGCGCGTAATGTATGAAAAAAGTATAACAATTGGATCCAATCCAATAATAAGGCCAATTACTACATGTTGATGAGCATGAGTGATGTTCTTAAGAAGAAATATCAAAATATAGAGACTGCATATAAGATATTTGACTCTCTCTAGGTCTTGTTTGGGCATCAATCCGACCAAAGTTATCATTAGGCTACAAGAACCTATATGAATGCCAAATTGAAGAAAGAAGTTTCTGTCAGAGATCAAATTTTGAACATGATCAACACGATGCATGAGGCAGAAATACATTGGGCTACCATTGATGAGTGCACTCAAGTTAGCACCATACTTGAGTCACTCTCATCGGCTTTTTCTGCATTCAATATCAACTATGTTATGAACAAGTTGCAGTACAACATAAGTCAGTTGTTGAATGAACTGCAGACCTTTGAGACCCTTAAAAATGCCAAGTCGAAAGAGGGTGAAGAAAATACTGCTGAACAAAAGCCGCCTTTCTTTTATGTTAACAACAATAAGAGAAGGTACACCAGTGGAAAGGACAAAAAGGGAAAGAAAGCCAAAACGTCACCTAGAGGCAAGGATAACAAGAAAAACAAAACTCTAAGAAAAAGGAACCCAAAGGAAAGTGTTCCCACTGCGGAGTTTATGGCCATTGGAAGAGAAACTGTAACAAGTATCTCTCTAAGCTGAAGGAGAAAAAGAAAGGCAAATTTGATTTACTTGTTTTAGAATCCTATTTGGTGGAAGGTAATTTGGTGGCAGTGGGAGAAGTGTTTTTAGCAAGAATTATCTAATTTTGAACAATATTTATTTTCTTCCTAGATTTTGCAAAAATTTGATTTCTTTATCTATATTGCATGAACAAAATTTTGATATTTCTTTTATATTATTTCTAAGAAAGATTTCGATATTTGTCATGCAAAACAAACTAATGGACTCTATCTGCAGACTAAATGAAAGATCATTAAATAATTCAGAATTATTTAAAGTAGCAAATCCTAAATGAAACAAACGATTAAACATTTTTCAAAGTAATGATATGTATCTTTGGCATCTTAGGTTAGGACATATCAATCTTAATATGATAAATAAGTTAATAAAGGATGGTCCTTTAAGAGAGCTAATTGTTGGCACCCTTCTTGTTTGTGAATCTTGTCTAGAACGAAAGATGACTAAAAGACTTTTCTCTACAAATAGCCAAATAGCCAAAGAACCACTTGAGTTAGTACATAGTATGTGATGAGTATTATTTTAATGAAATTAAGAAAAGTAATATTTTTCTACATAATTGTTTTGAACGTATTATTGTTGAATACTATGTATAATTATCACAAAATTTCAAATTCATTAATGTAACTATAATCTTGTATTGATACGAGATGATTAAGATTATAGATAATGAATTAAATTGCCCACAACATATTAAAGTATGGAATCATTAATTAATGGTTGCTAGTATGGTCAGCTAGATTATGAATGTGAGCGATCTAGATCCGGATCACTAATATAGATAGACATCTTAGTGGAGGTGCTTTATATGATTGGATTATATAGGACATGAACCGGTATGAATTAATTCTTTATTAAAATGTTGTTTGCCATAAAGAATTCTATTCATATCAATATATGACCATATGCAGATCAATATGAATCCTAAGTGTTCACGAACTCCTAGTTATGTCAATTGCATCTTGTGATTCACTCATCACGGTTTATTTGTAAAACAGACTAAAGACTTTTGTTTTAGGGATTCATTAAGATAAGTGGCTAGGAACATGATTTACAGATATGAAATTCAAACATTCTTCATAAAAGATTGTATATTGGTTGCCTTGAGGTCTAATTCTAGAACTGAATAGTTTTGAGCTCAAATTTATTATCAAGTTATAAATTGATCGTTTATTAGTAAATTAATGGTACTTAAGGATAAATAGATAATTACATGAGTAAATCAGTAATTTTGACCAGCTCTAATTATGAATCGATTTTTGGATAATTGAATGCATGTAATGATAAAATCAAAGGACTGCTAGAGATTGCTTGGTAATTTGTTATATAATTGCAAGAGTGCAATCTCTTATTTTAAGTGAAATAATATAGAAATTAATAAATTAGATTTATTATATTAAAGAATTTAATTAATAATCTAATTTATTAGAGCTTGAAATTATAGTTCCATGGTCCCCAGGTCGCCTCTATAAAACAATGTAGAGGGTAAGAATTACAAAGGTTGAAAAAATGACTTATTTGCAAGAAAATAGTGTTTTGGGATAAATTTGTAATTATAAGATAATTAATATTAATTAATTAATTAATTATGTAATTAATTAAAAAATTAATTTTAAATGAAAATTTTCGAAATTCATATTTTAAATAATGATATATTTTATTTTGAATTAGATATGATATATAATATTATATTGATATAAGATATTAATCTAATATTAAGATTAGGTAAGTAAAATTTAAATTGGTTTCAGAAACTAATTTCAAATTCAAATAAACTATAATTTAATTTAAAATAGATGAGATTCTATTTTAAATAAGGTTCGAAAATGTTTGACTAAATCAAATATGTCATTAAAGATATAATATGATTTGAAATAAAAAAAGATTCTATTTTAAATCAGATATAAAAAGATTTAAATTAAAGATATCATATAATAATTATCATATCATTTAATATTATAATTGAATTATCAATTAAATTAATTTAAAGAGTTTAGATTAAAAATAATATTAAATAGAAAAAACATAATGGAGTCCTATAAATACATCACATTCTAATTATTTTACAGAGGCTTTTGAAGAGAGGTTTTTCTAGAGAGATTTTTCTAAAGAAGAAAAGAAATAGAAAATATTGTCATCTCTACGTGCCCACACACGTCCTAGTGCATTAAGGATAGATGTGGAAGATTGTGGTGTGAGTCTTGTTGAATGATTCGCATAGGCTAAGATATGATCTCCGCATATAGCTGTAGGATTAATTTATACATATCTAAAGGATCAAAAAAAAATTTTTAAAAAAAGTTTTGTTGTACACTAATATTAAATTAATCGCTTCTACTGCGAAATGTTTAACCTGTTTTTCAATAGATTTACCTCAAATTTTTGCAAATGCCTGTAATAGCGGATAAGAACAAATATAAAAGTTAGCACAACATTTCACCCATAAATAGATGGTCAATTAGAAAAGACCATTAAGACATTGCAAGATATGGTACGGGTATATGTCCGAGACTTAAAGGGACCTTGAAATTGATACATGTCACTGATAGAATTCTCCTACAATAATAGTTTCCAAGTGACAATCGAAATGAGACAAATAAAAGACAAAGTCCTCTTGAGTTCCAAGTCCAAGACATAGTATTTTTAAAGGTTATAGCTATGAAGGCCTTATGTGGTTTGACAAGAAGGGAAAATTGAGCTAAAAATACATCGGACCTTTTAAAACACTGGAATGTATTAGCAAAGTTGCCTACGAGCTCGCAATACCACCATAAATGTCCTCCGTACACAACATTTCATGTTGAAGTAATATATACTGATCCCTTAGACAATGGAAATCGAACCCATTTAATTCCACAAAGATCTAACGTACAAAAAGAGACTAGTAAAAATTATGGATCGTAGGGAAAATATACTTAGGAATAAAGCTATACCTATTCAAGGTACTAAGGTAGAGTCATAAGATGGAAGAAGTTACATGGGAAATGGAAGATGAAATGAAAGAAAAATATCCTAAATTATTTTAACTCCACGGATGTGTGTAGTAGTTGATTACATGTTAGCATAAATGTATTAAAGAGTGCATTCATCACCTGACGTGCAATATATGACACATGAAGTATGGAGCATTATATGAATTCTTAATTTGTTGCCATTGAGTGCAGTTTACAAAATGAAATTAAATAAGTTAGTATGAGTAAAATTTAGTAGAGTGCAAATATTGTTTCCAACACAAATTATTGAAATCAAAGTTTGGCTGATCGGCACTCCTTCTTGGTAGACTTGGATGTAGAGGAGTTTAATGTGACATGAAATTTGTATGGACGACTTTTCAAAGACCACCTTTTTCGAATAGTCTCCCTCAATTGCCACTTAGACCAAGTTAAAAGCTTCAAATAGTCGTAACGGAGTTTGCAACTCTAGGAAGGCTACTTCCCTCTCGCTCGTAACCACTTCTTCAGGTGGATTTACAGATTGGCCTAAAAGTCAATCGATAAAGTGATTATATTACGATCTAGCGGTATTGGGACAGTGCCGACCAATATCTCACTATCGAGAAACGACATTAGAAAGTCAATAAGATTTGGCTCATTGTATTATTTGAGACTTAGCCTAACAGGCCAAGCTAAATCTCCATCGTCCTCTTCTTCTGACGAGGAATACTCCTATAGTGAATTTAACTTTGAGCTCTAGCATTAGAGTGACCATTAGATCATCTATCTTATCAATGAGATCAATAGGATCAATTTCTCCTTGGTCGGCCAACTGGATTAGCGCAATCTTAAACGGGTCTTTCATGATGATATTCAAGGTCTATAGTGAAGAGTGTTAGGAAACGTAGGCATACAAATAAAAGATGAACATATTGGAAGTAATATTTATAATTTATTCCGATCACATCCTAACATATATAGTTTCTATAAGATCAATCGTACAAAATTATATCATATAAAACTTTTTACAAAAAGTACAATAAATCCCATCAAATTAAATACTGGTTTAGGAAAAAGAAATACCTCGTCTTCGTGATTACAAAACTTTTCTTATTAAAATGGTGAGGCACCCACGTGTTTATCTTATAATATTAGTTCACATGATTGATTTCTCATAGTTAAGTTTCTACTTAGGATCTCAACACATGTGATGATAAGTTCGAGCAAAAGGGAAGGGAGAAAGACTCTTTATTCTCTCTTTAGAAAGCCACGGAGGATTGGAAGGCTTCTTGTTTTTTCGGCCAAGCCCTTAGTTTGTATTTATAGGCAGAACTAAGTTATAATTTCCTAATCATATTAGGTTTCCTAGTTAACTTAAAACTTTTATCACTTTGAGTTGCATTTTATCTTAACTGTTAAAAGGTAAAATTGGGTCAAACCTATGTCACGGCCCGCCACCCTAATGGGTCATATGCATGAATATTTAATCAATTATTTGATTAATTTGGCTTATTAAAATCAAATTAATAATCCGGCCCAGTAACCCTTTAATATTCGTTTATTAATACATACATTTATGGACACTTTTATAATTAAACAAAAGTTCTTATTTAATTTATAATTTCTAATTAAATTAATGCCACACTTAGTTTTGCTCAATGACATTAAATTAACAAATTAATAATTATCATTTCATCCTTATAATCAAACTATAAGTCATAATATCATCTTACACCTAAAATTATTTTGGTCCATTTTTCTCGTTTCTATGAAAGAAACTTTAACTAAGTTAGTACGAATCTTATGTGTGTGACCAATTGGGTTTTACATCATCCCGACAAGAGAATTTCATAAATACCTTATGATTTTATTTAATTCCAAATTAAATTCGTTTAATTAAAAAAAACATTTAAAATTAAGCATTTAGCTTAATCATCTTATGATGAAATAACTTGAAACCTCCAAGTTAAGATTAACTTCAAGAAAATTGTCAAGACTACCCGGGAGATGAGAAGTACCATCTTCCGGAAGAACCTATTACGACTACAGTAAGCTTACAATAACAATCTTTCTATCTTGCCAATATGTCGATTCATCCTTGGGCATAGTTCGAGTGTTAAATCCTAATAGATAAATCATAAGGACATTATATATTTATTGAACATTGACAGTAGATTTACAGAAACTCATTTCATACCATACTACATTGTAGAGATTCATTGTTCAATAAAGCATATAATCCATAGGACATTTTTCTAAGCATGGAAGTGATGGATTTCTTCTTAACAACTCACAACCTTCTTGCACAACACTTCATACTCAATGATTCACCTCGTGTTCACATATGAGTAGGGATAATTGGAATGATATCAAAGCATGAGGCTCTATACTCAAGGAATCGTAGTGTCTCAGGTTTGAGGATCACGTATAAAGTAGTCACTAGATAATTCTCATTAACAGTCAATGTTAATCACCATTAAAAAGTATCTAAGTGTCACGTTCAGTACCATTAATCTCTACTAAGCACCCACACAATAGTCATGGTGTTCGACTAATGCCACTAGTTATGAGATCGACCATCCTAATAATTAGGTAAAGAACTACATGATTGTCTATCCGGATTAATCGATGTCCATTATCAAGATCCTATGAAAATGAACAATTTGTATCTATAGAGCTTAGTGACTTGAGTCTTTATTAGCATGATCTCTATCCTGGTCTTAAGAGTGCATAACTAAGAATACTTGACTTTATTATGATATGCATTTATAGAACATATAATATTAATTTCAACAAAATTAATATACATGATAAAGAATAACTAACTTTCATTCATGATAATAATTAATATCTTGTTAATATCTGCACAAAGATTGTATCACCCATTGAGTCAAAAATCTGATTGGCTTGATGGGTATCCCCTTTCAATCTCCTACTTGCACTCAAGCCAATCATTTCAGAATCTAATTCATATCTTGTCAAAATAGCGATCAAACTTTTGTTGGGAAAGTGCCTTAGTGAATTAATATGTTATGTTGTCATTTGTGTCGACTCTTTTGATGTTGACGTCTACTCTTCCAAGTATTTCTTAGGTGAGGTGACAACGTTGTAGTACGTGTTTAAATTTCTAATGAGACTTAGGTGCATTTGCTTGTGCTATTGCACTGTCGTTATCACAATACACTACTATAAGATCGAAGATGTTGGGAACCACGCCAAGTTTGGTCATGAACTTTTCATCAAAACCACCTCCTTTGTTGTTCTGAAGCTGCAATGTATTCGACTTCAATGGTGGAATCCATGGTCGTTTTCTGGTTGGAACTCTTCTAACTGATTGTTCCACCATTTAGTGTGAAAATGAATCCTGAAATTGATTTACTATCATCAACACCTGACTAGAAACTAAACTCTATGAAACCCTCATTTATCAAGTTAAATCTTCCATAAACCAAGAACATCACCTTAGTCTTTCTCAAGTACTTAAAAATGCTTTAGACAACAACCCAATGCTTTTGACTCGGATTGCCTTGAAACCTGCTCGTAACACTTAGATCATAAGAAATATTTGGTCTCGTATGTAACATAGTATACATGATGGATCATATTATCAAAAAACATAGGATTATACTCATCTCATCCCTCTCTGATTATGTCCTAGGAGACATTTTTTCGGACAAGCAGATTTTGTGATTCATTAGCTGGAGTCCTCTCTTTGAATCTTCCATGCTAAACTTCTATAGTACTATATCTAAGTATGGCCACAGGATCAAGTCTAGCAGCCTTCTCGATTTATCTCTATATATCTTTATTCCTAGAATATAGGTTGCTTCACCTAAATCTAGAGGTCATTGATATATCATTGATAACCTAAATCTAGAATATATATCAAGCCTATCTTTATTCACCTAAATCTTTCATGGAGAAGTTCATTGATAACCATAAATTAGTAAACTGTAGCATATGCACATCATTCCCAATGAGTAGTATGTCATCCACGTCTAGAATTATGAAAGTAATAGATGTCTCACTAACTTTGTTGTACACACATGAATCATCTTCATTCTTAATGAAGTCAAACGATTTGATCATTTAATTAAAATGAATATTCTAGCTCCGAGACGGTTGTTTGAGACCATATATAGACCTTTACAGCTTACTCAACTTCCTTATGTTTTCTGGTCTGCGAAGCCCTCGAGTTGTATCATATACACATCTTCTTCGAGGTAGCCATTTAGGAAGGTTGTTTTCATGTCCATTTGCAAGATCTCATAATCATGGTATGTTGTAATGGCAAACCAAATCCGAATCAATTTTGTCATTTCAACGAGCGATAAGGTTTCCTCATAATCGATTCCTTTTGTTTGCCTATTACCCTTTACAACTAGTCTAACCTTATAGGTTTTGACCTTTTCATATGCTCCAATTTACTTCTTCAAAGCCCATTTGTATCATATAGGAACTATTCCTTCAGGTGCATCCACCAAGTCCCTTACTTGGTTGTCATACATGGAATCCATCTCGGATCTCATGGCTTCTAGCCATCTCTCGAAATCTAAGCTACTAATAGCCATATAATAGGTCGTAGCATCATCTTCTGTGATCAGCCTCTTACTAGGATTTTCTACAAAAAATTTGTAACACACTAGTGCACTAGGTACTCTACTATATCTATGAACCTTTTGTGTACTCTAAGGTATCAAAATGTCATCTTTAGAGGAACCTCAACCGAAAGTTATGGGGTAACAGGATCATTAGTCCAAATATTATTTTGTATATCCTGAACTGCATCAATTTCAATCTTGCTCTCACCATTCCTTTTAGAAAGGAATTCCTTCTCTAAGAAGATAATGTGTTTGGAAATAAATACTATCTGCCCAGTGGGAAGATAAAAGTAGTATCCCAAAGTTGTTTATGGAAACCCCATAAACAACTTTTCTACATCTTGTTGCTTGACATAAGCAGGATAGCCCCATACGTGAATATGCTTAAAGCTCTCCCTTATGCCTTTCTGTATCTGATATAGTGTCAAAGAAATAGATTTTGAAGGTATCTTGTTAATTATGTAAGCTAAGGTTTTTAGGGTATATCCCTAGAACAATGAGGGTAGTAAAACTCATCATGGACTGAACCATTATGAGATTATATCATTCTCTTTCAGGTAGTAAAGAAACTCATGGTTCAAGTATTGACCACCTCAATCTGATCGAAGTATCTTATGATTCATACTTTGTTCTTATATTTCTTGAATTTCTCAAACTATTCAGATTTATGCTTTATACTATAAATATGATTGAATCGAGAGAGATCATCAGTGAATGTGATAAAGTACAAAAAATTACCTCTAGCAGGAGTTAACATAGGCCCACATACATCAGTATGTACTAGTCCTAACAACTTAGTTTATCTCTCTCCAATTTCATTAAAAAGAGATTTGATCATCTTGCCTAATAAACAAGATTATGAAGTTGGCATTGATGCTCAATCAAATCAATCTAAGTATCCATCTTTATGCAACTGTTGAATCCTTGTTTCATTGGCATCACCTAATTGAAACTTTTATAGGTATGTTCAATTCACATCAAACTTTATCTTCTTGACCTTTCATATTTCAAATTAAAACATACACACCAGTATTTAAGAAACCACTTTCATAAAATAAATCATCAATATGGAAACTTAAGATACTGTCCTTGATGGAAAAGCCAAAGCCTTCTTCATCAAGTTTGGAAACAGGAACAATATTTCTAGTTATTGAAGGTGCATAATAATAATGCCTTAAATCCAAAACTAAGCTTAAAGGGAAAACCAAACTATAAGTGCCTATAGCTAAACTAACAACTTTTGCTCGATTTCCACCTCGTAGGTTAACTTCTCATTTCTGCAAGATCCGTCTACATCTCAGATTTTGTATATTATTACAAATATGCACACCACAACCGGTATCTAATACCCAAGTAGATGAATATACCTAAAGGGTAACATCAATCATGAACATGCCTGAAATTACATCACTATGCCTTTTGAGATATGCAAGATACTTCTCACAATCTCTCTTCCAATGTTCAGTAAGAAAATTTATCTCAACTTCTTAGAAAGTAATGACAAATCTAAAATTTAGCACGATATTTCACCCACAAACTGATGGTCAGTCAGAAAGGACAATCCGGATGTTGGAAGATATTCTATGGGCATGTGTCTTACACTTGAAGAGCTTGGAACTCGTACATGTCATTGATAGAATTCTCCTATAATAATAGTTTCCAATGGACTATTGGAATGACGCCATATGAAGCCTTTTATGGGCATAAGTATAGATCGTCGGTTCATTGATATGAAACAGAAGAAGGAAGATTAACAACCCCCCACTTCATCAAAACTTCCACTAAAGCAATTAAGAAGATAAACATAGAATCGAAATGGCACTTAACCGAGAAAAGAGTTATGTAGATAAAAGATGAAGACCTCTCGAGGTCTAAGTCAAAGACATGGTACTTTTAAAGGATGCACCTATGAAATGTTTGATATGGTTTAGCAAGAAAGGAAAATTGAGTACAAGATACATCAGACCTTGTGAAATACTGGAATGTATTGGAAAAGTTGCCTACAGGCCCACATTACAACATGAATGTCCTCAGTACATAACATGTTTCATGTATCTATGCTGAAACAATATACACCCGACCCTCACATATATTGGAAATCAAACCTATTCAACTCCACGAAGACTATATAGACATAGACTAGTACAAATTTTGGATCACAAGAAAAAGACATTTAGGAATAAAGCCATACCTTTTGTCAAGATACCATGGAGGAGTCATAAGATGGACGAAGCTATATAGAAAACGAAAGATGAAATGCATGAAAGACTGCATTCATTGCATGACATGCAATATATGACACGTGAAGTGTGAAGTGGTGTATGAATTTTCAATTTATTGCCATTGACTGCAATTTAGAAAATTAAATATAAATAAGTTAATATGAGTAAAATTTAGTAAGGTTCACACTCCTTCTAGGTAGACTTTGATGTAGAGGAATTTGATGTGACATAACTTTTTGATGGACGGCTTTCCAAAGATCACCTTTTTCATACCGCCTGCCTTCACTACTACTTAGACCGAGTTGATAGCTTCAGATGGTTGTGGTGGAATTGACAACTCTAGGATGACTACTTCATCCTCGTTAGTAACTGCTTCTTTTAGTGGGATTTCTAGATCAGCCTGAAAGATTATCAGTGAAGTGATTATATTACAATCTAGCTGAATTGAGATATTGTTAACCAATATCTTGCAATGGAGAACCGAATTTAGATCCTCGTTAAGATTTCGCTTGTTTAGGACTTGGCACAATAGACCAAATTGAATCTCCATCGTCCTCTTTTTTGTATTAGGAATACTCCTATGGTGAATTCAGTTTTGAGCTCTGGCATTTAAGTGGCCATTGGATAAACTATCTTATTGATGAGATCAAGGGGATCAATTTCTCCTTGGTCGGCTGAATGGATTGGTGCAATCTTCAGCGGGTCATTAAGGATGATATTCAAGGTTTAGAGTGAAGAGGATGATCCGCTTCTAGCAAAATTACTGCTTTAGATATCTTTAATAGCATGTTCCCTTCAAGTGGCCTACATTGGCCGATGTTCCCTGCATTTATGACTATGTCGATTCCCTTTTAGGAAATGCAAATGTTCCAACTGCCTCTAAATTTATTGGGTCGACCTGAAGGGAACAATCCTCCTCAGTCGCTTTTAGATTACCGACAAATTGATTGATAGACTAATTATTCGACCGCGTGGCCAATCAAAATGATAATCATCTGGAACATTTTTACAAATATCGATAGTGCTAGTGAAACATCTTGCTTGTCCAAAATTTTGATGATGAAATTTTTATACGAAGAGGAAAATATAAACCCTCAAAACATTTGTAAACTATGTATAATGGGCTTTTTAGCAATCCTTAATTTTCGAACTATGCCTAATGATAATAATAGAAATAGAAGAGGCATTTTAATAATTTTTAAAATTTAGGAGGGCTTTAATTTAATTATTAAAAAAGAGAGAGAAGTTGACATGACAACATGACAAAATTCCCGTATCAATTGAAATTTTCCATTTGTCAATTTTCTTTCTCCACATGTCCTTAATAAAACTTACTTCCCTCACTATATAAGGCAATCAGCCGAGGAGCAAAACCATAAAATGTAAGGAAGAGAGAATGAGGGAGAGTGAGAGAAAAAAGAGGGGAAGAGAAAAGAGATGGAAGGGATTGAGGAGAGAAAAAGTGGGAAATGAGAGAAAGAGAAGAAGAGAATGAAAGAAAAGAGTTAAGAAACTGAGAGAAAGAGAAAGAGAAAGTTAGGATACTCAATCCCACAACTTAGCTTGGAACCCACTGTAAGTAAAGACTCATCTACAAGACAATTAAAAGAGAAAGTTAGGATACTCAATCCCACAACTTAGCTTGGAACCCACTGTAAGTAAAGACTCATCTACAAGACAAATAGTCTGTCTATTTAATGCACAGTTTATACAAAACATTATAGTTGATTTTTAGAAGTCAACATGCCAAGTTATTTAGATACATGTAAGTTTGTCTCACCTATAACACAAGTATATTGTTTATTTATTATATTTTGTGTTGGGATTTTTGAAATTGATAAGAATGTAGTATAGCATGGTGAACATTAAACTTATTAAAATATAGAAATCGCTTGGTTTTGTGATTTTATATAGCATGCTAAAAACTGTGATTAGATTGCATGAATAAATACTCAATCTCTAAATAAATAATGAGAGCACCACTAAATTCATGGAATGAGAGATAAAAATTAATTGTTATACTAGTTAGTTAATTGAGTAATTTACATGGAATGATACAAGCATAACATTATAGTGAGGTGATGTCGGATTAGAGCAAACCCCACAAAGAGGTCACCGATCATAGAGATATTTGGTTAGGGTAAATCCTACATAGAGATTTCTAACCTAGAGATTTTCAGGGAATACCCATAGAGAGAGGTCACTCACTCAACAATTATAGAAATGCTAGTGGTAGCATCCTTAAGGTGTAAAGTAGTATAATAAGAAGAAACATGCCATTTGCGTATAATTTGAAAGAAATAATCTGACAAATTTATTTGAGCCATTTAGTATGTCAAAAATATCGTTTGTGCATGTGAGCTATGATCTTTAGTTACCGAGCTTTTAACTCATAGTAGTTGGTTGTGTTGTAGGAAATATAATGGTAAATTTGTAGCTTCATGATTTAGTGATTGAAGCGTGATCAATATCGTGGAAGTATATATGGAATCGACTTCTGATATAGTCAAGAAATAAAAAGGGTCGAAATGTAATTATAAGAATCTCTTAAATCTCTTATTTTGGCCTTGCACTAAGACTATGAATAAGCTTATGAAAATATGTTTAGAATATTAATGTATTATAGAGTTATGTTTGAGATAATATTCATATTTGATTTTATCTAAGCATGATTTCAAGAAAGTTATTTTATTTTCAGTCAAAATCTTTCAAATTAAGAAGCAACGCCCTTTCTAGTTATATTATAATATTTTCAAAATCTTTCAAGTTAAGAAGTAACACCCCCTACTATTTATATTATAATATTGGTAGTAATCTTAAAAAGTACTTTTTTTACAAAAAAAATATATTATGGGCTAGTTAAGGCTAATTTATGGCTTGCTAAGATTCAAATTATTCATAATCATAGGATTATCAAGAGGCACATTGATAATTCAGATAGACAATCACATAGTTAATCTCATGAAATATTTAGGATAATTTTTCTCATGGCCATTGATATTAGTGGAACATCATGATAAGTATGTAGGCACTTAATGAAGACTAAGTACACTGAACGTGACGCTTAGATAATTCTCAATGGTAATAATACTAACTATTAACGAGACTTACCTGGTGACTAAAGTACATGTGATTCTTAGAGCTGAGATCGCCATGGTATCTTATATAATAAGTTTTATATTTTGACATCATTCCAAAATACCCTTCCAAAGGTTAAGTGGGGGTGAACCATTAGCTATAAAATATTGTGCATGATGTTGTGAGTGATCAAGATGTGATCCATCCCTCATGTATTAAAGGGAATAAGTCCGATAAGTTGTGTACTTTATTGAACAATGAAATCCTTGCAAGGTAGTATGATATGAAAATGGTTTCAGTAAATCCATTGTCTATGTTCATTAAAGGATAACAATTCATATGATTTTTCTACTAGAGTTTTTCTGGTCGAACCCGCCCAACCCAACTAAGAAGAACCAAACCTGACAGACACATCACAATTAAACCTTATCTTAAGATGAATTGGGACATTGGCTAGATGGAATGATCATTATTGTACGGTTGTTAGTCATAACAGGTTCTTTTGAAAAATGCTTAGTTCTCATCTCTCGGGTAGTGTTGACACTTTTCTAGAAGTCAATCTTGGCATGGAGGTTTAAGTTAATTAATCATGGTTTGTTGAATTAACTATTTAGTTTAAAAGATAATTTAAAGTTAAACAAATCCAACTATGAATTTGATAAAATTATAAAGTGTTATTAGATCCTCATGTTGGCGTGATGTAAAACATAACCGGTCACACACATTTAAGTTCAAAAGTAATTCCATAAGTTTTCTACGAGGATAAAGAAACATACCATTTTGATTTTAGGGGTATTGACATCGATTTTCGCTGGTGTCGACGAGCCGCTAGGAGATCGGTGGCCGACTAGTACAAAAAATCATGCAGTGGTTCTGGTCCTCGAAGTAGCGATTGATATGCTGAAAAATGTGATAAGGTGCGGGTGTTCCAAAAGTATAAAAATAGTTTGAATGAACTAATCTAAAAAAAGCTTTTAAATGACATAATAAAGCTAGTAAATGACGTAAAAGATTAAGCAATAATTTAGATAAAATCTCGTAAATAATAATGAATTTGACTACTGATAAAGCAAGTGAAGAGGGATAAAAAGCTAAATTGTTCTCATATTCTTTGATACCGAATCTACTGAGCAAAGACACCAATGAATGTAAATTTCAGCTTCAACAATGATAAAAATGAATTTAACGTCGAACGAAATTTCAAGGCTAATCATATAAGCCATTAGTCTACAAAGCAAAAATAAATAAAGAAACTTAAAAGTGTAGGACTTGGAATATAAAGAATTTAATGAAAAGCTGGATGAATCCACGGAAAGATGATAAAATATGGCATTGGGCCAAGGAATTAATATTAAATCAATTGTGGTTGTTGAGTGGTGAGTTTTCCTTTGGTGAGCTCCTTTATTTATAGAGGAAATATGCTTGGGAGGCAAGTAAAATAACTTAGTTAGCACTCTTAGTTGATGAGTAATTGCAAGAGCTTGATGAGTAAGTATTGGAGAGTTTTTAGGAATCTTGACCAAGTCCATACTTGGTGAACAAAGTATTCGTTGTGCCTAAGTAATGGTCCTTGCTGAATTCTTGATGTAGTGGATGATTCCCTTCTTCCCATCTCTTCTAATCTTCATCGTGTTCAGTTTTGATCATCTTAATTCTTTATGAGGTTCATAATAATAAGGAAACATACCTGAGAGAGAGAAAAACCATAAAACAAAACCTAAAAAGAAGGAAATTTGGGGCAGACATGCATATGTGCACCTACTCTAGGCCAGTCGTACGGTTAGCGAACAAACCAACCAAGATGTGTGCCCAGTCCCTTGATGATTTAACCTCTTGGCTAGTTTGTCCAGGTAGTTGACTAGTCCCTCTATGCAGCTGATTTGTCCAAGCGGATGATTGGTCCTTCTTTTGAATCAATCCATGTCATGTGTCAAAATGACCAATTTTGCATCAATAAGGGGTAAAATCATAATTTATCTTGCAATATGAGTATAAGTGCAAAATGATAAATTGTTAATTTATTAAATCTACTGTTGTGCAGCTCGGCTAGCACAACTAACTATGATATTAATTTAATTAGAAATTAATTATTTACATCAGAATTATTTATTTAATTATAAAGTGTCATGAAGGTCCATCATTAGCAATTAGACATAAAAAAGTTAATATGCTAATTTTTTAATTGGATTTTATCCTCTAAATTAATCAAAATATTGATTAAATGATTTGGGCTACAAGCCCGATGATGGTTGGCCATAAGGTGATGGGTAATGCCCATTGCTCACTTAATTATAATAAGGGAACCTTTGACTAAGTCCATAATTGACTGAGTTAATGTTATGGATTAATTTTTAGTAATCTGAAACTTAAGATAGCACTATATAAGCACTCTAATAAAGCTAGCCAAATAAGGGTTCTTTTCTTGCCTTTTGGTCGAAATTCCTATAGTGAGAAAAGTCAGACTTTTCTTTTTCTTCCCACGAGCTCTTCAAATCATGTGATGAATTTTATAGTAGAAAATCAACTGAGCAAACTGAACTGTGTGGATTATGATTAGAGGGTGAACATTTGGGCTCCTCATTCTTCCCATTGAATTGGGCCATGATGAAGGAGTAAGGAGATTCATTCGGTTCTATATTAAGATTGATAATTTCTTTGATCTTAATCCTTTTAGTTTCTTGAGACTTTTCTGTACTTTCCGTTAAATATATATTTGATGTTTTTTTGTATGATCGATCTTAGTGTATATTTATGAATTTAACCAATGTTTAAGATTATACTAAAAAATTTAAACAACCGCTTCCGCTTATGGATTACTATTATACTAACAGTTATGTCTAGCACCTCAGATCGAGCAACAGTAAGGGGTCGTAGACTGGAGGGTTCCGAAAGATCACTGTCAACTCAATGTTTACCAAGGCTATGGCTTCGTAAGCGATGGGTAGGCATTGTCGTGCTAGGTCCCACTAGGCGTGCCAATTTATTGATAGCAAAAATAGACAAATGCAGAATGGCAGAGATAGCACACAACTTTTTGACATATGGGAACTAAGTCCCACTAGCCATGCCAATTTGTTGATATGAAAATTTTGTGAATGCACGGTGAATGAGGAATTAGCATTAGAAATCTATTTTTCTATCCCAAAAAAGTATAAAGTGCGAGCATGGTAGAAGCAAAAGTACTTTGAAGATAAAAGAATAATAATTTAAATTGTGATAAGATAAAGTGTTGATAAATTAAAGATGATAAAATAAAGTGCAAATAAAATAAGGTACTAATAAATTAAAGGCAATATAAATATAAATTGCATTACATCAAAGACAATATAAAATAACTTGCATTAAATTAAATGACAAGATAAAGTAAAGATATTACATTAAAATAAAGACATGTACGAGGATTTGACTTGAAATTATAGGGCTAAAGAAGTATAACAGAATGTTAATGGGTTACACTAGTAATGAATATTAAATCTACAGAATGACAAATGAAAAAAAAGAGATACTATTTTTGTGGTGAGATGATGATATTTAAACATCAAGAATGCTCGGTGAATCATGCAAGTAAGATGCCTATGAAATGATAAGATATTTCATTAGAGGATTGCTTTCAAGGCTTTTGGCCTAAAGAGTTGAATTAGTGTTTGGTTATTTGGTGGTCGTTGTGTTGTGTCATTTTCCCTTCCGCAAAGGTCTCTTTTTATAGGCAATTGAAGACTTGGGCTGCAAATCTCTATGCTTGATTGATAAGACGATACAATTTCTAAAAACCGTTCCTTAAATTTTGATTTAGCCTTTTAGCCACTAAAAAGTAGCTAGCTATTTTGATGAAGCACCCCTAGAACAAGTCAAACATACACTTTTCTTTGCAAACTAACCCTTTGATTTGTCGAAACCCCCTTGAATCAGTCAAACTTTATTTATTCTTTGTGAAGTGACCCTTCAATTTTGATGAGATGCCCTAGATTGAGTCAAACTTTGTTCTTATATTGCTGGAATGCCCTTGAATCAACCAAAGTATCTTCGTATTTTACTGGAAAGTCCCTCAAAATAACAACAAGATTGAATAATAAGGGAAATACTGGTCGCATGGTTAATTAGACCGTGCAACCATGTGATCGGTCGGCCACCCCTGGTCGACAATTCATTGATGGTCGGCCAACTGGCCGGTCAGTCCAAGAATGGAAAAAATTGGCGTATCTGGGAATTTTTCATCCTTTTCTTTTAGGACTTTTGCCATGTCAGTAGACATGTGCCAAAATGACAATTTTGGCATCAACATACGCACTCATGCCAACAAGTTATCATAGTTTCTCTCATTTACAATTGGCTTTAGGTTAAGAGTTAAATATCTCCCAAATATGAATACTTGTTGTATGGTATATTACTCCATCACAACACACTTCAATAGATCCTAAAGTGAGGTTGGGAATATATCTTGGTTATAGGTATTATTTGATAATTAAACTATTGATTGAAAATATTTTTACACCGAGATTTATCGATTGTAAATTGAATGAAAGAGTTCTTCAAACATTAGGGGGATAAAATAAGCAGTTGGAGAAATATTACGTAATATTCATAATAGTATTTTGATCTTCATGCAAAGTAATGTGAATAAGAAGTTTAAAAGATGATTTATTGTGAATCAAATGTCAAATGCTTTTGTTGTCATTAAAATAGTAACGAAGTCAAATAATCCAACTGCAAATATATCAGCTTAAATTAATACCCCAGTAGAACAATATGTTAAAAAATTAATATTAGCATACTTGAAGCGTGGTAGACCAATCTGTTCTAAAGAAAAATTTCTTAAAAAATAAAAGTATTAGATGATCAAATTATGAAGGTGAGTGAGTACTCATGGAGAGATTACTAATATAAAAAATCATAAAACCCTAGAAAAGGTTTAGGTACCTAAAAATTATAAAAATAAAGAGACATTAATAAGTTTTGTCATTTTGAGGAAAAGATAAAACAGAAAAATAATAGTTATTGACAATACTTTTATATATAGTATAACACTTAATAGTATCGAAAAAGAAAAGTGAGGGTCTTGAACAAAACCAGTCAAAGAATATCGACTTAAAAAAGAATTGGCCAATATAGAAAAGTATAATTATTGCAAAACTGAGCTCATTTATACCACTTGACTGAGCCATCAAACTGCGAAGGTGAAGGAGAAGTCTAAAGGCAACTTCTAACTTAGAAGAACTTTGCGGCCGGGGGGGGGGGGGGGGGGTTGAACGGCTAGAAAGATTCCTATTTGACTTACGGAACTTCGAAGCCTTGCTACCATGTCTTTATCCTTTGGGTTCTTGGGGACTTAATCTTAATCCTACCGAGAGCTTCTCTTTACTCCATTTTTTAGCATTTTGGGGACCTACTTATATATTCCCTGTCTTCCATTTCAAAATGCTATGTCGCTCTAGTGTTGCATATTAATAGAAGTCTGCTCATGCTACTTTGGCAGCGCTTGCACAATTCAAGAACCAAAAGACAAACATGACTAATAAATTTTTTAGAATCTTAATTAGAGCTGAAGTAGCTTTTGATGATTGCATCTTAACACTTTAATGTGTAAAAATGAACTCGCAAGATATAAATAACTTACGCTGGACATGTAGTCCAAATACTTAATATTAACTATAAAGATACATATCTCTTGTAATGGATTTGATAATTTTCTTTAGCATCTTAGTATTTTGTAAGGCCATGAAAGACCCAATTTGTGTCTAAAAGATATAATAATAACTTACCTATATGGCTCGTATAATAATGATATTTTATGAAAATTCTTGAAGGATTTTAAATGCATGAATAATGTAATTTAATATTTGAGTAGTTTTTCAATCAGTCTAATTGTATCTTCATATGGTTAAAGCTAACTTAACATATATGATATAACATCTTAGTAAATTCAAGAATGATCTTATGTGTTATTATAATGAAATATAGATTTGAATCTATAACATATGAGGATGACCTGAACATTATTGAAAGTCTAAAAAAACTTTGAAGTTGGTAGATTTATTAAACAAAGAATTCAACATAAAAGATTTTGGAAAAACAGAGTTTTATCTCGACCAAGAGATTGAACATATAGCTGATAAAATTCATATTAACCAATCAAGTTATACATAAAAAATCCTAAAATTTTTATATGGACAAAACATATCCATTGAATACATCATTAGTTATTCAATCACTTGATTTAAAAAAGGAATATTTTCAATTCGATATGATAACAAATAATTATGTATTTGGTCTTGAAGTACCACAAGAAGTAAACTAATGTATTTGTTAGCAAAATTGAGTTACACTCCAACACAAAGATATTTGACTGGAGTTAGACATATTTTTCATTATCTTTCAGGTATACTCGGTATATGTTTGTTTTAATCAAATAATTCTAATCCATAACTAAATGGTTATGCTTATGCAGTTTATTTATTTGATCCACATAAAGCTTGATTTCAAATAAGTTATTTATCTTCTAATGGTGGGAGATTATATCATAATGCTCTAATGAAACAAACTACAATTGGTACATCCTCAATGATATGTAAATACTAGTAATTTATGAAGCTAGTGAAGAATGTGTTTGGTTAAGATCAATTTCCAATATATCTGAGGGACATGTGACTTGCCTTCAAAATATTATATGAAAACAATATTGCCTACATAGCTCAATTGAAGGGAGGATATTGAACAAAACATTTCTTATCAAAATTTTTCTTCTTCACATATTATATTAATAAATATGGTGATATCGATATTAAATAAATTCAAATCAACCTGATAGTTCAAAAACTTAAAGTGATGTTTTAATAAGGGGGTGTAAAACGCAATGTAAAATGCACTACACTCTTATTCCTTTAACCAAAGTTCTATCCCATTGTGTTTTCCTAGTAAAATTTTTAATAGGGTAACTTTTAATGCATATCTTAAATAAGAATATTATAATTTTTTTTCCCTTATCATGATTTTTTTCCCATTAAGTTTTCCTTGTAAGAGTTTTAACAATATAATTTCTCGTACTAAAAATATCCAAAAAAGAGTGTTATGAATAATTATAAGTGAATGTCCATTAGCATTCTCTTCTATCTCTTCAACTTTCAACTCTTCATATTTTATCTTTAATTCTCTCTTTATTTTATTAATTACTGTTGTAATTAATTAATTATTTTTGATATTCCAACCTTTAGCCATAAATAAAGTATTATATAAAATGAAATAAAAATCTCTCTCTACCTTACACAGTTGATATTTTATTTATTATTTCTATTAGGTGTACTTACCATATATATATTTATAACAATAATGTAGATGTATTTTCGTTCTTATTTAAATCTTTCTTGTGTGACATAAAATTATTAACATGATTTAAGTATGTATGATGTGTTGTTTTATTTTAAGTTAATGTATTATCTTCTATTTTATTAAATAATTTTAATAACTACAATAATTACAAAAAAAAAAAAAATCATTTTCCTGCCCGGACCAGAGTAGTCTCGGCCCAGTATAATGACCACCTATATATGGGCCTCGGCCGGGCTTAATATTTTAGGCCCGTCCACGAAATAATGGGCCGAACCGGCCCGAATTTCCAGCACCGGGTGCCACTTTCGAATCAAAGTATCAAACCCTCTAGATAAACGTATGAAGATCACAATTACGACTAAACGACACAGAGCTGGGGGAGTGAGCGTCTATTTCTACCCCCTTGGCTCTCCGCCCGTGAGGGTCCTCGGCTCCGGGCTCGAGTTTTAGGTTCCCTTCACGCTCTGGTTATAGCCATGGCGAAGCCTCGTAAGCCAAAGAACATCGACGATATGAAACCAGATAGCTCTGGTGCTCTAGTTCGTCACCAGAAGCTTTGCCTCTCCATCGACATAGACAAACATCAAATATACGGGTACGTCTCAGCTCCCACCTCTTTAATTAATTTCCAGTATTAATCTCCCTTATGGATGAATTTCATCTGCTTTCATTCTTTAGAGAACTGTTTTTTTTTTTTTTTTTGGTTATTTGGTGATGATCATTACTTCATTTTCCTCCGAAGTAGGGTTTTGTGGAAATGTATGTGACGTTATTCTCGTTTTTCTACATATTTAGGTACACAGAGTTGGAGATTATGGTACCAGAAATCGGTATTGTTGGGTTGCACGCCGAGGATTTACGGATCGAGAGTGTCACTGTCGATGGCGAGACGACGGAATTCGAGTATTATCCCCGACCTCAATATATGGAGAATGAGAGGAGGTGGAATGCTGTGGTGTCGCCGACCTCTGCTGCGGACGCTGGTAGCTCTATTTACTTGTCGTCTTTAGAAAGAGAATTGATTCCAAATTTACTGATAAATTGCTGCAAAACCTTCAAGAATGGAAACGAACAGCAAGAGCAGGTGGTCTTTGAAAATGGGGGCCAGCCCTCGTACGATGCCAACCAGGTTATAGTTTCTGGCTTTAAAAAAATATAAAATAAAACAAGCTTGACTTCTACCCACATAGGAACCTAATATTCCAAACGATTTTGTAAATGCCATGCCGGATTTTTGAAGATTTTTCTGTGCCAGTCAATATCTGTGCTTAGGTACATTTTTGAAACATGAACATGTTGCTTTGCTCATCATTATCTTATTACTATCTCTAAAAGTATCTCATCAATATCCTCTTGATTGGCCGCTGTGCTACTTCTGAACTGCTAGATTTAGACATTCCCTGTAAGTGGATAGTAAACACAGATTATAGCAGCACTCAATAATTTAGGTAATTCTCCCTTGGATCTAATTCTAGCGATTTTTTCCAAAGATATAGGGACAATAAATAGATACTAGCCTTCAACTGCTTGAATCATAATGAACAGTCGACAAGGATACCAATGCCTTGTGTATTGCAATAATGGCATTGATGAAGTCCTCTTACTAAGTTTAGAAGGATAGATGTGCTTGCCCTTGTACTTTCATATGGTTCCCATAAAAGTACCAGTGAGATATTTTATCTCGCTTGTGTTTTATACTTAGTTGTATAGGAATTACATGTAACACTTGTAGCCAGATCAACTGTAATATATTTTTTTTCTTTTTCCATGAGAATGTGAAAACATAATTCTCTACTCTTATAAACTCATTATTGGAGCATAAGGACACTGCTGTGGTTGTGTTTGTCTCTTTCCTTTGTTTTGTTTTTCAGTCTCTCTCTCTCTCTGTGCTTTCTCATATGGGTTGGTAATGGATGCAGAATGTAAGGCTGATTCGGATTGATTATTTGGTAGAGAAAGCAGAGACGGGTATACACTTCAATAGTCATATGGTACACACCAATAATCAGATAAGGCGCGCCCGATGCTGGTTCCCCTGTATAGATGATAGTTTACAGAGATGCTGGTATGAATTGTCTGGCACAATATTGGTATGATAGTTTACAGAGATGATAGTCATACGGTTGATATTTATTCATTGTGGCTTTATGCTATGTCAGCTACGACTTGGAGTTTACTGTTGCCCGTGATCTCGTGGCTGTCAGTACTGGAACCTTGCTATACCAGGTGCGATAAAGTAGATTACAAAGTAATAAATCTGAATTATAGGATTCTTTTTTAGCCCATAAGTATTTTGCATAAAGCACAAAGGAAGTATGAGATGTTGGTCAGGTACTGGGAATACCAAACTGCCTAATTGGTTCTAAGAATAAGAAGGTGTTTGAGAGCCAAACTGTAGAATACAATCGGGTAATCTTTAAAAGATAATAAAGAGCTCTAAATTGTCATATTAAGATGGATGAAAATCTCATTAGTGACATTTAAAGGTATAGAGATCATTATATAATTCAAGTTCCTCTTCACATATAAAGTCCATAGATTTCACTTCCATTCATACCATGAATACTGGGAATGAAGGAGGCTAAAATCTTGAATTTAGTTGACATGAAATACTTTCCCTTTGAAGTTGCCAGAGTGAGGCTCCAAAGGGTGGAATAAGAACTAATGAACTTAACCTTTACATACATAGAGATCCAAGTGGTCCATGACTTTCTACTTTTATGATGCCACGAGTACCCAACCTTTAAGATCTCAGTTACTGGAATCTAACCATGATTTACAGTGTAAAACACCTTCTAATTTGCGACCTAAAGATCTTTTGCCAACAATTTTGAAATTACTCTGATATGAATGAGCATTATGACTGTAACATCTCTTGTTTTACAATCACCGCAAGCTGCAAGGACCTATCTTAGCTAGCTCAGTGATATGGCTGAAACCTTTCATTGTAAGGAGTTCACATTATTCTAATAGTCTGATTCGTTGAAGCTAAAGGGATGGATTTTTTATAGGAAGTCCCTACAACTCATTCATCTACCTAATGATGTGCAATTCTGAATGATTGTTATGGTTACAAAATTGCCATTCAAATTGACTTTAAGCCTTTTGTTTAATAGTTGTATTGCATCGTCTCGAATAATAGTTGTATTGCATCGTCTCAAATAATAGTTGCCATTCATGTTTTCATTCTACATTGTGCAATCTTGTCTCCCCCTTAGTTTGCTAACCCTTGAGCTATATACGTTATTATTATTTGCTAAATGTAAATCATAATAAAACCTTTCAATATTGCATGTCTAGAGTCTTTACTACAGGATTGTGGACTCTATGTCTTATAATAGCTTGTAAGGAGAACGATTAAATTCCACAATACTAAAATTGAAGGGGGGAAAAAATTGAAGGGTAGTCCATCTTGATCACGTCTTATAAGTTCTCCAAGTGTTATCTTGATTATAATACTCACCTAGCGGTTAGCTACATGTTAGAAACATTTTGGGTTGTGTTAGGGTTCGCAATGCCTGTTGAGCTTGTTTATTCCCTTTTCTTTACTTAGTGGTTAAAGACGAATCTTTTTGCTCATGTCTATAGTAGATTTATCTAAATGAAATAGTACTTGTACCTGCTAAGTTTTGTCTCGTTGAATAGTACCTTTCCATAGTTCACTCTGGGGTTTGATTCTGATTGATGCATAGTTTTAGGGGATAGCTCAATTGAGAGAGCATCAAAATGATTTTGAAGGTTCGCTACACCGATCTCTGGGATTGAAGCTTTTGCAACCTTGATTCGTGGACCAAGTGACAAGCTTACAAAACTCTTGTCTACAACATTCCCTAATGTGGCGACCTGAATATTTCCTTTTATTTGATAAGTCTCTAGTAAATCTAGGGATGTACATGGGTAAGTTAAAAACCAGAATCCAAACAAATACAATCCAATCCAAACCAAAGTGAGTTAAAAACTGGCATGTTATAATGGATCTGGATTTTAAATACATAATAATCGGTATGTTGGATTGGATAGAAGATCAATATTTTCAAAACCGATAATAACCAATCCAATTTGTTATTCATATATTCAAATTAAATAAATATTAGATATATATAGACACACTCATATATATATATCATGATAATCGTACTTTTGTAAATCTATCACATAACAATTATACTTATGTGTCTCTCTCTATATATATATAGACAGATAAATATATATAAATTTATGTTAATTGTCAATTATGAATTTGTGTCAAACACTTGAATTATGTTGAATTATTTTTGAGTTTGAAATATGTATTTGATTTCATTTTGAAATTTTGGTGCAAGTTTAAATATAATATAATATATTTATTTGATTGGTAGTCTTTTTTCTTAAATATATTTATTTTTTTAAATATGCATATGATTTTAAATATTTAAAGTAGGGTTAAAAAACCTTGGATGGATAAAAGTCTGGATATAACTTTGGTTAGTTTTGATTTTGTAGAATATTGTAGAATATATTCAAGATTCTAGTAAACAAATCAGTTACCAATGAGTTACTGATTTTTAGGGATTCTAATAGATTATGTTTAGGCTCATTTTATGCTATTAGACTATGGTTTCTCTTCTATATAAATGAACCTAAAATGTAAATTAAAAGTATGAAAAAAATTTCTTTTACTTCTAAAATTCTCATGGTATCAGAGCCTCATATTCTCTAAACCATAGCAAATCAATCCCTCATGACAAAATACAAGATGGCTATAGAAAAACTAGGTTCCCCATCTGCCTCAAACCCAAAAAATACCTTCGATCACGAAATCATGGTCAGTGGCAACCATGGAAACTTGGGAAATAATCAAGTTATCAGTACTGGACACAAACTGAATGAGAATAACTATGTTCAGTAGTCTCATTCAATAATGATGTACATTTGCGGCAAGGGAAATGATGAATATCTATCTGGTGAAGTAATGAAACCAGAGAAAGATGATTCTAGGTTTCGAGTATGGAAGGCTGAAAACAACACGGTTATGTCATGGCTCATCAACTCCATGACTAATGAAGTTGGAGAAAACTTTCTATTATATGAAACAACAAAGGAGATCTAGGAGGTAGTCAAGGAGACCTATTCCAATAATGAGAATACCTCGAAACCATTCGAGATCGAGAGCAACCTACATGACTTGTGTGAGATCCATACTACAATGCTACAATGCCCTCACCCACTTCGGGCAACAACTTGACTTGTGTGAGATCCATCCATGGAAGTGCACTGAAGATATTCAGTTGTATAAGAAAATTGTTCAAAGGAAAATATTGTACAAGTTCCTAATTGGATTGAACCATAATCTAGATGAAGTAAGAGGAAGAATCCAAGGCTATAAACCTCCACCGAGTGTAAAAGAGGCATTTTCTAACATAAGGAAAGGGGAAAGCAGGAAAAAGGTAATGATGAAATCTCACTTAGTCACTCAAAATCTGGAAGTCTCGGCCTTGACTGATAGAGACACTCAGTATCAACCAAGTGAGAATCGACAAAGGAAGGAACAGCCATGGTGTGAGCACTATAGAAAGCTTAGACACAGTAAAGACACATGCTGGAAAATCCATGGAAAACCAATGGACTGGAAACCATCACGACCTCCCCACAACAAAGAAGGTTGTGGAAATCACATCTGCTTGGAAGAACCTACTACAACATGTGAATCCAACTTGTTCAGCAGGGAACAACTTGATCTACTAAAGAAGATGTTTAATCAGCCACCTTAATCCTCATAATCCTCCTCAATTATTGGAACCGAGTCCATTGCTCAAAAAGGTAAATTTGCTACTGCCCTAAATACTACAAAAGAGAAGGACAGTCCGTGGATTGTGGATTCAGGAGCTTCAGACCACATGACTAGTGATAAAACTCTCTTTAGTAATTTTACCCCTTCCCATGAAAATCTTACGGTTAGAATTGCAGATGGCTCACTCTCAAAGGTGGTTGGTTTGGGATCCGTCACAATATCAAAAGACCTTACTCTAAACTCGGTCCTTTTAGTTCCAAATCTAGATTGTAACTTATTATCTATTAGTAAACTCACTAGAAATCATAATTGTATTATTAAATTCCTTCCATATTCGTGTGAATTTCAGGACTTGGATTCGGGGAAGATGATTGGCAATGCTAAGATGTACTCGGGGCTCTATCTACTTAAGGTTTCTGATCCTTAATAGGTCAATTGCAAGTCAGATTGTTTAATGTCTAGCAGTCAGGATAGTCCTATTAGTCAATGTCCTAAAAACAGTGTAGTGATGTTATGGCACTACCGATTAGGCCACCCAAATTTTATGTATCTCCAGAAATTCTTTCCATCATTATTCTATAATAAAAGTCCATTTGATTTTTAGTGTGAAATCTATCACCTCTCAAAACACACCCGAAATTCCTTCCATAATCAACCTTACAAAAAATCCCAACCTTTCTCTAGGTTTCACAATGATGTATGGGGACCATCTAGAGTAAAAACTGAAGAATGATAGGAAACAAAATAGTGCTTTCTTATTTCCTTTTCTCTTACTTACAGCATAATCCTAGGGAAATATATATAGGAAAGTAAATACAAGGAAATCCCTAAAAACTAGGAATAGAATAATTCAGCTAATACCAATAAGGAAAAATAAATAACTAACATATCTAACTAAGGAAATAAACTATTCAAATAATATTTCTACAGTCCCCCTCAAGCTAGGTGATAGATATCAATCATACCTAGCTTGGATCTCAAATCTTCAAAACTTATTTGTGGAAGAGCCTTGGTAAGAATATCTGAAGTCTGAGATTTTGTTGGAACATGCGCCAAGGAGATTATTCCGTCTTCTATCTTCTCTTTAATAAAATGCCGATCTATTTCAACATGTTTTATTTGATCATGATAAACCGGGTTTTTTGCAATACTTATAGTTGCTAAGTTGTCACAAAACATCTTCATAGGTTCTTCCAAAGAAATCTGTAATTATTGAAGAAGTCTCTTTAGCCATATTACCTCACATATTCCTAGAGCTAGAGCTTTGTATTCTGCTTCAGCGCTACTCTTAGCCACAACTGATTGCTTCTTGCTTCTCCAAGTGACGAGATTTCCCCATACATAAGTGCAATATCCAGAAGTTGACCTTCGATTAGTTACTGATCCTGCCCAATCCGCATCAGAGAACATCTCTACACCTCTATCTAGATTTTTTCTAAACTCTTCCTAGAGTCATTTTTAGATACCTCAGAATTCTATACACAGCTTTCAAGTATATCTCGGTTGGATTGTTCATAAATTGACTAACCACACTGACTGAATAACCAATTTCAGGCCTTGTATGAGAGAGATATATGAGTTTTCCCACAAGCCGTTGATATTGTTCTTTATTAACTGAAGTACTTTCTTGTTCAACTCTCAACTTTGTTGAATAATCCATAGGAGTATTAGTTGGTTTGCAACCAAGCATACCAGTTTCCTTTAGAAGGTCAAAAATGTATTTTCGTTGAGAAACCACAATTCCCTTATTAGACCGTGCAATTTCCATCAATAGAAAATACTTGAGATTTCCTAGGTCTTTGACTCCAAATTCCTTAGCAAGAAACCTCTTAAGTTTACTTATTTCATCTTCATGATCTCCTGTCACAATTATATCATCCACATAGACAATGATAATAGCTAGTTTTCTTTTAGCCGCATGCTTTATAAACAGAGTATGATTTGTTTGGCATTGAGAATAACCAACCTTCTTCACAGCCTTGGTAAACCAATCAAACCATGCTCGGGGAGACTGTTTTAAGCCATATAAGGATTTTCTAAGTCTGCACACTTTGTCCATATTGGCTTTCGTTTCAAATCCAGAAGGAATGTCCATTTGTACTCTTCCTCTAAGTCACCATTAAGAAAAACATTTTTAATATCCATTTGGTGTAGGCACTAGTTGCGGTTGACAGCCAAGGACAATAGAACTCTGATTGTATTCAACTTTGCCACAGGTGTAAAGGTTTCTTGATAATCGATTCCGTAGGACTGTATAAACCCTCTTCCTACTAATCGAGCTTTAAACCTTTCAATACTTCCATCAACTTGATATTTGATAGTAAAGATCCATTTGCAGCCAACTGTATTTTTTCCTTTTCGTAGGTCAGTAAGCTCCCATGTGTCATTCTTTTCTAAGGCTTTGACTTCTTCAATAATAGCCATTCTCCATTCAGGAACTTTGAGAGCCTCTTGAACATTGTTAAGAATCTGAATTTCAGTAAGATTGGTAACAAATGCCCTATAACTTGGTGACAGATTTTTATAAGAGACAAAATTATTAATCGGGCGTTTTGTGCAAGATTTCACCCCTTTTCTTTGAGCAATAGGTAGATCCCAATCATCATCCTCTAACTGTATAGAATTATTAGGGAGATCATTTGAGTTACCTGTTATTGTTGTTTCTTGATTCAGATGTGGTTCGGTTTCATGGTTCTGCTCTCCATATATTGGGAGCTCTATATCTTCTTGTGGTTTCTTCTTTTTCCTTGAGTAGACAATGAACTCAGTATCTTTGATAGTTTGAGATGGACTAGTAATAGACTCAACAGATTCGGTTTCAACAGGATTAGGATCATTAGGAGGATAAATAACTAAGTTGAATGGGAAGTGAGTTAGATATTTCTATTGGGGATAGGAGAGGTGAGGACTGAGAAATTGGTGATATGGGAATACTCATGATTGCCCAAAAATTGATATTCATGAGGTCTATTCTCCCCCTGAATATTAGTTTTGGGATAATATGGCTTATTCTCAAAGAATGTGACATCCATGGTAGTATAGAATTTTCTAGTAATAGGTGAATAATACTTGTATCCTTTTTGAGTTGCGAAATACCCCATAAACAAACATTTGATTGCCCTTGGATCAAGTTTCGTTTGATTTGGTTGCTTATTGTGAACAAAAGCAGTACAACCAAAGACTTTTGGTGGGAGACTAGAGATGAGCCGAGTGGTAGGATATGATTGAAGAAGGGCTTGGTAAGGTGTTTGGAATTTTAGGACACGAGAGGACATTCTATTTATGAGATAGGTAGCTGTAAGAACAATTTCTCCCCAGAAAGTTTTTGGAACATTAGAGGTGAACATGATTGACCTGGTAACATCTAAAAGATGTCTATTTTTCCTCTCAGCCACACCATTTTGTTGTGGGGTATCCACACAAGAACTTTGATGGACAATACCTAATTTTGAAAGAAAACTACCAAGAACTAAGTTGAAGTAGTTCTTTGCATTATCGGTCTTTAGGATCTGAATTTTGGTATGAAACTGAGTGTGAATCATATTATAGGAGTTCATGAAGATTTGAGTTGCTTCAGATTTTTCTTTCATCAAAAATATCCGAGAAACTCTAGTGTGATCATCTATAAATGAGATAAACCATCTAGAGCCTGTAACATTTTTTTACCTTTGATGGTCCCTAGAGATGGCAATTTGGGCCAGGCTGGCCCGAATCCGTTCAACCCGGTCCGTTAAAGCCTGACCCGCACTCATACCCGCACCCGCAATATGCGGGTACGGGCTTGGCCCGGCCCGTACACGGGCGCGGGTGGGGCATCTATTATGTACCTATTTTTAAAACGGGCCAAATTCAGCCCGCGGGTATACGGGCTACCCGCAGTGAACAGTACCCCCGTAGTGAACAGTACCATCCTGTTGCATAAAGCTGTTTTTATCCAAAAATAAAAAAAATCCATTTTTAAGCCCATTTTTAACCAAGCTCTGGCTAGGCCTAGACTTTTAAGGCTCGCCCTGGCTCAAATCAAAATAGGCCGAGCCCGACCCAACCTAAACGGGCTCGGGTCTAATACGGGTTGGGTAGGGCCGTGCCGGCCCGGATTGCCATCTCTAATGGTCCCTAAACATTACTATGTATCATAGAAAAAGGGTGAGAGGATTTATAAGGTAGGGTGGAATATGGACTATGAACATGTTTGGATAATTGACAGATTTCACATGGGAAAAATTTGGAATTTTTATTGAATAGAGATGGAAAAGCTTTCTAAGGTACATAAAATTTGGATGCCATAATCGATAGTGCCATAACATTACATCACTATCATTATTTGAAACTAAAACAGAGTAGGATTGTTTCTCACAAACTGCCACTTGAGGTTGTCCCTTTTGGAAATCTTCAACCTTGAGTATATAGAGACCCGAACACATATCAGTATTGCCAATCATCCTCCCCGAATCCAAATCCTGAAACACACAATAATTTTGAGAGAAGTTAGCAACACATTTTTTGCTATGAATAAGCTTACTGATAGATAACAAATTACAATCTAGATTAGGAACCAATAGAACTGGATCAAGAGTGAGATCCTTAGAAATCACTATGGATCCTATGCCAACTATTTTTGAGAGAGAACCATCTGCAATTCGAACACTAAAGTTCTCTGAACAAGGTTTATAATTTGTAAGAACTGTTGCATCCCCAATCATGTGATCGAAAGCTCCAGAATCAACAATCCAATGATTCAATTTTTCAGCCCTTGCCTTTAAGGTAGTTATAAATTTACCTCTTTGTGCCAAGTATCCTGATCCAATTATGGAGTTGGAGGATGATGAATTTTGAGATGGTTGACTGGTCAGTTTCTGAATGAGTTCAAGTTGCTCTTTACTGAACAATGCTGGGACATAAACAATATACTTTTCTTCAACAGAAACATGATGTCCACGGCTTTCTCTTGACTTCCACTCCGTAGGCTTTCCATGAATTTTCCAACAAGTCTCCTTTGTATGACCTGAACGCTTATAGTGATTAAACCAAGGTCTTTCTCCTTTCCTTTGGTTGTTGTTGAACGAATGAGGTGGACCATATGTTGCAAGTGCAGAACTTTCAGGTTGTGATTGAGTAGTCTTTGACCCCATCATCACTTTCTTTCTGCTTTCCTCTCGGCGAACTTCCGAGGCTACCTCTCGAACATTAGGAAGAGGTTTGGTGGCCAAGATTCTGCCACGTACTTCATCAAGATCTTTATTCAATCCTAGTAAGAACTTGTAGATACGTCTCCTTTCTACAATCTGTTTATACTTGGCATCATCCTCTTGACATCTCTAATCATTGTTTTCAAAGAAGTCTACCCTCTGCCAATGTCTATTGAGAAGCATGAAGTATTGAGTGACTGACCGTTCTCCTTGACGAAGATCATGGAGTATTCCTTCTATCTAAAGTATTTCAGCAGTATCTTCTTTATCTGTATATATGACTTTGGCAGCATCCCATATTTCTTTTGCTGTTTCATATTGCATGAAATCCTCCCCAACATCATTGGTCATTGAATTTATTAATCATGACATGACCATGTTATTTTCAGCTTTCCTTCTTTTGTACTTTGGATCCTCCTTTTCTGGTTGACCTGCTGCACTAGTAAGATAATCATCCTTCTCTCGGCCACTCACAAACATGATAACTGAATGTGATCATTGAATATAATTCTGTCCATTCAGTTTATGGCCTGTAATGGACTGAACAGAACCCTCTGAACCACCATGGTTGCTTGAATCCGAAATTCCATGGTTGCTGTCAGATATTTCATGTTCACTCTTAGTTTCAAAAGCACTAGGTTTTTCCTTGTTTATGGCCATCCCGTACTTTGTCATGGCTGGAGTACAAGGTCTAGTTTTCCTGCTTTGATACCAGGAAGAATGATAGGAAACAAAATACTGCTTTCTTATTTCCTTTTCTCTTACTTACAGCATAACCCTAGGGAAAGTAAATACAAGGAAATACCTAAAAACTAGGAATAGAATAATTCAGTTAATAACAATAAGGAAAAATAAATAACTAACATATCTAACATATCTAACTAAGGAAATAAACTATTCTAATAATATTTCCACAAAAACCAACACAGGTGCCCGCTGGTTCATTACCCTAATAGATAATCACACAAGATTAAACATTGGTGTTTCTCATGAAAGAAAAGTCAGATGTGGGCCAAATTTTTAGAAACTTCGACTTGATGGTTAAGACACAATTTCAAGCTAAGATACAAGTTTTTAGGACAGATAATGCTAAAGAGTACTTTACTTCTTCTCTTAGTACATATCTACTGGAACATGGAATTGTCTACCAAAGCTAATGTGTGGATACACCCCAATGGAATGAGATTGCAAAAAGGAAAAATAGACATTTGTTTGATGTTGCATGGTCACTAATGTTCTCATCCTATGTACCAAAGCATCATTGGGGTGATGTCATTCTTACCGCAACCTATCTTATCAACATAATGCTCTCTCGGGTCCTCCAATTTTATGCTCCATGTCAAACCCTCCTAAAGTCCCATCCCTACACACATTTTATAACCTCTATCCCTCTCAAAGTATTTGGATGCTCTGCCTTTGTCCATGACCACAATTTGACCAGAAGCAAGCTTGATTCTAGAGCAATCAAATGCATTTTCTTGGGATACTCATCCAATTAGAAAGGGTATAAGTGCTACTCTCCCATCACACAAAAATACTACAACTCCATGGATGTCTCATTTTTTGAACAACAACCTTTTTATCCCAAAATTGATATTCAGGGGGAGAAACAGATTATACAAGAACATCAGCTTTGGGATATACCAATCTTAGATCAAACTACCTCACTAGGCCCTTCTAATGACAATTTCCAAACTACCTCATCAAGCCCTCCAAGTGACAATTTCCTATAGGATTCTATTCCCAACCTTCAACTTACTCAAAACCCTCCACTTCTAGACACCATTCAACAGAACACCGATCTCATCATGTACTCTAGAAAGAAAAGAAGTCAATAGGAAATAGAACCCTTAATACATCATGTGCAAATCCATGAGTCAAACTCTAATTCAAGGCCAAATGAAGACATTCAAGGTAACACTAATTCTGATTTCTCTCTTACTGTGTTAGAAAATAATGATATTAATTGGCCTATTGCATTAAGGAAAGGTGTTAGATCCAGTACAAAGTACTCTATATACAATTTTGTATCCTATCAAGGGCTATCGCCCAATTTCAGGGCATTGGTGTCTAACATTGATAGAATTCAGATTCCAAACAACATACAGGAAGCACTCAAATCTCCAAACTGGAGAGCTGCTGCTTGTGACGAAATTCAAGCACTAGAAAGGAATAAAACATGGGAGGTTACTAAATTACCATCAAGAAAGCGTCCAATGGGTTGTAAGTGGCTATTTACTGTAAAATATAGAGATGATGGGAATGTGGACATATTCAAAGCTCGATTGGTTGCTAAAGGATTTACTCAGTCTTATGGAATTGATTATGAAGAAACGTTTGCTCTAGTAGCAAAACTCAACACTGTCCGGGTCTTACTTTCACTAGCTACAAATCTAGATTGGCCTCTTTATCAATTGGATGTCAAAAATACTTTTCTAAATGGAGATCTAATGGAGGAAGTATATATGGACATTCCTCCAAGGTTTGAGAAATCAAATACAACCACCAGAGTATGCAAGCTAAAAAGGTCACTTTACAGACTCAAGCAATCACCAAGGGCATGGTTAGACAGATTCACAAAGGTGGTAAAAAGACATGGATATACACAGTACTAATCATATCATACATTATTTGTCAAATTTTCTCTTACAGGAGAGGTTTCCATTCTTATTATGTATGTTGATGATATTAATATAACCGAAGATTATGAGGAGGATCTGAACAACATTAAAGAATTCCTAGCTAAATAATTTGAGATCAAAGACTTGGGAAATCTCAAATACTTCATAGGAATGGAAATAGGTAAGTCTAAGAAGGGAATTTCAGTCTCTCAAAGAAAATATGTGCTGGACCTGTTGAAGGAAACATAAATATTGGGATGCCAGCCAGTAGATACTCCAATGGATTCAACCATAAAATTGGGATTCAAAGAGGACAAAACACTAGTTGATAAGGGCAGATATTAACGGTTGGTAGGGAAACTAATCTATTTATCCCACACTAGACTTGATATTGGTTTTGTAGTAAGTAAAGTGAGTCAATTTATGAATGATCCAAATGAAGAACATATGGAGGTTGTTTACATCTTAAGGTACCTAAAGATGACACCTGGAAATGGTTTGTTCTTTGGAAAAACAACAAGCACAGATATTGAAGTGTATAGTGATGCAGATTGGGCAGGATCAATCAAAGACCGAAGATTTACTTTAGGTTATTACACCTATGTATGGGGGAACTTGGTTATATGGAGAAGTAAAAAGCAATCTATAGTTTCAAGAAGTATTGCATAGGCAGAATTTCGTGCTATGGCTCATGGAAATTATGAGGGAATGTGGTTAAGAAGACTCTTTGAAGAATTAAAATTTTCAGTGGATGAACCAATAAAACTGTTCTGTGATAATCAATCTACTATAATTATTGCAAAGAATCCAGTACATCACGATCGAACTAAGCATGTGGAGATCGATCGTCACTTTATAAAAGAAAAGGTAGATGAAGGAATAGTCAAGCTAATTTATACGCCTACGTGTCTTCGGATAGTTGATGTCCTAACTAAGGCCCTACTAAGAATTAAGTTCGAAGATTTGAAGTCCAAGCTTGGCTTGATTAATATCTATAACCAAGCTTGAGGGGGAGTGTAGAAGATTGTAGAATATATATAAGATTCTAGTAAACAAATCCGTTTGATTTGTTACCTATTAGTTATTGATTTTTAGGAATTCTAATAGATTATGTTTAGGCTCATTTTATGCTGTTAGACTAGGGTTTTTCTTCTATATAAAATAACGTAAGATGTAAATTATTAGTATGAAAATAATTTCTTATACCTCTAAAATTCTCAGATTTGAATTGAGAAATTAAATAACTGCATCTTATGGATTGGGATAAAAAAAAAATCAAATTATCAATCCAATCTACGTACTGCCCTAAGTGAATCCCATGTCATCACAACATTTCTCTCAAGTTCTATATCCAATTTCAGCACAATGTTGCACAAAAGATTGATACTAATTACATAAAGCAGCATAAGTAGCACATGATTGTTTCACTAGCTTGAAGCAACAAGTTAAAAGGAAAATCTCTGGTTAATACTAAGCAATCTCTGGTTAAAAAGGCCTATTTAATTTTTAGCTGGACGAGAAATATTGTATCTAGGAAAAGAGTCATTGAGAGAAGCTGTGTTTGTTGTCAAGATTAGGGAAATTTAAAGAGAACCATTTTCTGATTCTAAAGTATGAGGTGACACATTTAGATCTTCTCTTGTAAGACTTAATCTCAGGTGGAATATAAATATCTGAAATAATCTTGTAAATGTTTTTGGTAGAAGAAAGGATCATATGTGTGATGAGCCAATAAAAGGTCAAATCTGGTGTATGATATTGAATTCTGACATTACGTTACTAAGTTCTTGTTGGTTCTATATACACTGCAAACAATTTTTAATTGTCATTTTGGACAAATGAATTCATTAATCATCAAGTGAAATACTAGAAATTTATTCCTCTCATTCTGTCTCATCAAAAATAGGATACGGGGATGTAGGAATATATGCTAATTATAATAGCTAATTAGCTAATTTTGTTTTGATTTCTCCCCGTGGCAAAATGATTGAACTCAAAGCTATTACTTTTTCTATTTTCTTCTCATTTTATTTATTGGAAGTAGTTAGAAAAATTTAGTAAATGGCCTTGACTCCGTACTTTTTTCCACTGTGATATCCCCTATCTTATGGGAACAACCACTCTCTCATTACTAGATTCATTCCTGAAGCCATATTCGAGCTGCCTGTTGTTGGTTCCTCAAAGGCAACACCTCTCAATATGTGGAGTAACTATCAAAGACTTCAATGGCCTGCCATTACTGATTTTTGTTACACATTCACTGTTTCACCTAGTTTCATGGTCATGGCTTAGGACTGTACAAACGTCTTCAGTGAAGCCCTGCATTGGGCTTGTTTCCTCAATTGATTGCAGTGACTTCAACTCCTTGGTTCAAGCTATTGTTAGGCTCTGGCCTTTATGGCAAGGCATCTACCATGAATGATAGCTATGTTTCGGTCATGGGATATGCTTTTTTCATCCCTTCCCCATTTCACTTGTGCTCTAAAGTTTGAAGGTCATCTCTTATGATGTTACGTCTAACATGCTTATCTTATCACATGCCAGATACTACCATTCTACTTATAATTATGGCAACTTAACATCTTGTTTACTTTGTAGCCACTATTGGCCGTTTGTGCCTCTCGGGAAAGTCCTTTCCAGGGGTGTTTGATTAGGATCCCCATTAATGCTTGGGAATCCTTTTTCCTATATGAGAATATCAAAATGCCATGTTTGTTTGGAATAGGAATATTTTTTGATTGACCCTTAGGAATCTCAAAATAAAACCATGATTCGAAAAGTCGAAAAGTGCCTTTACTAATGCATTGGATAAGTCATCTTCTAATTTTTACATAATAAATTGTTTATATACCATTAAATATTGAACCTAAAATATGTTATCTTTTATTTGCTCTCGACAGTAATTTAAACAAGTTTGAAGCCAAAATTTATCAATAAAATTACAATTAAGTTGAACATATCTCAAAACACTTTTTTTTTGCATATGTTAACCTCTTATCTTAAATAGTGAAACAAATACACTTAATGGGGTTAGTATTATGTGAATAAATATATCTCACCTACAAAGTAATGATATAAAAAATTAGGAGAACATTTAGATTTTAATTAGCATATCTAAAACTGATTATTATTAAAATGAAAAGAAACGAAAATCATTAACTCTTAGTTCACAGGTGACCACAAAGTTGACAAAATCATTTTTGGAGTTTGATGCTTAATAGTGATGTATCATATTCTTTTCAGGCTTTGACTGAGGAAGATCTACCTCGTAGAACTTATGTCTATCGATTAGATACTCCTGTTAATGCGCAGTGGGTATCTCTTGCAGTAGCACCATTTGAAATACTTCCTGACCACCAAACTGGTGTCATATCACATATGTGTTTGCCAGCAAATTTCTCCAAGCTTCGGAATACAGTGGACTTTTTTCACACTGTATTCAGGTTTGACTTTGAACCCAACTGACTGTTGCGATTATGATTACATCAAATAATTTGTTTAACATAGTATTTTCAATTTTACTTCTATCCAGCTGTTTTAGGGACTATCTTTCATTGGATTTTCCATTTGGGTCATACAATCAAGTTTTCATAGATCCTGAGATGGCAGTATCTTCATCAAGTTTGGGAGCATCCATGTGCATCTTTAGTTCTCATGTTTTGTTTGATGAGAATATAATTGACCAGGTATGCTCATTCATCAACCTTATTCTTGCTGATTTTATTTCTATAGGAGATGAAGGTTTTATTTTATATATGCCCTTGATGCAAGTAACCATAGTATTGGATAACGTCAATAAAGATCGAAGGATCTAAGCTCATTAAAATTTTATATAATGTGATTGAATAACGTTAATGATTTATTGTGTCTCCAATATTAGCCCTTTTGTAAGTAATGGTGGCCACATTTTTGTATAGAAATGATCATTTATGGGGATCGGTGACAAGAGTGGTACAACTAGTGTTGTAGCCAAGTTGAGCTATCCAGTTGATACTTTACTACATTCTTCCATGATCATGAGTTTGTTAATATCATGGTTCTGATCGTATGGTGCAAACTGGATATATAGCTTATCTCTTGTGTAGTGTACTTGAAATTGCCTGCACTAACATAACAGGCTCTTCTTATTCTATTATATGCTTTTTGACACAGATTTGCCATCGCAGACCATAAACACGAGAATCAAACTTGCTTATGCTCTTGCACGGCAGTGGTTTGGAATATATATCACACCCGAGTCGTCAAACGATGGTAAGCTGGTTGACAGGTGGACTGATGTTTATCTCTGGTTGGGATTTGTATCTACATAGCCCTTTATTTTGGCAACTGCAATGGAAGTCCATTTGTTATGATGTGCATTGTCAACATTGTTGTCAGATTGGCTGTTGGAAGGTCTTGCTGGTTTTCTGGTAGATTTATTTATCAAGAAGCACTTGGGAAATAATGAGGCACGATACCGAAGATACAAGGTAAGCTTTACAATTTACTTGGTGGTTCCTTTTTTTTTTTTGGTTGCCTTATTCTTATATAATTTCCATTTAAAGTGATTTTCTCGCTCAATTATTTTTGGACTTCGATCTGTTGGAATTTATCTGCTGTAATAATATAGCATACCTGCAATATCATCAGTACTTGAATTCCTTTCATCTCCTTCCTCACATGTTATTTTTCTCCACCATCCAATATCACATCTTTTTAAAAGAAGTTATCTCTTTCTTTTCCTTATCATGTTTTCGTAAACTATTTGATTCAAATCTTATATGATACTGATAATAAGATAAAGTGTTTATATTGTTTTTACTATTTTGATTAGATATTTTTACTACTCAGATATACCATTGTCTTATTTTTGGTAATACAGGCAAACTCTACTGTGTGCAAAGCTGATGATAGTGGGGCAACCTCCTTAAGCTCCTCAGCGTCTTGTAAGGATTTGTATGGTACTCAATGCATTGGCATATATGGAAAAATAAGATCATGGAAATCTGTAAGTTTACTTTTCAAATTTGATTCTTCATGGAAATAATATTCCACAGCTTTCATTTTCTTTAGTTTGATCTTTTTCTTTCATCTTATTATCACTTAATCTTTTTTATTTAATTTCAAATATATTCCTTAAATCAAGGTGGCGGTCCTTCAAATGTTGGAAAAGCAGATGGGGCCCGAGTCATTCCGTAAAGTAAGAGTTTTCCTGTTTGTTTCCCTGTTTGGGGCTACTTTAACAGATGAGTAATAAGTATGGTTTTGATCTGTGTCTTGATTTTACTGGGATTTTAATTAGTCCTTTACTGACAACTGAAACCATGTTCTGGACAATACTGGAATACTATTTATGGGCAAATGCTGATATCTTAGGAGTTATTTCATGAAAGTGATTGGCTGGTGCTAACTTAAGGTCATATGTATGTCAACAATTACATACTGAAACCATGGTCTTCATGCTTAAGGTCAACAATTACATACTGTTTTTTGCACTTAATTTTGCAGATTTTATATTTTGCATGTGTCATATGTATGGAAAAATGTCCACCTAATGGTTGTCTTTGTTTGATTGCCACTTATTATTGTCACTGGTGGTTAAATTAAATTTATTTTTCTCCTTTGGTGTTTTCCCGTGATAAAATTTCACCTTCATTTATTTATTCATATTATTATTATAATTGTAATTATTATAATTATTATTATATATATATATTTTTAATGTTTGATTGAAATTGTACTGGTTGGCAATGTTTTCTGTGCAACATATTTTTCATTTCTTAGGATTTCCTCGTTTATCAGTTTTCTTTGAATTTTTTTTTTCTCCTTCAGATTTTGCAGACTATTGTTAGTCGTCCCAAAGATTCAACTCATTCTTTTAGATCACTTAGCACTAAAGAGGTGAGTGCTTTCTATCTAGTCATGATGATTGGATAATTAACTCTTCCTGCTTCACCTGCTTGTTTGTTATCTAATGTATCCATCATGTAAATTCAATTTGCTTGTAATACTTGGTGTCGCATGAAAGTTTTATCTTTTATCCTAGTCAATAGATTTGCAAACATAGGATTAGCTCCTTCTGAGAAAGATCCTAGATGTTACTTGGATGAATTATTAGGTTATTATATTTTTAGAAATTAGAAATTAGCTGAGTTATTTGGATGCATTACAATTAGGTTATTATATTTTTTGAAATATAAATTAGCTGAGTCTGTGCGATGGTGCAACGTATATTTGGTTTTGAAAACTAAAGTTTACATAATCTTCAGACTTTTATATTTTTTATATTTTTTAATTTTTTGTATGGGCTTGGATTCTAATCGTCTCATGTTGGTCATTCACCATCTCTATCAATTTCAATAAATGATATGGTAAAAGTAAACCTGACTTATTTTTTGTTCAAAATAATAGTAAACCGTTGGGTCCATTTGGATGAATTTATTTAAATTGATGTTGAACAAAAGTGAAATTTAGTTAGTGGACCCTAAAACGGGGTTTAGAAAAAAAATTTTCCTTTTGGTTTAAGTGCATTTGGAAGAACATATTTAAACTAGATTTTATTTTGGCGGAATTAAACCTGTTAAATCATCTGACCCAAAAGTTAGGATGGTTAAATAGTGAAGAATAAATTATTCAAATTTAATATTCCAGCTTAAAAGTCCGGGCACATTGGTTGTAGACAATACAAAAGTTCCTTACACATTGGTTTTGGGCCATACTGAAGATATATATCTTCCAAACAAGTCCTTTGTCATTGTCTAAAAGATAATGGCTTTTGACAAATGAGAAAGTGTGATGGCAGTTTATGATACATAACAACTTTTAAAGGTCCATTTTTCATTTGGTTAACTTGTTATGGCCTGGTATTTTCGAAGGCTGAAAATGCCGTTTGAGGCCCCAAAATGTTAACTGGAATGCAAGTTTTTCTTGCCTAAAAGTCTGTTTAGTTGGCTGTGATGTTTTCCTTTTTGTTGAAAAGTAACTTGGTCTTTTTGAATCAACTAATTTTAGCAATTTATTTATTTTGTTGGTTCCTCCTATATTTGTGTATATATTTATATCTTAGAGAAAGCTAGGATGAAGGCCCGTTTTATGCCATAACTATTATTTCTATTTCTGAGAAATCACATATATATATTTCTTTCCTGGCCTCAGTAGTGTATGCTTTTAACACTTAGTATTCCTAATTTGGTTTTTTTCAAACTAGGAATAAATATTCTTTTCTTATTCTGTACACGTCCTATTGAAGTTTAAGTTATGGGCTAAAATGTCAACTTGTTATTGTTTTACGTGGAATATGTACCCATCACAGCCCATTAGTTGAAAATTCACATGATTAGTTATACAAACTTGTCATGGGATGAAATGGAAACTATTCATTAGCACATGTTTAACACGTGGTGAAATTTAAAGTTGTGATTGTATAAGTTATGCATATATTTAGGGTTAAAGGCTCAAAACCCCAGGGGCTAACGACCCCTTGTATTTTATGAAAGGGGTTTAAAACCCCTTCTATTTTAAAATAGGTAAAAATACCCCCTGAATTTTATATTGTGTGTGGAAAACCCCTGCCGTTAATATATTCTGTTTGTTCTTAAAAAGAATGTGATAAGACCCGATCTAGATAAATATGAATAGGACTAAACTTTATTTTTCAATAACCGAAACAATCAAAATAACATAGATTGGTCTACGATTTGAGAAGTAGACCGTCTCTCCCGAAGAGTTCTTACTCTCCAAAATCCTCAATGATTCCAAACCCTAACCCTACTATTGCTTATTACCTTACAAACCACCAATTACCAAAATAATTCCCCCTTATAATAATAAGATTAATAATACTAATAATCCAACTAATAATAATAATAACTATAGTATGCTAGGCCTTATTTCTCCTAACATAAGTATGCAAAACCGGGGGTCTAACATTACTCCCCTTCCAACGAGACACTGTTAGACCCGTCATTATTATTATTTTTAGTATTAGTATTAGTATTATTATTATGGGGCTATTTTAGTAATTGGCTGGTTAGTAGTATAAATAAGAATAGTATGGCTAGGGTTTAGGGAGGTATTGATTTTGGAGAGTAAGAACTCTTAGGGAGAGACGGTCGACCTCTCGAATAGTCGACCAACCTATGTTATTTTGGCTAGTGCATAATAAAGATTAGCCCTAATTCTATATCTCTAGATCGGTCCTATCAAATTGGTATCAGAGCACTCGATCAACGATGGCTGCGAAGAAGGTAGAAGCACTCGAGGAGAAATTGGAGAGCGAAGTGATGGCGATTAAAACAACGATCGAAGAATGCTTCTCGACAATACAACAACAGTTTTTGTCGTTGGAAGCTATGTTGGTTAAACTGTCCGAGATGCAAACTAGGTCACCACCACCGAACCCTGACCAAGGTAGATACGGTCATGCTCGGGCGGTAGGGGAAACCGCCGGAGAGGGCAGCCAGGGTAGTCGTAGTGGACGCGAAGCTGCTGCAAAGGGGGGACTGGCGGTGGGCGGCGCCGAGGTGGGCGCGGGCGCTGGCGCTGGCGGCCAGGCTAGGGCAGAGTTTGGTGGCGACTTGGGGGAAGGTTCCAGGACAGCAACACCGATGTGGGGAAAACTAATCAACCTACGGGTGGTCAAGCAGTAGGGGAAAGCGAGGGAGAAGGCAGCCAGGGCTGTCGCGTAGGACGCCAGCAGGCTGTAGTGGGAGAATCGAGGGCAAGCTGCGCCATGGGGGACGCGGGTGTGGAAGGTCAGGTTAGAGGTGCCTTTGGGGGTGACCCGAGTAGAGGGTTGAAGGCGACGGCGCCACAATGGGGGCCGGCCGAAAGGGGTCAATTCCGATCGAGGGAAAACTGGACAGAATTCGCTGATTGGTCTAGGGGTGGAACCGCCGCTAGCAGCGAGGTAAGGATGACAAGGGCAGATTTTAGGGTTCCGGCAGAACCCCCTTGGGCGGGGCAAGGGCAGTATGCAGCGGGGCAAGGCAGAATGTGGGCTGACCCGCAGATTCGCAAGCTGAAAATGCTGATCTTTGAAGGCGAGAATGCAACCACATGGGTATATAGGGTGGAAAGATACTTCGCGGTTAACGGGCTGTCCGAGGAGGAAAAGTTACAGGCAGCGGGCCTCTGTTTGGAGGGACCGACATTGTCATGGTTCCAATGGTGCGAGCATCGCCAACCCATTGGGTCGTGGGCTGAATTCAAGCAACGGGTAATGGTGAGGTTTCGGACCTCGCAAGATGGGGACTTGTACGAGCAGTTTTTGGCCCTTCGTCAAGAGGGGACAGTTTTGGAATATTGGGAGAAATTTGAGTTGCTTTCGGGCCCATTAACGGGTGTCTCGCCGGAGGTCTTAGAGGGGAATTTTCTAAAGGGGTTGAAGTCGGAAATTCGGGCAGCATTGAGGTTGCTTCGGCCACAAGGATTGGGGGAATACATGGACTTGACATTACTAGTGGAGGAGAAGAAAAATGCCAAACAAGCAGCAAAAAACAGCACTGGCAGTATGGTTACAAAAGGCTATTCCGGGAATTATAACGCCCGGACTCAAACCGTCACCGTTGGTAAGGAGGCTTCGGGAGAGTGGAGAGCTGGAAACAGCCCGGAGAGGAGTTTCAAGAGGTTGACGGAGACCGAGTTGGCGAATGAAAGAGCTAAGGGGTTGTGTTTTCGTTGCGACGATAAATTCACGCTCGGGCACCGTTGTAAGGAGAGGAGGCTCCAGGTGTTAATGGTCGATGATGAGGATGATGATGAGGTAGAAACAGACGAGGAGAGGCAGGAGGAACTAGTGCATCACCATCTAGACCCCCGGTTTCTGGACCATCCGCATCGTACCACAGTTTCCCGATTTCCACCTTGAGGACAAGGTGTCTCGTTGGGAGGGGAGTAATGTTAGACCCGCCATTATTATTATTAGTAGTATTATTATTAATATTATTATTATGAGGTTATTTTAGTAATTGGCTAGTTAGTAGTATAAATAGGAATAGTATGGTTAGGGTTTAGGAAGTAATTGATTTTGGAGAGTAAGAACTCTTAGGGAGAGACGGTCTACCTCTCGAATAGTAGACCAACCTATGTTATTTTGGTTATTGCATAATAAAGATTAGCTCTAATTCTATCTCTGTAGATTGGGTCCTATCAGACACCTTGTCCTCAAGGTGGAAATCCAGAAACTGCTGGCCTATGGAATCATATAATTCCCAAGTTGCATCGTGGAGCGGCATATCCTTCCACCTAATCAAGACTTCTAGTGTATCTCTCTGTCCCGATGCTCCTTGCCGAACACCACATAGCTCCACCAGTTCTAGTAACACTTCCATATCGACTGTCAGGTTAGGCGGTATTGTTGGAGAAGCGACATGAAGACCATGGCTTTTCGGAGTTGCGAGACATGAAATACCGGGTGAATCGCAGCTGTAGCCGGTAGATCAAGCCGGTAAGCAACTGTCCCAATCCGCTCAACCACTTCGTGAGGTCCAAAATAACGAGCGGACATTTTCTCATTTCTCCTCGTAGCAAGGGATTTTTGCCTATACGGCCGAAGCTTCAAGAAGACCCAATCACCTATTTCGAAGTCGACCTCCCTCCGATGCCTATCGGCCTCTCGTTTCATCTGTTGTTGAGCCCTCGCTAATTGCCCCTTCAACTCTTCCAAAGTATCATCCCGTGCCTCTAAATATTAGTCCACCTGCGAGACCGGGGTAGTGCTATGACCATAATGTATCAATGGAGGTGGGTCGCGGCCGTAGAGAATGCGAAAAGAAGTGGTTTGCAAGCCGGTGTGAAAGGACGTGTTGTACCAATACTCGGCCCATGCCAACCATTGCATCCAACGCTGCGGGGTATCCGACACAAAACACCTCAAATACGTCTCTAGGCAGCGATTAACCACTTCCGTTTGGCCATCCGTTTGAGGGTGGTAAACGAAACTCCACTTCAACGCCATTCCTTGTAGTTGAAACAATTCCTTCCAAAATTGGCTCAAATAATCTTGTCGCAGTCCGACACTATAGCTTTCGACACTCCGTGTAAGCGGACTACTTCCCTCATAAAAGCAATTGCTACGGTTAAAGCTATATACGGATGCCGAAGAGGCACAAAATGTGCATACTTGCTAAGACGGGCAACAATCGCCAAAATCACTGTATGCCCTTCTGACCGTGGTAACCCATCGATAAAGTCCATACTCACCTCCTCCCAAACCTTTTGTGGCAACGGTAAGGGTTGGAGCAGCCCTGCCGGAGACATAGCCGAATACTTGTGTCATTGGCAAACCTCACAACTTGCCACGAACCTCTCCATATCAGTCTTCATCCCCATCCAGTACAATTAGGCCGCTAATCGCTTATAGGTCTTCAACACCCCCGAATGGCCCCCAATTGCGCTCCCATGGAACTCTTGTAATAGTCGCAGTATATGTACCGACTCTTTCGAAATCACCATACGCCCCTGATACAACAACTGACCCCCTACAACCATATACTCGAGGTATCTGTCACCACCCTTCTGAACATTGTCTTTAATTCTCCCGATCTCCGAGTCTGCCGCCACCTCCGACTCAAGTCCCGCGACATCAAGTAGCTGCGGAATCGATATAGCTGCGAACTGGGGCCCCTCTACATGTTGGGATAGTGCATCCGCCGCTCTATTCTCTAACCCCGGTCGATATTGGATTTCAAAATCGTAGCCTAACAGTTTGAACAGCCAATGTTGATGATCCTCAGCCACCATACGCTATTCCAACAAGTATTTCAAACTCCTCTGATCCGTACGGACGATAAACCACCTACCCAATAGATATGGCCTCCATTTTTGTACCGCAAACACAATGGCCATGAGCTCGCGTTCATAGACGGACTTAAGACGGGCTCATGGCGTCAAAACTTGGCGTCAAAACTTCTGCATGAGGACAGCCTTTAACCCGTAGCCCGAAGCATCGGTTTCCACTATAAAAGTCGCCGTAAAATCCGGTAAGGCGAGTATCAGGACACTCGCCATTGCTTGCTTTAATTCAGCGAAAGCTACGGCTGCGGATTCTCCCCAACAAAAGTTATCTTTCTTGAGTAGCTCTGTTAAGGGTCCTGCGATTGTGTCATATCCTTTGACGAATTTGCGATAATACCCAGTTAACCCCAAAAATCCCCACAACTCCTTCAAGGTTTTCGGTGCCTGCCAATCCAACATAGTTACCACCTTCGTCCTATCCGTCGGGACCCCCTCACTCGAAATAATGTGGCCCAAATACTCTACACTAGGCTGCCCGAAAGTGCACTTCTTCTCATTCGCATATAATTTTTCCTGTAGTTCGGTTAACACGACCGTCAAATGGTCCAACTGCTCCTCTGTGGAGTGGCTATAGATCAAGATGTCGTCAAAGAATACGAGTGCGAATTTTCTCAAGTATGGTTGGAAAACCTTCTTCATGAGCGACTGAAACGTTGCCGGGACATTAGTGAGGCCAAAAGGCATCACTAGCAACTCATAATGGCCCGCGTGAGTTTGGAACGTTGTCTTTGCCGCATCCTCCTTCCGCATTCTAATTTGGTGATAACCCGACTTCAAGTCGAGCTTGGAGAACACCCTAGCTCTGTGTAACTCATCCCATAGCTCATCAATGACCGGGATAGGGAATTTATCCGGTACGGTCCCTTTGTTCAAAGCACTATAATCCACACAAAACCGCCAACTTCCGTCTTTCTTCTTGACCAACAAAACCGGGCTAGAAAATGGACTCATACTAGGCTGTATAATGCCAGCATCTAACATCTCGTTCACCAATCGCTCGATCTCATCTTTCTAGGCTTGCGGGTAACGGTAAGGCCGCAAACGGATTGGGGAAACTCTTTCCTTCAATATTATGGAATGCTCGTGATCCCTTCTTGGGGGTAGCCCTTCGGGCATGCGAAACACATCACCGAATCAGTCCACGACCTCTTGTACGGCCTCCTCCACCGCGCCGATCTCCCCTTGTTCCACCCCCACATGCGTTCACCTCGACTAGGAACACTTGTCCTTCTTGCTTTATAGTCTGTAGGATCGTCTTCAAGGCCACTAGAGTCTTACACATACTCTAATCCCCTTCAAGCACCACGGTTTGCTCCTTACTTCGAAACTGCATTCTCAACAGCTTCCAATTCACTAGCATCTCGCTCATTGAAGTCAACCATTTCATACCTAAGATCACATCCGAACTGCCCAAGTCCAAGGGCAAGAAGTTGTCAATGACCTCTACCCCTTGCATAACTAATCAAAGGTTTTTGCAAGTTCCCATGCTCCGTACTATAGTGCTGGTCCTAAGAGTCACCCCGTGACTGCTCGTATCCTTCAATTTGAGGCCCAATTTACGAACGACCCGGTTAGAGATGAAATTGTGGGTGGCTCCACTATCGATAAGGACTACTACGTCCTGCCCCTGAATGTCCCCTTTTAGTTTCATGGTGTGGTAAGGCGTGAACCGACCTCCGAATTCAGCGACACTTCGGCCATGTCCAGATGGTGATGCACCGGGTCCTCCTCCCCTTCATCCTCCGTTTCCCCCATATCCTCATCCTCATCGCTGACTGTTAACACTTGGAGCCTCCTATCCTTACATCGATGCCTAGGTGAGAATTCTTCGTCACAACGAAAACACAACCCTTTCGCCCTTTTACTCGCTATCTCGGTCTCCGTCAGCCTTTTAAAACTCCCCTTCGGTCGTATTCGGTTCTCCTCTCTCCCGGAGCCTACTTACCAACGATGACGGTATGACTCCAAATGGGCCTTTGGAAACAAAATTGTCGGTGCTGTTCTTTTGCTGTTTCTTGGCATTTTTCTTTTCCTCCACCTATAATGCGAAGTCCATATATTCCCCCAATCGTTGTGGCCGAACCAACCTCAATGCTGCCCGAATTTCCGGCTTCAACCCCTTTAGAAAATTCCTCTCTAAGAACTCTGGAGAGACACTCGTTAATGAGCCCGAAAGCAACTCAAATTTCTCCCGATATTCCTAAACTATCCCCTCCTGACGAAGGGCCAAAAACTGCTCTTACAAGTCCCCATCTTGCGAGGTCCGAAACCTCACCATTACCTATTGCTTGAATTCCACCCACGACCCAATGGGTTGGCGATGCTCGCACCATTGGAACTATGACAACACCGGTCCCTCCAAACAGAGACCCGCTGCCTGCAACTTTTTCTCCTCGGACAGCCCGTTAACCGCGTAGTATCTTTCCATCCTATAGACCCATGCGGTTGCATTCTCGCCTTCAAAGATTGACATCTTCAGCATGCGAATCTGCGGGTCAGCCCACATCCTGCCCTGCCCTACCCCGCAGCATACTGCCCTTGCCCCGCCCAACGGGGTTCCGCCGGAACCCTAAAATCTGCCCTTGGCGTCCTCGCCTTGCTACTTGCCGCGGTTCCGCTTGTAGACCAATCTGCGGACCTTGCTCTGTCTAGTTTTCCCTTGGTCGGAATTGACCCCTTTCAGCCGGCCCCCACTATGGCGCTGCTGCCTTCAACTCGCTACTCGGGTCGCCCACATAGGCGCCTCTAGCCTGACCTTCCACACCCGCGCCCCCCATGGCGCAGCCTACCTCGATTCTCCCCCTACAGCTTGCTCACCTCCCGCGCGACGGCCCTGGATGCCTTCTCCCTCGATTTCCCCTACTGCCTGACCGCCCGTAGGTTGATCAGGGGGCAATGACCGAACTTGCATCTCGGTTAGTTTCACCAACATAGCCTCCAACAATGAAAACTGTTGTTACACTGTCGAGAAATGTCCTTCGATCGTTGTCTTAATCGCTGATACTTTGCTCTCCAATTTCTCCTCAAGTGCCTCTACCTTCTTCGCAGCCATCGTCGTTCGAGTGCTCTGATACCAATTTGATAGAACCCGGTCTAGATAAATACGAATATGACTAAACTTTATTCTTCAATAACTGAAACAATTAAAATAACATAGATTGGTCTACGATTCGAGAGGTAGATCGTCTTTCTCTAAGAGTTCTTACTCTCCAAAATCCTCAATGATCCCAAACCCTAACCCTAACCCTACTACTGCTTATTACCTTACTAACCACCAATTACCAAAATAACCCCCCCTTATAATAATAATACTAATGATACTAATAACTATAGTATGCTAGGCATTATTTCTCCTAACATAAGTATGCAAATCGGGGTCTAATAGAATGCTGATGTGGCATGCTTTATCAGCAAGCCACGTCAGCTAATAGCTGAAAAACAAAATAGTATTATAGTATAGCCTTTTAAACTTATATTCATTTATTTTTTTTCTCCCCTAAACCATTAGTTTTCTTTCAATTTTGTCCTTTCTAATTTACCAAACCACCACCGTACAACTATCGCCAACCACCTCCATCAATTAGGTAGAAGGAAGAAAAGTAAGAAGCACTACTACTGCTGCTTATTCTTCTTCCTCATATACATGGAGGTTCATTTCAATTATTAATGATTGAATCCACTCGTTCCGGTCAGACCAAACCCCCTTCACCATTGATTCCTCTTTGTGTAATATACTGTTTTCACTTTTTTCTAACATTTCTATGTTTAGATTGTTGTGTACATTTCTTAGTAATCGAACCAAAGTAAATCACGTAAGGGTTGGTATTTACTTCTTTATCATTCTCTCTCTCTCTCTCATGCACATATCTGGGAATGAAACCCAAATCACGCGAAGATCTAGGCATGATACCCAGATCGCAAGCAGATCTAGGCATGAAACCCAGATTGAGAGCAAATCTGGGTTTGCAGGTGTGGTGCAGATCTGGGTTGCTCAGATCTCTATGCCGAGAGAGAGAGAGGTGGGAAGAAGGTGGGGCTCAGAGGCGTCGTCTAAAGGTGACGGTGGAAAACAGCGAGGTTACCTTTGTTGGTGGTTGTGGTTGTTGATGGTTGTTGATGGTTGGTGAAAATTTCAGTGGTTGGCATCCCATTTAACCGTGAAATGGTTAGGAGGGAAAAAAATAAGAAAAGGTTAGGGGGAAAGGGAATTAAAATAGAAATTGGAGGGTTCAAATTAAAAAGAAAAAAAAAAAAAAAGGAAATTTTCATATTTTTAATTTTTTGCTGACATGGCACGCTGATTCAGGGTGCCATGTCAACAAACCGTTAATTGAAAACGGAAGTTTGGATGGCAGGAGGTGTTTGACACATTTTGCAAAATGCAAGGCTTTACTTTTCCAATTATAAAACATGCAAGGGATTTTTAGCCTTTAACCCTACATTTATCAACCCAATTTAACTTGATACTCCATATTTCTGGAATGCAGTTTCGGCATCTTGCTAATAAGGTTGGAAATCTTGAGCGCCCATTTCTTAAAGAGTTCTTTCCCCGGTGGGTGGGATTGTGTGGGTGTCCAGTGCTGAGGTAGATAATCTGGGCTAGTCTGTGATTTTATGTTTCATATACTTTTTTACTGATGTCATCCCTTTTCTAAATTTAAAACAAGTATGGGATTTTCGTATAACAAACGGAAGAACATGGTTGAATTGGCGGTGCTACGGCGATGCACTGCTATGTCGGATGAAAATGCATTAGCTGCAATTCCAGGCTCTGAAAACCATGATGGTGATGCTGGATGGCCTGGAATGATGAGTATTAGGGTCTATGAACTAGATGGTGTGTTTGATCATCCAGTTCTGCCGTTGACTGGAGAATCTTGGCAACTGTTGGAAATACAATGCCATTCAAAACTTGCTGCGAAACGCCTCCAGAAGACTAAAAGAGGCTCAAAACCTGATGGGTCTGATGATAATGGCGATACACCTGCACTAGATGTGCGCTCCAGGTAAATGATACTCTCATTTATGTTTTAACATAGACACCTAGTTAATTTTCCCTTTAGTTAATATGAATTATCTTGGCAGTATGGAGTCCCCTTTGTTGTGGTTGAGAGCAGACCCTGAGATGGAGTATCTTGCTGAAATTCATTTTAATCAACCTGTTCAGATGTGGGTAAGGATGAGACTGTCTTCATATTATTTATCACTTATTGGGTTTACTTAATATAGCCTTTGATCTCCTCCAGTTTTAAGCACGTGACAAGCATGCATAATATTCCAACGTGTTACATATTGTGTTTATTTTTTCTCTTTTTTTTTTTCCCATCTGCTCTTTTTCTTGTTGATCTGAAACTAAGATCTAGACTTCTCTACTCCATAACCTCTAATTGTTTATCGTTAGCCAAACACCTGCTGATTTGCTGAACCTCCGCATCAATATTTTAGTGTTGAGAGTAGCTTTACATGTTTCTAGATATTAATGGTGATGATGCATGGATAAACCCATTTTAAATATTTGGAAACTGTTTTGTAGAACTGATAAACCCACTTACCAGTGTTATTTTTTCTGATTGGGGTTTACAAGTCATGACTGATATCTGTTGTGTAACAATATATTATGGATTCTGGTTTTCATTGGCCAGATTAGTAGTTTCTCCTTCAGACATAATACCAAGCATTGATGGCACCACCCTTGCCCCCAATAACAGCAGCAGTTATGCTGCATATCCATCTTTTCCCCCGCGCCCAATCTTCCTCTTTCTATCTTTTCATACTTGAAACTGAAGATTTCAAAGCGTATAACTCTTATGTTTCTTTTCTTAATCAGATTAATCAATTAGAGAAAGACAAAGATGTCATTGCTCAAGCACAAGCAATTGCAATGCTGGAGACATTACCACAACTATCATTTTCTGGTGTTAATGCTTTGAATAACTTCCTCACAGACTCTAAGGTTAGAAATGTGTTTTTGTATTCGAATTTTTGTATTCTAAATATTTGTATTCTAAGCAGCTGTCATGTTCTTTGGTTTGAAGGTCTATTGGAGAGTTCGAATAGATGCTGCATTTGCATTGGGTAAGACAGCATCTGAGGTAATAAAGCCATTATCTACTGTTTATCATAAATGATAATTATATGCAAATATCATGAAAACTATGATTAACTTATAACACAGCGAACTATTTATCTGTTGCTTTTCTTAGAAATTGTTCTTTCATTTAGTATCGTTACTTTTCCATTTGTGAAATGAGCACATGGAAGATTGATTAGCTTATAGTTAGATAGCTGTGCTTTGTGAGGCCTATTGGATTTTAAAATTCACATAAAAAATTTATCCCCCGTCATTTCAGCTCTACTGATTGCTTGTTTGCCTTTTTTTGGTTAAAAGGATCCCCTCTTTCCTTCACTTTGTATTAGACCTGAGTTTTTTATATAGGAACAATGGCAGCAGCTTTTGATTTAGTACCTGCTCTTTTATCGGCAGGACATGGATTGGGCTGGTTTACTCAATTTGGTAAAATTTTATAAGAGTCGGAGGTTTGATGCAAACATTGGACTCCCAAAGTAAGACTCTTACAGTTCTGAGTTTATAGAGGCTTAGATTGATAATATACACTTACAAAAAAATATTTCTTGTGTATTGATAATCTTACCAGGCCGAATGACTTTCATGAATTTTCCGAGTACTTTGTTCTTGAGGTAATGCAATGAGGTAGTATATATATGTATATCTATCTTCAATATCCTTAGGATAAGTTGTTTAATTTATTATCTATGCCTTGTGTTTTACTGCTATGGATCATTCTATATATATATATATATATATATGTTGAATATCCTTGCAATAAGTTGTTTCATTTATAATCTATGCCTGGTGTTTTACTACTATGGATCATTCAAGCAAATCATCTGAAATGTCATGCTTTGTGAGGAACATAGTTATTGATAATATGTGATCGAGAATATTACAATTGAACACCCACTTGATCTGAAAATTACATTTTGATCCATGTGGTTATGAAAACTATAGTTGGACTTCATGGTGACATAATATTGTAGAATAGTGTAAGAAAGATTCACGCTTCAGCAAACAAATCAATGTGATTTGTTTGCTAATTAAGTGCAGATTAGTAGCTAGGTAGTTGCTATTTTTTAGGGATTCTAATAGAATCTGTTTAGGTATGATTTGTGTAGGTAAACTAGGTTTTCTCCTCTATATAAAGGAACTTAAGATGTAAAAGAAGAAGTATGAATAAGATTTCTTTTAACCCTAAAATTCACATGGTATCAGAGCCACATATCCACTAAACCCTAGCAAATCAATCCCTCATGACAAAATACGAGATGGCTACGGGAAAACTAGGTTCTCCTTCTGTTTCAAACCTAGAAAATACCTCCCATCACGAAATCATGGTCGGTGGCAACCATGGAAACTCGGAGAACAATCAAGTCATAATCACCGGGCACAAACTGAATGAGAACAATTATGTTCAATGGTCTCATTCGGTAATGATGTATATCTGCGGAAAAGGAAAGGATGAATATCTATCTGGTGAAGTAACCAAACCAGAAAAAGATGATCCAAGATTTAGGGTATGGAAGGCTGAAAACAGTATGGTTATGTCATGGCTCATAAATTCCATGACTATTGATGTTGGAGAAAATTTTTTGCTCTATGAAACAGCCACAGAGATATGGGAGGCAGTTAAGGAGACCTACTCAAACAATGAGAACACCTCGGAACTATTCGAGATAGAGAGTAATCTACATGACTTACGGCAAGGAGAATTGACCGTAACTCAATACTACAATGCCCTTACCCGCTACTGGCAACAACTAGATTTGTGTGAAATTCATCAATGGAAGTGCACCGAAGACATCTAACTATACAAGCAAATTGTCCAAAGGAAAAGATTGTACAAATTCCTAATTGGACTAAATCAGAATCTAGATGAAGTAAGAGGAAGAATTCAAGGTTATAAACCTCCACCGAGTGTAAAAGAGGCATTTTCTGAAGTGAGGAAAGAGGAAAGCAGAAAAAGGGTAATGCTGAAATCTCACCTAGCAACACAAAATATGGAAGTCTCAGCCTTAGTAGTTAGAGACTCTCAGTATCAATCAAGTGAGAATAGACAAAAGAAAGAACGTCCATGGTGTGAGCACTGCAGAAAACCTGGACACGTTAAAGGCACATGTTGGAAAATCCATGGAAAACCAGCAGATTGGAAACCATCACGACAACCTTACAAAGAAGGCCGTGGAAACCTTAGTCTCTTAGAGGAACCTACTATAACCGGTGAATCTAATGTGTTCAGCAGGGAACAACTTGATCTACTTAAGAAACTGCTCAATCAGTCACCATCATCTTCGCAACCAACCTCAACTATTGGAACGGGGTCCATAGCTCAAAAAGGTAACTTCGCTACTGCCCTAAATACTATGAAAAAGACGGACAATTCATGGATTGTGGACTCCGGAGCATCAGACCACATGACTGGTGACAAAGGTCTCTTTAGTACTTTTACCCATTCCTATGAAAATCTGACTGTTACAATTGCAGATGGGTCACTTTCAAAGGTGGCCGGTTTAGGGTCCATCACAATATCAAAAGATCTTACTCTACACTCGGTGTTATTAGTTCCAAATCTAGACTGCAATTTATTATCCATCAGTAAACTCACCCGAGATATTAATTGTGTTACTAAATTCTTTCCATACTCTTGTGAATTTCAGGACTTGGATTCGGGGAAGACGATTGGCAATGCTAAGATGTACTCAGGGCTCTATCTTCTTAAGGTTTCTGATCCTCAAGTGGACGACTTCAAGTCAGAATGTTTAGTGTTTAGAAGTCAGAATAGATCTATTAGTCAACACCCTAAAGATAGTCTAGTGATGTTATGGCACTACCGATTAGGCCATCCAAACTTTGTGTATCTTCAGAAATTATTTCCATCTTTATTCTATAATAAAAGACCCACTGATTTTCAATGTGAAATCTGTCAACTCTCAAAACACACCCGAAACTCCTTTCCTCATCAACCCTACAAAAAATCCCAACCTTTCTCTATGATTCATAGTGATGTATGGGGACCATCAAGAGTAAAATCCAACACAGGAGCCCGCTGGCTCATCACTCTAATAGATGATCACACCAGACTAACATGGGTGTTTCTCATGAAAGAAAAATCTGATGTGGACCAAATCTTAAAAAATTTCAATCTGATGGTTAAAACCCAATTTCAAGCTAAGATACAAGTGTTTAGGACAGATAATGCTAAAGAGTACTTCACATCCTCTCTTAGTACATATCTACTAGAACAAGGGATTGTCCATCAAAGCTCATGTGTGGATACACCTCAACAAAATGGAATTGCGGAAAGGAAAAACAGACATCTATTAGATGTTGCAAGATCACTCATGTTCGCATCCTACGTCCCAAAGCATCATTGGGGTGATGCCATCCTCACCTCAGCCTATCTCATCAATAGAATGCCTTCTCGGATTCTCCAATTCCATACCCCATGTCAGACCATCCTATAAACCTATCCGCACACACATCTCATAACCTCTATCCCTTTCAAGGTATTTGGCTGCTCTGTTTTTGTCCATGATCACAATCCCACTAAAAGAAAACTCGATCTTAGGGCAATCAAATGCATTTTCTTAGGATATTCATCAAATCAGAAAGGGTACAAGTGCTACTCCCCTAACACACAAAAATACTACAACTCCATGGATGTCACATTTTTTGAACAAAAACCATTCTATCCCAAACTTGACATTCAGGGAGAGAATTCAGTTCAACATGAATATCAACTTTGGGATAGCACAACCATAGAGCAAACCTTTTTCCCTAGTCCACCGAATAATGACAATCTCCTACAAGATCCTATTCCCAATCCTCAAAACACCATCAGTCCACAGAATACTGACCTACAGAACCCTCTTCCATCTCTAGACACTAGTCAACAAAATACTGACCTCATCACGTACTCTAGAAGGAAAAGAAGTCAAATGGAAACAGAACCCTTAGTACATCATGAGCAAATCCATGAATCAGACCCTGATCTAAGGCCGAATGAAGACCTTCAAGGTAATCCTAATTCTGAATCTTCTTCTAGTGAGTTGAAAAATGATGATATTAATTGGCCTATTGCTTTGAGGAAAGGTGTTAGATCATGTACAAAGCATTCTATATGCAACTTTGTGTCCTATCAAGGGCTATCACCCAATTTCAGGGCATTGGTGGCTAATATTGACAGAATTCAGATTCCAAACAACATACAGGAAGCTCTAAAAACTCCTAAATGGAAAGCAGCTGTTTGTGATGAAATTCAGGCACTAGAGAAGAATGAAACGTGGGAAGTTACAGCATTACCTTCGGGAAAGCGTCTAGTGGGGTGTAAATGGATATTCACGGTAAAATACAGAGATAATGGAAGTGTGGACAGATTCAAAGCTCGATTGGTTGCGAAAGGATTTACTCAATCCTATGGAATTGACTATGAAGAAACATTTGCTCCAGTAGCAAAACTAAATACTGTTCGAGTCCTCCTCTCACTAGCTACAAATCTAGATTGGCCGCTATACCAACTAGATGTCAAAAATGCCTTTTTGAATGGAGATCTAATAGAGGAAGTATATATAGATATTCCTCTCGGATTTGAGAATTCAGATACAATCAACAAAGTGTGCAAACTAAAAAGATCACTTTATGGACTCAAGCAATCGCCAAGGGCTTGGTTTGACAGATTTACAAAGGTGGTCAAGAGATATGGATACACTCAATGTCAATCGGATCACACCTTATTTGTAAAATTTTCAGCTATAGGAAAAGTTGTCATTCTTATTGTGTATGTTGATGACATTATTTTAACCGGGGATTATGAGGAGGAGCTAATCAATATCAAAGATTCCTAGCAAGCGAATTTGAGATCAAAGACTTGGGAAATCTCAAATATTTCCTAGGAATGGAAATCGCTCGGTCAAAAAGGGGAATTTCAGTATCTCAAAGAAAGTATGTGTTGGACCTACTAAAGGAGACAGGAATGCTAGGATGCAAACCAGCTGATACTCCAATGGACTCAACTTTAAAATTAGGACTCAAAGAGGACGACGTACCTGTTGACAAGGGCAGATACCAACGATTGGTTGGGAAGCTAATCTACTTATCCCACACTAGACCTGATATTGGCTTCGCTGTGAGTAAAGTAAGTCAATTTATGAATTGTCCAAATGAAGAACACATGGAGGCTGTTTACCGAATATTGAGGTACCTAAAGATGACACCTAGAGATGGTTTGTTCTTTCAAAAGGCTGAAGTTAGAGATATTGAAGTCTACAGTGATGCAGATTGGGCAGGATCAATCAAAGACCGAAGATCTACTTCAGGTTATTGCACCTATGTTTGGGGGAACTTAGTCACATGGAGAAGCAAAAAGCAATCGGTAGTGTCACGAAGTAGTGCAGAGGTTGAATTTCGAGCTATGGCTCATGGGATATGTGAGGGAATGTGGTTAAGAAGAATTTTACAGGAATTAAAATTTTCAGTGGATGAACCAATGAAAATGTTGTGTGATAATCAATCTGCTATCAGCATTGCAAAAAAATCCAGTTCATCACGATCGAACGAAGCATGTAGAGATCGACTGACACTTCATCAAAGAAAAGGTAGATGAAGGGATATTTAAGCTATTGTATATGCCTACAACTTTGCAAATAGCTGATTTCCTAACTAAGGCACTACCAAGAATCAAGTTTGAAGATCTAAAGTCCAAGCTTGGTATGTTTAACATCTATAACCAAGCTTGAGGGGGAGTGTAGAATAGTGTAAGAAAGATTCACGCTTCAGCAAACAAATCAATGTGATTTGTTTGCTGATTAAGTGCAGATTAGTAGCTAGGTAGTTGCTATTTTTTAGGGATTCTAATAGAATCTGTTTAGGTATGATTTGTGTAGGTAAACTAGGTTTTCTCCTCTATATAAAGGAACTTAAGATGTAAAAGAAGAAGTATGAATAAGATTTCTTTTAACCCTAAAATTCACAAATATAATCATATATTTAGTCATGTTACTAACAAGAATGGAGAGCATAATAATTTTAACATTTTTTATTTTAACTTATACCCTCAATACTGTAACAAATTAGGGAAGCTCATTCATCTTTGGTCATCCAAAATGATATATATCAACATTTTATTAAACATTGTTGTCAACTTCTATTTTGTTATTGACCATATTAATCATAATTTAAGCCTAAATATTATATTACCACATAATATTTCTTCGTCTCCATCAGTGAAATATTTCAATTGTATTACAGTTAAAATTGCTACAATTAAAGTCATATGTGTAAGTTTTAGAGGAATAAAATTCTTAGTCACTTAAACAACAAAAGACATCTTAGAGTCTCTTTTATAGGAGGGAAACCCTATCAACATAGAAGGAAAATACTACTTGTACACGTAAAAGAAAAAATCAAGAATCCCTAATTAAATGCAACTAATCAATAAATAAATCAGTTTGATTTGTTTGCTGGAAGTATCTTAAATATATTCTACACTCCTCCTCAACCTTGGGTATAGAAGTTAATCAAGCCAATCTTGGACTTTAGATCTTCAAACTTAATTTTTGGTAGGGCGATAGTAAGGATGTCAGCTAATTGGAGACATGTTGGCTTGTAAAGCAATTTGATTGCCCCCCTCTACTTTTTCCTTTATGAAGTGGCGATCAATCTATATATGTTTTGTTCGATCATGATGCACTAGATTTTTGGCAATGGTGCCAGTAGATTGATTGGCACAATACATCTTCATTGGTTCTTCCACACATCAAAATGTTTAACTCCTATAGGAGTTTTCTTAGTCACATTCCCTTGCATATCCCATGAGCCATGGCTCGAAACTACCGATTGTTTTTTGCTTCACCATATCACAAAATTCTCCTATATATAGGTACAAATCCTGAGGTTGATTTTCGGTCCTATACAGATCCGGCACAGTCAGCATCACTATAAATCTTAATATATTTGTTTGATGATTTCCCAAAGAACAAACCTTTTCATGGAGTTAGGTTTAAGTATCTCAAGATTCGATAGACTGCCTCCATGTGCTCTTCATTGGGACAATTCATAAACTGACTCACCATGCTCACTGAAAACCCAATATTCGACTGATAAATAGATCAATTTCCCCACCAATCGTTGATATTTGTCCTTATCAATTGGTGCACTACCTCTTTGAGACCCAATTTAGTTGTTGAGTCCATAGGAGTGTCTGCTGGCTTGCATTCGAGCATTCTTGTTTCTTGCAAAAGGTCCAATACATTTCCTTTGAGAAATTGAAATTCCCTTTCTTAATCGGGCTAATTCCATTCCTAGGATGTATTTGAGGCTCCGCAAGTCTTTGATCTCAAATTCTTTGGCTAGGAATTCCTTAAGATTGCTCATTTCCTCCTTATAATCCCCTGCTAGAATAATGTGATCTAAATACACAATAAGGATGGCAATCCTTCCTATAGAAGAATTTTACAAATTGAGTATGATCCACTTGACACCTAGTGTAGCCATTCCTTTTAACCACTTATGTAAATCTGTCAAACCAAGCCCTTAGAGATTGCTTGAGCCCGTATAGAGATCTTTTGAGCTTGCATACTTTATTGTTTGTATTAGGTATCTCAAAACTAGGGGTATGTCTATATACACTTCCTCAACTGAGTCTCCATTAAGGAAGACATTCTTGACATCTACTTGGTAAAAGGGCCAATCTAGATTTGCAGCCAATAATAGGACACAGATTGTGTTTAGTTTGGCTACCAGAGCAAATGTTTCCTTGTAGTCAATTCCATAGGGCTAAAGAAAGTCCTTAGCAACTAGGCGAGTTTTGAATCTATCCACACTTCTATCATATCAATATTTAACTTTGAAGATCCACTTGCAACTTATAGGATGCTTTCCTTATGGTAATTTTGTGATTTCCCATGTGTCATACTTTTCCAAGGTTTAGTTTGCCACTAACGAACATCGTTACTGAATGTGACTAGTCAGTTTATGTCCCGGAATAGACGTAACCGAACTATTTGAAGCACCATGGTTGCTTGAATCAGAAATCTCATGGCTGTTGTCAGATATTTCATGCTCACTTTTGGTTTTAGATGCACCAGGATTTTCCTTTTTTATGGCCATCCTTAGCCATGGTCGGAGTACAAGGTTTAGATTACCGGTTCTGATATCATGAAGTCCCTAAAAACTAGGAGAGAAAATATACAGCTAATATAAAGAAGGAATAACATATAACTAACATATCTAACTAAGGAAAATAAGAAATTCTACATAATAAAACAATATTTCTACAAATAATGAAGGAAACAATTGCTAGAGATACAAAAATATTGTATGACATAGCCGATAGTGCCATAAGATTATTGTGCTATTGCCAGACAAATGACTAATAGGTAATGAATTGCTTTGACTTCTAGACACTAACAATCAACCTTGTAATCTTTCACTTCAAGATTAGCCACCTTGAGAGGATAGAGCTTCGAGTACATCCAGAATCCAAGTCTTGAAATTCACACAAATATGAAAGAAATTTATCAATACAATTTTGTTTCCCGAGTGAGTTTACTGAGATAATAAATTGCAGTCTAGAGTTGGAACCAAACGGACATAATTAAGAGTGAGGCCCTTTGACACCGTGATGGATCCTAAATCGGCCACTTTTGAAAGTGAACCATCTGCTATTCTGACAGTAAGGTTCTCATGACAAGGAGTGAAGGTGCTAAAGAGTTTTCTATCTTCGGTCATGTGATTTAAAGCTTCGGAGTACACAATCCATGGACTTTCCTTGTCCTTTTTAACATTAAAGGCAGTTAAAGACTTACTTTTCTAAACTATGGATCCGGTTCCAATGATTGAAGACGATTGAGATGATGATGGATGATTGAACATTTTCTTCAATAGTTCGAGTTGCTTCTTGCTAAACAAATTCGATTCAACTACTATAGTGTGTTCTTCCATGGAGACATGGTTTCCTCAACCTTTTTTTGTTGAATGCAGGCCATTAGTGCTTCCAATCTGCTGGTTTTCTATAGATTTTCCAGCAAGTATTTTTAACATGTCCAGGCTTTTGGCAATGTCCACACCATGGTCGATCTTTCCTCTGCCGATTGTCACTAGACAGGTATTGAGTCCCCCTGACAGCTATGCTAGAAGATTCTAGATTTAGAATGACAGAGTGAGATCCCATCATAACCCTTTTTCTACTTTCTTTCTTCATTACCTCATAAGTTATATAGCCTTCTCCTCTCAACAATCTGCTTGTATATCAATACATCTTCGGGGCATTTCCATGGATGCTCTTCACATAAGTCTAATTGTTGCCAATAACGAGTGAGAGATTGGAGTACTAGTTACAGTCAAGCCCCCCTGGCATAAATCATGAAGAGTACTCTATCTCAAACAACTTCAATGTATTCTCCTTGTTGGAATAAGTCTTGTTTACTGCCTCCTAGATCACCTCTTGCTGTTTCATAAAGCAGAAAATTTTTCTTAAGTCATTGATCATGAATTAATGAGCCATGACATGACCATGTTGTTTTCGTACTTCCATGTTTTGAACTTTGGATCATCTCTCTCTGATTTGACTACATCACCCAATAGATAGTATCCTTTCTCTTTTCGCAGATGTACATACAGATTGAGACCATTGGATATAATTGTTCTCATTCAGTTAATTCCCTGTAATGAGAACATGATTGCTATCCGAACATCCATGGTTGCTGACGACCATTGTCTCTTGATTCGAGGTGATTTCGGAAGTTGAAGAAGACGAGCTCTATTTCTTTGTAGCCATCCCGTGCTCTGTCATACGAGATTGATTTGCTAGGTTTCAGAGAGTGGCTCTGATACATGAGTTTTAGAGGAATAAAATTCTTATTCGCTTAAACAACAAAATACATCTCAGAGTCTCTTTTATATGGGGGAAACCCTATCAACATAAAAGGAAAAATACTACCTGTACTCGTAAAAGGAAAAAAACAAGAATCCCTAATTGAATGCAACTAATCAGCAAACTAATCAAACTGATTTGTTTGATGGCAATATCTTAAATATATTCTACAATCTGTAATTTTTTTGGAAACTTAAGGATTTAGGTTGTAATTCTCTCCGTTTCATTACTTCTTTTGCAATCTAAGCGTAAGATAGACAACATTTTGTTCTTGCTCCACATCAGTGCTCCCTTCCCTCCGCAGGTCCACCAAAAACAAACTGCTAAATGAACTCAATGATTGTCTTGAGCAAGTTGGTGGTCAAAATGAAGAGAGTATTGTGGCATTTAATATGAGCACGACTTTGATCTAACTATAAGTTTGTAAAACTGGATGGCCTGACATGAACATTGGAAGGATCAATTAACAGATACCAGTTCTTATATATATTAGGCCCCTGTTATATTGGAACAAAGCAAAATACAAATTCCGCACAAACTCGGGTGACCTACACCGAGGATGATTGTCATATAAATAAAATCTATACAATAAGATCACCCCCCCCCCCCCCTCTCGTAGTTGAGAAAGGAAATGTTTTCTGGACTTTGCATGTATCAGAATTTCTTAGCTTTTTTGCTTCAATTTATGCAGTTAGGAATTTGAAAATTATATCCAGAACATGATTAGATGCATTTTGTAAACACTATTCCAGGTCTTGGTACTTTTGAACTAAGTCAGACATTGCTAGATCAATTTTTCCTTTCTGGTTGCTTGGACTTGCAGGCCATTCCACATGCTGTGGCTGCTGTTAGAACTGGTGATGAGAAGAGCCCAAGGGAGGCTGTGGAATTCATTTTGCAGCTTTTGAAGGTTGTATTCCTACTAAAACAGTAATATTCTAGGTTACCATCAGAAACAGTATAGATGATAATTTTTTCCCTTTTTGACCTCCCTTTTATGTGATGGATTGTGGGTCATATGAAGTCCGGTCATATGAGATCTTCATCAATTGAGAAGACCTGTGGAGCATTTATAAACTGTTGATGACTGATATGCCTTTGGCATGGATGAAACAAGCTATTTTACTGCTGATGTGATATCTGACTTTATGTTTAGCATGGTAATGTTTAAAATACTATCACATATACTACAAAGGAAATGACAAAAGCTTTAGAATGGTTAGCTTGTGTTATGAGATAGTAATGACTTTATCTCCCTTTTGTTATCTTATCTCCTCTTACTATTTTCCTTATCTTTCCGACTTCTTTTGCATCCTCTCTCATGTATGAATCACACCATGTATGTATCTTCTAAGTATTTTGCCTCCTTTTTTTCCCCCCTTTTGAAATTTTTAACAGTACAATGACAACAGTGGGAATCCTTACTCTGATGTGTTCTGGCTGGCTGCATTGGTCCAGTCGATCGGCAAACTTGAGTTCGGACAACAGGTTGTAATATAATATTTCTGTGAATTTTCATTTCTCAGTGGTGCATATTGTAGTATGAGAAACTTATCTGTCTTACATCATTACGGCTTGTGCATGATTTACATTAGAAGAAATATGGAGCTGAGTTTTGGGTTTTACTCCAGAGTAAAATATTAGTTCAGCTAAGTTTTCAACCACGTTGTTTTTTGCCGAATGTTTTTTCTTTTGTTTTATGTAAAACTATAATAAAGCTTTACTCCTTTTTAAATAGTGGACGAGGAACTTTTTCCAGTCATTAGAGTCAGTCATATTTCTCAAAACCCAAAAAAGAAACTTCCCTTGGGACTTAAATAGTTATATTACTCATTACGGCCTCATCATGATTTGATACTAACCAAATAGTATATGGGCACGCTAGTTTTCCCTCAAAATTCACCTGATGCATTACATAAATTGAACTTATTAGCACTTAAAAAAAGTTGTCATTCAAAATCATCTGTCTGGAATTGAATAGTCTTAAGATTGAATTATTTTTATTAACTTCTCTCTATTGATCTCCTTGCCTTTTATGCCAATGAATGCGGAATGTGTTGATGATTTAATTTCACCGTGTTGATTTATTATTAGATAAATTAAGTTCCCCTACAAACTCCAAATTTATTATGAATCATTACAGAGTATTCTATTATTACCATCTCTCCTCAAGCGCATCGATAGGCTCTTGCAATTTGACAGGTTAAGTAATATTTTATATTTTGGATTACACTAGATTTTACTTTCCAGAAGATAAAAGAAAAGAAGAAGAGACTAAGTAATATTCTAGCGTCTTGTGTATACAAAAATTTCAGACTGATGCCCAGCTACAACGGGATCTTGACAATCAGCTGTCTTCGAACCTTGACCCAGATTGCGTCGAAACTATCAGGATTCTTGCCTCCCGTAAGTCTTTTATAGTTCCATCCCTATTTCCCAGAGCGTTTTTATATTCACACATCCTGTTTGGCCGCCTTTCTGCAGGATCGTGTTTTCGAACTTATAATAGCTTCTAGAAATTCCAAAACAATGTGGCAAGTTCGATTAGAAGCAAGCAGAGCGCTCCTTGATCTTGAATTTCACTTCAAGGGCATTGATGCAGCGATCTGGCTGTTTATCAAATATTTAGAAGAAGAGCAATCTATGAGAGGTTGTGTGTGCTGCTGCTTTAAAGATTCGAGTGTCGTCCTGTTGCACATTCTCTTGTATTTATTTATTTGTTATTATTACTATTTTATTTCTACTTTCTTGATTTCAGGGCAGGTGAAACTGGGTTTGCATACTATGCGGTTATGCTTGATAATAGATGGATCTGGTTGTAATAATTTCGTTAAGAATGACACTCTTGTGGCTTTGCTTCGACTACTTGAAGGGGATATAGCATTCAACAATGTCTGTCTTCGTCACTACTTATTCTGCATCTTGCAAGTCCTTGCAGGAAGGTGATTTACCCCTCTTATTTTTTTGTGCGAGAAGATGTGCTGTAGATTTTCAAAAATCTTACGTCCATCATCTGATGCATTATTTTTGTTTCGCATGAATAATCTTACATTCTTCTGTCACAATCAGTTATTCACAAATTTGCATCTGTGCGAGAATAATCCTTTTCTCTAATTTATCTTCAGGCGCTCTACACTTTACGGAGTTCCCAGAGATCATAGAAATTTGCATGTGGGTGATGGAGACATGGGCAATGAACAGAAGAACATTTTTTCCGCTCCCATTTCTCAAACCAACCCACCTGACCCATCTCTGGCACCTCCTATGCTGCAAGATTCCCATGGAAACCTTCTGCCTGAGAAGTTGGTAGTTCCAGAAGCTTTTAAGGAAGCACTAGAAATTCCAGAAGCATCCAAGGAAGCATCATCAATTCCAGAAGCATCCAATGAGGCATTGAAGATTCTGGAAGAAATATCCAATGTTATTCCAGAAACTTCCAAGGAGGCATTGGCAGTTCCAGAAACTTCCAAGGAGGCATTGGCAGTTCCAGAAACTTCCAAGGAGGCATTGGCAGTTCCAGAAACTTCCAAGGAGGCATTGGCAATTCCAGAAACCTCCGAAGTGGCATTTTCCATTCCAGAAGCCACCAAGGAAGCATCGGCCAGTCTGGAAGTTTCCAAGGAAGCAGATGCTGTTTCCAACAGCCACGAAAGGAAGAAGTCTGTGGTCAAGATTAAAGTTAGAAAATCTGCTCGTGTTACGACTACTACCAGTAATAAACTAGAGGGTGATCAAACCATTGAAATATCTCATGGGAGTCACCATGACCATGGAGGAGGACTCAGCAGCTCCGTCTCGGTCGATGCCCCGCCACAAAGGAATTTCACAGAGAATGTATGTGCTCGCACCCAAAACCTCGAGGAAGTCAACTCCTTTCATGATCATGTTGGGTCCCATTTGACTGCTAGCATCGGCAGTGCAAAGCTGACAAGTGAGGAAGGGCTTGTAAAGGAACTACAATGCACTGCTGATTCTGGTCGAGCTTCTTCCCTACCACTCTGTCCTCATCCAGATGATCCTTTGTCATCAAGCATTGTCCAAGAAAACAATGTTGATGTGGATGCCCAGAAATTTGCTAGTCTTCTGATGCTTTCTTCTGGGAAACAAAATCTTGATAGTTGTATGGAAGCTGTGGATTCTCCTATACAAGGAAAAGACAAGAAGAAGAAGAAAGACAGAGAAAAGAAGCGCAAGCGTGAGGAGAATAAAGAGCACTGCAATGATCCTGCGTATTTGGAGAGAAAACGAAGGAAGAAGGAGAAAAAGAAGAATGAAAAAGAGATTGCGAAGCTAGTGGAGCAAGCAAAACCGTCCACAGTAGATAGGGCTCAGAAGGAAATTGCAATACAGCCGGCTTCGATTGAGCGAAAACCAAATGAACAAAGTGGATCTAAATTAGTGACACTGGCTGATACTCGGCCCCAAGCTTCCGAGGGTACTTCTGCTACTATGAAATTTCGGTTTAGGATAAAGAATCTGCCACTTAACAAGCCAAGCTAGGTATATATTGTTCTTATTGGACAAATTAATGGAATCTGGTTCCGTTTAAATTTTTTCTTGTGTACATTATATTTCCCGGCGAGGAGTAGAGGTTTAGCATGTGAGAATCGTTTTTAGTATTTGTAATAGAATTTTGGAAAGAATTTATGAATTATGTCTCATTTATATAGTATTTTATTACATAGATGAAGTTTGATAATTTTTGTCAATTAACATTTTGAAAGCTTTTAATAAACTGTTCTTATTATTTTCAAATTACATACATCGGGTATTTATACACTAGAAAATCTAGACTAGTTATGGTAAGATTTTAACAACTAATTTACAATCCCATATCATTAGGAAAATATTCTAAGATATCTCTTCTTAATATTTCTCCTAAGATTTCTCTTACTAAATCCTAACATTATCTTTTTTATTTCCAACACTTCCCCTTAAGCTGGTTCAAAGATGTCTAGTAAACCCAGCTTGCATACCAACTTGTGGAAATGAATCTTTTGTAATCCTTTAGTAAATATATCTGCAACTTGTTGATCTGTAGGAATATACGGCATACACACTATGTTTTCTTCCAACTTCTTTTTAATGAAATGTCTATCAATCTCCACATGTTTAGTCCTATCATGCTGAACTGGATTATGAGCAATATTGATAGCTGCTTTATTGTCACAGTAGAGTGTCATAGGAGTAGTACTCGAGAACTTTAAATCTTCAAGCAACCCTTTTAGCCATAGTATTTCACAAATCCCTTGAGTTATCGCCCTAAACTCAGCTTCTGCACTACTTCTAGCTACTACATTCTGTTTTTTACTTCTCCAAGTTACTGGATTTCCACCAACATAAGTACAATAGCCTGAGGTAGACCTTCTATCAGTTACACTACCTGCCCAGTCAGCATTTGTGAATGCTTCAATCCTAACATGTCCATGGTTATGAAATAGCAATCCTCTTTCCGGTTTTCCTTTTAGATACTTGAGTATTCTGTAATAGCATCAAAGTGTTCTTCTCCAGGTGAGTGCATGAACTGGCTCACAACACTTACTGCAAACGTTATATCTGGCCTAGTATGAGATAGGTAGATGAGTCTTCCCACTAGTCTTTGAAACTGTTCCCTATTCACCATCCTATCTGAACTTGCTGCTTCTAACTTCAAGTTTGCTTCCATAGGAGTTTCAACCGGTTTGCACCCGAGATAACCTGTTTCCTTAAGCAAGTCAAGTACATACTTCCTTTGAGAAACAAAAATTCCCTTCTTAGATCTCACAAATTCCATTCCCAAAAAATACTTCACAGATCCAAGGTCTTTTATTTCAAATTCTGTGGCCAGAAATTTCTTCAACATTTCTAGTTCATCTACATCACTTCCAGTTAGGATCATATCATCCACATAAACAATGAGGATGGCAATCTTACCATCCCTAGAATGTACAAATAACGTATGATCTGCTTGAGTTTGGTGATATCCACGACCCTTTAGAGACTTAGTTAGGCGATCGAACCATGCCCTAGGTGATTGCTTTAGGCCGTATAGTGACTTTCTTAACTTGCAAATCTTCCTTGTTCCATAATGTCCTTCAAAACCAGGTGGTAAATCCATAAACACTTCCTCTTATAATTCCCCATTAAGGAATGCATTTTTCACATCTAGCTGCTGTAAAGGCCATTCGAGATTAGCAGCAAGTGAAAGCAATACTTTAATAGAATTTACCTTAGCAACTGGGGCAAATGTCTCTTGGTAATCTATTCCATAGGTTTGTGTGAAACCTTTAGCCACAAGCCTTGTCTTGTACCTTTCAATCTTCCCTTCTGCATTGTACTTCACAGTAAACACCCATTTGCAGCCTACCGTTTTTCCTCCATTAGGTAAGCTCATAATCTCCCACGTGTCATTTTTTTCAAGTGCTCTCATCTCTTCTTATACAGCCATTTTCCATTCTAGTTGACTCATTGCTTCCTGAATATCTTTTGGAATTGAAACACTGGATAGATTAGCAGTAAAGGTTCTATAGCTAGGAGATAATCTATGATAGGAGACATATTTAGCAATAGGATGCATGGTACAAGTACGAATCTGTTTCCTAATAGGGATATCAAGATCAGAATTTGTAGAAACAACTTTATCATGATGATTTGAAATACTTGAAACATTTGGAACTGTAATACCTGTTTCATTTACAAGATCATCATCCACAGAGACATTTTGGTAGATAGGAGGTTGAGGTTCTTTATTCTGAATCTGCTTCCTCCGAGAGTAGACTAGCAGCTCAGGTTGCTGCACTGTTTGTAGTTTTTCTCCCCCTGACAAAGAGTCTATAACATTTGATTCTATAGAAAGGGAAGGATCATATAGGTTACTAAATTGAGGGACATTTTGAGTAGGCATATTTAGAACTGGTAGAGGTAAAGAGTTTGAAGTTTCCCAAAAATTATCTTCCATCCTAGAATTACTCTCCCCCTGAAGAGAATTTTCGGTAAAGTAAGGTGTGTCTTCAACGAAAGTCACATCCATACTCACAAAGAATTTTTTTAACGTAGGATGATAACATTTAGACCTTTTTTGATTTGGAGAATAGCCTACAAAGACACACTTTTCAGCTTTAGGATCAAGTTTTGACCGATTGTGTTTGTGTATATGAACAAAAACTATGCATCCAAAAATTCTAGGAGATAAGGAGTTAAATATCTGAATATGAGGAAATGTTTCTAGTAGTTTGTTTATAGGAGTTTGATATTCTAGTACCTTAGTGGGAACTCTATTTATAAGATAAGTGGCTGTAAGGACTGCTTCCCCCCATAAATACTTAGGGACCCCCATAGTAAACATGATTGATCTAGTAACTTCAAGTAGGTGTCTATTTTTCCTTTCAGCTATCCCATTTTGTTGAGGGGTATCATAACATGTAGATTGATGAAGCATGCCTTTTTATGTCAAGAACTCATTTAGGATTGAATTATAGTATTCTTTACCATTATCGGTTCTAAGAACTTGGATTTGTGTTTGGAACTGATTTTCAATCATATAATAGAATTTTTTGAATTTTTTAGCAGCTTTGGCTTTTTCTTTTAATAGAAATACCCAACATATCCTAGTATGGTCATCAATAAAGGAGATAAACCATCTAGTACCTGAAATAGTTGTTACTCTAGAGGGTCCCCAAATATCACTGTGAATTAAATAAAATGGTTTAGAAGCTTGATAGGAATGAGATTTATAAGAAGCTCTCTGATGTTTTGATAATTGACATGGTTCACATTGAAGAGACATTGGATTAACATTATTGTCTTTAAAGAACGATGGAAACAAATGCTTAAGGTAAGGAAAACTAGGATGGCCTAATCTATAGTGCCATAACATTATTTTGTCTTTAACAGGAATAGAAAGACTACTACTTGCAGTTTGAGCTTGTCCACCCTTGGTAGTTGATTCATCAAAATAATAGAGTCCATCAACCATCCTAGCACTGCCAATCATCTTCTTCGAATGATGATCCTGAAATTCACAGTAAGAGTTATAGAATTTCACTAAACAATTAGAATCCTTGGTAAGTTTGCTAACTAATAAGAGATTACATGATAATTTAGGGACATGTAAGATATATTTTAGAGTAAGATCATTTGAGATAGTGATTGAACCTTTTCCTGCAATTGGAGATAAACTCCCATCTGCTATACGAATTTTTAGATTACCGGGACAAGTAGTATATGAGGTGAAAAAATGAGATGAATTGGTCATATGATCAGAAGCACCAGAATCAATGATCCATGGTTCTAGATTAGAAAAAACAGTTGAGGCTATGGGAAAACTACCTTTTTTTGCGAGAAAACCAGAACCTGATCTAGAGGTAGGAATTTGACTTATTATTTTGTATATTTGATCAAGCTGTTCTTTGCTAAGAGAAGGAGATGATGCCTCGGTTTCAATGGACGCATGCATTCCATGACTGTTTTTATCTCCACTTCGGTTGCCCTTCCAATTTTGTGGCTTTCCATGAATTTTCCAGCAGGTAGCCCTAGTATGTCTAGGCTTGTTACAGTAATCACACTACACCTTAACCTTCTCCTCAAACCTCGAATTTTGACCATAGGAGGAATTAGATCCTCTTGGTTTATAAGCCGTTGCTGCAGTTACCACTTCTTCTGTTGATACTGTGGTGTTGAGTGCAGAATTTTCAAGGATTTCCATAGAACCCTTCTTTCCCATCATCACAATCTTACGATTCTCTTCCCTTCTAATTTGAAAAAACCTCCCTTGTAGAGGGCAATGGTTCTTTTCCTAGAATTCGACCTCTTGCTTCATCTAGGTTAGGGTTGAGACCAGCCAAGAACTTAAACACCCTGTCTTTCTCTATTGTTTTCTTGAACTGTGCAGCATCTACTCCACATGCCTAGTCAAGATCATAAAATAGATCTAGTTCTTGCCATAATCCTAACATCTTATTATAATAATTGGTGACAGTCATGTCTCCTTGTTTCATCTCTCGGATCTTGGTCTTAATCTCATATAGCTTGCCTTTTGACCGCCTTCTAAGATATTATTGAAGGTTAAACTCAGCCAAAGTTAGGGCTCACTTTCCCATGCGTCATTTGAGGATCGATCGGGATAACAAGTACTTCACAAGGTCGGTATGAGCTATCGCCAAGACTTGAGTATGGAGCATTTAATCCTTATAATAGCATTAGTGGCTAAGATATTAAAAAGCTAAAGAGAGTTTCGCGATTAAAAAGTATTGTATCTCAGTGGATGACAATACTCTATTGAGGTAACAGATGGCTTACTCACGCCTTGCATCATTTTCTTATTCAAGTAGCACCCATAGGTTTGGTGGTGGCCAATATGTATAATAGCATCGACCTCCTAGTACTACCAGGCAAGTACTGCCAGCTATTCCTTATACGTTGAAGTGGTTGATACGTATAATGTTTGATGTCTTTGAAGGCCTTTTGATGTTTTGGGAGCTATATGAAATCATTTGATCCACCTCGATGTCCCTTTGATGAAGTATGAATTCTAAGAAGTTTCCGGCGGATACACCGAAAGCACACTTCAACGCATTCATTTTCAATTAGTGGAAACGCATTTGCTCTAGAGTCCTTTTCAAGTTGGTCAGACGGTTTTCCACTTTGACTTATTTAACCGCGAGTCGTCAATATAGACTTCCATAATAGTACCAATTAAATCATGAAAAATGGCATTTATGGCCCTTTTATATGTCGGCCTGGCTTTCTTTAGGTCGAATGGCATGACAACCTATTCGGATCCGACTATAGCCCTAGGACATCGAAATGCAGTTTTTTGAACGTCTTTCTTGGCTTTGAAATTTGATTGTACCCCAAATGGCTATCCATAAATGACAGGAGTTCATGTATGACGACCCCATCTACTGAAAAATCGACCATATGCATAGGTTATTCATCCTTTGGAGTGGCTAGATTGAGACTGTGAAAGTCGATGCATACTCTCAATTTACCCTTCTTTTTTCATAATAGGGATGATATTAGACATCCATTCAAAGTATCATGAGGTTAGAATAAAATTAGCCTTGTGTAATTGCTCTACTACTTCTTTCACTTTGAGGGTAACCCGACAGACTTATGCCAAGGTGGTTATTGAAAGGGTTTGAACCCTAGCTTGATTGGAAATCGGTGCATTACCAATGATCTAGGTCAGACATCTCATGACAATTTCAAGCAAAACAATCAGTGTACAATGAAAGAAACTCAATTATTTCTTCTTGCATATATATAGGAAGGAAATTACTAATATAGATTGGTCGAGCATCATCAATATTTCTTAAGTTAATATCTATCAAAGGATCATGTACATCAAATTTTAGATCATCCAATTCTACAGGGGCCAAATCTAAGTGATCTATTGTCAATTCTTCATAGTACTCCTCTAGTTGGCCGTTGAGGTATTCCTCCACCTTCCATGCCCAATATTTCCTTTCGACAGTCGCTAATATGGCCATTACTAAAGATGAACTATTGGGTACGTGTTCTCGTATGGAAAGTCTGTGAGGTGATAAGATGAGATTCATCACCTCTATATTAGAGGAACGGTTCTATGAATGACTTACCTTATGCAATGAAGAAATCTTTGCGCAAAGTAGTATGGTATGAAAAATATTTCTATAAATCTATTGTCTAATTGCATAATAGATCATATGATTCATAAGGTTAGTTTAATAGGTTTTAACAGTTAAACTAAATCTTAGGATTATCTGAGACCATAAATAGATGGAAGGATCAATCTATTATGGTAATAGTCATTGAAAGTTCTTAATGAGGTTCCTCATACTTTTTATTACATAGGTGACCTATATATGCCTTACCAGAGGACAATGTGAGTCTGGTGGTTTAGTTTAATTGATCATGAAAAATGATCATATTAACTATTTGGCTTAAAAGTGAGTCCAATTGATCCATTCCTTAGAATGGGTAAAATTCACAAGTCATTATAGGGCCCATGTACTAGCGTAGTGTAGAACCTATCCGGTCACACACATAAAGGACGATTGGATTTCTGTTAAAATCTAAATTAAAATTTTTTTGTCGTACTTAGAGAACTTGATTTTAAGAGTTAAATCATTAATTAGTTTAATTCGTTAAATTTAGATCATACCCACACTACAAGCATATCCAAAGTGTGATTTAGATTAATTTGAAATTAAATAATAAATTAGAAAAATATTTAAGTGACTAGATAAGTTTACTAAATGAAGATTTTAAAAATTTAAAGAAACAATATTTTGCGGTTCAAAAGAAACAATATTTAAGTATTAATGGGCCAAACTGAGCTTATGTGGAAATGCTCAAATTAAAAGTTCAAACTTTATCGGGTAAGTTTAGACATTCATTTTGAGTTATAACTGTTTTATATTTCTAAAAATGGAAATTAGAATGCACATGAGAAACCTGAGCATTCACTTAAAAAGGGATTTAGGCCTTGGAGGTCCAATTATGCTTGGCCTAAGAGAGTGGCTTACATAAAGGTACACTTCCCTAGTGTTTCCATAACCCTTGCCGAACAACATTGAAAAGAGGGAGAGAGAGAGAGTGTGTGTGTGTTTTGAGAGAAAAGTTCTCTTGAGCATTCAACTTCCAAACATTTCTTCTTCTCTAAGTTTCTTTCTCATGAGTTGAGAATGAACCTAGAGAGTTTTCTTCTTCGGGTAACAAGTTGAAACCGATGAACTGGCAGCAGTGGCACAAGGGGGAAGGGGTAGTGGCAGTTTGGAGCTTGTGTGTGAAAATCGTCCAATTTTGGTGGAGTGGAAAGCTAGGTAAAAATCTCTTCCTTGCTTCATTTTTCTCCTCCCTTTCAATATTTAGTTTCTTGCATTGAATAATGAACACCAAAATTTTGGATTAATTTTATATTCATTTGCATAAACCCATATCATGGTGTGGTCTGGTTGAACCGAGACCATGGATGTCAAATTTTAAATGAAATTTCCGCTTCGGGTTAGAGGAGGTTCACCGACTTATAGTGGTATCAGAGCCTCGGGTTGTATGTCGGAACTTTGATTTAATCTGATAAAATTTTCATGTCTATTTTGATGCTTGTTTTATTATTTTCCATGTCTTTTGATGCATTAAAAAATTTCTTTAAAATGAATTGGCATAACCCCGAATGTCTTATCATGATGAGACCAATAAATAAAAAATCTCTACTAGAATATATTAAGCTTGTAAACTATGTAAGAATGTCTTACATAGTGCTTTCCAAAATGTTGCAATGAATTCAAGATTAATAAATAATTTAATCGGCTATGGACACATAAGGGTTAATGGTTAACTAATCCGAGTTCATTTGTTATTTAAATGTAGAAGATGTATTTGATCGCAATATTCCAACTATATTCGGCTATAGACACATAGAGAATATTAGTTCAAGTAGTTGTTATGGCACAAGAATATTTTGGATTAAGCTTGAATAGGGGATATGGTTGGCTACATACACGTTGGACCATGGGCTCTTAGAGGCAATATAAAGGAGTTGGATGTGATGTAATTACAAAGATTATTTGGCTATATTATATGTTTATAATGGTTGGCTATGGAAATGTGGGACCATAATGTTCGATATAGGGATCCTTTACCATCTAGGAAAAAGGAAATTTTCCCTATCCAGATAAAAGGGTAATGTGGATTGTAATAAAGTAGTGGAAGCATAACTAATAGTCTCTTAATTTTAGTAGTTGATAGATTTTAGTAAGTTACTTATGTTATTTTATTTATTCTCTTAAAAGCAAATATATTGAGTGGTTTGTTGCGTGCAATTCTGGAAAAAAACAATTGAGTTGGATGTAACTACAGGGATTGACGTAGGCAATTGAGAATAGTTTTCAGACATGAAAAACTTGCTGAAGTTATTATCGAAAAGTTCATAACTGTTTGCAAAGAGGGAGCAAGTGTCGAAGAGAAAGCCCCTTGGGAAAAATGGTTGATCCAAGATGACGAGGCACAATATATTATGCTTGCAGCTATATCGAACGAGCTTCAAATGTAACACGAAAAGATGCATGCTAAAGATATTATCGACAACCTAGATGCGATCTTGGGTGAAGATAGTCGAACGGAGAGGTATGACACCTAAAAGGCGTTGTTTCCTATGAAGATGGCTTAGGGGTCTCCTGTTGGGGAACACATGCTTAAAATGATTGTGCTCATCAAGAAACTAGATGGTCTAGGTTTCGGTATAGACTTTGAGCTATTAAATGATTTGATCATTCAATCACTTCCCAATCATCCTCCATGCTTGTTTTGAACTATCACATGAATAGGTGAACACCTATTATTCATGAACTACTCAAAATGTTACAAACGACTGAGGGATCTCTCAAAATAAAGGATAAGACCGTGTTGCTCATTAAAAACCACCTGCCAAGAAAGGAAAAGCCAAGTTTAAGAACGAGGCAAGGGTGGATCCCTTAAAGCAAAGAAGGTCATAAGTAAGAACAACAAAAGCAAGGATGTAAAATATTTTTATTATGGTGAGACCGGGCATTGGAAGCATAATTTCAAAACCTATCTAGCTTTTCTTCCGAAAAAGAAGAAAGAAGAGTATTTCGCTATGTTCTAAGCTAATGTTTCTTTAAGCAAGATTTCTACTTGGGTATTATATACCAAATATGAAACTCATATTCATATAAATATGCAAAGTCTAAAAAGTAGAGACAAATCTTGAAGAAAGAGGATATGCGTTTTCTACGAGTGGGAAATGGAGCAATGCTACAGTGTTAGCCATAGATGCTTTATTTATTTATTTTATCTTATCCATTCACTTTTGTTTTTTTGTAAAGGGCATTATAATATGCAATCGTGAAATTGGCTTAGATTTGTTGGGACGGTTTATAACTTCTCCTTTAAAGACAATATATGATATTACCTTTTGTTGTTTTTCTTTTGGGAAATGGTTCCTATTTAAATGGAACCTATTAAGTTCATAAAATAAAATTAGCTTGAATCGAAATAAGAAACAAAGTTTTGATATGATTCAAACTAACTTCTAACATCATCGATTGGGTTATACCAACAGGGTAAGAATATCCAAACTATATGATAATGGATGCTTTGATTCATGAATCAATACAAACTTGCTAAGTTTTTTCCAGTTGGAATGATCAAGTCTCTTTTATGTTAAAATTAGAGAGAGATCGACCTATTTGTAAAATTTAATATATAATGATGTATTTAGATTCACAACAACAAATGCTAGAGGAATTTGTTTTTCATTTCATTGCTTCCATAGATAACCTCTCTAACTTCGAACACAGTGTCTTATGAAGATTGAAATTCGAAATTTTGAGAAGATACAAAGGAAAGGAAATGAGATGGAAAACAAATAGACAAAAGTATTATCCTTTGATGAGATCATAGAAATAAATATTAATGTCATGAGTTTAAAATCATAGAGAATAAGATTCTCACTTAGTGAAGTCCTCTTAGAACATCATATGTGAAAGATGCTTCAGAATGGAGAAATTGAACTGTATCAAAGATATGGTATGATATGACTTACACACTGAACGCGCTTATGTCAAACTAAACCTATATTTCACCAAATACATATCGAATATGATTCTCTCTAAATCCACATGGAATGCTCCACATAGGATCTGGATAGGCATATCAATGTCATACTTCTATATGAGATATAGAGATGATCAATTTTCACCAAAAGAAAGATCCGAAATGATTAGAGACAAGACCTAGTAGAGATGTTAATTTGTGGGATATCCCTAGTAGAGACTATGATATATCTTCTCTAAATTCCATTAAGTGTTACTAGCATAAATTAAGAGAATCATGTTTAATAGCATTAAAATGCAGTCAAGAATATTATTATGTTCTTGAGAAGAACTAAGAATACGTTCTTAATTTATTGAGATTTTAGACTGAAATTAATGTTTTAACATACCCTCATTTTGAATTAGAAATCGTAAAGCCACCTCATGTTCCATCTTATGATAATTGATTGAATTGGTTAATTGGAAGAGTTCCAAGCAACAAACGACCGAGAATTCAATTAACAGAAATGAATGCATTGTTGCATTACGAAGCAAAAGAAATGGTATGGTTGAAAAGGTTCATGAATGAGCTTACAAGGGTTCCTAGAATATATGAACACATAGTAATGTACTACCATTTTTTGAGGCCAAAATTTATATTTTAATATTAGATATATGTTGGAAGAATATCTTAACAAGAAAATAATGAAATCAATCGAGAAAAAGACGGAATAGGTTGGAACTGGTCGAGTTTCGGCCAAGTCAACTAAGGGGATGACGAGTTAGCCGATTCGGTTAACTGGGTAGGTTGACCAACTGGGCCACCAAGTTGGCTAACAAGCCGACCAAGGAAGGCCTGCGGCCCGGCCAGTCGAGTCGGCTAATTGGCCGACCAAAGAAGGTGCGCGACCAACCAAGTCTTGCTGACTTGGATGACCGGTCGGTCAAGGTTAGTCAGCCAACCCCTTGGCTGCCAGTTTATAAGTCGGCCAAACTACGCGGCTGTATAGCCAATTTACCTTCATTTTCAATCCTTTTTGGCTGATTTCAGGTGCATTTCTAATAAAATTGGAGGGAACTTTCACCCAGTATAGGGATTTTTCAGTAAAAGTCAAGAACTGACTAGCAAATTAGAAGAGACCTTTGAAAAATTCAAAGAATTTTAAAGCAAATTTGAGGGTCTTTTTGCAAAGAGATACTGTTGGTTGACTAATTTAAGGGATCTAGCACCACAAAAGCAGTTTGAAGGAGTAAATGGAAAAATTTGAATAAGAGAGGCTTTTTTTTAGAAAAATCGAGATGCTTGCCACCTAAGTCGCTTCATGCCTATAAATAGGAGGCTCCGCCAAAGCCAAAAACAACGAAAATACATATCACAACAAAACAAAAATGACCAAAATCACCCTATAGGTCCAATGCTACGTTCTTGGTGTAAAGCCTTGAAACAATTCTTCAATGGATTTTATCACTCTATAGGCACTCTGCATGAACGATTCACCGAGTATTCCTGATACTCAAACCCCCACCATCAATAAATAGCTTAACAAATTTCATTTTATTTGTTGATAACATATTTAGTGTCCAAATCCAATATATCTTGTAAGCATTCTATCATACTTTTTTCGCTTTGTAATCAAGTCGAATCCATTTTTGCTAAGGCACATGGCTTTAATTTTATACGTTACGGTACATTTAATATAATGTCTCATTTAATTTTATGTCTTTAATTTAATATCTCATTTAATTTATGCTCTTTAATTTAATGCACATTTAATTCATACAATTTACTTTACATTGCTTTTAATTTAATCAACACTTTATTATCTTACCTCTAATATACTTATACTTTATTTAATTATATTTATTTTATCAACTTTAATTTATCTGTAATTTATATTATCATAATTTAAATTGTAATTCTTTTGAAGAATCATTTCTTTTGGCATTCCCGCATACTACATTACATTCGAGGATAGATCGATTAACTGCCTAAACACCACACGTTCATAGAATTTGAATGAAAACAAATTGACACACTCGGTGGGACCTAGTATAATGATGTCTACACATTGTCTAAGAAGACCGCAACCTTGGTAAAAGTTGAGTTATCGGTGATCTGCTGGAAACTCCCGATCCTTGGCCACCTAGTCCTAGCTCTATCTAAGGAGCGGAACACTGTCGAAGTAGAGGAAAATCTAGAAGAAATGAACTAGCAAGTAGAAGAATTGGACGATGAGGTCAACTTCACCCCAAGTCCTTGTAGTATTCGACTGGCTTGGGTAGTCTATCATGACAGCCCGAGTTAACGATTGTCCAATATATTGATCATCCAACTCCCTTAGAGAATGGACAAATTAGACGCTCGAACAACTTAATGTTCAACCCTTCTGGAAAAATATCTCAACATGAGGAAAAAGCTAATTGAGTTCTAGGAGCTATCCTAATGGAAAGAGCGCTATAAGGGCTAGATGGAAAACCTTCATGCCATTTAGAATAACGGCAGCATGACCAGAAATTAGCCAACGGCCAATAGGCAGCCAAAAGTATTACCACCACCAGCCGTTGACCCATCAATGGCCAAGGATTTACCTTAGTGGGCTCTTAATTAGCCCCAACAAGTCAAGAGGATGTCCCTAATTTTTGGACTGAATCGAGATAGCAAAGGTGTGGCCAACCCATATTGCGGCATTGGCCCAACGATAGGCCATGGCACATTGAACAACCGGCCATTATCTACATGCCACACAATCTAAAGGTTGGTGATATGCGGATGAATGTCTCACTTAACTTGTCTATTGCGGCCCCTCAGCCACCAAGATAGGATGTTCCCATGCAACTAATGGTCGATCAAGATCAACTGTATAAAATTATATAGGATATCTACGGTTCTAGCATCGGCCAGATGTCCCCATCCTATCACAAGATATATCCTTAAGAGATCGAATAGGAACTCATCCCTAATGAATATTGGATTCTAGATTTCACCATATTCTCATGGGAAAATCTGGATAAGTCAACCGTGGAGCACATCAACCGCTTTGTCGTGCATTGTGGGAAGGTCGATTTAAATAATAGGCTACAGATTCAACTGTTCACCAATAGCCTAATCGGGCAGGTTTTTGCTTGGTATATCAGGTTGTTGCTCAACTCAATAGGGACTCTCTATAATATGGAATAGTATTTCCATATCCACTTCTACTATAGCCAACCAAGGGTTACGTTGGCTGAGTTATCTTAGTTGTCCCAATGAATGGGTAAGTCGGCCGAGGCTTTCCTGTCTCATTTCAAGATATTAATGAACCTGTGCCATGTGGCTATACTAGAATAGGAATTCATTAGCTAGGACCTATAACCAAGAGCCCAAGCACTACATGGATGTTGCCAAAATAATAAGCAACAGACCGATCACACTCCCAGCTCCCAGCAAGTCCACGAGTTGTGGGCTGGTCAAAAGGTATCCTCACAAGAAAGATAAGGTCTATTCTTTTTACCTAAGTAAGGTGAGTGAGATCTTTGACATCTAGTCAAAGAACAATAAGTTGAAGATTCCACCTAAAACAAGCTACCATTGCCTTGTTGAGGTACGAGGTAAGGATTACTATAAGTATCACAATTCCTACTATCATAAACAAACGATTGCCTAGTATTCTGGAAGCGCATCCATGAAAGAATTGATAAGAGGCACCTGAGCTTTGGGGAAACGCCCAATATGCTATTCAATTCCAATCTGTTCTCTGCTACGGCTGATGCTGCCTTGGTTGATTTCAAGCCTTATGTTGATCGAGAGTCCAGGTGGGAGGATCACTACCAATGGTTAGCCGACTGTTCAAGGACTAGTCAAGTCGACATGCAAGAAAGAAGTGGCCCTTTGGTCAAACATCCTTCCCAACCAACGCCTATTGAGCAAGTTGTTCACATGATTAGTTCCCTTATGCTCTCATTGACGATTGTGCATATCATAGGCTGATTACCACAGCTAAAGCAACAATGAGGATAGGGACACAGTCATTTGGTCGAACGATTATCATCCTGATCGGTTAAGCAGCCAAATAACTAGCTTATCAGTCAAAGATCTAGCAGGTTTTCAAAAGCGGCCAAGGATGATTATCCCTCTAAGGCTGACCCAAGCAGTCTAGAAATGGGTGGAACATCCCAAATTTTTTATACGAAACAAGCACTCTCATAAACGCCAGGAATAGCAACTAAGGCATGCCACTAAAGTGGAACAAGCCACGATTGATAGCTACACAAGCAAGTTGCCCAGGAGCGGGTCATCCTCTTTAATCGAGACCCTGAGTATCATCCTCGACGACCCACCAAAAATCAAGTCAAAAATTGTGGTAGTCTAACTGGATGACTAAGAGGAAACAAATTCTATCGACCTACGCAATCAGGTAGTCAATTTGATAGCTTCCTTATTCTTGAAGTTGAAGCCAATTTTCACATTAGTGTGCTGCAAGAAATTTTGGACAATTTTGATTCATCATATGAGGATGAAGAAGGCGATGAAGATTTGGGCATGGCCTATCGAGCCAAATTCCTAAGAGGCAACTTTGGAAGCTCCCACGCCTATTGATAATGAGGTGTTAGTCGAAACCACACTAATTCGGCAGGATTATAGCATAGTCACCTCGCCCATGAATTTTTAGGCTTATTTCTAAGTCCCAAGCAAGACTAATCGAATGAGGATTAATTGGCCATTCTTGAACTGCCAACAATTAGTCGAGGTCGTGATAGTGGCTGACGAATCAGAGAAAGCTATCTTTGAAAAACAGACCGATAATATGTCATGCCACATCAAACCCCTCTACATCAATGTCTACCAATTAGCAAAACTTTGGTTGATAATTGTGTAGCAGTTAACATCATGCTGTCCTCAACGTTGAAAGTCTTGAATAAGTTAGCTGTAGACTTGCTCCTAACCGAAATGAGTGTTGGTGATTCACTGGTGGCGTATCAAAATTATGAGGTGTTTTGCCCTCGAAGATATTAGCTGGAATAAAGTCCTCTTTGGCCGCATTCTTCGTAGTTGATACGACCGCTTGCTATAATGCCTTGCTCGGAGGAGATTGGATTCACTCCAATTCTAGCATATTGTCCTTCCAACACCAAGCTCTCTTATTTTAGAATGGAGATAAGGTCGAGATAGTGAAGGCCGAAGCAAGACCCTTTGCAACTACTTCACACGTAGTAGAAGCTAGTTTATATGATGAAAATGTTAACCCCACTAAAGTGGTGAAGGCGAATGGTAAAGTAGTCGATGTCATCTCAGCATCTGGGCCGATGTCTGAACTAGCCAATAATAACTCAACCAACTAAGCACTATCACTTTTCCTGTTATGGCCAAATCTGGTTGAACCGAGAATCAAGGATGTTCCATGATTAGTTGTGACCAAAGGCCAGACCCGGTGGTTGCCATCGCAATAGTTGGAAGAAATTATTATGGAAAATGGAGGAATACCTCAATGGTTGAATCGAAGAACCAGATGAAAGCCTAACAATGGGTCAGTTAAACCTCACCCCAACTAAGCTAGGTGACCTTAAAGCATATGTAAAAGATCCACTGATAGAAATAAATCTAGGATCGGCCAAGAAGCCTTGGCCGGTCTATATTAGTAGCATTATTTATTTAGAAATGCAAGGTGAAATGATAAAATTATAATCGGCTTACTCTGATTGTTTTTCCTAGAATTACCACGAGATTCTTAGATTTGACCAATCATTGGTTGAACATCGATTGCCAATCAAAATCAGCTACAAACCTTTCTAGAAGCCACCTCGATGAATCTCTATCGAGGTGATCTTAAAAGTGAAAGAGGAAGTGGAATGGCTGCATAAGGCCAGCTTCATCAAAACTTTAAGGTACTTAGAGTGGATGTCTAATATCATACATATTGTAAAAAAGAATGAAAAAATGAGGATATGCATAGAATTCTAAAACTTAAATATGGAAACCCTTAATGATGAATATCCGATACAACCAAATCTTTATAGCCAATGAGTATTTCAATGGGTAGTTATGCCCTTTCGATTGAAGAATGTCAGGGTGACCTATCAACGAGCGATAAATGCTATCTTCAATGATCTGATTGCTACCATCTTGGAGGTCTACCGAGTACGAAATTTTATTAGATGCATCTTCCCAAATTGAAGATGAATCAGTTAAAATGCAGTTTTAGTTTCTTGGCCATAAATTATCTTGGGTTTCTAATCCATCAAAAGGCATAGAGGTTGACCAGAGGAAGACAAAATCCATAATAGTAGCCCACCCACCTAAAGACAAGAGAGAACTCCAACGTTTTCTCAGTCAAATTAACTTCATAAGAAGGTTTATATCCAATGTAGCCAGAAAAACTAGGGTGTTTAGCCCCTTGCTCAAATTAAAGCAGAAGGATGAGTTCGTCTGGGTACCCAACCATTAAAAAAAGTTTGATAACATTAAGCAACACCTATCTATTTCACTGATACTCGCTCTAGCCATGAGAGGCCAACTAATGTTCTTATATGTTTCAATAACTGTTGAGTCAGTCGACTGCCTTTTAGCTCATAAAAATGATGCCAAGTGTCAGCAGGCCATCAACTATCTATGTCGAGTATTGACTTCCATAGAGGTACGATATATTTCGATTGAAAAGTTGGATTTGGCTTTTGTACTTCTTGTTATGAAGTTTTGACATTACCTGCTGAATGCCCAAGTTCTAGTTATAGCATGAACTAATTGTTAAATATCTCATATCTCAACCAATTCTTAAGGGAGGATTGGGCAAATGACTAATTTTTTAGCTAATCACACCTTAGAGCTTTTTCCAAATGATTGCAATGATGTGTTTGAAGTACTTGACAGCGAATAGTCTATCGAGCTTGACGGATCTAGTATTGAGCACTTGGCAAGATCCGTGATCTCTATTAGGTCACTGAAAGGCATACATAGTATTTGGTCTTTTCGACTTAATTTCCCTTACATAAATAATTAGGCCGAGTATGAAACTTTCATTAAAGGCTAGAAAATTTTGTTGGAATTCGATGCCTTGTGCATAACAATCATGGATGATTCTCAATTGGTCGTTAGGAAGATATTAGGATATTATAAGTGCACAGAGCCTGAATTAACTGGGTATTTCGCCATAGCAATCTAACTCTTAGGGGAATTCAAGGATTGGGCTTTAAAACATGTGTCTCGGTCATTTAATGCGAAGGCTAATGGCATGATGCAGCTAGCATCTAGATTAAGTATATTGGAAGGATCTTGGAGAACTATGACAGTCTATAAGCGTAATCATCCGATTCTTACTTTTAGGGAGGTTAAATTCTTGATCTTTAACATGGAAAGCCTAGAAGTAAGAGACCGGTTAAATTCTTGATCTAGTATCTTTAGGATCCAAATTGAATCTAACGAGTCAAACTCCATCAACTAGCTCTTAACTTTACTCTAGTAGGAAACAAGCTATTTCTATGCAAACACGACTTGCTTCTCAGATGTCTTGGATTCGTCAAAAGCATATAAGTGATGAAGGAGTTCAGAACAAAATATGTGGATCTCACTAAGCCGGACGAAAAATGGGTTGGAAAATTAGGCGTCATGGCTTTTATTGGCCGATTGTTCGAAAAGATTAAATTGGATACTCTAAGGGATGTAGTAGTTTTCAAAGATGTGGACCAATTTAGAGACATCCGATGTTGCAAATGCAACTGATTATAAAGCCCTAGCCTTTTAGAAGTTGTGCTATTAATGAGATTGGTCAAATATATCCCGAATCAAGTAAACATCACATGTAGATTCTTGTTGCAACAAATTACATCACAAAATAAGTGGAGGCTGTACCACTAGAGTGATGGACCCAATAGGAGGTTATTGAGTTCCTAAATGAAAGAATTATTTCAGTTCATGGTCCTAGAGACAATTACTACCTATAACACTACCTATAACACTACCATTTTCACTAGCGATTTCATAGCCGAGTTCGTAGAAGAACACAATATTAAATTGGTCACTTCGGCACCTTATTATGCTCAGGAAATTGGCCAGGCCGAGGAAACCAATAAGGTGGTGACTAACTTGATTAAGAAGATGAACAAAGAGAATCCAAGATCATGACAGGACCTCTTAGGACCTACAATATAGGCTTGTAGAATGATGCAGAAGCTTGGTATGTCCACAACACCATACTATTTAGTATTCATTATGTTGTACTGCCTATGGAAATATCTATGAGGATCGCCCAAAATGATCTAACTTCCACTGAATACTTTGAGTCTATGCATATTGAGTTTGAGGATTTGGAAGTTGAGAGACTGGATGCGTTGAACACTCTAACGCTCATAAAAAATGGGTCATTATAACATACAAGAAAAGGGTTAAAACTAAATCATTCGTAGTCGAAGACCTAGTCTTGAATGTAGTATTACTAATCGAGGAAATTGGTGTTTCAAAACCTTTTGATAAATGGGTTCTTAATTGGGCAGGAACTTTCCGAGTGCAACAAGCATTTTCTGACAAAGCTTACTGGTTAGAGAGCCTAGAGGGCATAATGCAATATATGCCAATTAACTATTTTTATCTAAAGCATTACGTCGAGAATGCAGAAAGAAAGAGGATGTTTTGGCTATAGGACTATTCACTTGGTCATTTTCGAAATAAATAAGATGCAAGCAACAATAAATGTCAAAAACATCCACTAAAGGATTGGCCACTAAGCTGAACTAATGAAAAGTAGTAAAAGTCATAAGAGGATCGACCCCTTAACCGATCAAAAAGTCAATAAGTCATGATAGACTTTACTAAAGAAATAAAGCAATAAAAATGGGAGATACGCTTGTTCATATGATCTGAATGATACCCCATGCGGCATTTGCCTTCTCAAGCTCCCTCTACGCCTCATCTACAGCTGAAGTCCACACCGAAACCTGGTTAGTCAATCTCATGACGGTATATGGGAAAGCTCGATCCTTAATAGTGTCACAGTTTTGTACCTATCCTCTATGACACACAGTCTGCTTTGACGCTCTAGGACTATGCATCGCCATATCTAACTTTGACTGACACTTAGACCATGCATATCTCTCAAGCCATCTAACCTTAATCTATGTAAATAGCTTACCTATAGCAGTATCAAAAGTCGCCCATTGTCCCAGGCTGGAAGCACTCTTAGAAGATGCCTTTCTCTTATCCTGAACTATACAAATGATGAAGTGCCCTCCTAAGAAAGAACCTGACTAATATCGACAACGGCATCATGATGAATAGTACCTCAATGGCCTCAGTAAGGGAATCTCACTAATGACTCGATGCGACCGTGGATGGCAATCATGTCAACCTAAGAAGAGGGCTTCGGCTGAATAGCCGGAAGGCTAACATACCTTATAAGGGCCGTTGTCATAATCTCTTCTAGATCTACCTCAATGGTACCCTAGAATTCATTTAGGTATAAAGAAAAGATGAAACAAAAATCTAAACCAAAAGATTAAAATTCAAGTTGAGCATTTAGAGTTGGCACTCACCTGGTCTTCCAGATGACCAGTGTCCTCAACATCGAATGCAAGAGGACCACTAGCAACGATATGAGGATTGGCAACATTGGATGAAGGATGCTCCCTAGATCGGGAAGATGAAGTGTTGGTTCGAATAGCTAGCATCCGCTCTTTGCTCCTAGGTCCGAAGGTACCTGCTGTGAATATGATAAAGTAAGAAAATTTTGTTAGCCAAGTACTAGCAAGAGCAGTCTGAGTATCTGAATCCTCATAAGAAGAAACATCTACTGGAGTCGTGTCAGTCCGAGTCTTTTGACCAAGATCAGCAATATGACTTGACTTTCGAGATACAAAGCAGAAGCATCAGTTATGGAAAGAAAAAAATACGTAAGTGGATCAGAGAAAGTAGAGTACATATCCACCACCTTGTGGATTGAATAGGTCCCGGGTCGAGCGACCCGAATCTTAGAGTTACCAACCAAATGGTGGATTGCAATTTATCGCTAACATCCATGTAAGTCCCCAATGATTTCTAAACTATAAATAATAGTATAAAAAGAAATAGAAAGGGTGATTTTTTAGCAAATTTTAATTCTAAACTATGCATAATCGTAATAATACAAATAAAAGGGGGCCTTTTAGCAATTTTTAAAGTTAAAGAGGGCTATAATTTAATTATAAGAAATATATATATATATATATGTGTGTGTGTCACTAAAGACACATGTTTCATTAAGACACTTAATTAGGTGTCCTATGACACCTATACACATTAGCAAGTGTCTAATGATACTTGCAAATGTGTGAACAAAAGCCAAGCCTCCCTTCACTATATTAATGCGGCTTTAGCCTTGTTGAAAGGCATAGAGGTGAGGGAGAGAAGAGAGAAAGAAGAGAGAACAAAGAGGAAATAAGAGAGAAAGGAGAAGGAGAGGAAGAAAGAAAAGAGAGTGAGAAGAAGGAGATGAAAAGAAAGAAAGAAAGAAAGGGAGGAAGGAGAGAAATAAGTAAGAAAAAGGAAGAAAAGGATTAGGATTCACAACCCAACCATTTTCTTAAAGCTTGTTGTAAGTATAGTCTCACTTACAATATAAGAATACTGTTTGTATGCTGTTATTATGGTGCTAGGGTTGTTATTATGATTACTATATAGTTTGCTGAATTGATGAAGTATGGTTTGAATTTTATATAGCATGCTAGAAATAGAGGTTATATTACATGAATATACATACTCTAACAAAAAATAAAGATAAAAATAGACACCACCAGTTTCATGTAATATCATATAAGAATTAATGTTATGCTAGTAAATAATAATCATGATGCATAAACATGGCATGATCATAACATTATAGTGAGGTGTTGCCGGATCAGTATCGACTCTGAAAGTATATGTTAGTCAAGCCAATCGAGTTTTAACTCAATGGGGATAAAAACTTTATGTGATACTATCTATATTAGCAAGATAATGAATATTATTATTAGTTGTCATTTATGAAAGCAAGTTATTATTTATCATGTTTATTAATTTTGTTGAAATTAATATCTTATGTTCTATAAATACATATCATGATAAAGTATAATTTCTTAAGGTATGCGCTTTGGAGACAATGATAGAGATTATGTTAATTGAGACTTAAGTTGCTTAAAGCTTAAGACACAAACTGTTCGTTGTCATAGGATCTCAAGAACGGATATTGATAATCTGAATAGACAATCAAATAGTTCATCACCTAAGTGTCCAGGGTGGCTAATCTCATTACCATTGATGTTAGTGGAACATCATGATGATTATGTGAGTGCTTAGTAGAGACTAATGGTACTAAACGTGATATTTAGATAATTCTTATTGGTAATTAATACTGACTGTTAATGAGAATTATCTAGTAACTATATTACATGGTTCTTAGACTTGAGATTGCCAGGTATCTTGTGTAGTGGTTTCATGCTTTGACATTCGTCCAATTAACCCTAACCAAGAGTGAACACGGAGTAGACCATTGAGTATGTTTAATACATGAAGGTTGTGAGTGATCAAAAAGAAATCAATTACTTCCATATTTGGAAATAGATCATATGAATTATATACTTTTTTGAACATTGAATCTTTGCAACTATTATGGTATGAAAGGAGTTTATGTAAATTCATTATCCATGTTCATTACAGATATAATGGTTCATATAATTTTTCTATTAGGTTTAACAGTTAAACCATGCCCTAGGATAAGTGGGGATATTAGCAAGATATAAATATTACTAACTGTAAATATAATATAGTCACATGAGGTTCTTTTGGAATATGGTACTTCTCATCTCCTGGGTAGTCTTGACACTTTGGTAGAAGTTAATCTTGACTTGGAGGTTTACATTATTTAATCATGAGATCATTATGTTAACGGTTTAATTTAAAATATGTTTTAAATTAAATTATTTTAATTATGAATTAAATTAAATGAATTTAATTGTGAATTAAATAAAATCATAAAGTATTATGAGATCCTCTTATTAATGTGATGTAGAGCCTAATCGGTCACACATATAAGATTTGATAGCAACCCAGTTAAGATTAATTAGAGGAAAAAGGAAAAATGGACTGTTTCAATTTTAAGGGTAATATGAGTAATTTGACTTGTAGTTTGACAATAAGGACAAAATAGTAATGATTAATTTGTTAAATCTAATATCATGTAGCTTTTTTATCACAACTAAGTATGACATTAATTTAATTAAAAATTAATAAATTACAAATGAACTTTTATTTAATTATAAAATGGTCCTAAAGGTTCATGTTAATTATAATATATTAAAGGATTAATACATCAATTATTAATTGAATTTTCATGAGTCAAATTAATCAAATAGATGATTAATATCCATGGGTATGACCCATGGTAATGGCCGGCCACATATATATGGGTTTGACCCATTTATTTTCTTAATTAAATTAAGGAAACCTAATGGTATTCGGAATCCTAATGCTACAAGAAAACATAATATGATTAGGAAACCTTAGACTTGGTTAAGTATAAGTAGACCACTAGGGTGGCCGAAAATCATAAGTGCTCATCTCCTCCTCTTGGTCGAAACTGTTAGAGAGAAAACAAGGGTTTTTTCTCATCCCTTTTCCACGAATCTTTTGATCCATGTATTGAATCCTAAGGTGGAAAATTAATTGAGTGAACGAATAGTGCGGATTATGATTAGAGGATGAACACGTGGGCGTCTTGAATCTTCCCTTCAATTTGCATTGTAAGAGGAATTATAATGGTTTGCTCATCAAATTAAAATAACCCTTTAACCTAAACTTGAAATTTAAATTCACGGGGTTTACTGTATTTTTTTGGCAAGAGTTTATATGTGCAATATTTAAATGTTGTATGATCGATCTTACTATTGAATTATACTATGATTAGGATGAGATCCAAAGATTTAAAATATTACTTTCGCTGCTTTGTATGCATGAAATCTTAAAAGTGGTATCAGAGCTTAAGTCATACTAGAAAAGCATGTGTAGTTTATTTTAATGTGATGTTTTTATCTTGTTCATGAATGTTTGTGATGCCATTTGTGTTTTTGAAACAAAATCTTAAATCTCGATAATTTTGGAAATGACGAAAAAATGATGATCTGTTTCGGGACATTAGCTGTCGTTGCTTGGAAAACTAGCAACTTTACCGGAGAATAGCGGCAAGCACTATCGCTAGGAAATCGTGCGCACACCATTACTAGCAACGCGTGCACATGACTATAAGTCGATCGACTGCATATGATCATTATATAAAAGAGAATCCCTATTTACCTATATAAACTTGGCCAACCCACCCGATTGCCATATAGAGAAATAAAAGGGCATTAGTCGATCTATCCAGCCCACCAAAAGTAGGAGTCAGGGTCGGCCAACTTCTTAAAGATGGACCCAACGTAAAAGTCCAGTCGATTCGGTCGACTTCAAAATGAAATTGGATATTAAACGGAAAAATTCTGCAATCATGAATACTATTCTTATTGCTATTAATACAAAGGTTGAGGGTCATACCTTTGTTGATTCTCACTAAAGCATAGAAATCGCAGTCGCCCGATTTAGGAGTCCCGGTAAGAAGAGCAGCAACATCGGTGGCCATGAGAAATAAACTAGTTTTCCACAAAGGTATGACACTCCAAGAGACTTTTTGAGGAGAGAGTGGAGAGTGGAGGAAAAGTTTAAAGAGAGCATTATAAGGTTGAAGGGGGGGGGGGGGGGTTAGGATGCTTTTTTGTAGAAAAAGGGGTAAGGAGAGGAAAAAATAGAGGGCTGGGATTGGGTGGCAACCCCATCTCACTATCGGCCTCGGTCCATCATGTTGGGCGGTCGGCTAAGCTAGGCCAACCTTGGACGTGACTGACCAAGATTGGCCAACCACATCGGCTGACCTAGGTGGCCGACTAAGATGACTGCTAGGCCGCCCATGATGAAACAGGTCGCGTAAGGTGGCCGAAGCTGCCGGGAAGTCCTACTGTCCACCAGAACTAGTAATATGTTCTATATCCGATTTTCGATGATATTCTTGAGATTTCTAAAGATTTAGCTATTTGAATTTAATTTGAATAGATTTAGGAAAATATTGATTAGTTTTCGGGAAGATTTGGCTAATTTTAGGCCGATTATATGTTGATCTTATCAGATTTAAAGGCAACGGTAAACATTTTTTAGATTTTATTTCAAATTTAAATCTTTCATGATTGGAATAAACAAGATTGTTTCGATTTTATTTCAAATTCATATCAGATGTAAAAAATAGACAAACTTTAATTATTAACAGACGCCCAAAATTTGATCAAAAGATGAACATTAATTATTTTAAGCCGATTATTAGCAAAATCGGGAATAACACAAAAAAACACTACTTGACTAATTATACTAAAGTCAGTTGAGAAAGTAAAAATTGAAATAGGGCCTACGGGCCATTCATTGTCAAGTCTGAAGAAGGTCTTGAAGACCACTCCATGCTCGATCAACATCGAAGTCTTGAATGCGTCCCGATGTCGCCAAATGGAGGATTGGTCTTGAGATAGTTCATTCAGATACCGATTTGTACTCTTTATCATACCGCTGTAGATACTTTGAATTTCGCCAAGAAATACACGTACGTCGAATCAACGATAATGGGGGGTTATAATTTTGGCTTCGAATTCTGATATCTCGGTGATTAAATTTTATGTTCATTACTCAGCTGCTCGAAGTGTTGATGAACATCCTTGATCAATGGCTTCCTTTGATTCATAGTATGGAGTTCTAAGTCGTGATTGGCACGAAAGTTAACAGCTCCTACCTTTATCTCGAATTGTTGCTTCTGAAGGGCAGTGAGTTGTCTCATCTCATTAGATATCCTCTTCAACTTGATCCATCTTTAATTATAGGCCTATTTGGAGTAAATGACATTGTCAAGCTCCGTCAAGATCTCTTCAAGGCTAGGATCTATGCATGCTGAGGTTATGCCTTGTTAGGGAAAAACCGCTAGTTTGAGCATGAAAGGATGAAGGGTAGATGGATAGGGTGTTGCTTCCTATGTGATTAGAACTGGATGATGAAGTCTTTGAATCATAAGGTATTCTAGGCAGCAATTTGTGACAATAGGCCAAATTTATAGAGGCCCCATGTCCATTATTCTTATTATTTTTAGATTACTCAATAAAAGAATATTGGGGGGCATTTGTTGATGCCAAAATTCATGTTTTGACATTTGAAATATGTTGGAAAAAATCTCAATAAGAAAACAACGAAGCCAACTTAGAAAAAGATGGAATAGGTTAAGAACTGTGGTGACCTCATATCTTAGAATCACAAGTAACATAATCACAAAAAAATTCACATTAACCGACAATATATTTACCAATGAGATTTATCAAGTTATCACATTCAATGATTAAGTCTGTACTAGTCACCTACATGCCTATCATGGTATTTTCAAATATCAATGATTATGAGAACATCACTCTTCTTTTGAAGAAGATGACACATGTAATAGTCTTTACAGATTGTCATTATCCTATCATGAAAATCCTATAACTATAATAATTTGTTCTTAGACAAGCTATCTTTGATCTCATCGAGCATTATCACTATATGATTCCAAGTGCATATCTGAGACCTGAGAATCAATCAAGTATCCCATATAATTAATCATGCATGCAATTATTATTTCCAACATAAAACAACATGATAGATAATTATATGGTCAATTGAATGCTATGTATTTAATTATGTTGATAACTTATACAAGTTAAGATTGACTCTCATAAGTATTTGACTTCCGGTTATACTCGATTGGCTTGACGAGCATTATATTTTCAATCTCCCACTTGCACTAAAGCCAATTACTTTGGAATCTTATTCTCATCTTGTAAAGATGGATATTAAACTTTTGTCGGTTAAGTTTCTTAGTGAGTGGATTTGTTATATTATTTATTAGTGCTTATTATCTTATGTTCACTTGAACTCTTTCGACGTTCTTTCAGATAAAGTGATAACGCCAGATAAACTGATGAGACCTTGGTTCTTGAGCTTTCATTGCACACCATTTGTAACCATTACTGTTCAAATTCAGTGAACGTGCGGGGTTCAAGAAGTTAATCAATCTATCTTGGAATGTAATATAGTACCTGAGCATGCCAAGAGTAAAGATACCTCAAAAAAATGGTAATCTAAATTATGGATAAATTAAAGATGATAAAAGAAAGTGCAATAAAATAAAGTGTAGGGAGTATCAAAGGCAAGGTAAAAAAATGTGCATTAAATTAAAAGCAATGTAAAGTATAATGCATAAATTAAATGCGAATTAGATTAAAGAGCGTAAATTAAATAAGGCATTAAATTAAAGACAAAATTAAATTAGACATTGTATTAATGTAACGACATATACCATAACGAAAATAGATCTGAGTTGATAATAGAGGGAAAGAAGTATAATAGAATGCCTAATGGGTTACATTAGATTTTGATAGTAAATATGTTGAACGATGAATAAAATGACGACAACTAAGCTATTTGTGGATAATGGGAGTATCATGAATACTTGGTGAATCATGCAAGAAGAGTACCTACGGAGCGATGAAAAATCCATTGAAGGATTGATTTAAGGCTTTGGGCAGAGAAAGTAGTATCGCACCTTCTAGGTTGTTTGATGGTGGTTTTATTGTTGTGTTTTGTGTTTCTTTTTTTTTTTTTTTCTTTTTTTGCCTTAGAGGAGCCTCTTCTTTGCAAGCACGACGAAACTTGGGCAGCAAGCATCTTGATTTTTCTGAAAAAAGCATTTTCGGTTCAAATTTTACTATTTTGTCCTTAAAAAATTTATTCTTTCATGCTAAATTCCTTCAATTAGTCAACAATCTCCATATACAAATAGACCCTCATATTTGCTTAAAAACCTTCTGAATTGGTCAAAAGGCTCTTCTAATTTGCAAGAAAATTATTGACTTGTTGAAAAATCCCTGAACTTGGTGAATGTTCCCTTCAAATTTGCAAAAGTGACCTAGAAATCTATAAAAAAATGACTGAAAATGAGGGAAAATCGATTGTGCAACCAAATAGTTCGACTGACTTATAAACACAGGCTGCGAAGGGAATCCAAGTTAGACAAACTTGGATGGGTGCACTACTTTCTTGGTCAGCGGGTTGGCCATGCACCTTCCTTAGTCAGTCGGTTGGCCGCACGGCTTCCTTGGTTGGCTTGTTGGCCGACTCAGATGGCCGTGCTCCTTGTTTGGTCATCTGGTTACCCATTTGGTAGGCTGACTCACCTTCCTTAATAGTGGTTAATGTTGGTCTAGTAGTTTAAGTTAATTGATCAAGAAAGATAATCATATTAACTATTCGGCTTAAAAGTACTTTTAAGGTCCAAATGGTCCATTCATTAGATGGATAAATCCACAAGTCATTATAAGCCCACATACTGGCGTAGTATAGAATCTATCTGGTCACACATATACAGGATGATTGGATCTCGTTTCAAAATCTAAACTGGAGAATTTTGACTCATTCTTATAGAACTTCATTTAAGAGTTAAATCTTTATTTACTTTAGTTTGTTAAGTCTAGTTTACACCCGCACTACTAGCATATACATTAAATGATTTAATCTAATTTGACTTTAAATAACTATTTTAAAAAATATTAAATTGACTAGATAAGTTTTTTAAACAATATTTTTCGGGGATAAAGAAAATCACGGTTGGTTATTAAAGTATTAATAGATCAAACCAGACTTATGTGGAAAGGTCCAAATTAAAATGCGCACAGGAAACCTAAGCATTCACTTTAAAAGGGAATTGGGTCTTGGAGGCCCAATTAGACTCAACCTAAGAGAGAGTGCCTTATATAAAGGCACACATCTCTAGGGTTTCCATAACCCCTTGTTGCGCCACATTGAAGAGAGAGACAGAGTGAAACATGAAATCACCCTAGAGGAAAGTTCTCTCAAGCTTTCAACTTCGAAACATTTCCTCTTCTCCAAGTTTCTTTCTCATGAGTTGAGATTGAAACATGAAATCACCCTAGAGAGTTATTATTTGTGCAACTTGTAACAACTTAGAACCAATGAACCAACAATGACAGATCAAGGAGGAAGGGCAACCGCGGTTTGAGCTTGTGTGTGAAACTGTCTAGTTTTGGTGGATTAGAAAGTTAGGTATAAGTTAACTCTTTGATGACTTCTTCTTCTCCCTTTCATTAAATTCTTGCATTGAATAATGAACACCATAATTTCATATAACTTTTCTTTTCATTCATATAAATCGGGATCTTGGTGCTTTTTGATAAAATCGAGAACCCGGATGTTTAAACTTTTATTGACACTTATGCTTAGGTTCGAGTAGGCTCACTAACTTACAAACTATGTTGTCAACCTCTTGGTTAATGGGTGGGGTTGCACAACCCCATGGTGTTCTTTCCTATAAGAAAACTTCTAGTACTTATGGAGGTTTTTTTTATCAATTTTTGTTCAGTTTTTCTAGGCATTTGGCCAAGTGGGGTGAATTGTATGTTGATCAGGCATCTAACTCGTCCATCATTTTCAGGAGGCAAACAATTAGGATGTCTGAAGGACACTAACTTGGGCTTCCTTTATAAGTGACTTGGCTGGAACATCTATTGGATGTCTCCAGGGTGGAATGAGTATGCTCAAGCGATAAATTTTCTTGATTGGGTGTCATTTAAGCTAACACTGCCTCTACATCAAATTGCTCTCTATCCTTGAAATCTTTGCCTCTAGTCAATGGAGGATTAAATGCTGGGGTAGAGGGTTGTTCGGATGTTTCACCATTTGTTTGGCCCCTTGCCAGGACTTTGGCTATGAAGGTTATGCCTAGTCATGGGGGATATTTATAGGCTTTTATTTATAATGGGTCCCACCGGGTGCCCCAGCTTCTTGAGGCTACTTTTCAGATATCATGCATTTTGGCAATGGTGGGTGGACATAATGCAACAAAGGTGTATATTGTTTTGTGGTTTTCTAGATTATATGGATGTACCAAAAATACTCGAGGTATTACTAAGAGAAGGAATTCTAATAAAAGTTCTGAAAAAAATGATCTGACCTCACTATGAAAATCAAGATATTAAACTAGGCCAAAATGCTCTAGGATTCAACCATTCTTGGATTTTCACATCTACTAAGCAAAAACAATGCCACAAGAAACACTCAAAATGACAAGGTAATTTAAATGGTAGGGGTGTAGTGTTGTTGATAAAGGTTTTTATGTTGCTACTTTGTGTTGGTGCTGGACCAGTTTTGAATTCAATGTTGGACACTTGAAAATGAAAACCTAGAGTTGTATTTAGAGAAAAAAAATTTGACCAGCCGACTGTTGAAGAGGTAAGTGGCCGAAATTGTGGACGTTATGTCCATATTCCTTAGGCGATCATGGAGGTATTTTCCAACCATTGAAGAAATGTGGGTAGTGGGAGTAACATTCACATGCCACGTAGATGTTTTCTTGCACGCAAAGCCCATTTTGTTAAGCTTGTCCCTCAACTTGTGTTAACCATTTGCCCACACACCTCTTTTTGAGATATTTGGTTTTTATCAATCTATTGATCTCTAATTCAAACCAAGTAACACAACTAGCCGACTACATTGAGAGGCCGACTGAAATCTGATTTGAACTTGGAACTCTAATGGCTAGTTCCATGTGTCAAAATCTTATTTAGGTATAGTGTTGGAGGTCATTTTGAACTTCATTACCTTTAACTGAATTTTCAATGTCACTCCTTCTAGATCTACCACTTTATAATACACTCTCCTTTTAGAAAAATTGAGATTGACTGTGAAGATGGGTCAGATTGCTCAAAACCCAACTTCCTGGCTGCTAAAGAAGGAAAATATACTTCAAAGCCACACTCGTAATTTGGTATGGCTAAACAAGCCAAGCCGACTGCAAGGTCACGGGTGACAAGGAACCACTCAGGCCCAACAATCTGACTGACAAATAGGTTGTACACTAGTGTGGGGTTCTCTCGGTCCATCTAATAGAAGAGCCAAAAGCATATCTTAAAGGATGATTTAAAGCCTTCATGCTTAACTAAAGCAAGTCATTAATAGGAATGATTCCTATCAATCTTGGGTTTTTTCGGACATAAAGCAGGAAATTGGAAATAAAGTCAAAAAATTACAGTCCACGTAGCACTTATTACCATTGGAAAAGGGTTGGCCAACATATCGTTGCAGCCTCAGTAAATGTAGCCTAGAATAGAGGAGCAATGGCTAAAGGATGCAATTCCTTTGTTAATGCTTGGCTAGGGACGCAAATGAGTTATTTACAGATAAGAATGAGGACAAATGCCATGTGCTCATGATCATTCAGTGGGTTGGCATCATTGTGGTACATCTCCATGTACTTCCAGTAAGACATTATACCGTTAGGAGGACAAGAGAAATCATGACTGATAGAGCTTCTGCTCTTAGCTCAATTCCCATGATAGGCAAGCCAATGAGGGTGGCCACATCAAGCAAAGTGACTGTCATTAGACGAAAGGGAAAGGTGAAGATGTTATAGATCCTTGAAAATAAATAAAGGGCGGATAGAAGGACGGTGTGATCATATAGAAAGAGAGATTTGGTGAAGTCTATGACTTTGATTATCCCTACGATTCCCATTAGGTTAGACAAGTTGGCTTGAGTCCATCTATCCATTTGGCCCATCTTTTGTCTATTTCCCTACACTTAAAGGTTGAGGACATGTACAGACTCCAATAAATGGCCTCAACCTCAAACAGTAGGCGACCATAGGAAGAGTATATTCCTTAGTCAAGAATATCTCAATGGGCTATAAGGCTAGGATCGATCATGGCACCGTCACCGCATCCATTAAGAACATTTAGGTCACGGTCAGCTCATGGAGAGTTTCTTTTGATAAGAGCAGACACAAAGGTAAAATTGGCCATGGTTGGTTGGGAAGAAGAAGAAATTCGAAAGCTTTTAGGAGAAAGAATGAATGCTTTTTTAATATTTAGATTGATGAAGAAAATGGAGGTTAAAGGTGAGGTGTTTGCATAGTGGAAGTGTTGTAATTAAGAAAACAAGAGGGGCGGATGGTTTGGGGATCCGTGCCCACATAAAAATTTAGGAAATATATTTTTTCACACGTGTGACCTTGGTAATTGAAACAACGAGGAAAAAGGAAAAAATGTATACCCTTTTCATTAATGAGGTGAGAATTCTCACTATTTCTTAGATTCATGGACCCTCATTGGAGATGATGATCTGAATTGATTCACACTCACGTATTTTTTATTATTATTATTTCAGACAAATTAATATCGAAATCGGCTAGGATAATGAAACAAAATTATTATAAGCCGACTACTATTGAAAATTGCCAGGATGATAGAAACAAATGTTACACAAAAAAGGGATATGGCTTGGCAGATTGATCGGTCTTCATAGTTCCTAGGTTAGGCTATGCCACATGTTATCTAAAGAACTAAGATTATTGGTGGTGGTAATAATAGCATCTTGGTTTTCTTGAGTGATTGACTTTTCCATTGATATGGTCCGCACAGCTTTATTGGTTTTACAAATTAAACCACGACGGATGTCCTTGCATTTGGCTAGAGCTACTCGGATATCAAATTTCTTCGCCTTTAGAGTAACCAAACGAGCTTACAGATTGATCACTTAGGCGTAGACAGACTTGAATTCATTATGTAATCAATGATGGTCTTGTGTATCCCGAATTTCAACGCTTCGCCTATTCAGGTCAGCTAGTTTATGATAATAATTACCTGATAGTCTAGAGCCCTGGTTCTAGACTCTGATTGGTCACGATGAAGAGAAGTTAATTTGCTCATTTTCATATGTAATTCTTAGAAGCCTTATGCGGACTGGGCCAGATGCTTTGATGGAATAAATGACCACGCAATTTGGCCAGCATTTGATCAAGAGTGGGATCTTACTGAGCTGAGACTACACCATGAACCAAAATGTCAAAAAGTCTGATAGATTCTGATGGAAGTGGGATGGATTCTCATGTTATTGAAGCAGGGGAAGTTCATCGTGTGAGAAGAAGATCCAATACTAAGTTTATGCCAAATTCTTTTAACCTTAGAAATCTCGTCTCCTTCTATATCAAAGAAGAAAGAGAAGAACCAGTGAATTTCAACGAATGCATTAGTTTATTGATGAGAATGAAAAGAAAAGAAGAAGAAAATATGAAGAAGAAGAGATGAAGAAAAGGAAGAATAATAAATTAGGAAGATTACAAACACATAAAACAGATGATGAAAATCAGCCATTGAAGGGGTAATGCATTCAAACCCATAAACGGCCTCTACCTTAAACATTATGTGCCCACTTATCACGAAATTTTTTAAGGTGTTAGGAATTTTAAGGTGTTGTTAGGAATGAGTGAAAACAAATATGATAAGAAGAAAATGCAATAATGCATTATTGGGATAGACCAAGCAAAAAATAAGTTTTTAAGTTAAAATTATCCAGGGATGGCCCCTTAATCGCCCTAAAGTAGGTGTTGAAATATTCATAACATTTCTCAATTAGAAGAGGAAAAAAAAATTAGTCAGTGAAAATAGAAGGCCTATGGATAACCTCCAATCCTAATCCAGCCGCTCTAACTCCTATTCGGCCTCTTAAATTAACTCCTCTTATATCAGAAAATCATCTACGTGCTTCATGATATCCATGAAAAGTGGACCACCTAACGCCATGAGGACTCTTCGTTCTGCTTCTCTGCCTCAAGCTACTTGACCTTTAGCCTTAAGCTCTCCAATTCGGCCTCAGTGGCAAACATAGACATCTTCTTCAAGCGTATCTGGTTGGCCTTTTTGGTTAGCTGATCCACGTCTTACTCATGAGCTATCTTTTTCTCAAGATGGTCGTCCACTTTGGATTTGATTCTTTCTTGAGATTTGGCCAGATGTTCGATCTCAAATTTTAGCATCATGAGTTCAGACTTCTTCAAGCCAGCGGAGCATCATGGATGAGTCGGTTGTGAATATCCTCTAGCATATTGTCTCTAGCAGTCCCTTAGGCCTCATTTGTCAGAGACATCTTCAAGAAATCTTGGATACGTCAAGGGCGGTCAATGGCTCAAAGGAGGCAAAGCAAGTCTCAACTTGGCTTGGAAAAGGGGCCAATTGACTACAAATTTTAGGAAGGGAAGAAGATGCAGGATCAGCAGGTGTCTTCAAAAAAGAAAAGTATTATGTAGTTGTCAAAACCTTCATATATCAATAGAATTGTATGCTCCAAGTATAAGATTACCTTGGTCTGTTGCTTATCCTCTGGCCTAGCATCCGGCTCATCATGAGAAGGAGACAAGTTGGCTGATTCACCTTTGCTGGGAGTGTTAATAGGCGAGTGATCGGCAGGAGAGTCTTAAGAAGAAGGGGATTATCTGACCACCACCTTTCTCTTTTTTTTTGGAACTGGATGCACAAGTTTGTTGAGAAAATAAACAACTAAAGGTAGTAGATTGTCTCATGCAAGAGGCCGATAGAAGGTTTGGCCGACTCTAACCAAAGTTTTTTTGAAAATACTTGAGGGGTGATCATCAAGCCTAGGGCGGGTGATTCTTCATCATCGGCGAGGACTCTAGAATGCTTTCATCTTGGAACCAAAAGACAAGTCGGCTATTCTGACCGACTTCCTTCCTACAAGTTCAAAAATTTTGAGTACTCAAAATAAATGAAGTATAAAAATAAATAGAAAGTTTTGAACAAGTACCAAGCCTTTTGGTGAACGGAAAAGAACTTGAAGGTTTTTGGGGTTCGCTAGGAGCTGATTGAGTCTTAGAAGCCTTGGGAGTGACAATCGTTCAGTTTTCGGGGACTGATGAAGAAGGGGCCTTGGTTGATTTCCCTTTGATCAATAGTGGCTTGGTATTGGCCAACAATCCTCCTTTGTTGTTGCCGGCCGATCCTCTCACCTCACTAAACGACATGATGGCTAGAATGTTGGCCACATATGAGGGAAACCAATCCTTAGCTAACCTAAGCCACCGAGAAGAAATACCAATGAATAAACGACCCTTTTAATGGGCCTACTATTGTGGGTCTGTTTGAAGGTGTGATACTTCACTCATCAATGGAGGTGAAAAAGTTGACTTTTTTGTGATCATGTTTTTTGGTGTTGACTCTTATTCCGGTAGCTTCCCTACATCAATTGAAACTTGTAAGAACAAGTTTCACTCAGATCGGATCAAAGGAACTCAAGTTAGATCCCAATCTGGCTTCTCTACTTTTGGTTGCTGCAATGGGAGGTAAACTGAAGTTGGACAGCTCCAACGGCTATTTTTTGTATTCAAGCAAGTTTGATATGTTGATTGAAGTGTGTTGAAGCTGCTGGTGAAGTTCGGAAAGCTTTGGAATCGAATTTCACCTTTTTTGGTCATGGCTAGTGTAGTTGATTGCATTTTCCAATTTTTCTAGTTTTCTTGTACCTTTTCTGTTTGATTGAAAGGAATATAGGTAAGGTGATTGTAAGTGTTGCTTATGCTTAGAATGTGGCCATTTAATGGTTAACTATTCATGTACCTTGTTCCATCTTTGTGTAAGTATTTAGACTCTTATTTTTAATGAAAAAGTAGATTGAATGTTTTTTTCGTAAACTGAAGTTCATTGTTGTTTTTTCTAGGTTTTGGTCTAAAATCTATTCTTGAGGAAGTAGAGAGCAAGTCTTGAATCTTGTCTTTCATTTTCCAACATGGTATCACCAATATGGTATCAATTCATCTAGCCTTAACCTTCTCACTTATTAGTTCCTAAACCATAAGCATTCGGAAAAAACTAGAAAAACACCATGGCCCCCAATCAAGGTGTTAACATACTTTCACCACTAGTTTTCAGTGGTGAAGGCTATCAGTTTTGGTCAGTCAAGATGACTACCTATCTCCGTGCTCATGGACTCTGGGAAACAGTGGAAGATGGCTATGCACCACCATCTGAAGAGGTGGACTTCACACTTGAACAGATCAGACAACAAAAGATAGAAAAACAGAACAACTTTAGAGCTTTGGCGATTATTCAATCTGGAATTGATGACAAGCTATTCTCTCGGATCATTAGCTTGTCTGTAGCTAAAGATGCATGGGAAGTCTTGAAGAAGGAGTTTCAAGGATCTGAAAGAGTAAGGAACATCAGGCTCTTGAACCTCAAAAGAGACTTTGAGAGGTTGAAAATGAAGGAGACATAATCCATCAAAGACTATGCAGGGAGAAGGATGGAAGTCTCAAACCAGATGAAGACATTTGGAGAGAATGTCACAGAAAAGATGCTGGTTGATAAGATATTGGTCAGTGTTCTGTCCAAATTCGACTCCAAGATTGATGCCATACAGGAAAGCAAAGACCTCAACTCTCTAACCATGTCAGAACTCATAGGCTCCTTAGAAGCAAATGAGTCTAGGCATGCAAAGAAGAAGGATGAAGAAGTTGAAGGTGCCTTTCATGCTGAGCACAAGCACAAGCCTTGGAAGAAGTCATAGGCTTGTTCACCTTCTGGTTCAGGCAGCTCAGAAAGAAAGAAAAGTTTTCCTCCATGCTCGATATGCAAGAGGAAAGGACATTCTGAAAAATTCTGCAGATGGAAGGATAAACCTTAGTGCTATTACTGCAAGATGTTTGGCCATATTGAGAAAAATTTCTTCAAGAAGAACAGGGAGAAAGGAGCACAAAAACCTCAACAAGCACCAACATCTGAAGTTTAAAATGAAGAAACTCTCTTCATGGCTGCAAATTCTGACCATAGTGAATCCAGAAATAGGTGGCTCATAGACAGTGGATGCACCAACCATATGGCTCATGATGAGAGCATATTCAGAGATCTAGATACAAGCTTCACGACTGGAATCATAGTTGGAAATAGGGAGAAAGTCAGAGCTAAAGGAAGAGGCACAGTCTTGGTAAAAACTAAGAAAGGTACTAAGCTTATCACCAATGTTCTTTTGGTTCCAGATCTGAAACTGAATCTGCTAAGTGTTGGCCAGTTGACGAGAAGTGGATATGTCTTGTTGTTTCAAGACAAACATTGCACCATTTTAGATCCAAATAGAAAACAAGTGGCTAAGGTCCAAGTCAGTCACAATAGCTTTTCTGTGCAATGGGATCATCATGCTCTCAGATGTAAGGAAGATGAATGTTGGTTGTGGCATAAGAGGTTTGGACACTTTGATCTCAAGGCCATTCAGAACCTGAACTCTAAAGGAATGGTTGATGACTTTCCCTCAGTCCAACCACAAGATGGAGTGTGTGAAAGCTATCAATTTGGCAAGTTGAGTAGAAAGTCATTTCCTAAAAATCAAGCACACAGAGCTTTGGAGAAGCTAGAGCTGGTTCACTCGGATATATGTGGACCAATGAGAGAAGTCTCATTGAATGGAAGCAAATATTTTCTCATCTTCATAGATGACATAACCAGATTTTACTAGATTTACTTCCTAAAAAAAAAATCAGAAGTGTTCAGCACCTTTGTAAAATTCAAGAAGCTTGTGGAGACACAAAGCGGGATGAAGCTGAAGAGTTTGAGGTCTGATAATGGTGGAGAGTACACCTCAAAGGATTTTAAGCAATTCTATGAGAATGAAAAGATCATCCACCAGCTGACAGTGCCCTATTCTCCACAGCAAAATGGGGTCTCAGAAAGGAAAAACAGAACCATTATGGAGATGGTAAGAAGCATAATGGTTGAGAAGAGGATGCCAAGGAAGTTTTGGGTAGAAGCAGCCAACACTGCTATGTACTTGCTCAACAAGCTGCCTACCAAGTCAGTGGAAGGCAAAACTCCTCATGAGGCTTGGCATAATGTGAAGCCTTCAGTGTCTCACCTTAGAATATTTGGAGTTGTGTGTTTTTCTCACATTCCAGATGGAAAGAGAGATAAACTCTCTATGAAAAGTGAAAAGGGAATACTGATCGGTTACAGCACATAATCAAAAGGGTGTAGAATTTTCTATCCTGATGTTGGGAAAATCTCTGTCAGCAGAGATGTCAATTTCGATGAGGAAGCATTCTTCAAATGGGAAGATGAAGATGGAAGTGAGGGGATGATTGACCATCTGGAAGAAGGTTAGGATCAAACTCCCTCTGATGATCCTGATGATGATGTTGAACCAATAAATCCAAGATACAGAACTCTTGATGATGTTTACCAAAGATGTAATTCAGCTCTAGTTGAGCCTAGTTGCTATGAAGAAGCAAAAAAGGATGAAGGATGGATGAAGGCTATGAAAGAAGAATTAAAAATGATCACCAAAAATCAAACTTGGAGTCTGGTTGAGAAGCCTGAGAAGAAAAAGATTATCAAGCTGAAGTGGATATTCAAACTGAAGTTAAATGCTGACAGCTCAGTGAACAGATTTAAAGCACGATTAGTAGTGAAGGGATTCTCAACAATATGGAGTGGATTATGCTGAGACATTTGCACCAGTGGCCAAACTTGACACTATCAGGTCGATCATTGCATTGGCTGCAAGGAAATCTTGGTCAATTCATCAGCTCAATGTGAAGTCAGCATTCTTGAATGGAATATTGGAAAAAGAAGTCTATGTCGAGCAGCCTGAGGGGTTTGAGGAGAAAGGAAAAGAAGGGAAGGTGTTCAAGCTGAAAAAGGCTTTATATGGGCTAAAACAAGCTCCTAGAGCTTGGTATAGTAGGATAGATTCTTATCTGTCCAATGCTGGTTTTAGTAGAAGTGAAAATGATCATACACTCTACATCAAACAATCAGGTTCATCCATACTCATAATCTCTCTATATGTCGATGATTTGCTCATAACTGGGAATGAGATCAATCTGATAAACGAATTCAAAAAAGAGATGGAAGCTGAATTTGAGATGAAAGACTTGGGATTAATGAGTTTCTTTTTGGGAATGGAAGTGTTCCAATCAGAGAATGGAGTGTTTGTGTCTCAAGAGAAGTATGCTAAGAATCTGATGAAGAAATTCAATATGGAATCTAGCAAATCAGCATCCACTCCAATGGCTGCAAATGATAAATTCAGAAGGAATGATGGTTCATCAAGGGTGGATGAAACCTTATTCAGAAGTCTAATTGGAGGCTTGATGTACCTCACATCAACAAGACCGGACATCATGTATTATGTTTGTGTTCTGTCTCAGTTCATGAATAATCCTTCTCAATTGCATATGGGGGCTGCTAAAAGGATACTCAGGTACCTTAATGGATCTCTTTCTCATGGAATTCTGTATGAAGGGGGAGAATTGAAACTAGAAGGAATATGTGGACAGTGATTGGGCAGGCTCTCTTGATGATGCTAAGAGCACAAGTGGTTTTTGCTTCTCACTTGGCTCGGGGATGTTTTGCTGGAGTTCCAAGAAGCAAAGTGTTGTGGCTCAATCAATAGCTGAGGCTGAATATGTGGTTGCTACTCATGCCACCAATCAAGCCATATGGATTCAGAAGCTCTTACTAGAATTGAATTTCAATCCCAGCTCATCTACTGTCATACATTGTGATAGCAAATCTGCTATTGCAATCTCTGAAAATCCAGTTTACTTTGGAAGGACAAAACATATCCTAGTGAAATTTCATGCTATAAGAGAAAGGGTGAAGAATGGGGAAGTGAGATTAGTTCATTGCAAATCAGAAGAGCAAATTGTAGATGGGTTTACTAAGCCCCTGGCTACTGCAAAGTTTGAAGAATTCAAGTTTAAGATTGGTATGATGAGTAATTGTATCAAGAGGGAGTGTTTGAAGGTGTGATACTTCACTCATCAATGGGGGTGGAAAAAGTTGACTTTTTGTGATCATGTTTTTTGCAATGACTATTATTCCGGTAGCTTCCCTACATCAATTGAAACTTGTAGGAACAAGTTTCACTCAGATCAGATCAAAGGAACTCAAGTTAGATCCCAATTTGGCTTCTCTGCTTTTGGTTGCTGCAGTGGGAGGTAAACTAAAGTTGCGCAACTCCAACGGCTATTTTTTGTATTCAAGCAAGTTTGATATGTTGATTGAAGTGTGTTGAAGCTGCTGGTGAAGTTCGGAAAGCTTTGGAATCGAATTTCTGGTTTTCTTGTACCTTTTCATTTTGATTGAAATGAATATAGGTAAGGTGATTGTAAGTGTTGCTTCTGCTTAGAATGTGGCTATTTAATGGTTAACTATTCATGTACCTCGTTCCATCTTTGTGTAAGTATTTAGACTCTTATTCTTAATGAAAAAGTAGATTGAATGTTTTTTTCATAAGTTCATTGCTGTTTTTTCTGGGTTTTGGTCTAAAATCTGTTCTTGAGGAAGGAGAGAGCAAGTCTTGAATCTTGTCTTTCATTTTCCAACAGGGTCATCCAAAATATCATCATTTTTGACATCGTGGCCGACGTTACTCCCTCAACATCAACACAGTTGATGGAAGAATCTTCTTTATGCTAGATTGAGGTTGACTCTAAAGATAGGCAAAATGGTGATCTCTTGCACAAAAACCTAATTGTCGGGCTGCAAAGTGATAAATATACTTTAAATCTACAATTATAATTTGGACTGGCGGAACAGGTCATGCCGACTTGAAGGTCATGGCCGACGAATATCATTGCCTGTCATGCTTTAGGTGGCTAGTTGGTAGTTAACCATTGAGGGCCATCAATCCGGCCAGCAAAAGGATTGTACACTAAAGTGGGGTTCTCTCTCTCAGTCCATCTAGTAGAAAAAACGAAAATAACTCTTAAGGATAAGACAGAACCTTGATACTCAACCAAATCAAATAAGTAACAAGATTGATTCCTTGAAATCTTGGGTTTATTGGGACATAAAGCTGGGAAGTGGTAGTAGATTCGAAAGAGCACGATCTACATGGCAACCCCCACAAAATCAAATGAGCAGTAATATCTCATTGCAGCTGCAATATCAACTTGGGCTGAAACGAGTAGTTGTACAAAACTAGCATCAATAAGGTCAAAACTCCATGCGTTCGATAGGCATACACTTTCAGTTCATAGATCTAGTTGACTTTCTAGTGGATCCAAACATTATAGATTTATGATTGAAAATCCAAGTAAGGGTTCAATCATAGATGAAGATATTCTTACAAGATATTCCAAGGCAATGAGCCGCTGGATTTTAAGAAATGGCTCAAAGTCATGAAATCTGAAATGGATTCCATGTATAACAATCAAGTGTCGGACTTGATAGATATGCCCAAAGGAATAGTTATGATTGGGTGCAAATGGGTCTTTAAGAGAAAAAGCATGGGCGGATGGAATATTCAAAACCTATAAGCTTGACTAGGTGCGGAAGGGCATAGAAAAAGAGAAGGGTATAGAAAAAGAGAAAGGATTGATTATGATAATACATTCTCACCCTTAGCAATGACTAAATCTATTAAGATAGCTTGCTATTATAGCTATTAAGGTCAAAATTATCCTACCATGATTATGAAATCTAGCAGATGGATGAGAAAATTACTTTCTTAAATTGTAACCTCATGAAGGATGTAACATAATATTAATTGAGGGCTTCACGAACATGGAGGACACAAAGAAATTGTGTAACTTGTAGAGATCCATGTACATAATAAAAGTAGCATCTCAAAGTTGAAACATTCATTTTGATGAAATGATCAAATTCGTTATCATTGGGAATGATAAGGTATGCTATTATAGTCTGTCAAGTTATAGCTATCAAATAATTTCTTCACCAAAGTTATGGATGAGGCAACCTTTATTCCAGGAATAAAGATTTCTAGAGATAGATATAAAATGATGTTAGGCTTGAGGAAATCAACGTACATAGATAAAGTGCTTACAAAGTTCAGCATGGAAGATTCCAAGAGAGGGATCTTGCCAATAAATCATGGAATCTAGCTCTTTAAAGAAATATCTCCAAAGGCACAACAAGATAGGAATAAAATGAGTAGTGTATCTTTTGCTTTGACAATAGGTTTATAATGTATGACATGTTAGGTACGAGATCAAATGTTCTCCATGTTCTTACTGTTATGAGCAAGTTTCAAGGAAATCCAAGATAAAAGCATTGGATTGATATCAAGAATATTTAAATGTACTTGAGAATGATTAAACAAGTATTTTTTGTTTATAGAGGATCTAAAGTAAAAATTGAGTGTTTCACATATTTAATTTTTCAATAAGATATTGATGATAGTAAATTAGTTTAAGGTTTCAAATTTGCACTCACGGGTGGAGCGATTAGTTGGAAAAGTTTCAAGTAGGAAGCGATTGTAAATTCAATAATTGAGGCATAATATGTTGTAACTTCAGAAGCAACAAAAGAAGCTGTTTGGATGAAAAGTTTCACAACCAAACTTGGTGTGGTCCCAAGCATTGTTAATCTTGTAGTTATGCACTGCGATATTAACGGTGTGATAGCACAAGATAAGGAACCAAGGTTTCATAAGAGATACAAACATGTGCTCCGATGTTTTCATATGATCTGAGAGATAGTCAGAAGAGGTGACGTAAATATAGAGATGGTTGACACTGATGACAATATAGTAGATTCACTAACTTAGGCGCTATCTCAATTATGGAAGACACACCATCTTTGCGTTTAGTTTTGATATAACTGCAAGGTAGATCTCAAAATAATGATCAACATGCAATGTGGGATTATGAATAGGGATGACATATTTTTTCTTATGAGATAACAATAAACAAGATTCAGACACAAGTATATGTTAAAATTATTAGGAATTAAATATTAAAATTAACTTGCACAATCGACTGCATAATTTTATAGTTGTTGACCGATCGTATATTGAAAGTTATATACCGATTCGATATGTAGATTTTGCAGAGCAATCCTTTTGGTATATAATATTAGCAAACAATTAGTATATTTGATGTATTTACAATTAATAAATGTCATTTTCTTATTTTTCATGTTTGTTAATCTTGTTGGAAAGTAATATTATATGTTCTTAAATACATATCATGTTAAAGTCCTAGAACTTTAGGTTATGCTCTTGAAACCATAATGGTGATCATCAACATTGTGTAGAAATTTGCAATCCCCTCTCAAAATAAATTGGCTCTGAGATGGAACCCTATATTTCTACAATGTATTTGACCACCACATGTGCTATATGTCACCCATATTTCACACGTAGGCTTAAAGTAACACCATACATGAGGGGGTGTTGAGAATATATCCAATATCTAAAAGGGAGGTATTCAGAAGTAATATATAGAAAGTTAGGGCGGTCTTCTAATTTCAATTAGTTTTGAGATGGAACCGTAGATTTGTATAAATTGTTCATAGTTGTAGAATTAACAAGATAAGACATTGATAATTCTGTAAGACTATGACATATGTTATATTCTTAATGATTAAAAATGGTTGATCCCATGACCGCTGATACTAGAGAATATCAGGATAAGTATGTAGGCACTTAGTAGAAGACTAAGTTAATGAACATGGCTATTAGATAATCTTAATGCTACTTACACTAATCTATTAATTTATTTTATGACTATAATGTCAGTGATTCTCAAACTTGAGATCATTATGGCATCATATGCTTAGGGTTCTATACTTTGACATTACTCTAAAATATCTTAGCTAAAGATCATAAAGGGGTAAGCCGTTGGATTTAAAATGTTAAGTATGAAGATTGTGAATGATTAAGAATGGATCAAGAATGATCAAGATTGTGGTATGAAAGGAGTTTCTTTAAACCCATTGTCTATATTATGTAAAAAAGAAAATATTATCTATATGATTCATCTATTATTGTTTAACAGTAAACCATGCCCTAAGACAAATAAGGAAATTTTCCAAATGGCTATTATTATGAGACTATTAGTATCTCGGATTCTGAGAGATGGCTAGATGTTGTGAGATCTAAGATAGATTCCATGTATGCCAACCAAGTATGGGGTTTAGTGGATACACCTGAAAGAATAGTTCTTATAGAATGTGAATGGGTTTCCAAGAAGAAAACTGAGGTAGATGGAAAGGTCGAAACCTGTAAGGTAAACTAGTTGCAAAGGGTTATAAGCAAAAAGAAAGGATTGATTATGAAGAACTAAATTCACTTAGATATTGCCCGTTGCAATGGCTATATTCATTTGGATATTACTTACCATTGCAGCAGCATACCACGATTATGAGATCTGGCAAATGGACATGAAAATTTCCTTCCTAAATGGGTACTTCGAGGAGGATGTGTATATGATACAATTTGAGGGCTTCACAGAGCAGAAAAACACAAAGAAGTGATATAAACTCGAAGGTCCATATACGGCCTTAAACAAGCACCTTAGAGTTCGGACATTTATTTTGATGAAACAATCAAATCGTTTGACATAAGAATGAAGATGATTCATGTGTGTACAAGAAAGTTAGTGGGAGCTCTGTTGCTTTCATAATTCTACACATGGATGACATACTACTCATTGGGAATGATGTAGGTATGTTATAATCTATTAAGTTATAGCTACAAAGAACTTGTCCATGAAAAATTTTGTGAAGCAGCTTATATTCTAGGAATAAAGATATATAGAGATAGACAAAGTATTAAAGAGGTTTAGCATGGAAGATTCCAAAAGACAACTCCTGCCAATGAGTCATGGAATCTACCTCTCCAAGAATGTCTCCCAAGACACAATCAAAGAGGGATGAGATGAGAGACATCCTTTATGCCTCGGTAATATGATATGTATGCTATGTTATATCTGAGAACAGATTTTGCCTATGCTTTAAGTAATATAAGCAGATTTCAAGGCAATCCGAGTCAGAAGCATTCAAATATTGTCAAGAACATTATTAAGAACTTGAGAAAGACTAAATCTTCTTAGTTTATGGAGTATCTGATATGAAAATTGAGGGTTTCAAATACTCTAGTTTCCAGTAAGATGTTGACGATAGTCAATCAATTTCAAGATTTATCTTCACACTAAATGCTAGAGCGGTCAGTTGGAAGAGTTCCATACAAGAAACGACCATGGATTCCACTACTAAAGCTGAATACATTGCAGCTTCAAAACAAACAAAGGAGGTGAGATTTGGATGAAAAAGTTCATAACTAAACTTGATGTGGTTTCGAGCATCGTCGATCCTATAGTAGTATACTGCAATAACAACGGTGCAATAGCACAAGGAAAGGAACCTAGGTCTCATCTGAAATCCAAACACGTACTATGACATTATCACCTCATCCGAGAGATAATTGGAAGAGGAGACATCAACATAGAAAGGGTTAACACATATGACAACATAGAAGATCCATTTACTAAGGTGCTTTCCAAATAGAAGTTCTATAACCATCTTGATAAGATAGGAATTAGATTAAAAAATGATTGGTTTTAGTGCAAGTAGTAGATTGAATGTATATGATCGTCAAGCCAATCAAATTTTGACCCAATGGAACAAATACTTTATGTGATACTATCTTTGTGCGGATATTAGTAAGGCATTATTTATCGTCGTTAATGAAAGTCAGTTATTATTTATCATGTTCAGTAATTTTGATATTTAATAAATAGACTTAATGTATCATTAAGATTATAACAAGTTTCATTACTTATGTCAAATAGTTTTACAATCATAATTCTGTGACGTTTGAAATATAATTGTTAGTTGTAATAATTATTTTGTAACTGTTTAAATCACTAATACAGGTTTTTTGTGATTTTTAGAAATGAGTTCTGAAAGTATCCAACAAGCTACAACTATTGAGATAACCTCGCCGGTTACACAAACATGCTGCTGAAGTTCATCCCATAAATCATGAGGAGCGACCAGAGAAATTCAATGGGCAAAATTTCAAGAGGTGGCAGCAAAAGATGTTCTTCTACCTGACTACACTGAATCTTGCGAGATTCTTGAAGGAGATAGCTCATGTGCTCATAGATGACGAGCATGATATCCAAGCACTCAATGCTGTTGATGGTTGGATTCATTATGACTTTAAGTGTCAGAATTATATCATGAATAGTTTACCCGATTCTTTGTACTCCGTGTATAGTACAAAGAAAATAGCAAAGGAGCTATGAGATGCCTTAGACCATAAGTATAAGACCGAGAATGCAGATACCAAGAAGGTTATTGTGGGCCGGTTCTTTGAATACAAAATAGTGGATACCAAAATGGTAGTCAATCCAGTTCAAGAACTACAAGTCATCTTGCATGAGATTCATGCCGAATGGATGATTTTAAGTGAAACCTTCCAAGTAGTTGCTATCATTGAGAAGATGCCGCCCTGATAGAAGGATTTCAATAACTATCTCAAGCATAAGCGAATGGAGATGAATATTGAGAATATGGTTGTTAGGCTTCGGATTGAAGAACACAATAGGAAGTCAGATAAGAAAGGGGTCACTCAACATGTGGTAAGCGAATGTTGTGGAACATTCTCGATGTCCCAAGAAAAGAAATTCTAAATTCGGACCGATAGGCGGAATCTCTAAGAAGTAAACAAAATTCCAAGGAAAATGCTTCAATTGTGATAAGATGGGTCATAAAGCTTCAGATTGTAGGCTGCCAAAGAAACGAAGCCAAGAAGTAAATCTAATGGAAGACATCACCCAAGATGTTTCTGAAATCAGTGTTGCTACTGTGGTTTCAGAAGTGAATTTGGTGGGGTCCAATCCGAGAGAATGGTGGATTGATACTGGTGCCACTAAGCACGTATGCTTATACAAAGGGATGTTCACTTCTTTCGAACCTATTCCAAATGGAGAGAAGCTGCTTATGGAAATTCCACCACATCTGAGATAGCTAGTCAAGACAAGGTGGTTCTGAAAATGACTTTCGGAAAAGAGCTAACTCTTAATAATGTTTTGTATGTGCCTGAAATCCATAAAAACCTTGTGCATGGTTCACTCTTAAGCAAGCACGGACTTCGTCTAGTCTTTGAATATGATAAGGTTGTTGTTTCCAAGAGTGGAATGTATGTGGGTAAGGGATATGCATCTAATGGTCTTTTTAATCTTAATGTAATTACTATAATCCCAAAAATTAATAAAGCTACGTCTTCTGCTTATTTGCTTGAGTCTTCTAATCTATGGCATTCTAGATTAGGACATGTTAATTATAACTCTTTACGAAAATTAGTTAACATGGATAACATACCAAACTTCGAAATTGATTAAAAACTTAAGTGTGAAACTTGTGTTGAGGAAAAACAAACGTGGTCATCATTTCAAACAATTGAAAGAAATACAAAACCACTTGATTTAATCCATAGCGATATATGCGATTTTAAATCTATTCAAACCAGGGGTGGTAATAAATATTTTATTACTTTTATCGATGATAGCACAAAATACTGTTGTGTGTATTTGTTGAAAAGAAAAGACAAGGCCTTAGAGAAATTTGTTCATATTAAAAATGAAATTAAGAATCAACTCAACAAGAAAGTAAAGGAATTAAGAAGTGATCAAGGTGGTGAATATGTCGTACCATTTGAAGCAATATGTGTACAACATGGTATCATACATCAAACCACTACTCCTTATTCACCCCAATCAAATAAAGTTGTTGAAAGGAAAAATCGTACCTTGAAGGAAATGATGAATGTGATGTTGATCGATTCTAGGTTGCCTCAGAATTTGTAGGGAGAAGCCGTCTTGTTGGCAAATTACCTTTTAAATAAGGTACCCTGAAAAGATGCTGGAAAGACACCATATGAATTATGGAAAGGAAAGAAGCCTTCCTATAAATTCTTTCGAGTGTGGGGGTGTCTTGCCAAAATAGTGCAAATAACAGTAGTGCATATTGATTTCTTGTACATGAGTCTAAAATATCAAACATTCACAAGAGTGATAAGCAGTCTGATGTACTTAACAATTTGTACAAGACCCGATTTAGCCTATGCGATTAGCAAATTTAGCAGATATACGAGTAATCCAAGGCATGTCCATTGGAAAGAAATCGTGAGAGAGCTAAGGTATCTACGCTATACTCGTAGTTATGGATTGCACTATAATAGATATCCAGCTGTACTAGAAGGATACACAAATGCAAATAGGATATCATATATGAAAGATTCTAAGTCTACGAGTGGCTATGTGTTTACAATAGCAGGTGCAACTATTTTTTGAAAATCCTCTAAACAAACTGTGATAGCCAGATCTACCATGGAATATGAGTTTATAGCTTTAGATAAATATGGAGAAGAGGCTGAATGGTTACAACATTTCTTAGATGATATTCCAAAGTGGTCCAAGCCTATGCCAGCAATTTGCATTCATTGCGACAGTCAATCTGCAATTGGAAGAGCATAGAGCAATATGTATAATGGTAAGTCGAGACATATACGCCGACGACATAATACCATCAGACGACTACTCTCTACTGGATTTATCTTGACTATGTAAAATCAAAGGATAACATTGCGGATCCACTAACCAAAGGGTTAAATAGAGAGTTAGTTGAAAAATCATCAAGAGGAATGAGACTAAAGCCCATGAAAGAGTAAGTTAATACAATGGAAACCCAACCCAGTTGATTCGAGATCCCAAGATTTAGGTTCAAAGGGACAACCTAGTTGTATAAGACTTAATTATATCACTGTGGGGGGATTATCCTCCTATTCATTCCCATGATGAAATAGTGATGCTCGTAAAAGAAATGATAAGCTATGCTTTTAATGATTCTTAGGTGTCGGAAAGTCCAGCAGAGTAAAATGGGTTACGCATGATTAAGAATCACCTATGTGAGAGAGAAGTGGGGCCGCTTCTAAGGGAATTAACTTAGGTATAATTCTTATCAACTCTTGCAGAACCAGGCAGATGTTCAAGACCAAAATGAACATAATAATGAGAATTCAAGTGTGTCAAGTAAGACTCTTATGTGAAGTATATTATTGTTTACATGAATGGTAGAACAGTTCAAAGACATCGTGTCTACTGATCAGCCAATAAAATCAATGTACTGTTACAAGGGAAGGTTCAAAGGTTAATACCTACCAATCCTATATAGGTTTCAAACCGTCGAACTCTATCTCCAGGTCAAAAACATTTTAATGTCGAAAAACGTCCATTTTAGTTATTCCGTCAATTTAACTCATGTAGGGGATTGTTGGAAAAATTAGCATATCAACATGCTATGTTTATGCTCGATTTTGAGTGGGGCCCACTTCGCGTAAATGAAAGGTCTAAGTTGATTCGGGTTCTCCTCCGTGAGAGATTCGAATCTTTTATGGTATGCTCAAAATGATTAATGGGTGAATGAGAAATTGAATCTCAAAGTTCAACCATTGAAATGGTTTGAGAAAAATTTTATCCCACATTGGAAAGAGAAACAAGTGGGAGAGTGTTTATATAGAATTGCACATTTGTTAATGGGTAATTAAATATAAGCTAGAATACTCTCTCTTGCGCGCGCACGTAGGGGGGTGCAAATTCGGACTGGACCGGGCTTGACTCGTGTGCGCCCGCACCTGAGCACGTCGAATGTTGGCCCGAAAATGACCTGGTTTGCCTTGCCCATTTTTGTTTTCTTCCTTAATTATTTTTTTTTCTCTTCATCTTCTTCTGCAAAATCGTATGTAGATGAAAGGTTGTAATTTAATCCCATATTAAATTTCATATTAATTTTCATTAATCTCCTCTCCCCTCATGAGCCTATAAATTGGCTTCTTCCTCTCATTTAGAAACACACAATCAGAAACGAAATTCTCTATTTTACTTCCTTCATGTAGAGTTCTAAGTTTCCGGTGTGGTAGAGTTCGAGCCACTGTTTGAGTTCGCCGAGAATAGTTCGGTGGTGCGCCGCTTCTATTCGTCTCCAATGTATCCTGAGAGACAGACTCCGTTCGACCTTCTGCATCGACGTGAGGGGGCGAATCTGTTATAAGGAAACTGTTGCATAACATGCCTCAGTTTAATTCTCTGTTGTTCTATTTTTCCATATTATGTTCTATTTATTTTACTATTCTATTTTTTTTCCATATTTTGTTTTTTTTCTGTTTTACTATTCTATTATGTATTTACAGATTATATTATGTTCTACTTTTTACAAATTTTGTTTTGTTCCATTTTCCTGTTCCATTCTGTTTCTTACAAATTCTGTTTTATAGACTGTTCTATTTTACATCATCACTGCTTCCTTATTTATTGTTCACACTATTGTTTACCGTATTCTATTTATTATATATACATAAGATTTCCAACAACTTAAAATAGATTCTTCATTATGATATTTAATAAACAGACTTAATGTATCATTAAGATTATAACAAGTTTCATTACTTATGTCAAATAGTTTTTCAATCATAATTCTGTGACGTTCGAAATATAATTGTTCGTTGTAATAATTATTTCATAACTGTTTAAATTACTAATACAAGTTTTCTATGATTTTTAGAAATGAGTTCTGAAAGTATCTAACAAGTTACCACTGTTGAGACAACCTCACCGATTACTGAAACCCATGCTGCTGTAGTTCATCCCATAAATCATGACGAGCGACCTGAGAAATTCAATGGGCAGAATTTCAAGAGGTGGCAGCAAAAGATGATGTTCTACCTGACTATACTGAATCTCGCCAGATTCTTGAAGGAGATAGCTCATGTGCTCAAAGATGATGAGCATGATATCCAAGCACTCAATGTTGTTGATGGTTGGATTCATTTTGACTTTTAGTGTCAGAATTATATCATGAATGGTTTGACCGATTCTTTGTACTCTGTGTATAGTACAAAGAAAACGGCAAAGGAGCTATAGGATGCCTTAGACCATAAGTATAAGACCGAGGATGCTAGTACCAAGAAGGCTGTTGTGGGTCGGTTCTTTGAATACAAAATAGTTGATTCCAAAATGGTAGTTAATCAAGTTCAAGAACTACAAGTTATCTTGCATGAGATTCATGCCGAATGGATGATTTTAAGTGAAACCTTCCAAGTAGCTGCTATCATTGAGAAGCTACCACCGAGATGGAAGGATTTCAAAAACTATCTCAAGCATAAGCGAAAGGAGATGAATATTGAGAATATGGTTGTTAGGCTTCGGATTGAAGAAGATAATAGGAAGTCAGATAAGAAAGGGGTTGCTCAACATGTGGCAAGCGACTGTTGTGGAACATTCTCGATGTCCCAAGAAAATAAATTCTAAATTGAGATCGATAGGAGGAATCTCTAAGAAGCAAACAAAATTCCAAGGAAAATGCTTCAACTATGATAAGATGGGTCATAGAGCTTCGGACTGTAGGCTGCCAAAGAAACGAAGCCAAGAAGTAAATCTAATGAAAGACATCACCCAAGATGTTTCTGAAATCAGTCTTGTTGCTGTGGTTTCAGAACTAAATTTGGTGGGGTCCAATCCGAGAAAATGGTGGATTAATACTGGTGCCACTAAGTACGTATGCTCAAACAAAGGGATGTTCATTTCTTTCGAACCTATTCCAAATAGAGGGAAGTTGTTTTTGGAAATTCCACCACATCTAAAATAGCTAGTCAAGCCAAGGTGGTTCTGAAAATGACTTCCGGAAAAGAGCTGACTCTTAATAATGTTTTGTATGTGCCTGAAACCCTTAAGAACCTTGTGCCTGGTTCACTCTTAAGCAAGCAGAGACTTCGTCTAGTCTTTGAATCTGATGAGGTTGTTGTTTCCGAAAGTGGAATGTATGTGGGTAAAGGATATGTATCTGATGGTCTTTTTAAGCTGAATGTAATGTGACTATAATCCCAAAAATTAATAAAGCTCCTTGAGTCTTCTAATCTATGGCATGCTAGATTAGGACATGTTAATTATAACTCTTTACGAAAATTAGTTAACATGTCTAACATACCAAACTTCCAAATTGATTAAAAACATAAGTGTGAAACTTGTGTTGAGGCAAAACAAACGAGGTCATCATTTCAAACAATTGAAAGAAATACATAACCACTTGATTTAATTCATAACGATATATGTGATTTTAAATCTATTAAAACTAGGGGTGGTAATAAATATTTTATTACTTTTATCGATGATAGCACAAAATACTTTTATGTGTATCTGTTGAAAAGAAAAGACGAAGCCTTAGAGAAATTTGTTCTCCTTAAAAATGAAGTTGAGAATCAACTCAACAATAAAATAAAGGAATTAAGAAGTGATCAAGGTGGTGAATATTTCGTACCATTTGAAGCAATATGTGCACAACATGATATCATACATCAAACCATTGCTCCTTATTCACCCCAATCAAATGGAGTTGTTCAAAGGAAAAATCGTGCCTTTCGACATGATGAATGTGATGTTGATCGATTCTAGGGTACCTCTGAATTTGTGGGGAGAAGCCGTCTTGTTAGAAAATTACCTTTTAAATAAAGTACCCCGAAAAGATGCTGGAAAAACACCATATGAATTATGGAAAGGAAAGAAGCATTCCTATAAATTCTTATGAGTGTGGGGGTGTCTTACCAAAGTAGCCGTACCTCCACCAAAGAAGGTAAACCTAGATTAATTCTCATTAATCTCCTCTCCTCTCATGAGCCCATAAATTGACATCTTCCTCTTATTTGAAAACACACAATCATAAACTAAATCCTCTATTTTCCTTCCTCCCCTTAAAGTTCTAAGTTTCCAGTATGGTAGAGTTCAAACCACTGTTTGAGTTCGCAGGGAATAGTTCGGTGGTGCACCACTTCTATTCGTCTCTGTTGTATCTTAGGAGATAGATGCCGTTCAACCTTCTATACCGACGTGAGGGGGCGAATCTGTCTTAAGGAAACTGTTGCATAATAAGCCTCGGTTTAATTCTCTGTTGTTGTTCTATTTTTCCATATTCTATTATGTTTATTTTACTATTCTTTTTTTTTCCAGATTCTATTTTGTTCTGTTTTACTATTCTATTCTATTTTTACAGATTATATTCTATTTTATTTTTTACAGATTCTATTCTATTTTATTTTACTATTCTGTTCTATTTCTTACAAATTCTATTTTACATACTATTTTATTTTACAGCATCACTGCTTCGTTGTTTATTGTTCACACTATTGTTCACCGTATTCTATTTATTATATATACATAACATTTCCAACAAGTGATTCTCAAGCTCTTAAGGATTGTTCTGATTGCACAGTAAAAAAGATATGATACACAATCCAATTTGGATTTCTTTCATAAATTTAATTCTCCCTAAATATAAAATTAACAAAATAAAAAAAAATGCATAAAAATAGAAGGAAAAAAATAACCTATCCTAAAATAAAAAAGGGTGCTTTAAATAAATGTGTTTAAAATTCAATACAATTCAAAATAACTTTGAAAAACTTTAACAAACTAGCCCTCTTTCTTACATTACCTCCCTCTTGGTAGAGTTCTTCATCTATTTACTGATTTTGTTTATCTATTGCATTATTTCTCACTTTTAGATTCTCTCTTTCTTATTTCTTTCTTCTTTTTATTTATTTTCTTTTATAGTTTCCAAATCTAAGACCTTTAGATTTGATTCAAAATATTTTGGGATATTTTTTAGTTTCTAACTCTTGTGTCCGTGATTTGATATGTCAATACTTCTTTATGTTTATGTTTTTTGCTTTTTTTTTTCTCACAGCCCAAGAAAGGACAATGCACAATAAATCTGGAAAAAAAATCACAAAATGATCGAGTAATTAAGGTTAATAGGTCGATCTACAGTTAATCAATAACATATCAATAATTGATCAAATCGAGAGTAGATCACTTGGTAGTAAATCATAATATACGATCATATCAACTAAAACAAAAGGAAAAAAAAAAACTTTCCGAAAGCTTTGCGACTATACACAACTTTAAGTTCAGGTGATAGATTTTAACAAGCGAATACTTTCCGAAAGCTCTTATCCATTTCGTACATTTTTGTTTTCCGAGAGTGCTTTTCAATTTCTTACAATTTGTCCGATGAGGCTAGCATCCAGCCAACGATATCAATATTTCAAGATTAAATTCAATCATTTATAAATTTGTTTTAGCATTTTTCTATATCTCGTCATTTTCAAGGTATTTTAGTCCTCCAATAAATAGAAAAAAAAGACTAATTTACTCAAGTTCTCAAAATAAAACTAATTAAAATGGACTTTTGATTTTTGAAGGAGGCTACTTCCTCCTAATACTCAATAAAAATATAAGATAATATAAAAATCAAGCACATGATCTCTATACTTCCTTCTCTTTCCAATTCTCAATGACATTTTCATATCACTCTTTTGAATATCTAGCCCAATAAATTATCTACCTAGAGAGTAACAAAGCTTAGTGTTGAAGGACTAACACACTAGTTACTATATATGATTGTGCAAGGAGAAATTATAACCCGGAATCCAAATAATATATTAATTCATTAAATTTTTGAAATCGACGATAAACATCCAACTGATTATAATTACTTTCCCCTTGCGATATTTCTGCATATTTAGGCAAAAAATATTATTAAAAGGCAGGTTGAAGGATCTGTTCACTGAAATGAACCATGTTATATTGGTACATCTTGAAAAGCAAGAAATGAAGGGACGCAAAATTAGACCATAAGCATCAAGGCAAAACTCGTGACCTTGGAAAAAAAAAAAAAACCCCTAGAAAATACAGAAAGATACAATATAAGCTTAGATGTTTATTGTGGCTTCCCATAGCCTAAGAAGCCCATTACGCCCACCGCTGCATATCCTTTTCCTTTCGAGGTCTGAAGCCACACATCTTACCTGATAACACAAAACAAGACAAAGTAAGAAACTGGGGTGGCTATGTAATATCCTTCACTCACAATAAAGATAAGAGTCGTGTAAGAAATTTATCAAGACTATAATTATGTGGCCCACAAGGATGAGTAATGAGCCGGTACAGTGGAAAATTGCTTATGGAATTGCAAAGGAAAGATGAGGTGAACCTACATATTTCCACTAATTAAAAGCATAGTTACTCAGCTAGTTTGAAAATAGTAATGCGTTGGTTAAATCCCCTATAATGCATTAAAGGATCCAACAGAAATTCAGAGAAAAAGACAACAAATCATTGGAGGCAAATTTATAAAGAAAGCGATATAGTCAAATTAACGTGTGCATCAAAATAGACTGGTGGTACTCAAAAGGCTAAAAGTAAATAAGTTCACTGAAACATGGAATTGCTCTCCAGTCATCATTTCCCACAAATACTGTCCTATATATTCAGGAAAACTCCTATATTTGTTTCTCATAAAGGCAGTTAGAATAAAGAGAGCAAAAAGAATTTGAGATTTAATTTGAATATCCATGAGCATGTCACTAATAAAAAAAATAAGTATTGAGGTTTAACACTGCTTCAGAAGAAACATTACGAGTCCCATGTGTAGCATCTAAGCTGAAATGGGAATATGTGAAACCAGAAGAATCATAGCAGCAAACAAGAAAGAATTGGATACCATAGCAACTGTTTTTTGTGGTGTCCTGTATAGTTGCCACCCGGTCTTCTGAGGAGCTGTGTTAGAGAAGCCACCAAGTCTCTCTTGAGGCCGATGAAAGAGAGACATAGAATTATCTGCTGCGCCAACTCCTAACCAGTGTTCCCCAGCATTGATCGACAATATAGCAGCATTATGAGTGGTAACATTTTTTACGCATCTTATGCCCCCTGCACACATGACCCAATATATCTTGATATGCTGTTCAAAATGATGCACTAAAACAACTCCTATGATGGTACATTATAATTAATACTAAGGATGGAAATGATATAAAGACTGATTACTGTGCAACAGAAAATGGAAAATTTTGGAAGGAGAAACAGTCAGTCTTTAGCTAGAATCCTCGACACTCAAAGGAACTTAAAATATTAAAATGTTACAGAGCTGAAGTCAATATTTCCTCACCATCCTCATTTTCCCAAAACCGGAGCAGCCCATCAGTTGAACCTGAAAAACAAGAATATTTGTTTTCCCCCAACTTCAACAATAAGTACTGTTACTGAACTGAAAAACTAAATAGTTAAGAATAACAGAGAAAAGTAACAAACCAGTTATGACTCCTTTTTCGAGAGAGGAATATTCTACTGACAAAATTGGACCAGCATGGCATGCTAGAACAGCTTCACATGTTCCTCTGGAAACAGACCACATTCGGGCAGTCCAATCATCACTACCAGTAAGCAAGGTGTCTCCAACCATTCTAATTGACCTGCAGTAGGGTACATCAATAAGTTCCTCCATTAGACTGAACACAAGAAAAACTGTTACCGAGAGTTAATATTTGGATATAACCTTAACTATTTTGGTTTGCATGTTAACTTATTAATTATTTCCTATACATGGGATCCAAAGATATCTGTGATTGAGTTAATTGTATGATTTATGGAATTAAATTCATTCCAGAAATAATGGGTGTTGTATTTAGGAAATTATCATTCCTAATTAGCACCATTGATTTAAGGAGACTCTACATACTGAAATATTTCTGATGGGATCTCACTTTTCCAAGATCCTGTCTCACTACCAGTGTAGACCTAAGAAGTTTTCACAGTATTAGGGAAAGTTTGGTAAAAAGAAAATCCCAAAATGATGAGAGAGAGAGAGAGGGGGGGGGGGGGGTTAACTCATTTAATAATGGTGCAAGCACATAGATCTGGAGCGACAAACCTTATGGAGGTTTTTTTTATAGCCTTGATTCTAATGCTCTTCTTTGCGGTTAGAGATGATTAAAGTGGAAAATGAGACTTATTATTAGTATCATAAGTTCATTGTTAACATATATCACCTAATTGGGTTTTGCATTTGTGTTCTTTCCCAACAAGCCTGTTGTCTGTCAGTAGTTTCTTTCCTGAATTGTAAGATGACCTTGTATAATAAATGGTCATCAAAGCACAGGCAACTAGGACAATCCTCGCTTGAGCACAGGGGCTTGCCCAGGCGACACCTGAGACAGGTTGCCCACCGCAGACTTGGTCAAAGTGCTGCAAGGTCGCCTCGCCTACCTTAAGCGTCTAGGTGGGCACCTGGCTCGCCTTAGACAACACTGCTTTTATCCATATGATTCTATATATCCTAATTCGAGTACTCTGAAGATGACTGAGTAATACGTAGAAAACTGGCTACTCAGTTTGTCCTCCTTGACTAGCCAATCTACCGAAATTGAAATTCTCCAATGGCACCTTATGAAAGGATACTTACCTTTTGAAGCATGGCTAGATATTTTCTTATGCTATAAGCTATTGCCAATAAATGAGATGAGTTGTTTGCGAGGTACCATCGTACGTTATATACAATTCCAAATTTTGGCAGTAATAAAATGAATTATAAAACGGACAGATTCATTTTGATCTATGAAAACCTACCGGAGCTTATGATCCTTTCTTGCATGGTTCAAGGGGCATTTCTAGTTTAAAACTATTGAATATTTTCAATCACATCCCCAGCATGTTAACATAATTCCAACTTTTGTTCCTGTTTTCAATATAGCAAGTCCGCTATAGGCTAGTCACATGAGTAATTTGTGTCTTTTACTTCATATTGATTCATAGAAAATGAAGAAAAGAAAAATCTGCAATGATTTCAGAGGGATGGAGACACTATCGAGAATACAAATTAAAGTACCAAGTGAAAACCTTGGGATACAACATTAAATTAGAAAAAAAACACAATAATTTAGCATACCGAATCCATCTCGAGTGTCCTGAAAGCTTGTGCATCTGTCTACCAGCACGAATGTCCCAGATGGTTGCAAGCCTGACAATGTAAATATGCACAAGTGGTTACCAGCTTAAAGTTGAGAGCTTTAATAAAATTCAAATTCACAACTCAAAGCTGCTACATGATTTCGGGCAGTGTACTTACCCATCTCTACCAGCAGCAGCCAAGATGCCAGTGGAGTCATCATACTCCATGCATAGAACTGCACTAGAGCAGCGGCCAACAGTTGCTACACAAGTATCAGTTCTAACATCCCACATTTTCACAGTACCGTCATGAGCAGCTGTCAGAACACGTTCACCTGACAACATACGCACACAGCTGACCTACAAAAAGCAGTAGATATTCAGGTCCAAGGGCAGACATCAATATATTCAGTACAAGTCTTTATAATATCTTATAAAATATACTGAATTCAAGGAACTGCATCAAAGAGTACCCTTATCTAATTAGGCAACATACAAAGAAAGAGATCTCAAGATTTTATATCAAAAACTCTGCTTGAGAATGTTACAGTACATAAACAATAAAAATAGGATGAAGTGACAGTGTAAGAGTACACACAATTGGGTGATCTCATTCACCATTATTATTTATTAAGCATTACCTATGAATGTATCAACAAAATTATTATTTTCCCACTTTTTCCACAATATTAATTTACTACATCTGTCGCATGTCAGATTTTATTTTATTTTTTTCCAATACAGTGTCTACTTAAAGTATTTCCTGTGTATTCCCAGTCTTATTCAAGAAAACTAGAGCATCATGGCCCAAAAATAAAGCAACCTGAGCATCGTGACCTTTCAGCTCTTCCAGAAGCTGATTCCTTTGCTTGTCCCATACAATAACAGATTGATCGTCAGATCCAGAAACCACTTTTTCCCGGTCAGAACTAATTGCACGGATAGCTCTGCAGAAGGAGAAGAAGATAACTATGACATAAGAAATCAGTAAACAAAGGGTATACTATGTATATGAGGACATTGAGGAGGATAGGCATCTGGCTTGAAAAAACCAAAATCAAGAGTAAAAAAGAGAATAATAAATACCCTGTATGCCCTATCAAAGTAGCTCGAAGTTCGGAACCACGAAGACTGGGATCCCAGATCTTCACCTGCATGTAATATATAAGAAAATTAGAATTATCCGTGGTAAAACTAGTTACTATTTTTCTTAAGATCATTAAGACTTGAAAATAATACAATATTTATGTTTTTACCGAACAATCTGTGCTCCCACTGATGAAGAAACCAGCATCTTCACGATCACCAACAAGGTCCCACACCTCTCTTCTTGTAACACAGTGAAGGGCTGTAACAGCACCTGTATGACCCCTAAGTATGCGAATATTACTTTGCAGTTTCTTCTGGCCAGCAGATAAATCCTGTTTACGAGGACTCCCACTCTCACTTGTACCTGGGTTCAAGGTGAAAAATAGTTATATAAACATGGAAATTCTACATTGTTATATAAACATGGTTGTGAATCATACAATATATATACATTTTGCAAGATACTGAGCAATATGAATCAAAATGCAAACAAGAGAATTGAGACACAAACAACCAAAGTGAATATCCTAGTTTGCCTTAAAACCACATCTTGGATGGAGAATCATGAATGTTACAAAGAAGAATAATAAAAAGGCAGGAAAGTACTTTATGACCAATCTTGTGTACGTACTACAGATTACCAAAGATATTTCTCAAGTCTTAACCACATGATTAATGTTTAACTTCTAAGTTTAGGCTGGGAAGTAGGCCAGCAGTCACATCAATTAAAGTATGATGAGCATGGGGAGCCAGTCCCCTACCAAAGTATCGAAAACAAGCAGGGATGCTTACCTATCTTACCCACACTAAACCGGACATAGCCTACTTGGTCAATGTAATTAGCCAATTCATGCATGCTCCCCATTGAAAATATCATAAATATAATGAAGTTTTATTTATCTTGAGGCCACCCCGAGAAAGGTCTTACTCTTCTCCAAGAATGATCATGTAAAGCAAGTGGGGTTCATGGAAAACCAATTTGGTTATGAAGATTTATTACTTAGTTAGCTTTCCTCTTGCTGATGCTATGCCCTAATACATTGCACACAATCCTTTTGAGCATGAAAGAGCCAAGTATATAGAGATTGATTTGGGAGAAGATTTTTAGTGGATTAAGTTGTCCGATTTGTAAGTTTAAACATCAGTCAGCAGAGAGATTAGATTTTGCTACATTTATTCACATTATTGGCAAGTTCAAGATATATGATATATACTTCCCAGATTGAAATGTTGGATATTGCTACCTTAGTGATTTATTATTTTCTATATTTACATTTCATGTTAAAGTGATCTGACCTATTTTTTTAAAATCATAAATATATAGTGAATAGAAGTTTAAGAAACTACTATTTTTTCCATTTTAGTATGATTCTTGGAACGAAACTAGAGTCTTGCATAATTTTGAGCTCTCAATTTCTTATCGTTTCAAATTGAGAAATTCTACAGCTTCTAATAAACAAGTATATTTACTACAACTCTCTAATATTTGAGGCCAAAAAAATTGAAGTTTTGTTGCTTTTGTGGAAAATATGGAAAGAAGTTTATTTAACATAATTGAGGAAATCATAGGATGTTTCCTTAATTACGTTACTGTAAATATTTAGTAGTAATTACTATAATTAGGGTAGGGGTTTCTATGTATAAATAGACCTAGCATTGTAATATGAGAAAGCAAATAATTCAATAATGACCATTTTCATGTTGTCAGAGCTACCTAGCCTACCTTTGCTAGGGCTTTTCTACTTGGGTTCTCGGCGGCTGACCTAATCAGCTAGGGAAATTTTTTCTTTATGGTTTGAAAGACCGGATTTTTAGATGACTTTTTCTTCTAATCTCTTCCAACATGGCTGATGATTCCTCAAGTCACGTCTGCAATAACATTAGTCGTAAAGAAATGTAATCCCTTAAGACTCAATGAGAAGTCTACCATTCCAATCACTACTCACCTTTTCAATGGTCAAAACTTCATAAGATGGTATCAATCAATGAAGTTGTTTCTCCGAGGAAGCGAAAAATAGATTACATAGCAGGAGGAAAAATGACACCTGATAAAGGATTCGATTTATAATACCAAGGAAGAAAAAAAATATACCATCATCACTTGGCTCATAAACTCAATGATTGAGGAGATTGGTCGAAACTACATGTATCTTCCTATTGCAAAGAAGGTTTGGGATGCAGTATCCTCTAGCTTCTCAGATTAGGGAAACTCAGTCCAAGTATATGAGATTAAGACTAAGATCCGAGAGATAAAGAAAAGGGAAATTATTGTCACAAAATATTATAATAAGATGTTGGGTTTATGGTAAGAACTAGATTTGCTTTATGATCTTAACTGGGCATGTGCAAAAGATAGTGCACAGTTCAAGAAATAGTAGAGATAGAGTTTTTTAGTTCTTGGCTAGTCACAACACAGATTTAGATGAAGCAAGAGATCAAAAAGAACCATTAGCGTCTATAAGGGAAGAATTATCAGACGCTAAAAGAGAAGAGAGCAATAGAATTGTGATGGGAAAAAATGCTCTATGGAAACTTCTGCTCTTAACACAACGGCATCAACAGAAACCATGGGGACAACACCTGCAACATCCAATTCCTCCAATACCCAACCATCATGGTCCGATGAGAAGGCCAAGGTTCGTTGTGATTTATATAATAAACCTAGACACTCAGGCAACCTGTTGGAAAATTCATGAAATATCAACAAATTGGAAGAGCACCTAGATTGGAGACAAGAATAGTCATGGAATGCATGCTATTGTTGAATCCAAGACAGCCTCCTCTCCTCGACAAAAACAACTTGATCAAATATACAAAATAATTAGTCGGATTCCTACTGCTACTACTAGAGTAAATATTCCATGCAATAGTGGTTGGGTACTCTTCCATGCAGTTTGTGGTCAAGATATTGCCACAGGAAAATAAGCAATCCTACGATTCCATTTTGTGCATTTTATGTAAGATGCTACATCAAAAAGATAATTTTCATTAAATTTATGTCCCTTCATTTGTACTTTTTTCAATTTTCCCCAAACTCCATAACTATCCCTTTTACCTAACCACTGCCATCTTAAGCACCTTTCTATCGCCATCACCTTCTCCTTCGGTGGGTTTGAACCTAGAGATTGAAGAAATGGGTTCTTTGATCCTTCCAAATTTGGGTTAAGACTATTTAAACTTATTTCAATGCTCATTTTGATGCTAACCTTTGCTTATCTTTCTTATTTTGAGGTCAACAGGAAGGAAAAGTTACAAGTATGTTAGGCAAGAAACTACCTGAAGTATGTATTCCACCTTTGCTCGGCAAGAAATAAATTCAATGCCTGTTTTTACTTAGTTCTCTATTTTATGATTTTGCTCCAGGCAATAATTTTCCTTATTGTAGATCAATTATTGAAGTTGGTCAAGCAGGCAGCTACTTCTGTAGTTTTTCAAGTGTCTTCTTCATGCATGCTTAGAATTGCATTTCAGCTTCCTGATTGGATGTCTATAGTTGAGGCTCTGCCTATTACTGAACTAGTTTCAAAGGATCTACCGATGTAGATCTGGATTTCGAACGTAGATTTCGTTTGAAGGATTTGTGTGAACCAAGATCTTTCGATCTCTAGGTTCGAACCCAGATTAGGCCATTCTAGAGAGAGAAGTTGGAGCTCAACAGTGGCTACCCCGCCGTAGGAGAAGGTGATGGCGGCAGAAAGGTGGTTGAGATGGCGGTGGTTGGGTAAAAGGGAGAGTAATAGAGTTGGGAAAAAATTTTAAAAAATAGACATGAAGTGATAGAAATGTAATAAAAATTGTATTGTTGAAGTGGAAGTGGCGTTTTACATAAGTTGCACAGTTTGGAACTGTAGATTACTTCTTTTTCTATGTGGCAATATCTTGACCATAAAGTGCATGGAATATTTACTCCCCCTACCTCAGGTTTTCTTGCTAAAAGAGGTAGCTTCCTAATGGCCTTAAACTAGTTTATCTAATCCAGCACCATGGGTTATTGATTCTGGTGCTTGTGACCACATGACGAATTCATCTCATGTTTTCCCCTTGTATACTCCTTGTCCTACTAACCTTAAAATATGTATAATATAGATGGGAGCTTCTCTCCAATTGCAGAAAAAGTTTCAATCACTGTCTCAAAGGATCTCATGTTGAAATCTATTAGTAAAATCACCAAAGACCAACTTTTGGTAGTCAGTGCTAGGATGGTTGATGGACTCTTATTATAATGATGATTCGACTTTCAAGTGTGGACAAACTCACACTGCCAGTAGTAGTCTTTTTGTTCTAGATAAAAAATAAAACAATGTTATGGCACTATAGGTTAGGCCATCCTAATTTTCCTTATCTTAAGCATTTGTTTCCATCTTTCTTTAAAGACATTAACTTAAATTTAGTGTCTATTCAATATGAACTTTGTCAAGTGTCAAAGCATCATAAAGTTTCTTATAAACCTCATTCATGTCAAGTATCAAAGCATTACACTTTATAGGAGGGAAACCCTAACATATAAGGAAATATCTACTCAATATACAAAAATGATATACTAGGAAATAAATAAGTAAATAACTAATTATAGTAACTAATTAAATGGCCTAATATATACTATAGATTTGTTGGGTGGTTCTGGTAAAAGAAAAGGCCGAGGCTGCTAAAAAATTCAAAGAATTCTATTCTATGATTGAAAACTAATTCCAAACTTGAATCCAAATTCTTAGGACTAATAATGGGAAAGAATACTTCATAAATCTTAATGGGAAACTAATTCAATCCTTAATGAATTCTTGATAGAAAAAGGCATGCTTCATCAATCAACCTGATTGATATCCCTCAACAAAATGGGATAGCCGAAAGAAAAACATACACCTACTTGAAGTTAATAGATCAATCATGTTTATTATGGGGGTCCATAAGTATCTATGGGGGAAATCAGTCTATACGGCAACATACTTTATAAACAGAGTACACACTAAGGTATTAGAATATCAAACTCCTGTAAAAAATAATAATATAAATAAATAAATAAAAGTAAAAAATAAAAAACTATTAGAAACATATCCTCACATTCGGATCTTCAACTCTTTATCTCCAACATTTTTTACTTACATAGCTCTTGTTCACATACACAAATATAATCAATCAAAATTAATCCTAGTGCTGAAAAGTATATTTTTGTGGGCGATTATCCAAATCAAAAAGGGTATAAATGCTAAAATCCTATTTCAAAAAAAAAAAAAAATCCTTGTGAGCATGGATGGAACAATCTTTAAAAATTCTCTTCAAGTGAGAATGATTGTGGGGTAGAAGATTATTTTTGCAAAACTTCAAATGCTTTATCTTTGCCAGTACTTAGTGTTTCTCCACTAAATCCTTTACCTGCTCCTTCCTTACCTATCGAGTCAAATGTTACAAACAACCAGATATTTGTTACAAACAACCTAAGTGTTTCTCCACTTTTTTAAGGGGGGAAACATCACAAACAATGCAACATAGATATTTGTTGCGTGAAAATCTGTGGAAAAATTGTTTGAAGATTTTTATAGCATGATTGAAAATCAAGGGAGTAGTACTTTAATGAAGTTTGGGAACTTTTTTAAAAGAAAAGTAAGGGAGTAGTACTTGGGAGCTAGTTGATTTGCCGAGGGACAAGAAAACATTACGATGTAAATGGGTTATGGCAAGGTAGCATAGAAAGAAAAGGATATGTAAGGAGGATGGTAGCATAGAAAGATACAAGGTAAGGTTATGGCAATTGGGTGTAAATGGGATTTCAACGAGACATCCGAGATAGAATACAAGGAAACCTTTACTCCAATAGCAAAAATAAACTTGATAGGGGTCCTATTATCCTTGGTTGTGAATTCTAAATGACCCTTACACTAGTTAGATGTGAAAAAAAAATGCATTCTTAAATGGAGGTCTAGAGGAAGAAGTGTTTATGAACCTACCACTTTGATTCGAAGGAAACCTTGATACTAGTAGAGTTTGGAGATTGAAGAAGTCATTATATGGCCTCAAGCAATCTTCTTAAGCATAGTTTAAATGCTTTCGAACGGTATCAAAAGTCAAGCAAATCATACTTTGTTCTACAGACATTCAATAGATGGAGAAATTGCTACTCTAAATGTATAGATGTAGATGATATTATCTTAATAGGTAAAGATACAGCTGAGCTAGCCAGGCTGAAGAAAAAATTTGCTAATGATTTTGTAGAAGAGGAAAGAAATATTTGTAATTATAGAAGATTGTTAGCTGTAAATGAGAATAATTCAATGGTGTAAATTAGGAATTAACTAGTACAGCTAGATAGCTAATTTTAGGTTAGTTTCCTATTTTTATGTATTCACCTCTATAAGAGGAACCTGGGTAACTCTATTCTATTATGAAAAATCATTAGAAAAGTTTTCATGGTATCAGATAACCATTTTGATTGTCAAACATTCTGAAAAAGGGAAGATAACCATTCTGATTGTGTATGTTGATGATATCATTGTCACTGGAAATGATGTTGAGGAAATGAAGCGAATAAAGTTGTTGATGGCCAAGGAATTTGAAGAGAAAGATCTTGGAACGTTGAGATACTTTCTCGGGATGGAATTTCCAAGAAATAAAAAGGGTATTTTTGTCTCTCAAAGGAAATACATTCTAGATCTCTTGGAAGAAACTCGGATGTTAAGATGCAATCCAAGTAACACTCCAATTGAACTTAGAAATAAAGCAAAGATGATTGAAGGGAAACCAATCGACAAGGAAACTTATCATCTTGTAGGAAAGCTCATCTACCTTTCACATACAAGACCAGACATTGCCTTTCCGGTAAGCTTAGTAAGTCAGTACATGCATGACCATGTCAGGGTCATCTCAATGCAGTATATAGAATACTAAGGTACTTGAAACAAACACCTAGAAAGGGGTTGTTTTTCTCAAAAATAGATGACCGAAGAGTGAAGGCAATTGATGCAGACTGGGCAGGATCTAGAGATGATCGAAAGTCAACATCAGGATACTGTACATTATTGTGGGGGAACTTAGTGACTTAGTGAAGTAAAAAACGGTCTGTTGTTGCAAGAAGTAGTGCAGAAGCTGAGTATAGAGCAATGGCTCAAGGATTTTGTGAACTCATTTGGATAAAGAGGGTGATGGAAGAATTGAAGATTGAATTTGAAGAAACTATGAGATTTTACTATGATAATCAGTCAACTATTAGCATAGCCCATAATCCGGTCCATCGTGATAGAACTAAGCATGTAGAAGTGGGTTGACATTTTATCAAAGAAAAGCTTGACAATGATATAATTAGAATTGAGTATGTGCCTACATCATATCAACTAGCAGATATATTGACAAAAGGGCTAATTGAACGGATTCTTAATTTTCTTATCAGCAAGCTTGGCCTCATCAATATCTACAACCAAGGTTGAGGGGGAGTGTGGATGAAATCAAATCAAATCAGATTTGATTAAGTCAAATGTATTTATTTTAGGCATAGAATTAGCACATAATTATGGTTAGGATAGTCATGTATTTTACCAAGTAAATCCCTGTTTTTTAGTCCTAAGTTTTAGGAGTTTGTTTTTCCTTTCATATCTCTTATGTACTTTATATATAGGTTGTCCTCTATTCAAGAAATATAGAATAGTTTTTTACCTATTTCCGCACTTATGTTCCAACTACATATCAGTCTGCAAACATACTGACAAATAGATTGCCTAAGAAAAGATTTGACAATTTGGTTGGTAAACTGACAATGTAAAATAACTTTAAGCCAACTTGAGGGGGAGAGGTGGAAGTTTCGGTTTAATTATAAAGATTTATTAGATGTTTAGTGGATAAATATAGAAAGAATCAAACTATTTAAAATTAGTAAAGAGAAAATTTTCAAAATATATAAAATAAAATAAAAATATGTTGCATATTGAAATATTATCATAAGATTTTGTTTCTATGTTAAAATTAAAAAATATTCTAATTCGATTAATATATTCAATTTATATTGAAATTGAAATAGTGTTACACTTCTAACGTATAGAATTAGAGTTAATACGATTTTAGAATTCTAATATTTTTATAGCAGTTAGTTTCCTACTTTATTATGCCTATAAATTCTAGGTTCATGTCTATCTATCCTCTATATAAGATAACGCTATGTAACAAGTTAAACATACAGAATACATAATATATTCCATAATATATATACATAATTATTATCTAATTTTCATACCCTCAATACCCATTCATATATATACATATATACAATACTATATACATAAATATATATAAATACTATATATATATATACATAAATATATATATATATATATAGTATCGCATTTTTTATCTACTTCCATAACTACATACAGGGCATGCACTTGTCACAGGTACCACACACAAAGTCCTTGATAGATATAAATCAAGATATCCTCTGCATTTCACAGTGAACGGTACTTTGTTGCATGAATATAACACCACACAGAAAACGACATACCTGAAGCATAGTACTTTGTTCCAGAAATGTGTGGAATGTCAACAAAGAACATACCTGAAGCACCACCATCAGAAGTCCATCTACGAGCACGTCCAAAAGAGTTTGCTCGCGGTCCTGTTCCCCGGCTGAACATGCTTTGGACCCAGCTTCTTCCATCACCAGTAGCCTCAGCAGATAGTTGATTATCAGCAGATGCATCTTTTGGACGGGGAGATTGCAATCCGTGAGCTGAAACGGATTGGATCCTGAGAGAAGAGACTCCCCAATAACCAACACTAAGTTGCTGGACATGGGACAAGAATCCTCTAAGTTTTATCTGAAAAAGAAAAGAGGGGGGTGGGGCGTACAAAAGGATAAGTAAATTTTAGAAGGAAAACGTAAGACTTTATTTCACAATTTACTATACTTTGACGGTGTTTCCACTCCACCTCATTTGCATGACGCTACCCCACCTCATAGCGTTTTAGTGCATGAGCATACAGACCTCAACATAATGTACTATTAGTGTTGAAAGTCTTACCATAACCTTAGGAATTAGGCTATAAATATTTACCATATTTGAGTATTTCTATATTTAGATAGATAGAGAAATTAGTGGTAAATTACTTTCCTAACTAAATTACTTTCCTAAACTAAATTACTTTCCTATTTTGTATCCTAGAGGATTCTTTAAATATGTATAAACCTATACATGAAATATATGAGTTGAATACCTTATTTCCATATCATTACCCTATGTTTTTATGGTATCAAAGCTAGGTTCTAAAACCCTAGGTTAAAACTGTCCGACACCCTAGAAGATGTCTGAATTCACTTCCGATCAGACCCTAAAGCCCGGAATTCAAACTGTCCGACACCCATCAGAAAACTCACCCATTCAGATCACCACAATTCGACTGAATGGGGATAACTTTCTGAGATGTTCACAGTCTGTCTGCATGTATATTAGGGGGAGAGGAAAAATTGGCTACATCACGGGAGAAACAGAGGAACCAGACCTGGATGATCCAACTTATGCCACTTGGGATGCTGAAAACTCAATGGTAATGACATGGTTGGTCAACTCTATGACAGAGGAGATAGGACCAAACTACCTCTGTTATCCTACTGCTAAGGAACTATGGGATAATGTCTCATTGATGTACTCTGATCTAGGAAACCAGTCTCAAGTGTATGAATTAACCCTAAGATTAGGGGAAATTCGCCAAGGTGAGGATTGTGTAACTAAGTATTTTAATACCCTTAAAAGATTTTGGCAGGACTTGGACCTATTCAACGACTATGAGTGGAAGTCACCTGAAGACTGCAACCAACACAAGAAGATGGTGGATATAGGCCGAATCTTCAAATTTCTTGCAGGTCTAAATGTTGAATTCGATGAGGTCCGTGGTCGGATAATTGGTAGGAATCCTATGCCTTCAATTGGGGAGGCCTTTGCAGAGGTACGAAGAGAAGAGAGTAGGAGGCACGTAATGCTAGGAAAGAAGGCTACAGATTTGACTAAAAGTATGGAAGGGTCAGCCTTAGCCATACCTGAAGCCCAAGCTAGCAGAAGAACCTACCAAAACCAGCGCATAGGAGACGAGAATAATCTGCACTGTGACTTTTGTGGAAAGACACGCCATACAAGAGAAAATTGCTACAAGTTGCATGGAAGGCCATCCTACGGTAGGCAGAATAAACAAGGTGAAAGAAATGTTCCTGCAGCAAATGAGGCCGAGTCATCTATGTTTGGTAAAGAGCAGTTAGATCACCTTCTAAAACTACTAAAATCCTATTCATCACCTAATGCTCCTACTAGTTCTATGGCACAGACAAGTAGATGTTCTATAGCACTCTAGGAGAAACTAGTTCTTGGATTATTGATTCAGGGGCTTCCGATCATATGACAAGTTGTTCAAAATTCTGACTCGTATTATCCATGTTCTGGTTTAGAAAAAGTCAGAATAGCTGATGGTAGTTTCTCACCCATTGCAGGAAAAGGACACATTAAAATTTCAGAAAACCTAACCTTAAAATCAGTCTTACATGTCCCAAAACTTGCATGTAACCTTCTGTCCGTTAGTAAACTGTCACAGGATTCTAATTGTTCTATTTCTTTTTCTCCTCTCACTTGCGTGTTTCAGGACCGGAGCTCGGGGAAGATGATTGGAACTGCTAAAGGAAGAAATGGGTTGTACTACTTTGATGAAACTGTTTTTGGGACTAATCAAGCTCAGGGATTAGGTAGTATTAGCTCAACTTTTGTCTCTGATCAGATCATATTATGGCATAAGAGATTAGGACACCCTAGTTTTTCATACTTAAAACATGTATTTCTTGTACTATTTAAAGGAAGTTATCACTCAGAATTACATTGTGAAGCTTGTCATTTAGCTAAAGACCATCGTGTTTCTTTTCCAATAAAATTATATTCTAGTTCAAGACCATTTTACTTATTTCATAGTGATGTTTGGGGTCCATCTAAGGTCAATACACTATCTGGAAAAAAATGGTTTGTTACTTTTATTGATGATCATACAAGATTATGTTGGGTCTACTTAATGGAAAAGAAGTCTGAAGTTGAGAAAATATTCAAAGATTTCTATATTATGATTGAAAATCAATTTCAAATAAAAATAGGCATTCTTAGAACAGATAATGGAACTGAATACTTTAATAAACAGTTAGGAACATTTCTGTCAGAAAAAGGTATTATTCATCAATCAACTTGTCGTGACACTCCACAACAAAATGGTATTGCCGAAAGGAAAAATAGACATTTATTAGAAGTTACAAGGGCAATTATGTTTTCAATGAATGTTCCAAAATATCTATGGGGAAATGCTTTACTAACTGCATGTTATCTAATAAATAGAATGCCATCTCGAGTTTTGAAATTTGAAACACCATTAAAAATCTTAAAACATTGCTTTCCTACAAACCGGATCACTGCAGAACTTCCTTTAAAAGTTTTCGGTTGCACTTGTTATGTATATATACCAAATGCTTTCCGATCAAAGTTGGAACCAAAATCTGAAAAATGTGTCTTCCTAGGGTATGCTTCAAAGAAAAAGGGGTACAAATGTTTTAATCCCGTCACAAAAAAATTCTTTGAAAGAATAGATGTGAACTTTGTTGAGGAGCAACTGTATTTTCAGAAAACTGTGTTTCAAGAGGAGACCCAAATGGGTGAAAATAATTTTTGGGAAACTGTCCCTATGCCCTTAGTCAACTCTAATGAAGAGTTTCATGAAATACTGGTTGAGAAAATGGATACTAGTGTAAGTCCTCCTATCTCTACCTTGCCAGAATTGACTATATCAGAGACAGGGGGAGATGTACTTCAAAACGAACCAAAGCTCCAGGTTTATACCAGAAAACAGTTTAACAAAAGTACTACGACTCCAACCATTCCTTTAGCTGATGACCAATGAAATTCGCCGAGTAATGGCTCTCCAACTCAGGTGAATCCTCCCTCTCTATCCTTTGATAATTTGTTTGCTAATGACCTTGATATTCTTATGGCATTTAGAAAAGGAACCCGCACTTGCACTCAACATCCTATGGCAAAGTACTTATCATATGAAAAACTGTCAAACACTCATAGAGCATTTGTGACTAGGATCTCAAATCTGTCTGTTCCAAGAACTATTCAGGAAGCTTTAGGTGATTCGAATTGGAAATTGGCTGTGATAGAGGAGATGAATGCTCTTAGGACGAACAACACTTGGAGTGTTACTGATCTGCCCGAGAATAAGAAGACAGTGGGATGTAAATGGGTCTTTACAGTTAAGTGTAAAGCTGATGGAAGTGGAGAACGATACAAAGTGAGACTTGTAGCTAAAGGATTTACTCAAACTCATGGCATTGACTACCAAGAAACGTTTGCTCCTGTTGCTAAAATTAACTCTATTAGAATACTCATTTCTCTTGCAATTAACTCCGATTGGCCACTGCATCAATTCGATGTAAAGAATGCTTTCTTAAATGGAGACTTACAAGAGGAGGTATACATGGACCTACCACCTGGATTTGAAGAAAGACTTGGGAAGGGTAGAGTGTGCAAATTGAAGAAAGCTCTATATGGACTTAAGCAATCTCCTAGAGCTTGGTTTGAGCGGTTTGGTGAAGTTGTCAGGAGACTTGGATTCTTACAAAGCCAAGCAGACCACGCACTGTTTTTTAAACATTCCACCAAAGGAAAAGTAGTTATCCTGATTGTTTATGTAGATGACATAACTATGACAGGAGATGACTCAATTGAAATCAGCAACTTGAAAAGTAAGCTTGAGGAAGAATTTGAAGTTAAGGACTTAGGAAAACTGAAATACTTCCTCGGAATGGAGTTTGCAAGGTCCAAAGAGGGAATTTTTGTCAACCAACGTAAATATGTTCTTGATCTACTTAAAGAAACAGGGATGACTGGTTGTAAGATAGCAAACACCCCTACAGAACCGAATGTGAAATTGAAGACAGCAGCTCCTAATGAGGTGATAGACCGAGAACGTTATCAGAGATTGGTGGGAAGATTAATTTATCTAACACATACTAGACCTGACATTACTTTTGCAGTCAGCATTGTAAGTCAGTTCATGCACTCTCCCGGACCTACACATTTTGAAGCTGTGTTCAGAATTTTAAGGTACCTAAAGGGGACACCTGGAAAAGGATTGATGTTAAAAAAGAAAGGTCATTTACAAGTTGAAGCCTACACGGATGCAGATTGGGCAGGAAATGTAATTGACAGAAGATCTACCTCGGGCTATTGTACCTTTGTAGGGGGAAATTTGGTTACATGGAGAAGTAAGAAACAAAGTGTAGTGGCAAGAAGTAGTGCTGAAGCAGAATTCCGCTCAGTAGCACATGGTTTCTGTGAAGTATTATGGATCAAACGGGTTCTAGGAGAATTGAAGATTTCTACTCCAACACCTATCAAAGTATACTGTGACAACAAGGCAGCTATTTCTATAGCTCACAATCCTATTCTCCATGATAGGACAAAGCATGTAGAAGTTGACAAGCACTTCATCAAGGAAAAAATAGACAGTGGCGTGATATGCATGTCTTATATACCTACAGCTAGTCAAACCGCAGATATACTCACTAAGGGACTTCCTAAAGGGTTACATGAGATCTTTGTAAACAAGCTAGCCATGAGAGATATTTTCATGCCAACTTGAGGGGGAGTGTTGAAAGTCTTACCATAACTTTAGGAATTAGGCTATAAATATTTACCATATTTGAGTATTTCTATATTTAGATAGATAGAGAAATTAGTGGTAAATTACTTTCCTAACTAAATTACTTTCCTAAACTAAATTACTTTCCTATTTTGTATCCTAGAGGATTCTATAAATATGTATAAACCTGTACATGAAATATATGAGTTGAATACCTTATTTCCATATCATTACCCTTTGTTTTTAATTAGCAACCACATGATATGGAAAACAACTGAACAGCAACTAATGGTACATAATGAGCTGTCATTTTCAAACCAAAGCAGGAAACAAACAAAGGAAAAATAAGTAAATAAAATAGACCTCTACCTAAACTCAAATACTCAAATTAAAAAAGGAAGGAAACAAAGAATGAACAATAGTAAAGAAAGCAAAATAAAAAAACTAATGACCATTGAACTGCCCTGGCCTAATACGAAGTAAGAAAATCACTGAATCATTGTTCTACCATATTTCATTGATTCATTCTCTGCAAAATCAACCTGGCAGTTTCTTTCACAATATTTAGGTACAGTGAGAAACAAAATAACCAAATTCCTACATACAATTACAGAACTGAACAGATCTCTAGGGTCTCACCGTTAGACCACCAGTTATTCATACTTATGTTAGGAGAAATAAAGCCTAGCATAACATAGTTATTATTACTATTAGTATTATTATTATGAGGGGTATTTTGGTAATTGGTTGTAGTAGGATAATAAGCAGTTGAAGGGTTAGGGTTAGGTATTGAGAAATTTGAAGAGTAAGAACTCTTAGGGAGAGATGGCCTACTTCTCGAATCGTAGGCCAACCTATATTCGTTTGATTGTTCGATTATCGAAGAATAAAGTTTTGCCCTATTCGTATTTATCTAGACCGGGTCCTATCACTCACCTTAGAAATAGAAAATCTCATTTGTAGAACATAAGAGTGAGGGATAGATCACATTAGTCTGGGGGGCTAAGATAATTTTCTAAATCATTCCCTAAACCATTTACCCTATTTTCCCTTACACATCCCTACATCAGTTTGATATTGAATGGAGGAAGTAAAGATAAATACGAGACCTACATGCCAAGCACATAAGCACGTCCAACCACAATACATTACTGATAGAAACATGCTAATTTCATAGCAAGGAGAACTAGCATGCCTCGTAATTACAAAATGAAACTTCAAAACCATTTAAGAAAGAGCAGACTATTCAACTTACAAACTGCTTGTATCCAATGTTATTTTTCTCTGAAATTGTTTCAAGCATGTACCAAGCATCGGTGTCAGGAAGTCCTAGCCCAGCCTTCATGATAGTACAAGAAACAAGTGAGCTTTCAGAAAAAGGAAGTACTAAATAATAGAAAGGAGAAATGAACAAGTCCAAGTGTGGGGATGGCATAAGGTGGTAGGAACTAGGTAATAGAGAGAAGCACCATATGTGATGCCACAAAAAGTAGTTGTGCAGAAACCAGAGTTGCATAATTGGCCGATCTGTGTTAGATATAAAACAAAGTACCACAAGTTAGGGATTCCTTCTTACAACACCTGCTTCAAAGTTTCAAAGAACACATTATATCAAGTATCGAAGAATGTGAGAAACATCAGGTTTTTGATTAATCACTCTGTGCGTTGGCTTGCAAACATTGTATACTCTGAATGAACATCGTGCACTAACTAAGAAAATAGATTAGCAATCTTCAATTCCTGATACGGTTGTTGGGCCCTTTTTGGTCTACATTACATTACAATGCAATTCCTTATTTACCAATCTTAATTCAGGTGTCTTCATCCCTGCACTCTCTAGGTTAAAACAGAAAATAAAAAATAAAACATGAATATGTTGACTCTTCATGTTACTGTTTCTCTTATATTATTTATTATTCATCTCCAAGAGGCTCCATCAGCTTATCATGTTTCAATAAACTTGCAGTTAAAAGCAGTATTAGTCTACGTACACAAGCATGCATGCACACACACATACACATATACGAATGTATATTGTTGGACTGATCTCAGCAATAGTATGACCTTTTCTGGACAAGTAACACTAAAAGATTACAAGTTAGGTATATATATAACCTTCTAACATTAGGTCTACCGAAACATTTATGCCAAAAAATGAGTAAAGCAATGTAATATAATGTATTTTCTGTGCTTGAACAAATTAAATCTTACTTATTTGAAGAGGATTCCATCAAATAGTCAAAGTATCCTTCCCAAAACCTGTAAGAGAATCAGATGCATATTTATATCCCAATAAGAATGTAAACTACAAGGCACATACAATCATATGGATAAAAAGATAAGAATAATAATATATATAAAAAATAAAAAAACAAAAATACACCCATTTGGAAGTTTATTTTAAAGCCAAAAGTGGTCCAACAAGACTAGAGCTCTATTTGGTAATGCTAATATAAGCCCAAAACGCTCCAACATAGCATTTTGGGCTCTCTAAAATGCCGGCTCATAACATGTGTGCACCCTCAACTCAGTCTCATCAAGCTCAGACTCATAAGTTTGTGTTGATTACTGAGAACATTCAATTGTCTATTTCAAAATGAATAATCCCTAATACATGTGATGCTAATTATCAATTACACAATATATATTAAGAGAAATTCTTGTATGCACCATGTGCATTACCACATGGCACAACGAGTATAATCTTAAACCATAAATGCCACTTTTGATGTGATGTATGAATGTGACGTTTTGTGGTTAAGATTATTCTCGTCATGCCACATAGCAATACACATGATGCATACAAGAATCTCTCATATATTAATATGCATATTCTTCGAATTATATACAAATTTGATATTGTACTAAACAACATTTTCCATTTTGTCCAATATCAAGGTCTAAAGACTTCATTGGTCGTAAGTAGCAGACATGCTTGGGGAAAAAGTATAATAGCTTAATGTCCTACAGTGATTCGTAATTTTACCTGTTACTCATCCTTGTCGGTAATTCATGACAGGCTATATTTTAGGTCATATTAAACAAAAGTTATGGCACAAGCAAAATTAGTAGATTACTTAGCATATAAAATTGACCTTCAATTTACTAAATTCGAATAATAGCCAAAACTCAGATTTCTTTTGCCCTTTAATGTTCATGAAAGCATGCAATCATGTTTGAAGGTTGTAACATCTGCACTAGGGAAGATGTATCTTTGATGAGTACATAGCTTTATACAGCCACACAGTAAGTAGACTAGCAAAGACATGATATCAAGAATTATCAAAATATCACATTTCAATTTAGGAAAATCAACATTTATTGATAAAAGGTCAAAATCAAAAAACAAAATAAGAAAATGAACACACCTTGGCTCCTCCCATATAGATAGAGAAATAAGATGGCGTTGGATGTAATCAGAAACATTATAAGGGTCTTTCTTGTATATTTCAGCTGACACTTCAAGGGCTTCCCTAATGGTCAACACATCATTCCTTGAAGTAGCACGACTGATAGCTGTTTTGAGCTGAACATGCACAAATTACAATTCCAAGATATGAAAGGAAAATTACAAGCACAAAACTAAAATACAGACAATCTGTTATGTGCATCAAACAATGAGCAATGAAACTGTTGCTTCATCACTTTTTGAGGAACATTCCAGATAAAATTGAATTACTGAAGTAGTTTCATTAGTTATTAGTACTTTCACCAAACATAATCTTTTGCCACTTGTCACCCTACCAACATTCAATTAATTCTTTGGACTTTGACTCACCAATTCCTTTACCGCGATAAACTGGGCATCAGTCAGTTGACATTGCCATCCCTGAGAACCAAACGACAGCAAAACATTTAGCCTAGTACCATGCAGATGATCAATATTTCATTCTTTAATAAACCACCTACCGAGTTTATGTGCTCCCTTATACATTCAACGAACCCACTACCGCCAATCCCCTCAGCATCTGATTCAATTAAAGCTGCAAAGCCAACACATCAATATAATTAACATATGCCATCATAGCGCCCAATAAACAGACCGATGCACAAGTGGTTATTATGTGAGGATTCCATCTCACAAGTGTTTTGAGTTTTCTTTGGTTCATACCAAGTATTGTGCCGTATTCAAACGATGAAAGAGGATCGTCAGTTGCTTCCAGTTTCAGAAGCCGCAACCACAAGCCCTACAGACCAAAAGAATAACCACAGTACACAACACTTATTGTGAGAATGATAATAGCTACTAAATCAAAATTCCAGACAGTATCAGATCATCATTAAAAAATTACTTACAAAAATCAGAAAACAACACTTGTTTCCTGTCTGTGATCTCAGAAAAGGAGTTATAAGGACAATTTTTCTTTTGGTATGTTTTAAATGTCTATAAAACTATTAAACATTCTAGTAGCTTCCAATAAGCGGGTTTAATGAGCTTATAATTGTCTGCAGCAACTTTACAACAACGTGCAAGTAGCTGCCAATTTACAAAAAATATATTCCAACTTATAGACCATTTTATATTACATTCTCGGTTATTTGAAGCATAACTTCACCATAATGTAACTATTTATTTTACCTTAATATAGTTTCTTATTAGTTTAAACAATCAAATCTAAGAAATAATTTAAAAAAAGTTAATTATAATGAAGCAAAGTACAAATAGATGGTTTTATAAATTGGCTTAATTAACACCAAATCCAATCATATTGTTAGTGGATTTTGCTAAATACCATTAGTCTAGCTTTTGGTATGTTTGATAAGCATTGATGAACTCATTTCGTAACAGCTTGATTGACAATTGGTGACTTAAAGTGTCAGAATCCTTTACTTTTGGCTATATTATAGATGTTTCTTTCACTTCCTTTCCTAAAAATAGTACACTTATCATGCACATTATATCACGGTACCATTTTTCACTCAAAATTTTGCCTTCTGCTATATTGATAACTCCATAGCACCAAAATCATAGTCCTTATTATACATCCAATATAATTTTGACATAAACCATAGCAAGCCAGCAACTGAATACTCATTTATTGCGGAGAAATTCTTAAGTGAGCTAAAGACTACAATAGCAACCTTATCCTATAGCCAATCAGAGTATTTATTTCATAATTGCTCTGTTGAGTTGAAAAATAGAAAACCCATTTTTTAAGATGAATATTCTAATGGGTGCAGTATGAGATTAGTTTTTAAGCTTGGTTCATCCAAGAATCTCTTTTTCTCGAAACCAATATTCCCAATAATCAAATATATTTGATGGTCATCCAAATTTCTAGTTATATAAATTATAAACCCTCGGGATAGTTGCAGTACTTTGATAAAACCACATCCAAGAGTAAATCAGATAAAATATCAATAAGTGAGTGAGAATCCATGAAAAGCTGCATCAGTTGTGGAACCCAAGAATTCCATAGGAGAGTCAAGGAAAATGAACATTATATGCACCAAGTAACAGGAAAAAGGAATTTTACCTGTAGCTTAACCTTTATGTCGAGAACCATTAGCTCTCTTTCTGCCTGCAAGTTAAATGATATCAGCATATTCAGGAACTTCATACATCCAGTCAGAAGAAAACCACTGTCTTCTGTATGATGGGATAAGGATACTTACAGCCCTTTCCAAACTTTCTGCCTTTGAGTCACTATAGCTAGGAGTATGTTTTTCAACAGTAGCAGCTGCAAGAATCTGCTTCCTCTTCTCTTCCTGCTCATCAGTTCTGATGTTTGAGGGAAACCTATCATAAGCATATTTGGCACCAGATCCTGCAGAAGCAAAGAAATGTAGGAATCAATCATAGAGGAATTATGTAAATATTCTATCGTTTGGACAAATTGATACATTCAGGCTCACAGTTTTACATAAATCTGATCGAAACATTTACCTGACGTTCCCACTTCAGGATCAGATATAGTTATGATCTCAGGCTCCTCCATAACGGATGGAAGAATTGAAATAGGATTTTGACCCCTTCCTAATACATCTTGTAGCTTGTCAAGGAGATTATTATTGTTTTCCTCAGAGCCAAATCCTCTCTCCAAATAATCTAGAAACCCATTTGAGTCTAAGAATTGAGCAATCTGTACAAACCAACAAAATTACTAGCACAGTTACTATGAGGACCGATTGCCAAACAACATGAAAATAGATATAAAGGTTTCAAAAGATAATTTTGCATTAAAGATGGAGAAAAACAGAGGATTTCTGCAGAAAATATGCTTTATTCATAGCAACGATGGTAAAAATTAACTGTGAAAATCATTCTTATGGTCCATTAATGAAGTAGATTATTTTATTTATTAATTTATTCACTGTGCATTGTTACTGATATCAGGTGAGTCTCACTGCAGGAAGACATTGCTTGGTTCCAACATGAAAGAGACTCAAATGAATTCCACTCCCCTTTGCCTTGTTCCTTTTTGCCATTTTCTTTTACCCAATGAGTTCCATTATTGTAATATAAAATGAATTTGCTGAGATCCAATTACGAAAGTTCTTGTGTCTCAAGGAATAATTCATCACGCAAAACCAAAACAATATATGTAAAAGTGCACAACTAATGAAAAACCAAGATATGTACTCATAGGTTGTGAGCATGGTAGAGGTAAGAAGGAATATTATCGTTTCTCCTTTCAATCGTTATTCATCAAGGAAACTACTAGTTTAAAAAGTAAAGGATTGGCACATTAATAACCAACCAAAATACATAATAATAAGCTCGACAGCTCACCATGGGCTCTGGTGGTTGATTAGTAGACCGAGAACGTTTCTTCAAAAATGCTTGACTATTGAAGACATGACTTGCAGAATTTTCCTGATGACGAAAGAACAAAGAAACACCACATTTAACTTGAATGGGAAATATCAACAGCAGTATAAATAGAAACAGTAGGAGACAATGAGGGAGGGAGAGCATTTCATACAATAAAATTGCGATATCCACTTAAGAGTGAAGCAAAGAATTTTAGAAATATCAACCTGCATATAACAAATCAGGAAAGAAAAAAAAAGAGTTGATGTCAAAAGAAACAGTATAAATTCTAGATTTCGCCCAGTAAAAATAGATAATCATGTTGTAAAAATGATAGTCAGGGGAAACCATACAGTTTTCAGGGAAGATATAGTCATGTTATGGATTACCATTTGAGTATCTATTATTTGACTAATTGGCTATAGTGATTTGGTGAATAGAAGATGAGGCAGTGATAAAACTATGAGTTCATTTTGTTCAATGTTTGAAACTTCATATTGGCTCTAAAATCCAGTCTGGGCCGACAAAACTCCGAGTCAAATGCAAATCAAAAACCAAAATCAGCTTATTCCACAAACAAACTTCAGTTGACATAAAGCTTCAAACGTTGAACCTAATGCAAACTAAACTTCCCCAAATGAGGCAACAAAATAATCAATCGAGGACCAGCTTGTCACTGGACGGGATATTATTATGGGGTTCATTATGGTGTAGAATCTTCAAGAATAAAAAGAAAAAGTTAATAACAATAAATACATATATATAAGGTGCCCTAAGGCATAGTATCAATAACAAAATTGAGATTACATTCTAATAAATAGGAATCTACACATCTCGTTATTAATGCAATCGCTCACAAAGATAGGTAGAGAATCTTTCAAAATTAAAATGCAGGGTATAAAAAATGCTATAATTGACCGAAGAATCGGCTACAAAATTACTTTCTTTAAATAAATGCTTGATAGATAAGTGGAAGGACATCATCGAATTTGGGATTGTGTTCCACTTAGATGACACTTGCAACAAAATTAAAGACTGGCAAAAATAAAGAGCTAAACAAATCTCATCACTGCCACTATAAAACAAACATCTAAAGTCTACACAATGATCACAAAAATTTGAACCCTATTAAGTAACATATTTATATTTTGGGTGGAAATGCATTATATACTATGTGCTTTAGGGTCAGCAACTAATCTTCAACCATTAGCAAATAAACCCCAGCATCAAGTTGCTATTTAAGCGTACGTAGCACACAACTCAACAAGCGAGATCACAAAGTTAATGGTCTTTTATATGGGAGACATTGGTTAAAGAGTCTTCCTCGGTGAGGAAGGTTCCAAGAGAATCTTCTACTATCGAGACAATGCAAAACCTTATTAGCAAACGAACCAAAAGACATTCCATTAATGCATTTCAACAATTCAATGGTAGTATGAGTTGTCAAAATTTGAGGCACTCGGATTTATGAATGACATCAAAACACACGAGGTTTCTATGCATTTTGGCATATTTTCTTATTCAGATGAACAAAGAAAAAAATACACATCAATATGCAAATAAATGGAAAACACACATTAATATGCAATTAAAAGAAAAACAATTGGTAATAGGAAAGATATTTGCACTTCATAAATATTTCACATGGCATCCAAATACCACCTGAGTTGAAGGTCATGGTCCTCTCCCCAAGGCTTGTTGGCAAACTTAGAGAATTGATCAAAGGAGCTACATAAATTAGCCTTCATCTGATCTATGCCTACAACATTGGGACACAACAACTTCATGATCTCGCTACGCAAAGAGCTTAATTCTGGTTCTGGAATGGGAGGTATTTCCTCAGATGTTGAGATACGGTTTAACTCAAGGTCCACAACAACAACCTAGAATGGAAAAGGAGAGAAAATCAAGATATTAAGAATTTTGCTGATATCAAAGACAGCCTAGCATATAAGCATATAGTTTGTGTATTGCCCCATACTTGAACCAAAATTCACAACATGTTAGAAATAAAAGTCAACAAATATTAATAGTGAGAATGAAGGATACAGAGTAACAATGGTTTAGAATGAAAGATCTAATAGCTAGAAACATTGTTAGAATGAAGGATACAAAATATTAAGGACAGATGTTTAGAATGAAGGATACAAAATATTAAGGACAGATGTTTAGAATGAAAGATCTCACAACATTGTTTGAATGAAGGATTTATCTACTTTTCACTAAATTTTTCCCATGATTCGTTTGCACTACAACCCATTCTATCATCTAAGATGAAACAACCAAGAGCTAAGAAGAGCATAATGATTTATATCATTAAACCTTTGGAATATTGTCTAGCTAACTTTATATCTAACTTCCTCCCTGTCAAAGCCAGTTGTAATGCATGCTCTATGTAAAGACACATCAATTCTTATGCTCACTTAACACAGCCTACTGTTCGGATTCCTAGAATTACTCTTCAATAACTTCATTTGTAATCTTAAATTCATTATGTATCAGCATATGTTTGAAAATTGAAGTTTTGAACTTATTAAATTGACAAAGGTGTTTCTCTCAATAGGGGCAAGCAACCATCCCTAATGCAAAAGTCAGATGGCTGAAAGTTACAAATGTGCCTCCATGCACCAAAAGCCTTTCTACTCGTCGTCGCCAATCATTGGCACGTGAAAGAACGCGTTTGTTGACGAGCGAATTAGACCAACGCATGGTGAATGGTGAATTAGCGTTGCAAAATACAATCGTTCTTTCCTAAGAGAAAGTGTAAAGTGAGGGTGTGCCAAAAGTATGGAGACTTCGAAGATAAAAGAACGGTAATTTAAATTAAAATGTGCGGGATAGCTAAAGATTGAAAGATAAAGTACAGAAAAATAAAGGGCACATAAATTAAAGGCAAGATAAATAAAAGGAAGGATAAAATAAAATCACTTCATTAAATTAAAGACATGTTACTGTAATGCAATTGATAGGACTTGAATTACAAATGAAAGAAGTAGAATAGAATACTTAATAGGTTATATTAGTCTTGGACACTAAGTCTACTAAATGACGAATTAAAGAAAGATGATTACAAATTTGTGTGGTGAGTGACAGGTTTGAGTATTAGGATTGCTCAATGAATCATGCAAGCAGGAGGCCTAAGGAGCGATAAGATAATCGGTGGAGGATTGTTAGTTCCTCCCTTCGGCGTTCAGGGGATTTTAAGGCTCTGTGTTGTTGTTCTTCCCTTCAGTTTGGCTTCAATTTATAGGCCTCGGAAACTTGAGCGGCAAGTCTGGATGCTTGGTCAAAAGTCTCTTCATTGCTAGAAAAACCCTTCTTGAAATTTGGATTTTCTTATTTAATCCCCTTATAAATGTCTACTTTGGCAGAAAGTCCCTAGTACAAGTCAGAAAGTTTTTCCCTCTGCAAATTGACCCATGGCTTTACCTAAAAACCCATAAATTAGTTAACTTCATCCTTTTTCTATGGATGAACCACTTTAATATGTTGAAATACCCTCGGATTTGATAAAAAAAAAAAAATTCCTCCTATCTTGCTACAAAGCCCCCAAACCAAATAAAATGTCTCCATATTTTGTTGATAAACCCCCGAAAATATCATAAAGGGCCAAAAACGAAGAGGGAATCGGCCGCACAGTCGAATTCCATACGATTAGCCATCCACGGATGATCGTTCCTTACGTGATTGGCCACCCATTGGCCAACCGGTCCAAGGGGCTAGATGGCCAAATTTGATTTCATCTTTTTTTAACTGATTTCCCTTCTTTCTTTTAGGGCTTTTTCCACGTCATTCGACACTTGCGAAAATGATAATTTTGACATCGACAGCATCAAGGGAGCTTCATCGTAGAGCGATGAGGTGATACATTTTCTTGTGTTCTTCAAACAGTTCCTCCCGGTGTAAGAAAAATGGTTTTTCTTTCGATCTTGAGTTTGGTAAAAAAATATCAGTAATGTTCAGTAACATCCAACTGTGTATTCATCCTCTATCTATTGCAATTTTTCTGATAATATGTCCGAATGTAGAGCCAATATAGCTTCTTTACAACCCCTCATGGGGGAATTATGGTGGATCAATAATAAGCCTTTATGAAGGGAAGAAAAAGTTATGCATTAGAAGTTCCCCTTAATATCGCTGAGCACAACAGAATGAAGAGGAATTTTTATCATTTCAAATCCCTATTAATATTTATTTTACTTCTTAATTACTTTATGAAATCGATAAATTTTCAAACTTACATCAAAGGTGGTTCTCTCACAACTCACCTCATGAAATTTAATTGACCATAATTATATGCAATGATTAAAAGCAATTTCTCACCACGAAAGGTAAACATCATCACTAAGTTTATTGTCTGGCTACTGATGATGAAAGTAGTATTGATCCATGGCTTCAGAAGGATGCACAAACCATGAGTTGGTTATGGAACTCTATGGAATCATATATTAATCTGTGTGCCCATTGTGGACTATTGTGAGGATATATTGGACTATGTAGAAATATTATTAGAATAGTTTATTTCCTTAGTTAGATATGTTAGTTATTTATTTTTTTCTTATTGTTATTAGCTGAATTATTATGTTCCTAGTTTTTAGAGATTTCCTTGTATTTACTTTCCTATATATATTTCCCTAGGGTTATGCTGTAAGATATAGAAAAGAAAATAAGATAGTAGTATTTGTTTCCTATCATTCTTCATGGTATCAAAGCAAGAAAACTAGACCTTGTACTCCGGCCATGACAAAGTACGGGATGGCCATACACAAGGAAAAACCTAGTGCTTCTGAAACTAAGAGTGAACAGGAAATATCTGACAACAACCATGGAATTTCAGATTCAAGCAACCATGGTGGTTCAGAGGGTTCTGTTCAGTCCATTACTGGCCATAAACTGAATGGACAGAATTATATTCAATGGTCACATTCAATAATGATGTTTGTAAGTGGTCGAGGAAAGGATGATTATCTCACTAGTGCAACAGGTCAACCAGAAAAGGAGGATCCACAGTACAAAAGATGGAAAGTTGAAAATAACATGGTCATGTCATGGTTAATAAATTCAATGACCAATGATGTTGGGGAGGATTTCATGCTCTATGAAACAGCACAAGAAATATGGGATGCTGCCAAAGTCATGTATACAAATAAAGAAGATACTGCTGAAATATTTGAGATAGAAGGAATACTCCATGATCTTCGTCAAGGAGATCGGTCAGTCACTCAATACTTCATGCTTCTCAATAGACATTGGCAGAGGTTAGACTTCTTTGAAAATAATGATTGGAGATGTCAAGAGGATGCTGCCAAGTATAAACAGATTGTAGAAAGGAGACGTATCTACAAGTTCTTACTAGGATTGAATAAAAATCTTGATGAAGTACGTGGCAAAATCTTGACCACTAAACCTCTTCCTACTGTTCGAGAGGTAGCCTCGAAAGTCCGCCTAAAGGAAAGCAGAAAGAAAGTGATGATGGGATCAAAGACTAATCAGTCACAACCTGAAAGTTCTGCACTAGCAACATATGGTCCACCTCATTCGTTCAACAACAACCAAAGGAAAGGAGGAAGACCTTGGTATGATCGCTGTAAGCGATCAGGTCACACAAAGGAGACTTGTTGGAAAATTCATGGAAAGCCTACGGAGTGGAAGTTAAGGGAAAGCCGTGGACATCAAGTTTCTGTTGAAGAAAAGTATATTGTTTCTAACCCAGCATTGTTCAATAAAGAGCAACTTGAACTCATTCAGAAACTGATCAGTCAACCATCTCAAGGTTCATCATCCTCCAACTCCATAATTGGATCAGGATCCTTGGCATAAAGAGGTAACTTTATAACTGCCTTAAAGGCAAGGACGGAAAAATTGAATCATTAGATTGTTGATTCTAGAGCTTCTGATCACATGACTGGGGATGCAACAATTCTTACAAATTATAAACCTTGTTTAGAGAACTTTAATGTTCAGATTGCAGATGGTTCTCTCTCAAAAATGGTTGGCATAGGATCCATAGTGATTTCTAAAGATCTCACTCTTAATCTAGGCCTATTGGTTCCTAATTTAGATTGTAATTTGTTATCTATCAGTAAGCTTACTCATAGCAAGAACCGTGTTGCTAACTTCCCTCAAAATTATTTTGTGTTTCAGGATTTGGATTCGGGGAGGATAATTGGCAATGTTGATAAGTGTTTGGGTCTCTATATACTCAAGGTTGAAGATCTCCAAAAGGGGCAACCTCAAGTGGCAATTTGTGAGAAACAATCCTACTCTGTTTTAGTTTCAAATAATGATAGTGATGTAATGCTATGGCACTATTGATTAGGGCATCCAAATTTTATGTACCTTAGAAAGCTTTTCCCATCTCTATTCAATAAAAATTCCAAGTTTTTCCCATGTGAAATCAGTCAGTTATACAAACATGTTCATAGTCCATATTCCCCCCTACCTTATAGAAAGCTTTTCCCATCTCTATTCAATAAAAATTCCAAATTTTTCCCATGTGAAATCAGTCAGTTATACAAACATGTTCATAGTCCATATTCCCCCCTACCTTATAAATCCTCTCAATCTTTTTCTATGATACATAGTGATGTTTGAGTACCATCAACGGTAAAGAATGTTACAGGCTCTAGATGGTTTATCTCATTTATAGATGATCACACTAGAGTTTCTTGGATATTTTTGATGAAAGATAAATCCAAAGTAACTCAAATATTCATGAACTTCTATAATATGATTCACACTCAGTTTCGTACCAAAATTCAGATCCTAAAAACCGATAATGCAAAGGACTACTTCAACTCAGTTCTTGGTAGTTTTCTTTCAAAAATAGGTATTGTCCATCAAAGTTCTTTGTGTGGATACCCCACAACAAAATGGTGTGGCTGAGAGGAAAAATAGGCATCTTTTATATGTTACCAGGTCAATCATGCTCACTTCTAATATTCCAAAAACTTTTTGGTGAGAAGCTATTCTTACAGCTATCTATCTCATAAATAGAATGTCCTCTTGTGTCCTAAAATTCCAAACACCTTGTCAAGCTCTTCTTCAATCATATCCTACCACTCAGCTCATCTCTAGTCTCCCACCAAAAGTCTTTGGTTGTACTGCTTTTATTCACAATAAGCAACCAAATCAAACGAAACTTGATCCAAGGGCAATCAAATGTTTGTTTATGGGGTATTCCGCAACTCAAAAAGGATACAAGTGTTATTCACCTATTATTAGAAAATTCTATACTACCACGGATGTCACATTCTTTGAGAATTAAGCCATATTATCCCGAAACTAATATTTAGGGGGAGAATAGAACTCATGAATATTAGTTTTGGGACAATCATGAGAGTATTCCCATATCTCCAATTTCTTAGTTCTCACCTCTCCTATCCCCAACTGAAATATCTAACTCACTTCCCATTCAACTTAGTTATCCTCCTAATGATCCTAATCTTGTTGAAACCGAACCTGTTGAGTCTATTACTAGTCCTTCTCAAACTGTCAAAAATACTGAGTTCATTGTCTACTCAAGGAAAAAGAAGAAACCTCAAGAAGATATAGAGAGCAGAACCATGAAACCGAACCACATCTGAATTAAGAAGCAACAATAACAGGTAACTCAAATGATCTCCCTATTAATTCTGTATAGTTAGAGGATGATGATTTGGATCTACCTATTACTCAAAGAAAAGGGGTGAGATCTTGCACAAAACACCCAATTAATAATTTTGTCACCAAGTTATAGGGCATTTGTTACCAATATTACTGAAATTCAGATTCCTAACAATGTTCAAGAGGCTCTCAAAGTTCCTGAATGGAGAAGGGCTATTATTGAAGAAGTGAAAGCCTTGGAAAAGAATGGCACATAGGAGCTTACTGATCTACCAAAAGGAAAAAATACACTTGGCTACAAATGGATCTTTACTATCAAATATCAAGCTGATGGAAGTATTGAAAGGTTTAAAGTTCGATTAGTAGCAAGAGGGTTTACACAATCCTACGGAATCGATTATCAGGAAATCTTTGCACTTGTGGCAAAGTTGAATACAATCAGGGTTCTATTATCATTGGTTGTCAACCGCAATTGGTGCCTACACCAAATGAATATTAAAAATGCCTTTCTCAATGGTGACTTAGAGGAAGAGGTATACATGGACATTCCTTCTGGATTTGAAATGATAGCCAATATGGACAAAGTGTGCAGACTTAGAAAATCCTTATATGGCTTAAAACAGTCTCCCCGAGCGTGGTTTGATAGGTTTACTAAGGCTGTGAAGAAAGTTGATTATTCTCAATGCCAAACAAATCGTACTTTGTTTAAAGCATGCAGCTAATAGAAAACTAGCTATTATCATTTTCTATGTGGATGATATAATTGTGACAGGAGATCATGAAGATGAAATAAGTAAACTTAAGAGGTTTCTTGCTAAGGAATTTGAAGTCAAAGACCTAGGAAATCTCAAGTATTTTCTATGGATGGAAATTGCACGGTCTAATAAGGGAATTGTGGTTTCTCAAAGAAAATACATTCTTGATCTTCTAAAAGAAACAGGTATGCTTGGCTACAAACCAACTGATACTCCTATGGATCATTCAACAAAGTTAGGAGTTGAACAAGAAAGTAATCCAATTAATAAAGAACAATATCAACGGCTTGTGGGAAAACTCATATATCTCTCTCATACAAGGCCTGACATTGGTTATTCAGTCAGTGTGGTTAGTCAATTTATGAACAATCCAACCGAGGTACACTTGAAAGTTGTGAATAAAATTCTGAGGTATCTAAAAATGACTCTAGGAAGAGGGTTGTTTTTTAGAAAAAATCTAGATAGAGGTGTAGAAATGTTCTCTGATGCGGATTAGGCAGGATCAGTAACTAATCGAAGGTCAATTTCTGGATATTGCACTTATGTATGGGGAAATCTAGTCACTTGGAGAAGCAAGAAGCAATCAATTGTGGATAGGAGTAGCGCTGAAACAGAATACAGAGCTCTAGCTCTAGGAATATGTGAGGTAATATGGCTAAAGAGACTTCTTCAAGAATTATAGATTTCTTTAGAAGAGCCTATAAAGATGTTTTGTAACAACTTAGCAACTATAAGTACTACAAAAAACCCGGTTTATCATGATCGAATGAAACATGTTGAAATAGATCGGCATTTTATTAAAGAGAGGATAGAAGACGGAATAATCTCCTTGGTGCATGTTCCAACAAACTCTCAGACCGCAGATATTCTCACCAAGGCTCTTCCACGAATAAGTTTTGAAGATTTGAGATCCAAGATGGGTATGATTAATATCTATCACCCAGCTTGAGGGGGAGTGTAGAAATATTATTAGAATAGTTTATTTCCTTAGTTAGATATGTTAGATATGTTAGATATGTTAGATATTTATTTTTTCCTTATTGTTATTAGATGAAATATTTTGTTCCTAGTTTTTAGGGATTTCCTTGTATTTACTTTCCTATATATATTTCCCTAGGGTTATGCTGTAAGATATAGCAAAGAAAATAAGATAGTAGTATTTGTTTCCTATCATTCTTCAAATTATATAGTGAGAGAACCCTTTGTTGATTTGAAACTTCTCCATGAAGAATGAAATGTCATACAACCAACTATTTGTTAAGAAGATGAAAAGCAAAGAAAACAACTCTTTGTTCTCAGATTCTTGGCAGGATTAAAACCAGAATTTGGACCAGCACGCTAGTAGATTCTCGATTGTCCCGATCTCTGATCCTTTAGTGAGGTATACTCTCAAAATTTAATGTTATTCTAAAAGAAAGCTTTGTTGTTATAAGTCTTCTCTTGCCAATCAATTAAATTAAAGGAGTAAACTCTAGAGGTAAAGGTAGTGATCAGCTCATGCTGGTTGAAGAGGTCGTCGTTAAGGAGGTTGTGATAGAAGTAAGTCCCTCAAGTGTACTCATAGTGGAAAATCTGATAATATATGGAAGAAATATTGTGACTTATATGGTAGACTTAATCAGCAAAGGTACAAACAACTTCAAATCCCTTGATTTCCTCTTTTCTCACAATAAGTGAAGAACTAGATTGGATCAGCTTGCCAAGTTACTTCAAGATCAAGTATCTTAACAAGCATTTGTTCCTATTGCATCTCTCGCTCAACTAGTAATCTACAAGTAGGTATTCATGTAATTCATCTTGTACATCCACATCTTGGGTACTTGATTATGGTGAACGTAAATAAATTGTATTTGATTATGTAAGTAGTACTCGTAGTATATTATTTTAAAACACGGGTTTATAAAATTTTAAAGCTTTAAATTGTAGACTATATTGTAATTGTTGAATCACTTTTTGAATTCTAACTAGGTTCACTTTAAGGAGAGAAATAGATTGGATCAACAATGCTTGAAGGACCTAACATACATTTGATACAATGAGACTCTTAAAGCCTATCATGATAGGCGAAATTGCATTGATCCCATCTTTGTAACCAATATTAATGACTGCAATGAATGCTTGATTGGAGAGATAAATGCAGAATATGAATTAGTTTTTGGTGATGAGAACTTCACATGGGGCGATGTGGAAAGAGCAGCGAGAGTTGGTCAGTCCAAGGACAGAGAGAAAGGAAAGGTCAAGAAATTACCGAAGTACAAGCAATCTTGGTTTCAAGTTTTAGGATTTGTTAGTGAATAGCTCTTTTTCCCAATTTACTATGCTAAGAGGTACTACTATCCACCATAAACAACCTATTACCCGTTGTAACAAGTAATGTCATATCAATGTCTATTGTGCATGTAATATCATAACCAATTTCAAACTTTTGAACCCACATCCTAATTTGTTGGGTTGTTTCTTATAAGAGAGGGAGGAAAAGAAGCCCCAGTGGGGGAGGGTGCATCACAAAATAATAATGGTAATGATACCATTCATCATTATCATCTAAGCCCATTCTCAAAAGTTCAACTACATGAATTAGTCTACTACAGAAATGAGACTTCATAAGTTAAGTTCAAGGACTTGAGAACAAAAGACGGTCGAATCAAAAAAATTTCTTTTTAAGTTATATTTCTCCAAGCTATCCGGTCTACCCAGACATCATCACGTAGTCCGAGCTCTATGTCTTCCCTCACCGCCTTCATCCAAATTTTCAGCGGCCTACCCCTTCATCTACGCCCTCAACTTACCTGCCAATCTAATCTTTTTCTAATTAAGGTCCTGTCTGGTCTCCTCCGCACATGACCAAATGATGTTAGACATCTCTCTCTAATTTTGTCCCCTATGGGGGCTACACCTAGGTATCTTATCCTTTCATTCCTAAATTTATCCTTCTGAATTTTTCCATACATTCATCTTAACATATGCATCTCTGCTCCACCATCTTATACGTATGTTGCCTCATAGTAGCGCAACACTCAAAACCATAAAGCATATTTTGTTGAACGATTGTCTTGTAGCACTTTTCTTTCGACGTCACAGGCATCCTTCTATCACATAAGACTCCTAACATCATCCTCCATTTCGTCCATCATGCTTTAATCTTATAATATATATAATATCGTCATTCTTTTGAATTACAGATCCTAAGATATTGTACAACATGAAGCATACTGCATTCGATAAATGAAACTTACTAAATTTAGCAACTTTGAAAGAAACAACTTACACCATCCATCACCAGCAAGGAAGTATCAACACCTGAATAGAGACCCATCATATAAGGTGTCGGAGCATCGATATAGTCCACTCCACTGAAAAAGAGTAACGGAATGTAGACATGCTTCAGGACAACAAACATAAAGAGATTAGATAAGAGTTTATTATAAAAACCATGCAAGCCATTATTACCATTCAACACAGTATGTAGAATCTGAGCAAACAAAAGGAAAAAATGTTTCTCCAAAATTTACAGTTGTTAAACAAAATTATGCAATATATAAGGACTCATTGAAGCCATTGCACCCTCAAGAGTCAAGAAGGAAAATGTAATGACAAAGCAGTTAACTTCATGATAAACCTACCTGCCACCTGAATGGATATATTAAATGGCATATGGCCTCTGATGCAAGAGTTAAAAGAGAATACCTGCCAAAGAGTCAAAGATGAGCCATGTAACAAGAAAATCAAAAGTCGCAATAATTATAGTAGTGGAACATAGGGTACTTATATGCTAATTCTTGAAACTTAATAGTCAAACCAAAAACTAGACAAATATCTGCAAGGAATAATAATATGCTCAAAAACAGAAGAATTGACAGTTTGTGGATCCACTACAGCTTTTAAGACTACAAGAAAATACGGTTTAACAAGCCAATCTTTTGTGTTGCTAGTTTCGGTGAGCATTCCAAAGAAAAAACAAAATAAAATAAGTCATCTATTCCATGAGTTTCTGCCCTTTTAGACAAGGAATCACAAGAGTATAAATTCATACTCTATAGCAGCTGTCATTGACAAATACATTACATTGGAGAAAAAATGATAAATGTGATCAAGAAGTTTATACTAAAAATTTTGTAATCATAGTTTAGGCCAGAATGATACTTGTTTGAACGTAGTAGAATCCTCCTTTCAAGCAATACAGCAGTGAAAAGTTTAATTAAATTATCCAAATCCAAGCATTGTACAAGAGGCTGAAACGATATCTGCATTTACAAAAAGAAGAACAGTCATCAAATGGCAATAATAATAAGTGCAATAGAAATATTTGTTGGGCCCCTATCTTCAGATGACAGAAACACTCAGCCAATAAAAGCAAGGATTAATAAAATATACATCAGCATGGGGGAGCCCATCCTTTGGCGGAGCCTCTGCAGAAAGCAAACAGTTCTCAATTGCAAAGAGAACACGATCCTTTCCAAGCGTAGGCAACGGTACATTGGAGACCATATGTGCTATAACATCCCATAACGGCTTGCTGAAATGTTATAGAACTGAAAAATTAAAGCTAAGGAGAAAGATTTGACTGGTTTCCATATTTTATTGACCAAAGACATATCTGTCATTCAATAAACCACACCAAAGTAGATCTACAGTTATAGAAAATCTGAGAATACATGTTTTTTTTTTTTTCCTTTCAGATTGTGATTTTTTAGCACTCATTTGGCTTTGTCGGTGAAAATGTGCTAACAACTTCTAAGCAGAAATGTACTCATAGCTGATAAGATGTTGTCTCTTATTATATAGTAGAAAAGCACTGAATGCATGAATAAGTTGTAAACTTGTTTGGTAAAATTTAAGTTAAATTTTGCAGTGAAGGAGGCTAAAAAGTCACTGGATGATGGTGGAAAGACAAAAAAAAGGGCAATAGACATTGAGTATTAGGCTATAGTGCTACTAGATAATAAAATAAAAGAACCAAAATTTGCAGACAATTGTTTATTCTACCAAAAGTCATAACTTTGTAAACTTAGGTTATCTTTCAAAGAGGAGTTTCACAATTATGAACACTTTATATTGTTCATTTTCTTTTTTCTTTTTTCTTTTTTCTTTTTTTCTTTTTTCTTTTTTTTCTTTTTTCCTTTTTGTTTTCTTGTTTTTTTCATTTTTTGGCCGAGCACTCTTTTTAACTTACTTTTAGAGAAATAAGAACTTTCCAAAAATAACAGATCCTAGTCACCACCTTGATAAATCTATGTATACTTAGAAATCAAATTTTCGAAAATATCAGTAATTTTTTATCAAAAAATTATGCTACACATGAATATATTATATGATATACTGACCTACATCCATTAGAGGAAAAACATAGAGAAAATAGTTCCTCTAGTGCATTCTTAAGAATGCGAAAGCTGGGTGAGCGTGAGACAAGACAGATACATTTGTCAGCAAATGAGTTTGGAGGTATGCGGTAAGCTTCAGCAATGTCCTCACAAACAGGATCCCGGAAAGCTATGCAACTAACATAAATCTTTGAACCATCGCCCTCTGAAGAAAATTTTGAAATGGACAGTGAGACAGAGAAAGTGTGAATATTATATATACACATAAGTAACTGAAATATATACATAGATAATATCTCTTCCATCCCCAAAATCTGAAAGATCTTTATCAGAATATTTTTGCTTCTCATTTTTGTAGGAAAAATAAATTTTTTATCATGTATATTAATGAATCTAACTATTTACATCAGCAGCGGAGAAAGAAAACTATCAAATAATGTAAAATTTAGAAAAAGATACCAAGATTAGAAGCACATTGTTGACAGACATATAAACAAGTTGGGGCAATACGCACAAAGATACAGAAGGGTTGTGTAAATACTCGATTGTTCTTCAAAGCGGTGAAATTAACATCTCACCATATCAATATAGTTTCTCATAATAATAATTAAATAAACCAGTTAGACAAAAAAAACAAAGTGCTAAGAATGATTGGCTTGAATTAACTCGGACAAAAAAAGTCAAAATTTCACTCGCAATAATGATTAGTTTAGTCAATTTGCTGAAATGATGCAAGGTGGTTAAGATAGTTATCACAGTTTTATGCATAAAAAAATTGCTGAAAGAAATGCAAAGAAAGACTAGAAAAATATGAAAGCTGAAAAGATTTAAACCTCGTCTATGAGACAGTAGAATTTTCCTAATTCCTTCTCAAGGAAGAAGATCAAATTTACTCAAGGAGAAACGGTCACAGTGGTTCACTCTTTTCCTCTCTTCATGAAGAAGACACTTATGGCTCTTCTTATCAGTAACTCTTCAGACCCAGAAAAACCAACTGTCTCTAGAAAAAAAAAACAAAATGTAACAAGAATTTAAAAGTTACCTGAAGTAACATTTTTAGCAATTCCTAATTTAGCATTTGGTTGATCAGGGTCAAGCCTGAAGTATGACATTTAGGTCTGTCAGACATTTTTCATTAAGAAGTCATGATGGCACTGGTCCCCATCAATTCAAAAATGGGTGGCTTTTGAGGATAAAAGAGAAACATACTGCAGAAAACCTATGAAAGGACACAGTAGCAAAATAGGGAGACTATCTACTACCACCAGGCACATCAGGAAAAGACTGTCGTCGCCTTCGACATTCTAGACCAATACAAGAATGTAGACTTCCACTGCAGGTAAAGAAGCAATTTATGAAAGAATAACCTAAAGGAAGCTTGGTTTAAAGAAAGGAAAAAATGAGTCCCAGTGCTATAGCTTTTACAAGGAAATAGTAGACCTGCCAAAACTAAGGATGATCTCGGGTCTGTTCACGGTGAATCATTGTATTTTTCAACTGTAGAAAAATTAATTGCTTATACTTTCCACACTGCCGAACTGATCAAATTGTTGAGCTTAACCTTCCTAGCTTTTGACAGATAGTCACATGGTCAGGGATGTTATTTTCATTGAATCGGATATTTAGAGATGTGTGCCAAGGATTTATATGCCCAAGGGTGTCAAGATGTATAAAGCGGAGAGCGATTTGAAGAAGAGACCACGGGACTTGATTAATGTAGAAAGATCTGGGAGCTTAGTTGCTACTAATTAATGCAGATGAAGATCATCTGAAAACAGTCCAAAGTTCAAACTTCACAGGGTTTCTTTCCCTAAAATTTCATCAAGACTAGGTAAACATTTTTTTTCTTTATAAGAACATTGTCATTGCATAGAGGAGCATGATGGAAATGATGTCTGTTTTAAAAGGATTTGAAAGAAAGCAAACGGTCTATCATATGACGCAGATAAGGAAAACCCAGAAATTATATAATGCATTTAGACTCAGTGGGTGATTAGATTTCAAATGCTGTCATTTCCAATTTGCGATTCTCAAGTAAAACTGCAATTTACGAATAAGAATGTAACAGAAACATGTTATGTGCTTTACAGATTAATAATTATTTTTATTAAGATTTTTTGAAAAGGAGTTATCAAACTTTGGAATATGCAATAGATAGTATGGGGGGCAAAAAGGAGAACCATACTCGAAAATCTTTCAAAATTTGAAGAAGCCCAGGACTACCTAGCACTACAATTCAATGCTTCCCAAACTATAAAGAATGAAAAATGATTACGTACCGGTCAAGACGATGGGATAGCTCCGTGGAAACGTAGAGGCATCATTGGCCTCAAAACCGGAGGAGAAGAACTCCACACCAGCTGGTAGTACGCACTGCAATTCCAGTCGAAATCAGACCTCGAACAAACTTACAATCAAAAACAGAAAGAGAATGGATGATGAGAAAGCTGATGATTGTCGCGAAAATTACAATAGGTAGTTGGGGCGGTGGAGGAGGATAGAGAGAGTGATTGGAAGGAGGGTACTGGTCGAGCAGAGAAGCCTGGTACATAACGCCGAAGCCATGAAAGCCCTTGTTACCATCCAGAGTTCGAACATCTGGTCCGATTCCACACACAACGAAATATTCGAAAATCTGAGCCATTCGCAGTCAGGGATCAATGATGTCCCCTCTCTCTCTCCAGGTAGTGATCTGAGAGAGAGAATTTTGAGTTGGTGCGATCTTCTCAGATTGAAAATGGGCTTGAGAAGAAGAAGAAAGTGGGAGAATTGAGATCTGATATTGGGAATGAAGGCAGCTATTTGGTGGTTAGTTGCTTATTTTTCTTAAGGAATAATTTTTCTTTTTTCTTTTTTCTTTTTTCTTTTCCTCTTAAAAATTAATTTTAAAAACTTTTATAAGAAAAAGAAACTCAAGTAGACACTTCAAAGATTTCAAATTTTTATAATTTTTATTTTTATACATATTAATTTTATTTTAATTATAAAAATCATCGATATTATTATAAAAATTATATAAAAAACTATTGAATCAAAAAATAAGATCAAAAATATATATAAAATGAGAATGAGAGTTATTTATTTTTAAATAATTTTGTTTTCCTTTTTTACTAATAATAAAAGAAAAAATAATAACATAAATAATGATTTTTTTATTAATATACTATTTTGTATATATCAAGAATAGTACATATGATGGATGAAATATGTAAGATATAATATTTTTAAAACTTATATTTTTCATAAAGATTATTACATGCTTCTATCTTACTCTTTTTTATACTTTCTTACTTTTTCTTTTACTGGGCCCTATGTACGTACTAGTTGAGCACTCGACCAATGGAAAGATCGGGGGAGCCACCCGATCCAAAATTTCTCATTGTCCTTGCATGCCTCAACTTATATTAGCATAACTTTAAATAATCTTCTCTTCATTGAGCCTTGACTTTTCCTTCGAGATATCAGTACGATGCTAAGCCCTTCTACTTTTTTATACTTTCTTACTTTTTCTTTTACTGGGCCATATGTACGTACTAGTTGAGCACTCGACCAATGGAAAGATCGGGGGAGCCACTAGATCCAAAATTTCTCATTGTCCTTGCATGCCTCAGCTTATATTAGCATAACTTTAAATAATCTTCTCTTCATTGAGCCTTGACTTTTCCTTCGAGATATCAGTACGATGCTAAGCCCTTCTACTTTTTTATACTTTCTTACTTTTTCTTTTACTGGGCCATATGTACGTACTAGTTGAGCACTCGACCAATGGAAAGATCGAGGGAGCCACCCGATCCAAAATTTCTCATTGTCCTTGCATGCCTCAGCTTATATTAGCATAACTTTAAATAATCTTCTCTTCATTGAGCCTTGACTTTTCCTTCGAGATATCAGTACGATGCTAAGCCCTTCTATCTCATTTCTTTATATCTTTATATATCTCTTAATTTTTTTAATATGAAATATGAGGTAAACTTTGCATAATACTCATTAGTGCATATGTTGTTCAAAACTTTTTCATAACCAACAACTATAATAATTATAGCACTCATAACAGTCAATCATTTCATGACTACAAATCAATCAATAATGTCAACAACTATGCAATCATTAAAAACAACTCATCAAGTTTTAACAATAATTTTCATGTTATAGGCGAGGTTTATACTTACTTAGATTATGTGCTTTCTCTGAAGGATTGATTACTTTACGAACACTGGGTCAATTGTTCACCTATCCAATTAAGAATTTAACTTAGCTTAATAAAATATTTACTTTCCATAAGCTTTTCTATTTATTTAACATATCTCACTATGCTTTTTCTCATTCATTTTTATAAATCTAGTTCCAAATATTTTCTTATTATAAATGAGTAACTTTTCTCAAGTGTTTCCTTCTAGATTATCATTTTTTTCTTATAATTCAAACCATTTTAGATGGCCCTTGAAAACATAACGTCTAGGCCAACATTTTCTTAAGTACATAGTAGAGGTTTGGATCTTTATATCTCATAAACCATAACTCACATTGATCTGGAATTTTGTTCACACGCACTTATTTATGCCTCTTATGTGAGGTCCATAAAAGTTTTAGCTGAAAATTCAATTATTTACTACATCATTTGCTTCATTTATTCCAGCTGTATAGTTTTAGTTTTCCTTCTGTCTGATTTTCTATTTTCAATTGTCTAGGCTTAAGCCCTATTTCTAGCACTTAGTGTCCTATAAAATTTTAAGATTTTGAAGATATCTTTAGGAACATTCTATTAAGATACTATAAAAATTGCAGCTCAAGATTCGTATATTTTTCCTTTCGAAACTTAATTGTCTTAAGACTGTCTGAAAACGAAATAGAACTTAACTGGTTTCATTCCTTTACCTATATCTTTACATAGATGCTTTAAAAATTCCAGGACCATTTTCATTTCGACGTTGACTTCTCAAGTTTTAATTTGGTATATTATTTGCTCACTTTGACGTAGTAGAACAAAAGTTATAGGTTGCCAAACTTTCTGTTTTAATTCTTATTTTTTAGATTAACCATCTAATCACCATGCATTTATTGTATCCTAGTTAAAATAAACTCAACTATACTACTCGAAGTTTATAATTTTTTTTAAGAAGTATTCATTATTCTCTACTATTTATTATATCTTCAACTATTTGAATATCAACAGTCTAAGCTAATCGTTAAAGATCAACGGTCTACACTTTAACAAATCTATATTTTTTGTTATATTTTTGTTTGTACAATCAAGATACTTATTTGAAATTATTTTTCTTTTTCAGGAATATAATTTCCATTTGTGTCTATAGGCATATACTACAACGGGGAATGGAAAAAGGATGAGACATTAAAGTCAAAATATTTGTTTCCAGAGGGCTGACTAGTAATGATAGGTGTTGCGATTAAAATTCACATAAGTTTTAGTGAGCTGTTGGAAGTCATCTATAATTCCATCGAGACTGATGAAATGAATTGGGCTTTGAACTATCATATTGGTCAACACCCCTTTATATAAGTGTTTGATATTTATAAAGAAGGACGATCATGTGAAATCATTCTTAGTCCACGTGCGTTCTGATCCAAGTAGATCTTCATTATATGTGACATCGACTTCGAAGAGTCGAAGTGAAATGCATGTTCAAGAGTCCAGTCAATTACTTGATGTTCCAAAGTTTCATGTGAATGTTATACCTGTTGAAGTGCATGATATGGTAATGTTCATGTGAATGTAATACCCATTGAAGCACCTGATAATGGTAATGTTCATGAGAACCTTAGACCCACTGGAGTACCTAATCTATGCAATGATAAAATTTAGAATTTTAGCCATTATGATAATGGTAGTCACGAATATCAAGATGATAGTCTGGATGTGGGTGTGGATAAGAATGAAGATGAAAGAACGGTGGAAGAACATGGTAATCATTACAACAACGAAATCAATCAAGGCTTATTCATCTACCTAGATGACTACTTTGTAGGTGTAGTACCTACCTCCCTTATACTTGATGCTTTCTCTACTCTAACTAACTAGGATTTGATATCCTCTATTCAGAACTTGCAACAACCTGAAATTGAAATTGAAGAAGAAGATAATGGTGATAATGCCAATATTTTTCCTTTTTCTATTCAGCCCGATGTACCAACTATCAAGTTTTCCGGTATTATAAGCAATTCAGTCCCGATAGATTCTTCTCAATCAAGCAGAAGGGAATTTTATCATAATTTATTATTTCCTTCAAAGAACGACCTAAAGGTAATACATATGCATGTGATTTATTAGATAAAGAGTTCAAGGTGAAGAAGTCGAATAAAACTATATATGGTGTCGTTTGTGTAGATCCAAATTCTCAATGGCGGCTTAGTGCTATGGCAAGGAAATATTCTTCATCTTTCCAAATTCAGACTTACATATGTTCCTTTGAATTTAGGAATATCATAAATAAGCAAGCATCTACATCTATAATTAGACAATATGTGATGAATAGTTATGAACGGTATAACGAGGGTCCTAGTTTGAAGCATATAAAAGGTTTAATCTTTAATGATCTAGGGGTAGATATTACTTGTTAGAAAGCATGAAAAGTAAGGATGCTTGCATGTGATCTTATTTTGGGTACAACCAAGAAAAGCTATGGATTATTGCCAAGGTACTTAGCCATTATGAAAATGGTAGTCCTGGGGATTGTATCGATGAGAAATTTTTGAAGTGCAAATATAAAGTCACACTTCTAACTGCACCGCACATGATGGTAATAGCAAGCTTTATCTAATGAAATGGGGAATAGTTGACTCAGAGAACGAAGCATCCTAGACTTGGTTCTTGACTAGGTTATGGAAAAGGATCTACGATGCCTGAATTTAGTGTTTGTATCAAATTAATCATAAAGTATTAATAATGTAGTATAAAACACTTACACTCATGTAAAGCATATTGCATGAATATGTGGTAATGCCAAAATTATTATTTTGATACGTAGTAGATGATGTAGAAAAACCTTAAAAGAAATCGAATAAAGAAGCAAAAAAAGAATAAAAATAGGTTTAAATTAACCACTGATCATCCATTTGGCCAACTCAAGCTAACTGGTCGAATTGGCCAAATTACCTAGGTTCGGTCGGCCACTTGGCCCACCACTTAGAACCGGTCGGCCAAGGGTGGCCTACCAGTCATGTAGCCGCACGACTTAATTAGCCGCGTGACCACTTTTTTCTTCATTTTTAGTCATTTTTTTATATTAAAAGTATGCACTTTTCAACAAGGAAAAAGCTCACTTTCACCTATTCAATTGGAGTTTTAGCAAATTTGAGGATTAGTTGGCAAAGGGAAAGGTTTGTTTGATTTCTTCCAAAGGCATTCCACCAAGATAGAAATTTGTTATGAACTAAATGAAAAATCTTGGACTTTAGAGGAAATTTCCAAAAGGTCTACTTGATTTCAATAAGGAAAATGTTGACTTTGACTAATTCAATGGGGTTTTTAGTAAATTTGTAGATTAGTTAGCAAAGGGAAAAGCCTTTTTGATTTCTTCCGAGAGAATTCCTCCAAGATAGACATTCATCAGGAACTAAATGAAAAATTATGGACTTAAAGAGGGATTTTCCAAAAGATTATTCACCTTGCTCACCAAGCAATTTACTTGATTTAACTTCCTAAAATTGTGCCTAAACTTACTCACAAAGTATACTTGGTTGAAAAGTATTTTTTCTTAGCTTTCAAGCAAGAGGGGTCTCATCTTATATATAAATAACACCATTCACCAAAGAAGAAAACAACGACAAAAAACCTGGAAGAAACCATGTTTACTCACCTTAGCGGTATTTTCTCCCTACATAACAACGAGGAGCATACTAAAAACGGGCTCTACTCATCATCATAGAAGAAGAACTTGAAAAAAATCGATTCTTCTCCACTTTACTTCAAGCTTCAACCAGAACAAAACTGTTTGATGCCTTTTAGTTTAGCTTCAACCACCATATGTCTATTCATCTTTCTTAACTCTATAAAGATAGTTTCCAAAAATATTAACTTGCATATTTCGAAGGTTTCCTAATCGGGTTGTTTCCTATTTTAGAGCTACTTCTAAAATTAGGAAACATGCCATGATAAAATCACATTAAATTTACCATAAACCATTTAAGGTAATTCAATTGATTTTATGTTTGATATATTCGTAAAAACTATATAAATAATATAAATTATTTTTCTCACCAAATATCTATCAAATATTAATCCAATTATCAAATTCTTAATCAAAATCATATTTTAATTATTTTAAAACAAAAACACATTTTATTTGATTTTAGGAAAGAGCCCAACAACCTAATTAAATTAGAGTTTCAATGCGACGACAGAGCGACCATCGCTACCAACTGCTACCAACTCGAGCAACAACTTGGCTACCGCCAAAACCGATCGTTATGCACCACTACCCAGTAGGGGCATGCCTGCCGCCTCACGGTAGCGATGCTTCCTACCAACAAGCAGACACACTGCCGCTTGGAGCCCCCGCACATGTTGCCTAACAGTCCGTGCCACCAGCTCTAAGTAGTGGCTACAATTGTCCTTAGCAGCAATCCACCACGTTTCCTAGCAAGGCGATGATGCCCATTTCGCTCTTTCCTTTTCCAATCAAGATTCCAATAGAAAACATCTATAGCACTCAAGAACATCCAAGAACATCTATACCATAGTTTTGATTTATGCACACAAAGCAACAAAAATAGTAATTCAATTTTTTTTGGATCTAATTCTAATTACAACATAAATCCATGCCAAAACTAATCACACAAAAATTATAATTATATATCACATATATCACATAATTAATAACACAAAAATTCAAGATTATGATAGGGTTACCAATCTTGACGAGCAAAGTGATGCTAGTGAACAATATTGATTTCCTATGCAATCCGAATTGAAGAATGAATTTTTAATCGTTATCCACACAATCCGATTCACTGAGTTTATTTTCTACCTAAACTCATGTAATATTTAGGATGTGACAACACTAGCTCTCACACACTAAGGTTTCGGCCAAGGAGAAGAATGGTTACCTATTATTTTTTGTCATCCATAATGGTATATTTATATTGCTCCATTAGGTCATAGATTTCCTAAAAGTCCATATGTTACTTTGACCTAATTATCTGCTAACCTGGTCAAATGTTTCCTTAATTCGATTAAGAAAATAATGGGTTAAAACCCACTCATATGATCGACAACTTCATTGGTCATAAGCCTGTGTATTTTAATAAATCCTCTTATTAAATTTTCCTACGAAAATCAAATAAAAAAATTGGCTCATTAACTTTTTAATATCCAATTATTAAATATAGACTTCAGGATCCTTTTATAATTAAATAAAATTTCCTATGTAATTTATTAATTTCCAATTAAATTAATATCACACTTAGTTATGCTAGTAGAGCGGCATGATATAATATTTAACAAATCAATAGTACCACTTTGCCCTTATAATCGATTTATAAGTCAAATTACGATTTTACTCTTAAAATCAAAATAGTCTATTTTCCTTTCCTTCGATGAATCTAATTGAGTTATTATCGAACTTTATATATGTGATCAATTAAGTTCTACATCACGCTAATAAAAGGATTTCAAAATATTTTATGATTTTATTTAATTCACACTTAAATTCTCTTAATTTAAAACCCATTTTAAATTCTACATCTCATGATTTAGGCATCTTAAATTGTAATGATAAAAAATGCCTCAATGTTGAACGTGTTAAAAGAGAAAAGTTTGATAATAATCCAATATATCTTTGGCATTGTGAGCTAGGTCTTGCCAATAAAATAAGAACTAACGAGTTATATAAAGATGAATACTTAGTGTACTATCCCGTTTTACTACTTAGATGATGTAAGATAGACATTCTGTCAGCTACGTGGAAAATTTTAAGAATTAGTTTGTTAAGTTATTAGAAGAAGAAGATGAAGATGAAGATGATGATGATGATAATAAAAAAAAAATAATGATAATAATAATAAATAATAATAATAATAATAAATAAATAAAAAAAGAGAGAGGGAGTCAGTGGTAACCGACTTGGATAAATACAAAAGGTAATCAAATCATCAATGTATTGTATGGCAATTTAACACGTATAAGGTATACATGCAATTGATTTCCTTATCTATCAACTAGAGCATGTGGTTGTCAGCATACGTGTAATTGACTCTACGTTGATCACTTATCCATAAAACAAAGACTTATATTTATAAATTGCTTATTTCCTTATATTCCACCATATTTCCAGACCATTTCATCCGTAAGGTTCTTTAGCTTCTAAATTGGTGGCAATTATATTATCTTTTATCCGTACAATAAAGAACGAGTTTTGTCTCTTAAGACTCAATAAAGTATTATCTCTCTTCTATAGAAGTCAATCCATTCAATTGTTTTTAGGGTCCATATTATCTTTTGGTTTAGTTTCTTTCATTAAAGGGTTGTCGTATAATTAAAATCATATATTGTTCAATGAGTTAGAATAATGTAACATTGATAAGTGAATATATATGTTGAGTTAGTCTTATGTCGTAGTATTAGTTAATATGTATATATATATATATATATAGATAGATATTAATCTATTACAAGGACCTTGTTAGAGAAGGAGTAAATTGAATCCTCATTGCCAATGGGAAAGAAAAAAAAAATTTCGGGTGCCAAAGAGAGTGAGTTGAATATAGAAGTTTCGGATTGAGTGCAAGGACATAATCATGAATACATTTAAAACTTCAGACAATAAAATAATCACTTCTTTGTAATTACAATTCTTATTACATACATGTTCATAATAAGTGGAATTAGTATAAAGTATGAGAAAAATTAGTTGTTTATGAAGATTTGTATGTAACTTTGACTTATTGGGAAGTGTATTATGAAATTTAGATTGATTGAAAGTAGGCGTGCGTAATTAAAGATCTTAATATGTACTTAACCTACTATAATATAGAAATTCTTAACATTACTACATGTTAATTAGTTAGTAAGGTTTCTAATAAGTCAAGTTTAAATACATGTTCGGTTAGGTTAGTAGTTGGCTCAAAATTTGAAGGACTTCAGGAAACTCTTACAAAATAGTCTTGACGTCAAGTAAGTTAAATCTCACCTACAACATAAATATATCATAAGTTTGATGTTTGTTAAGCTTGAGATTGTTGAAATTGATATGATTGTAATATAGCATGTTGAATATTGAGTTAATGAAAATGTATTGTTTGGTGCTGTAATTTTATATACCATGCTGGAAATATAGTTTATGTTGCATGAATATTTATATACATTTTCTAACAATTTTAAAAGCACCACTAGTTTCATGCAAAGACATATAAGAATAATGTTATGCTATTAATTAATAAGCATGGTGCATGACATGACATAACTATAATATTATAGTGAGGTGTTTCCTGGTTAAGGCAGACAAAACAAAGTTGTTGACCCTAAAGATTTTTTTATCAAGGCTGACCAAGAGAGGTCGCTGATCCTAGATGTGATCTAATCGCTGATCTCAGATTTCATTGATCATAAAAGACATAGATCACAATAATACCAGCGACAACATCCTTAAGGGCCAAAGTAGTAACCTAAGGAAGAACATGCCATTTGCATAACTAGTTTTAACAAAATGTTTAGAGTTATTCATTTAAGTTATTTATTCAATATATCAAATATATATGTATTGTGTATGTGAGATATGAACTTTTCTTACTGAGCTTTTCATAATGTTACTTGTGTTGTAGGTAAGAAAAATAAAAAATTTGTAGCTTCATGATATGGTGAATGAAGTGCGATCGACATGGTATATAAGTACATATGAGCCTGACCTGTGGTAGGATATGAAAATTTAAAAATATATTTTTGGAAAGCTTTAAAATGTATTTTAAGAAGTTTCTAAGAGTAGCAATTTGTTTTATGAATAAAGTTGTGAATATTATTATTGTTTATACATTATGTACATAAATTATATATATATAACATATTCTGTTTTTTAATCTGATTGTTGCAATATAATTAAATAGAGTTTTAAGAAAGTTCAAATTTTTCGTATTTTTTCCTAAAGGATTCCATGATAGGTCTTTAACGCTTCTACTGGTTATTAAAAAAATAACTATTTTTTCAAAGGTAAATTTTGATAAGCAATATAGCTAGCAAGAGGACATGAAGGTGTAACATTTCAAGAAAATTCTTGATCTTAACACTCACAAGGAGTCAGAGGTTGCGGATTTTGATGATGCACATTTTTCAAAGGTAGTTGATAAGGCTATGAGGATTGATAGCGCATAAATGATTCAGGAGAAAGAAAAGAAAGCAGTTAAAGACAAATAAAATGTAGGTAGGATGACTTATGGGATACAAAGCTATCTCCAATCCTCTACACCAAACGTTTGTAGAAATCCATAGAGAATCTATGATGGAATAAAAGAAAAAGGTCGGGAAGCACAAGTTTCAAGGGTTTTAGGAACCATAATTAAAATCAGAATGAAGCATAGATTCAAGGCTCGCAGACTCAAGGAAAACCATCTAGCTAGTGCAATAAATGTGGTAAAAACCATACTAGAGAGTGTAAAGATGGGATTGTAGGGTGCTACAAATGTGGACAACAAAGGCACTTCGCTAGAGACTACAACAACCCAAAGAAAAGCAAGGGACAACTTTATTGCTTTGAAGTTTATTAGTAAGATTAAACAACCCCTAAATCAATTAGCTGAAATATTCAACATAATGTTACCCTCCGGAGATGCATTGATGTCAACTTACTGGCTGTGAGTTGTATCCTTGAAATTAGAGGATATTGAATTATTCACAAATCTTGTAGTCTTAGATATGCAAGATCTTGGTGTCATGTTAGGAATGGACTTACTCTGCAAGTATAGTGCCACGATAGATTATCGAAAGAAGAGAGTAATATTTGAACTACCATGAGAAGAAATGTTTGAATTTATTAGTGATTCAATGATGAGACAAATTACATTGGTATCTGCAGTTAAAGCAACAAAGCTACTAAAGAGTGGTTGTGTTGGATATCTTACTAGTGTAGTGGTCACTATCAAAGAACAACAACTAATGCATGAAGATGTTCTTGTAGTTTGTAACTTTCTTGGAATTTTTCCATAGAGTTAGAAGACTTCTCCAAAATCGTGAAATTGAATTCGAAATTATTTTGGCACTAGGGACTGCACCAATCTCAAAAGTTCTATATCGTATGGCACAAGCTGAATTGAAAGAACTTAAATTATAATTGCAGTAAGGGACAGATTCATCCAAGTTACTCACCTTAGGGAGCTTCTGTGTTATTCGTGAAAAGAAAGATGGATCAATGAAGATGTGCATCGACTATAGGGAAATTCGTGAAGTAACCATAAAGAACAAATATCATTTTCCAATGATATATGATTTGTTCGATCAACTCCAAGGAGCCTCAGTATTTTTCAAAGATTGACTTGAGATACGGATACCATCAATTGAAGATTCAAAAAAGTGACATCTCAAAGATGGCTTTCTAGCACGTTATGGGCACTATAAATTTCTACTGATGTCGTTTTGTCTGACCAATACACAAGCCACATTTATGAATTTAATGAATCAGGTGTTTAAAGAGTATTTAGACAAGTTTTTTATTGTCTTTATTGAGGATTTACTTTTCTACTCAAAGTATAAAGAGGAGCATGCAGAACATTTGGAAATAGTGTTACAAATACTAAGAGATCATCAACTTTATGCCAAATTTAATAAGTGTGAATTTTGGCTTGATCGTATCGCTTTCCTAGACCATCCGATTTCTAAATATGAAATTTGTGTAGACCCATCCAATATAGAAGCAGTAAGCAATTAGGGTAGACCAAAGAGCACCTCAGAGGTGCAAAGTTTCTTAGGATTAGTGGGATGATTTGTGGAAGGATTTTTTGAAGGATTTTCCAAAATAGCCACACCACTCACCATACTTACTTGCAAGGGTCCAAAGTTTGAGTGGACAAAACCTTATAAGAAAAGCTTTGAAGAGCTAAAAGAAAGACTAACTAGTGCTTATATTCTTACAATTCCAAAAGGTGAAGATGGATTTGTAATATATAGTGATGCATCCTTGGTAGGAATGGGAGCAGTGTTGATGTAGAACGGGAAAGTGATCACTTATGCTTCCTGGTAGCTTAAAGTTTACGAAAACAACTACCCAACCCATAACCTGGAACTTGATGGTGTGGTATTTGCTTTAAAGGTCTGGAGGCATTGCCTTCATGGGGTGCGGTGCGAAATCTATACTGATCATAAGAGTCTGAAATATTTTTTTTTTCACAAAAGGAATTGAACATGGGACAGAGAGGGTGGTTAGAATTGATAAATGATTATGATTGTGAAGTACAACATCATTCGGGTAAGGCAAATAAAATAGCAGATGCTTTAAGGCAATAATCTTCTATGAGCCTTGCTAAATTACATGTGTACTAGAACCACTATGAAAGGAAGTGTTGGAAGCAAAGAAAGAGTTGGTAACTAGAAAATTATTAGCTTCAAATCTTCGACCAACAATAATAAAGGATATTCAAAGTGCATGAGTCAGTTATTGGGATAAAATAGATAAAATGGATAAAACCAGAAGTGGAAGAAGGGAAACAGTCAAATTTCAAGATTTCTAAAGATTTAACTCTTTACTTCAAAGGAAGATTGTGTGAAGTGGAAGAAGGGAAACAGTCAAATTTCAAGATTTCTAAAGATTTAACTCTTTACTTCAAAGGAAGATTGTGTGTTCCTAACAACGAAGAAATAAAAAATTTGATAAAGAATTTGAAATTCTTGAATGTGAATGGGAGCAAATAGCTATGGATTTTGTATCGGCTACAAAATGGTTTGATTCAATTTGGGTAGTGATTGACAGACGCACATAATTGACCCATTTGTTACCTATAAAGGTGACATATTCCTTAGAGCAACTTACAGAACTTTACATTCAAGAAATAGTGAGATTGCATGGAGTATTAATCTCTATCATTTCAGATGGAGGCTCAAGATTTACTACACATTCTAGAAACATTTACATAGGGCAATGAGGATAAAGTTGAAATTTTCTACTACTTTTCATCCTCAAACCGATGGTCAAACTGAAAGAACCATCTAAACTTTAGAGGATATGTTAGGAGGCTCATGGAGTTAATTCTCGCAATTGATAGAATTATCTTATAACAATAGTTATCAGGCTACGATAAACATGGCTCGATATGAAGCTCTTTATGGAAGAAAGTGTAGATCTTCAATGCACTAGTATAAAGCTAGAGAGACGAGGCTACGAGATCCATACTTTATCTCTACCACAATAGAAGCAATTGAAAAGATTCAACAATTGTTAAAAATAGCGCAAAGTCGATAGAAAGGTTATGCAAATTAGAGAAGAATGCCATTAGAGTTTCAAATAGGTGATCTAGTTTTTCTAAGAGTGACCCCAATGAAAGAGGTAATGAGGTTCGGCAAGAAAGAAAAGTTAAGTTCCCATTATATTGGACCTTTCAAGATCCTTGAAAGGATAGGCCAAGTAGTTTACCGGTTAATACTACCACCAAATTTGTCAGAAGTGCATGATGTATTTCATGTTTCGATGTTGAAAAAATTTGTCTAAAATCGTCCTCACGTATTGCAATATGAACCGATGGGAGTGGGAAATGATTTTTCGTATGAAGAAAAACTGGTGCAAATATTAGATAGAAGAGAGAAAGTATTAAGGAATAAGACTATTCCATTAGTTAAAGTTTTGTGGCAAAGTCAGAAAACCGAGGAAGCAACCTGGAAAGAAGAAGAAGATATGAGAGCTAAATTCCTAAAGTTATTCCCAAAGTTACAACTTAGATTCTGTAAGGCGGACGTTTACATTGTTATATAAGTAAGGCTTATAAACTATAAAGATTATGATAAAGGTCGTGTATGTATAAAGTCCCTCATGGCCAACACCAATTTCCGAGCCTCTTTGTGAAAATGATAGAAAAAAAATTCTAAGAATTACCCTTTTCAGTTATTAGATAATAATGATAATGATAATGATAATAATGATAACAATAATAGTAAATAAAAAGAGAGAGAGTCAGTAGTAACCGACTTAGAGAAATACAAAAGGTAATCAAATCAATAATGTATTGTATAGAAATTTAACACGTATAAGTATACGTGCAATTGATTTTCTTATCTATCAACTACAACATGCACTTGTTAGCATAGATGCAATTGCCTCCACTAATCATGTATCCATAAAACAAAGCCTTATATCTATAAAAACCTTATTTTTTTTATTTTCCACCATATTTCCAGAGCACTTCATCCGTAAGGTTCTTTAGCTTCTAAGTTGGTGGCAATTGCATTATCTTCTATCAATATAACAAAAAAGGAGTTTAGTATATCAATATAACAATAAAGTATATCTCTCTTCTATATAAGTTAATCCATTCAATTGTTTTTAGGGTCCATATTATCTATTTGTTTAGCTTCTTTCTTTAAAGGGATGTCGTAATTAAAATCATATGGTGTTCAATGAGTCGGAATAATGCATTATCTTCTATCCATATGGTGTTCAATGAGTCGGAATAATGCATTATCTTCTATCCATATGGTGTTCAATGAGTCGGAATAATGCATTATCTTCTATCCATATGGTGTTCAATGAGTCGGAATAATGCATTATCTTCTATCCATATGGTGTTCAATTATCTTCTATAGTCGGAATAATATAACATTGATAAGTGAGTATATTAAAGATGACATAGAAGTGGTAAAAATAAATGAAGACTAAAGGATTGAAATAAGAAAAGGGAACATTGATAATAGTGCGGAAGTTGATAAAGAAATGATAATAACAACAATCTTGGAATGAGAAGGAAAAAGGAACGTTGGCAATCACGGAAGGATTTATTAAAGAACTATTGTAAGGGAAAATATATATGTGCTTCAAATTGAAACTTTGTATATAGAGAAGACTAGAAATTCTATAATTTGCCTATTTGCAAGATATTCCAAATTTTTCTGTAATTAAGTTACAACTTTTAGTATATAAACATTAAACACACAAACTATATTAACCAAAGACAGCTTCAATTCTACATAAGTGGAGCTTACTAAAATGTTAGAGAAAAATGCAGCAATTAGAATAAGACATCATTTTTGAGTTAATCTTATCCCCTAGTATTAGTTAACGTATATATATATACAAATCTATTACAAGGGCCTTAGAATATGTTAGAGACAGAGTAAGTTGAAATCTCATAGCCAATGGGAAAGAAAATAATTTTTTCGAGTTGCAAAGAGAGTGAGTGAGTTGAATGTGTGGAAGTTTCCAGTTGAGTGCTAGGTCATAATCATGAATACATTTAAAACTTCCTACAGTAAAATAATCACTTCTTTGTAATTATAATTCTTATTACATCTATGTTCGGACAAAAGAACAAAAGTGGAATCAGTACAAAGTATGACCAAAATTAGTCGTTTATCAAGATTTGTATGTAACTTTGATTTATTGGGAAGTGGATTATGAAATTTAGATTGATTGAAAGTAGGCGTGAGTAATTAAAGATTTTAATATGTACTTAACCTACTATACTATAGAAACTCTTAACGTTAATACATGTTAATTAGTTAGTTAGGTTTCTAATGAGTCAAGTTTAAATACATGCTCGGTTAGGTTAATAGCTGGCTCAGAATCTGAAAGATTTTAGGAAGCTCTTAAAAAATAGTCTAGACGTCAAGTAAGTAAAGTCTCACCTACAACACAAGTATATCATATATTTGATATCTGTTGAGCTTGAGATTGTTGAAATTGATATGATTTTAATATAGCATGCTGAATATTAAGTTAATGATAATATATTGCTTAGTGCTATTATTTTATATAGCATGTTGGAAACAAAGTTCATGTTACGCAAATATTTATATGCGTTTTCTAAAAATATTGAAAATACCACTATTTTTATGCAAAGACAAATAAGAATAATGTTATGCTATTAATTAATAGGCATGATGCTGGCATGTCATAAGCATAATATTATAGTGAGGTGGTGCTTGGTCAAGGCGGATTGAGCGGAATCGCTGACCTTAGAGATTTTTTGATCAAGGCTTATCGAGAGAGGTCGTTGATCCTGTATGTGATCTAATCATGGCGGACTGAGTGGAGTCGCTAATCTTAGATATCATCGGTCATAGAAGACCATCGATCGCAATAATTTCAGCAGCAACATCCTCAAGGCCCAAAGCAGGAGTATAAGAAATAATATGTCATTTGCATATCAAGTTTTAACAAAGTGTTCTGAGTTATTCATTTGAGTTATTTATTTAATAAATCAAATATATATGGGTTGTGCATGTGAGATAGGAACTTTTCTGACTGAGTTTTTTGCTCATAGTAATTACTTGTGTTGTAGGTAAGAAAAAGAAAAAATCTATAGATTCATGATATGGTGAATGAAGTGAGATCGACATGGTATATAGTACATATGAGCCCGACTTATGGTAGGACATGAAAGTTTAAAAATGTATTTTTGGGAAGCCTTTAAACGTACTTTAAGGAGTTTCTAAGAGTAGCAATTTGTTTTATGAATAAAGTTGTGAATATTATCATGTTTATATATTATGTACATAAATTATATATATATAACGTATTATGTTTTTGAATCTAGTTGTCGGAATAGAATTAAAAAAATAGTCTAGATGTCAAGTAAGTAAAGTCTCACCTACAACACAAGTATATCATATGTTTGATATCTATTGAGCTTGAGATTCCTGAAATTAGGATGATTTTAATATAGCATGCTGAACATTAAGTTAATGACAATATATTGCTTAGTGTTGTTATTTTATATAGCATGTTGGAAACAAAGTTTATGTTGCGCAAATATTTATATACGTTTTCTAAAAATATTGAAAGTACCACTATTTTTATGCAAAGACAGAGAAGAATAATGTTATGCTATTAATTAATAAGCATGATGCATGGCATATTATAAGAATAATATTATAGTGAGGTGGTGCCTAATCAAGGTGGATTGAGTGCAATCGCTGACCCTAGAGATTTTTTGATTAAGGCTTACCGAGAGAGGTTGTTGATCATGTATGTGATCTTATCATGGCGGACCGAGTGGAGTCGTTGATCTTAGATATCATCGGTCATAGAGGATCATAGATCACAATAATTTCGGCAGCAACATCCTCAAAGCCCAAAGCAGCAGTATAAGAAAGAACATGTCATTTGCATATCAAGTTTTAACAAAGTGTTTAGAGTTATTCATTTGAGTTATTTATTTAATATATCAAGTATATATGTGTTGTGCATGTGACATAGGAACCTTTCTTACTGAGTTTTTAACTCATAATAGTTACTTGTGCTGTAGGTAAGAAAAAGGAAAAATCTATAGCTTCATGATATGGTGAATGAAGTGCGATTGACATGGTATATAGTACATATGAGCCCGACTTGTGATAGGACATGAAAGTTTAAAAATGTATTTTTGGAAAGCCTTTAAACGTACTTTAAGAAGTTTCTAAGAGTAGCAATTTGTTTTATGAATAAAGTTGTGAATATTATCATTGTTTATATATTATGTACATAAATTATATATATATAACGTATTATGTTTTTTAATCTGGTTATCGCAATAGAATTAAATAGAGTTTTAAGAAAGTTCAAATTTTTTATATTTTTTACGAAAGGCTTCCAAGATAGGTCTGCAATGCTCCTAATTGTTATATCTATAAAAAAACAAAAAATAAATAAAAATAATTAATTGATTATTTTCTCGAAGGTATTTCATAAGCAATATAGCTAGTTGGAGGGTTTTATAGTTAGATCCATTTGATTATTAATTAATGCTTACTTGTGAATATCATTTATTTGGTAAGATGGTCAAATTTTCTTTTAATGAAACTAGATAAAGATTAATCAAGTTGTTGGATCTAACACATATTGATGTAAGCGGCCCTATGACAACAAATGCCTATGGAGGTTATTCATACTTCATGACGTTTACCATTAATCATTCTAGATTAAGCTATGTGTATCTCTTATGAAGTACAAATCCGAATATTTTGAGAAATTCAGAAAATACACAATTGAAGTAGAAAAACAACTTGACAAAAGTATCAAGATACTTCAATCTGATCGAGGTGAAGAATACTTAATTGAATGGTGTATGCAAAAGGAGAAACAAATTCTATCAGACATGGTTCAATGTATGATGAGTCACATTCAACTTCCTTTGTTGTTCGGGGATTATGCACTAGAAAGTTCCACATACGATCTAAACGGCACTCCATCTAAGTCTGTATCTTCTACACTATATGAGATATGGAATGGGTTAACCATATTAAGATATGGGGATTTCTTGCTTATGTTGGGAAGTAAGATTTAGACAAGTTAGAGTCTAAATATGAAAAAGTGTATTTTCATGTGGTATCTAGAAGAACAAGAGGATGCGACTTTTATTATGCTTTAGGAAAAAAAGGTGTTTGTTGTTAGAACTGCTACTTTATTAGAGAAGGAATTTCTTTTTGAAAGATATAGCGAGAGAAAGATAGAACGTGAAGAAATTTAAGAATTATGAAATGACAATCAAATTGTTGATTATGATTGAACAATCAAATTGTTGATTATGATTGAACCGAACGTACACTTGAGGAATCTTCAAAAGAGTGAACTATGTTTCCTTAAAGTACACCACTAGTTCATATGTCTAGTAGAAGATCTAGTGGACCAGAAGGATATAGTTTTCTAGTAGAAAATCCCAACAAATGTTCAATTATAAAAGATGACCCTATGTCATATACTGAGGCTATTAATATTTTAGATTCTAGGTAATAGATCAATGCCATGAATGCCCAAATGGATTCCATGTATGCTAACTAATTTTGGTTCTTGGTAGATGCACACAAAGGTACAATTCCAACTGGATGCAAACCTTTGCCGCCAAAGGATATAACAGACAAAAAAAAGATAATAATTATGAAGAAAATGTTTGTCCTATAGTTATGACAAATCCTTAGGATTTTGCTTACAATTGTAACCTACTATGACTGAAATCTGGAAATTTGATGTGAAAATCACTTTCTTAAATGTCAACCTCAAGAAAAAGGTGTATATGATGCAGCCAGAAGGTTTCACAGACAAGAAAATATAAAGAAGTTGTGTAAGTTACATAGGTTAATTTACGGACTGAAACAAGCTTCTTAAAGTTAGCATATTCATTTTGATGAAACTATCAAACCGTTTGAAACTATCAAAGATGATCCATGTGTCTACAAGAAGGTTAATAGGAGCGCTTTGGTGTTTAATATCTAATATGTTGATGACATAATACTCAATGGGAATGTGTAGTGATTTTATAAATCTCAATGGTAATTATATTAAACTGTTAATGAGAATTATTTAATGACTATAGTGTTTATGATTCTTACCTAGGATCATCGTGGTATCTTGTACATATAGTTATATACTTAGACATTACTCTAAAGAGACCCTAGCCAAGGGTTACAAAGGGTAAGCCATTAGGTAGAGAGTGTTATGTATAAAGATTGTGAATGATTAAGATGAGATCCATTACTCTTATACTAAAGAGAGAAATCCAATGATGTATATACTTTAATGTAACAAAGAATCCTTACAAGGTAGTATGGTGAGAAAAGAGGTTCTAAAAATTCATTATCTAAGTTCCATAAAGAAATATATAGGCTATATGAATTTTTTATTATGATTTAATAGTCAAACCATATCCGAGAACAAATCAAGTTATATGCTACATGAAAGAATTGAATAACACAATGCTAGTTATACAATTTCTTGAGAAAGACTATGTACCATTTTCATCTTACGGGTAACCTTGACACTTTGTTAAAAGCGAATGTTCCTTTGGAATGAGTTTAATCATGAGAAGATTAAATTAACAGTTTACTTTGAAATGAGTTTTAAGGACAAACAGTCTAATTCTGAATTAGATAAATCCCCTAAAATCTTGAACCTATCCTATCGATGAGATGTATATCCTAACCAATTATACATAAATGAACTAAGAGTAACACAAGTTTGATTTCATTATTGGAAAAAAGAAAGAACCTGATAAATTGATAATTAGATTATCAAATGTAGACAAAATTATTTAATTTTTTTTTAATTATGATGTAATGCAACATTACTGACACAACTATGTAGTTGAATTATTTCAGTTATAAATTAAGTTATTTAATATCAATAATAAAAGAATATTAATTAAGTACTATTGATACAAAGTATGGTTTTACAAGTTTAGTAAAAGACTAATAGTTAGAGGCTCAAAATAGGACTTGTTTATTGGGCTTAAGTAAACTACTAGAATAAATGATAGTTCAGTTTTGGAAGAAACTCTCTAATGGCCATCCATGTGATGTTTTGGGCACACTCTAGAGTCTTTTCATACTAGCCCTAGTACACTAAATTACTTAGTTGGAGTCCTGTTAAAATTAGACCTAGGTTACAAATAAGCACTTGTATAAAGGGGCATTAGGAGAGGATGACATACATAGTTTTGATATCCTAAGTTGCCTTCGTACCTAAAGTTTTCTGATTAAGCACTTTCCTTACTTGGAAAGAGTTCCAATTTTAGGAAAGTAAACATTTTGAGAAACTTCATTTTAAGTGTTAATGAAATTGTTTTAATAATTGTTGTGAGTTAATGTAATTAAAACATGACTGATAAATGTAACTAGTTTAAATAGCTAAAATTTTAGACTCATTAAATCTTTGGATTTATATAATTAATGTGTCGTCATGCATTAAAATAAACAATAATATTATGTATGTTTAGTAAATTGTTTGATGTATATGAATATTAAATTGTTGATCATGCATGATGGTTATGATGTATATAATTTTCGAATATGTATGTATTCACACCATATTTGAAGTTCTTGGAAATTATATACATATGATTTCTTGATGAGCCTGTGATTGTTTTGAATCCTCTCTATGATAAGATCAAGGTTGTATGTGTATAATATAGTTTTATAATATGCCTTCCAAACATTATACTAAATATTGAATCTATATGAACTATCCATCTGCCATAAAAATGTGAGGTTGATAGCTTATTGGTTTTTATATTTAAAATTTTAATTCTTGCCTCCCTTTCCTTGAATTTCCCTATAAATTTCTTCCTTATAAATTTTCCCTTTCACTCATTTCCTCCTCATAAATTTCCTCAATGTTTACTATACTCTAGAAGGGATTTTTATTTATTTATTGGTCTCATTATGATATCTCTATACAAACATAATCTTTATGGTTTTCAAATATAATAAAATCCTACATTGAAATACTTTATGTATGCATCATATCAATCATATATGTTTCAAATCAAACAATTAAGTCAATATGCATATTATCCATCAATTACATTCAATACCTTATTATGCTCATTATGTGTTCATCTAAATCAAGTTTAGATCTAACTTATGTGATTAACTATTAATCAAACAAATCATGTCCATAGATTATTGATCAAGCTAGTATAACAATCAAATTAAATATTATGTTAACACTTTTAAGAATATCTTTGAATTTATTAACTATTTAAAATTTTGAACTCTTTAAAAACAATAAAATATTTTAGTTGTTGGAAAAAACTTCTCTAAATTTAGAACTTTTTCTAATCCTCGAATTCATTTTATGAGAACTTTTACTTGGAAGAACTCTTTTGTCAAATTATAATTATCAAACTCTATTTGGCATATAATTGAGCATTTAAAAGAATTTCAAGTCTCATGAAAAATTAATACTTTATAAATATTTTGTAATTTTTTTTTTTCAAGTTGAATACTTTAAATTTGAACGAGTTAATATTGAATTCATAATTAATCAAAAAAATCGAATCTCACAATACCTGAACTTTTGGAATTTTCTAGACAATGTGGGATTTTGAAAACTACCGAAAAACACAAAGGTTGAAAAGGGGACAAAAGGGAACAAACACATTATATGCTTTGGGCCCCTTTCGGGACCCAAATCTCCTTGGATAGCTGCTCGACAGCCATGCATCTCGCTGCCCATTGGCAACGCCATATGTTTGGCCTTCCTTTTGATGTTCAAACAAAAATCTGATTTTCTGGCCAATTCATTTTCCAGTAATTTGTTAATGCATCAAAAGGCATAGAAAACAATAAAACAAGCATCAAAATGGACATGAAAAATTGATTGGATTAAACCAAAAGTTTCGACATACAACCTAAGGCTCTGATACCAATGTTAGTTGGTGAACCTTCTCGAACCTGGGGCAGAAGTGTCAAAATTTGACATTTGTATTTTTAGTTCAACCAAACCACACCAAAATATTAGTTGATGCAAATGAATATAAAATTCGTCGGAAATTATGGTGTTCATTATCCACTTCAAGAAACCAAATAATGAAAGGGAGGAGAAAAAGGAAGCAAGGAGGAGATTTTTACCTAGCTTTCCACTCTACCAAAATCGGATGGTTTCACACACAAGCTCCAAACTGCCACTACCCCTTCCTCCTTACGCCACTATCGTCGGTTCACCAGTTTCAAGTTGTTACATGACCTCTAACAAAAGTCCACATGAACAACAACTCTATAGGTTCAATCTCAACTCAAGAGAAAAAAACTTGGAGAAGAAGAAAAGTTTGAAAGTTGAATGATTGTGAGAACTTTTCTCTTACAACACACTCACACTCTCTCTCTCTCATCTCCAAATTCCTAATACTCTAAATTATAATTAATATTCCATAATCCTTATTCCTAAGTTATCTCATAATTCTAGAATCCTTATCCTTAATCTCAATACATAATCAATTCTTTCCACAAAATAAATCAAGCTATTTAATTTTTAATTTTTTATGTTAGCCGAGTTATTGTTTATTATTATACTTAATATTAATGTTTTACTTTTTTACTTAAAATTTTATCTATTTATAATTTTTTGTGATTAATTATTTACTCTTAAATTTTTTATATAAGAAATAGATCATCATCAATTTGACTTCAACTCTCTAAATGAGTATAAGCAAAATCTCTATGCTGAAATGAGTTCAAATTCGTCGCTGATACCATTAAGTCCAACACTATTTAATATACCCCCACCGCCATCTGATTGAAGAAATGAAGATACTGATATCGATAGCATCGCAAATTCAATATCGTAAATCAACCTACAAAGAGATATGATAAGCAAACATCCCAGGTTTGGGATACGCCTGAAGTAGTTCCACACAAAAATGAGAACGGTGAGAACATTGAAGGTGTACTGTGCAAGTATTGCAAAGATATTTTGACCGCAACTACAAAAGGTGGAACTAATCACTTGCATTGCCATAAATAACAATGCATGGCTAAAACTGGTATATGTATGAATCAAACTTAACTAAATTTTAACACTCATGTATAATGGGTAGGCGGATTTACGATCAAATGGTTGCTAGGGAATCTCTAGTTAGATTTATTGTTGCTGCTAATTTTCCTGTTAATTTTGGTGACAATATTTATTATGAAGAGCATATTAAAAGCATATAACCCGCACTATAAAAGTACAAGCATAAATATTACTAGATCTAACATACTTGCATATTTCATAAAAAAGAAAACGTGATGATTTAAAAATAGAATAAGGTGATTTAAATCTTATTTTCGGCTTGACTTTTGATATTTGAAATGCATTTTCTAAAAAAGATTATTTATATATCAAATTATTGCAAGTTGCATAATTCATGTGAAACACATGCAATCAGGGAATATATTGAAGCAATCATTCATGAATTAATAAAAGTTGACTCACTTAGTAGCATTAACATTTAAGAAAAATATCATACTAACTTATCTGCACTATAGCGTAAGGCCCTTCCTTGTTCAACATTCATGTTTTAACAATCACACTATGGCAGTTATAATGCAAACCTAAGAATTCTAACAATTTCGAAATATTTACGGCATTTCAATTAAAACTTCTCATGATGCTTCAAAAATTTCAGGCAAAGCTCGAACATTTGAATGTTCGAAGACTATGTGTTTCTATATTGTCCGAACAGATTTATAAATCTGCCCAATTTTATTCTTTTACCTATATCTTGGTGTCGGAGCGTTAAAAATTCCAAAACTTGTCTCATTTGGAAGTTAACATCCAAAATGTTATCATAAAACATCCTAGCCAAACCTCATAACATGATTACTATTGGGTATAGGATATCAAGTATGAAGGATTGATGTAATCAGGATAGGATCCATCGCTTTGTTATACGGAGAGAAAATCCTATCACATAATATACTCATCTATGTAATAAAGAAATCTTGCAAGGTAATATGATTTTAAAAAAATGGAGCTTTATATAACGTCACTCTCTCCATTACATAGAAAGATATTATTCATATGATTTATCTATTATATTTTAAGAGTGAACCATATCATAGAATGAATCAGAATATATATTGTACACTTTTTATCTCATGGGTAATATTGATAATTTATTCAAAGTCAATCTTGGTTTGGAAGGTTTAATTTAAATTAAATATGGGATGTTTAAGTTTAATTTTTTATTTTGAAATTTAGTTTCAAAGTTAAACATGTCTAATTATAAATTAGATAAAATCATGATGTGTCATGAATTTCATCATGCTGTCAAGATATAAAACCTAATTGATCACACACATTGTAGACTAAAGTTACTTAAACAACATTTTCATAATTGGAGGATAAAAATGAAAAATTATATCAATAGTGAGATTATTAAATATAATATAAAGTAAATTAATTAATTTATTAAATCGATATCATACAGTACTACTAGCACAACTAAGTGTGTTACGTCAATTAATTAGAAATTAATTAATTACTATAAGAACTTAAATTTATTAATTTGATTTGTTTGTTTATTCTTAATTATTGACTTGATATTGAATAATGAGTTAATACATTCATATAGGGTTTGCTAAGGGGAAAATTGAGTTTAAGGAATTGTAAGGTAATTTGATAATTTGATAAATTGGATGTTTATCAATTCGATAATTTGGCATGTGATATGCTTCTTTATATAATAAGTAATTATCATGAATAATTATAGTAATTATTATATATAATTAATTGAATAAAAGTAATTAAAGTTTTACTTGACATAGAATTCCCCCTCTTAACATTGGCAACAAAGGAATGTGCCAAGCATGAGTTTTTCTTATTGATTTACTCAAGTAATTATCATGAATAATTAGAGTAATTATCATAAATAATTATATAATTAAATTAATTAAAGTTTGATTAGAAGAAGGAATCTCATTCCATCATTATAAAAAGAACCCCTGGGGGCTTGACATATTAATCCTACAATTCATAGAGTAGCTGAATTCTAAGAGTAAAATACCCCCCTCTTCCTCCAATTGAAAGTTTAGACAATTCATGAGTTGAACAAACGGGAAATTTTTTGATAAAAATTAATCTATATAAATCAATATTAGAAGTTAAATATTGGGATGAATTTGTAGTTCTTCCCAAAGAGTCCTATGATTTTGTGTAAACCACTTTTGGAGGAAAAGAAGATGTCTCGGTCGATCGGTTATGTAAGCTAGACAAGATGTAAGTCGCATTCTTTTTCAATTCATTAATAATTTTTTACTTTAATTTATATTACGTCATTGTAAACAGTATAACTCGTTGGTGATTATGTCAAGTTTGTGCATATTCAAATAAATTTTAATTGAAAACTGCTAGATTCCATGCGAACTTACATGGTCAAGACTAGAGGCATACTTTGCTCAGATGCATTGTATGCACTACATGCCACAGTGCATAAATCGATCAAATATATAAGAACTTGTTATATATAAATCAAAAGTCAAAATTCATGTTGAATAAAGTCAAACACATTGAATACCACTCCGAGTAGAATAAAAAATTTAATATAGGAGATTATCGACTCTTCTAATGACTTATTGGCTGCATGTGAGACTCATCAAAATATTTCCAAAGTTGCATCTCATGGCTTTTTACAGTGAACGCATCAAAGATCTTTACTATATATGTTGGTTCGAAAGGAACACCGACTGCTACAATTCTAAGTTGTATAGAAAAGTTGAAGACAACTTGAAGAATAAAGGCAGAAGTAGTAGTAATTAGCTTTATTGTTCTTTATTATTATTATTTATTATTTTTTATTATTATTATTATTAGAAATGATAATATATTAATCCAATTTCTTTGCAGTTTTATTATTCTTTTTATTATTATTATACCAATTGCACTTTACCAGAAAAATATGAAATAATGAAACGAGTGGAAATTTTTTAGGAGAACCGAATAGTAAATTACATAAATATTTGTTTCAACGGAATAGTAAGAACATGTGAGGAAGTTTTTGAATAATAATTATTGTATGTAATTAATTAATTTTCTTCATTTGATTTGTATTGACTGGTAAGTCAACTAAACATGATGGAGGGAGACTAAAGGATTGCTTGAACATCCAAACTAATTGATTGCAAATGCAAAATAGTAATTATACTTAGGACCAACAAGGTGTTTCTTACAAATTTTGTTTACGTTCTTAAAAAATATAGTTAATATTGATCATTAGCTGGATCATGAGAATGTTGTTCTTACCAAAGTGTAATGTATATAAAAAGAGAGAGAAAGATCTTCTCAAAGCTATAATGATTTAAACAGTGAAAAATTCTAAAGCGTACATAGAGTACATACGAGGTTTCCATTCTAGCCGCAAGCACTAGAGAAATCAGGATCATTAATGGCACGTTTTTAGTGGCACCAACAAAAAGTGCCGCTTAACGGTTTAGCGGGACCATGACATTGTACCACTAAATCGTCCCGGTAAATTACTTAATTGTAAAAATACCGTTAATTTGTCATGAAATTAGTGGCACAAATATTTATACTGCTAATTTAGCAGTAAAATTATTTAATTAGTGCAACTTAAATATGCCGCTTATATGATATATAAAAAAAAAAGTACTTTTATTAAATAATTATTATGGGATTGTGATGCTATTAAATTGAGCTATTGAGTGTTTTAAGACGAGAAATGAAAAAACGGCATCATTTCTATGTTGGTCTAATGCTCTAAGGATATTCCATTCTTATAGCACCAACCGTGCTTTGGATCCCACGCGTGTTTAAATCATGTGGGACTCAAGTGCTACTAATTGGTGCTGCTAAATAGAAAAAGCGAAAAAAAGGTAAAACATATTGATGTTGCACCCTAATTGAAACATAAAATGGAAAGTATGAAAAATAGACTTGCCCTATTCGAAATCAATCTCAAATCACTCTATTGAATGTCAAAATCAACCGCTTTTCATGAAATTTAGTCATTGAATCCCGAAATAAAGCTATATTCAAGTGGAAATCATTCTCTATTCAAAGTGGAAATCAACCTCCTGTAATCCTTCATAATCAAGCTTTCACGGTATGTCACTATCATCAAGCTTTTTGCCCGAATTTGTTTTTCCCAACTCTAGAAGGTTTACGGCGTATAAATACATGCTTGATCTTCATTTGGTTTCTGTAGAAGAGATATCCTTCCTAAAAATTCAACAGCTACTACTGTTTAATCCGAGTGAAAAAGAAATGGGGTCTTAATCACCAAAAAGGGGATTCAATAGAGAAAAGAGTTACGAAATTAGAATATGATTATAATTTAAAGCAAATTATAACAAAGACAAATTTGAAAGTACTTTTTCGTCAATTTTCCTGATCAAAACATGCATGATTTATGCATTACAGTTAAGCATTTTTGCCTTTTTTTTTTTTCTTCTTTGCTTTAAATTTGGCTAAGATTTACGTGATGAAATAGATCGATATATACCTATGACAAAGCATCCAACTAGCATAATACTTCATTATGTTATGAAAGCGATCGATGTTAATGCTAATACTTATATCATTGGATGCGAAAACAGCTATCTAATCTAATTTGTTGGAGAACGTACTAATAAATTCTTCCTCTAGCTAACTCTTTCGCCAGCAGAACACAATCATGTATGTTTCTTGATAGTGAAGGAGTTTGCAGTGTCGTCAACTTTATAATTAATTTCTCAGTTACTATCCAATTAAGTTATTAACTGAATACGTATTACATATCTCATGCTAGTCTATTTTCATTAGCTTTATACTTTATAGATTTAAAGCTTTTGAAGTAGGATTTTTCAGAGAGGAGTAGAGAGATCATGTTTACTTAAATTTTTGTATCGTTGACTTTGAAAATTTGAATGCTGAAAGGGTTAAAAGATGCAGTAGAAATTAATGTGTGCAACTTCATTTGTATATTTTCTACAAGTTTCTCTAGAACTTCTATGGTGAAACTTTTCAGAATAGTATTGTTGATAAAGAACATAGTTTTTTTATATTCGATATTTACTATTCTATTTACAAGCTGATGAGATTTTTTTTTTTTCTTATTTAACTCTAGATTATATCTATCGAACCAAAACCTCAAGACTTATCCATTCGCATAATATGGATAGAAGTTAGCTTAATATGTTGTGAGAAAGTTTGTTGTACATGATGGAGATATTCGAGTTTATAAGAAGACTCTCCCAATGGAACATATTCATGACCATTTGGTAGGTTAGGAAATGGTAAGGAGTTACAAGATATAGCTTATACATAGAGAAGTTAGCCAAGGTGTTGGTAGCCAAAGTGTTGGTAGCAAAAGTGTTGGTGATTCCTGTTGCTATGGAAGAAAATAACTTGGGGGAATTCATAAATGACTTGGGTAATATGTTGAATGAGCTCATTCATAATCAATTTGATTACCCATTATCTAATCCGGACGGTTCTGCTACTCACAATGCAAGATCATTTTACAAGTTATTAGAGGATGCATACATAAGGGAAATAATGAATTTAGCAAGTTATCGACATTTGTGGAGCTATACTACCTTCATTAGGAGTCCAAAATTAGTAACAAGCACTTCAGCAAATTGCTTGGAATCCTAAACATGATGCTTCCTACAAATGATTTGTTGCGGAATGGTACATATCATGCTAAGAAGTACATGTATTTCTTAGGCTTTGAGTATGTGACGATACCAACATATTTGAAGGGTTGTATGTTATATTGGAAAGACAATACTGATTTAGATTCTTATAAGATATGCAATACTTCCAAGTGGATACAAAATATGAATGGCACGAGAGATCAAGGATATGAGGAGTTAGGAAAGCGAAAACATACTAATATTTGAAGCTAACCCATCTAGAAATCTCATGTTTTCCAAAAATATTAAAAAGGCTACTTGTTCAATATTTGTCATCTCAAAACAAGTGGCATAACTATTTTAGATACAAATATCCTCAGATGAAGCTCGTGATATATACCCATAGTTTCGAGATCCGCTTGAGCCCCAAAGTTATCTTTTATCTTGTCCTTCACTCCCAAGATAGTATTCACAACATTATCAACAACTGCAACTCCAATAAGGTAACCTTTGTCTTCGTCTTGTCCTTGCCTCATATCATGCCGCAACAAATGAGTTTTCCAATAAGGTAACCTTTAAAAGGCACTGATTAGGCAATAGATGAATCTACACAAGCTATCATTATTGTGACGACCCGCGCTGTTCAGATTCCCACACTACTATGTTTTTGCCTTATTTATTTAAATTGATAAATTTTTTTTTTGTACATTTTATTTTTTCACGAAATGAATTTTAAAAGATTTTTCTTTTCTTTTCCCTTTTTTTTTTAAACTTGTCATAGTATACAAAAACTAATACTATATTTATACATTTTCTAAGTCTTAGCCAATTCTTGGCAAAATACCAAATACTTTTAGTTATTTCTTTTTACAACGACTTATGCTGAAGCTACAACGCTTGCTAAGTCCTGGTACCCTTTCCACCTCCATCATCACTGCACCCCTCTGTAAGCTTATTACCATAAGTCACTCATTTGCTTACCTTTTGTGCCTACCACATAAACGTAAGTCGTGAGCTTTCGCTCAGCAAACACAATTTATATCTCACAAAATAGTTATGATTACATGCAAGGTATGAACATGTGACATGTCATGACTTTAGACTTATTTTTCTTATCGAGGCTATCGCCTGCTCTATTCTTGAGCTTTCTAATATTTTCTTACTTTTTTTTTTCATTTTATTTGGGCCCTGTGTACATACCAGTTGAGCTCTTGACCCATGGAGAGTCGGGGGAGCGACCCTACCGAGCTAACCAAGGTCCTTCCATTTCATGCCTCTACGCACGCATTAACATAATCCCCTCGTCGTTGGCCTCTACGCACGCATTAACATAATCCCCTCGTCGTTGGCCTCTACACCAAATTTTCTCGAGGGTCAGTACGACACATCTTACTTTATCTCATATCTTCCTATTTCATACATCTCGTATTCCCTTAATTGAATACAAGAGGTAACTTAGCATGATGTACATGAGGTAAATTAACATGATGTACAAGACTGCATTAGTTGTTCAAGAATTTTCACAACAACAACCATAAGAAATCGTGGCACTCATCATAAACAATCATATCATGATTACCAATCAATTCATACAAGATCACTCATACCATCATCATTTCACAATGGGTTTGTTTTAAAAAAACAATGCTTATGTCGTAAGTGAGATTGTACTTACTTGGATTCCAAGCTTTCTTTCTAAAGATGGTTACTTCATGGATGTTGAGTCCGTCATTCACCTATAAAATCCATAATTTAACTTAGCTACTTAAAAGCTTGACTTTCTATGAGCTTTTCTATTTAAGTTAGCTAACACCTTATTCCTTTATGTTTAGGAATTTGATTCCATTTCTTCACTTATGATACTTGTTTAAATGAGGGATCTTTGTTCCCCTTGTTTTATGCCTCATTTGTGAGGTGTACATCTTTTCTTTAAATCATACTTGTATCATTTTTCTCATTCTAAACATTTGAAATTTTGAGTATTTTCTTTATTTAATATCTTGTTTAAGTACCCGAAAAATTTCAGCTTAAGACTCATGCATTTTCCCTTTAAAAGGATCCATTTCGTTTTTGTTTTATTCTGAAGGTCGTTGGGTCTACGACTCGATGGTTCGACGGTAGACCCGTAGACCCGTAGAGTACATCTAACCCCTTTCTATTTTCTTTTCTATTTTCAGCCTTCTGTTCTCTACGGGTCAATGGCCCCGTAGAGTACAATTAGCCTTTATTTTCTAAGGGTCTATGACCCCGTAGAGTACAATTAGCCTTCTTCTTTCTTTTAGATTTTTACATTTACTCGAAGGCTTAATTGAAGCTTACTCGAAGGATTGTTCGAAGGCTTACTCGAAGGGTTGTTCGAAGGGTTGAGCCCCTTCGACCCTTCTTCATACTAAGGGCGTCTGCTCTATTTTTACGTTATCTTTTTCCTACTCATTTTGTGACTTAATCCTTCATTCTTAGGTTATTTTTACTTAACCTATACGTTCTAATTCTCATGCTATTTTTTTGTAGGTTTCTTACAATTTTTAGGATTCTTAGCAGCTATTTGCATTATTTTTATGCGTGATGAAGAAGGTTCATGATCAAAATTTGAAAAGGATGGGGATTAGGTACTTACTTAATTCTTATGGTTGGACATACTTTGATCAGGATCAGCTTTGTGGTCAATTCTTTCTGCTGGAATGGAGCTTGATCAAGAGGGAGCGTGATCAATATTTTTTTTTCTACATTGTTGTGATTGATGAGTGTTCACGTGAAAAATTTCTTAGCTTTTGTACGTGGCAACTCTATTAGGCTGAATGTTTATCTTAAGCTGTAAAATATCTCTTGCCAGCTATAGGAACAATAAATGCATGTCAAGTCTTGATCCTTTCCAACCTGCTGCATCTTCATTTTTTTTTTCTTATTCGCTTTTCATTTTTTTCTTTCTTTACGTATGCATATATCTATTTGCATATTTGCATCTACTCATATGTATATATATAAGTACTTGCATATACCCATATATATATATATAAGTATATTTGCATAAACACCTATATATATATATAGATATGTATATACATACATATTTATATACATTTTGTTTCATTTTACTTTTGAATACTTAATTTATGCATTTATTTAATTATTATTGTGTTTAGAACTTGTTTTCTTTTCCAGCGACAAGTCGGAATTTCTCGGGGCTTACAATTATCTTACAAGCACTTAGTGAGATTATAAAGTGGTAAAAGGCTCACTAAAATATACTGGAATTAGTCCAAACATGGAACAAGTAACATCAAGTCTTAAGGCTAGAGAGTTAGAGCATAAGGCAGCTAAGAGTCTAACACTAGTCTGTTTGTAATAGGTAAGAAAGAATCAAACTTTATTAGTAATTCAACTCAAACGAAACAAAAGAATAAAATCTTTGACAAGAAGAAGGGTGGGAACACTGACTCTAAGAGATGTTATCACTATGGGAAGTTAGGACATATTAAGAAGGATTATTTTGCATTTAAAAGAAAATAGGGTAAAGTGCAAACTGAAAATAGCCTACAACAAAACAGTAACATTGTCACATACTATTTTGAATGTGTCTGCTTGCATTACTATAAATGAATGAATCTTAAATTTAGGGTATTCATTCCATATGAGTCCAAATAAAGAATGGTTTAAAAATTACTATGTAATAAATGATGGATCTGTATATATGAGCAATAATCAGAATGCAACATATTAGGTATAGGTAATATTCCTCTTAAATTGTATAATGAAAAAATAATCATGTTAACTAGAGTAAAGCACATATTTGACCTAAAAATAAATCTCATCTCTTTATGAACTCTAGATGAATAAGGATGTGTATATAAAGCAGAAAAAGGAAAATTATTTATGCATAGAGGAAATAAAATTATCATATTAGGAATTAAGAAGCATGGCTTATATGTTTTATCTGGATATTACTTTGATACGTATACTAATGCTGGTCTTGTATCAAATCATGATAAGACTCAAATATAGCACTTGAGGCTTAGCCATATAAGCCGTAAGGGGTTATAGCTCTTAAGTATGGTATGCTTGGTAAGAACAAGGTTATTGCACTTGAATTTTGTGATAACTGTATTTTTAGTAAACATCATAAATTCAATTTTGGTTTGGTAAGGCATGCATTTAGTTAAGCATTAATTAGACTATGTTCATGTTGATTTATAGGAGCCTGAAAATGTCTCATCTCATGGTGGTAATACATATTTTCTATCTATAATTAATGACTTTAATAGGAAAATTTGGGTGTTCTTACTAAAATCAAAAGATGATACTTGAGAAATTTGTTGAATTGAAAACCTTAGTTGAAAAATAGACTGATAAAAGGGTTAAAACCTTAAGAAGCCAAAAAAGAAGAAGAAAAAGAGAATCTTCTTCTCTATAAAAGAAAATCATCCTGCGTAATCACCTTACTAATGTAAGAATTTGGTAAGCAGATGGCTTCGTTTGAGGAAATTACAACTCAAAGTTGACTTTTCGTTCTTTAATCTTTTGGCGTTGACCAACATATGGGTAGTTAGTATAGGTCAGTTAAAACTTGCTCGAACAAGTTTCGTTCAATCGGATAAGAAATGAAGGAGTTCAGATTGAAGAAGTAAGGCAGTGTGTTTTGAGGTTTTGCTTCCTAGTCTGTAAGTCTGGAGAGAAATTTAAATGCAGCCAAGGTTATCAACTCTGTTATTGTTGCTTAAGGAGCAGGTGAGGAAAGCATGAAGATTTGGAGTCAACCTAAATCACTCATATCAAGTTACTTTTTGGCTTTTGTTAATTTTGCATACTTGCCAGGCTATTTTCTGCAGTGGAGGAGTGTTAAAAGCTGCATAATTCTCTTTGTGAAGTCATTGTCTTTACCTTATTAGTCTTAGCATTCTGAAGTCATTGTCTTTACCTTATTAGTCTTAGCATTCTTTCTTGTGTTTAAAGCCTTAGTTTACTACCCTTTCTTAGCTTAGTCAAAGTCCTGTAATGTTACATCTTTGTATTTTATATATTCTACTAAATCGATGAAAATAATCAAGCATTTTTTATAGAAAAAATACTGTCTATTTTTGATCTCTGGTTTGATAGCTCATCTGTGTTCTTCGTCCCCTTCTAATCTTTACAACTAAGGCAGTCAACCATCCAATTATATGAAGATTAAGAGATTCAAAGTATTGTATGGTCAAACCCAAAACGTGCGTTTTGTTAAAACGTAGAAAAAAAAAAACCATTTTTTTGGGTGGTTTGTCAAACGGGATTGCGTCTGCAAAACCAGTTCCATGCAAGGGTGAAGCAAATGGGTTTTGTTGCTACAAAACCGGATTTGTACCTCTGACACTATTTTTTTGTCGTCATTGCCAAAAACGTATTTTGGAACTTGATTAATGAAAAATATTGCCGAGCATAGCTTAAATGATTTCATTAATCGATTATGAATAATACACCCGAGCTTTTATATATGCACGTAACTAAGCATCAACAAAATAACTAATTAGGATGATCATCAGCTGAATCCAGCTCATCACTATACTACCAATAGACACACGTAATGTCCCATCTATAATCGGTTTATACCATTCCTTAAGTTTTTACATTTAATCATTATGACGGCACGATAACATCCATATGTATTAGTTATTTTGACTACAGTGTTACCAAATTATAAACTAGATAAATAAATAAATAGATAAAATAAAGTAAAATTAATCCAAAAAAAAAAATGACAAGATTGAAATATATATATATATATATATATAAAAGAATATTTGTTCTAGCTGAGATAATTCATTTTAAAATATGAAAGAGAATTTTTTTGAATTTTATTAGGACCCGTTTGAATTTTTAGAAATTGAAAGTAATTGTTAAATCGATACATAGGGTAATAAGATTGAAAATAATTGTTAAATGAATACGTTAAAATGAAAAAGGATAATATACATAGGGTATATGAAAGAATGCCTCGTAGATATAGCTGTCTTTGTAAAGAGATCAAATAATGGCCGGGAAAAAGGATAGTATCGACGTGATAGATACATAATCTTAGGAAAGGCATCAACAATAACAATAACGTGAAGAAACGTCATCTAATGACATGAAGTTGCAATACCTCTGCGCAGATAAAGCGAATAGATTCCTATCCCTACCAAGAGGAAAACCTTAATCGAGAAATTAACCACTTCCATCATTGACGGGTACTATAAAAGGAAAGGTTAAGATTTCAAGAGAAAAGAGAAATATAGGACAAACACATCAATGGAAAACATGAATGCAGCTTCTTCAGCCCCATCATATGATGACTTCGAGCCTTTTTGCAAATGGCATAAAGAAGAAGTCTGTGACATTATTGATGTTCATCTTCCAGCAGGTAATTAATTGACATTTAAAAAAAAAAAATTTAAATTATAGTTCAATAAGACTTTATTTTAAAAGACAATTTATTTTTTCTCTGATAAGTAGGCTTCGCGAAGGAGCATTTGAGAGTTCAAATATGCAAGAAGAACAACTTACTTACCATATTTGGAGAATGCCCCCTAGATCGATCCAAACGGAGTCGATTCCACAAAGAAATCAAACTTAGCGATAACATTAATACAAACCAAATACGAGCCAAGTTCACTGGTGGCATTTTATCTGTTGCAATGCCCAAGAAAGTTCCGTCTGTGGCTGCACATGAAACGGTACAACCAGAACTTGTATGCAAGAATAATTGGAGAAGCAGTACGGCAATTATGAGGCGAAAGAAGGTAGTGGCAGTTATAGTGGTTGTAATTGCTGCCTTCGTGGCTTTTGGAGTTTATATAGCAACAAAATGTAAGCTCCTTTCTCATCTAAATTGAAGCTAGCTACATCATTTTCACATGTTCCAATGTACAAATTAAAGTCTGGGTAAGACTTGTTATATATATCAGATTATCAGTCCTTGAGATAGTAATGATCATGATCACAAGGAGAAAATTACTATGAACATGATGAAATTGTAAGACCATAATAATTTGTATTCTTGTTATTGTGTCCTCCTGTATCTTTTTCAGCCGATGACTTACCAACTCTGTTGGTCATTTTAACGGTTTTGGCTAATCCGTCCATGGGGATGTCCGAAATCAATTTGGACTAGATTCCTGATACTTGGGATACGTTCTTGGGAGTTCAAATAGTAAGAGGTTACACAAATATTGTCCGGGTTATCTATGGATTTCCTTAAATTTGCTATACATCATAATTAAATCTTTTTATATTTTAGAAATTATAACTAGATCTGCTTAAATTTACTATACATTACAAGTTGATCCATTAAGTTTGAACTAAATTTCAAATCTAAGTGTAATTGGTAAATCTTGACGATCAATTAATTTTTATAATTAACTACAATATTGTATTATTGATATATTTTATATGCTCTTTTTTCATCTTATTTTAACTATTGGAATTTTTAATTATATTACTTGAAAATTTTAAACAATAATAAAAATAAAAAAAGCTAAAATTATTTATCCTATCTTATAATAAAAATTATATTAGCATTCATATGAAGTTTTTTAGTTGAGAAATATTGGATGATTCTTAGACTTAACATTCTCAATTGCCTATTAATAATTAGATTTGTAATTTATGGCACGACTTGAGAGGGGATCTACTAATATATTAATGTAAATATAAAATGATCTTCTTATAAATTTAAAAGTTTAAGGGATTTATTTATAATATAAGAAAAATATAAATAAATTTATTTATAATTTAAGAGAAAATTAAGTGGATCTACTTAGAATTCTTAAATCGTAAAATGATACATCTATAATATAAACAAACATCAGGAGATCCAATGAGTAATTTCCCAAATATTTGTGAAAGAGTTAACTTGATCGCATTAGATATGATTCATCACGTTACTATTTCAATTTCAATCTTCGAGCAAACAAATTTATATTCCGCAAAGATATTATTGTAAATTTATGATTTATTATTTAAATAAAAAAAAATAATAATAATACTAGGACAAGACCACCAATAGTTTTAACCGTTTAATTGCACTCTTCATTTTTCTAAAATTCAACTTTTATAAATTTTAACTACGTAAACTCTAACTAATATTTTGTCTATATATTGTAAAAATTAGATTTTATGATATGATATGTCATATTATTTTTTTAAGAAAATAATAATTATAAATAACGCGACATATTATATCATGTTAAAATATCAATATATCAATTACTTATCAAAAAAATAATTGAAAAGATTAAAAACATTTGATTTTGATTATATATCATCTAAAAAATTAACTAAAAATTATTTAGGGATGAACTTTTAAAAATCGAACTACGGACGAAACAACTAATTTGCCCTTATTCTTGTTCATGAATTTGATAGTTTGTCGCTTTTCGTCTATAAATTTTAAAATAATTAAATTTAATCTTTAATATTATGTAAAAGTACCGTCAAGTTAGATGAATTTTATACAATCTATTATTATGTAAAAAGCCTTAAGGAAAATTATATAAGTTTTTCATATACCTTTGAATTATTATTATTATTATTATTGTATCCCCTTATATACTTTTTAAAAATTAAATACTACTAATCAAATATAGAATAAAGAAAGAGGAGAACAAAGGTGGGGGGGGGGGGGACATAAGAAACAAAATGTCAGAGCCGAATTTCTTAGGTCAACCAAAAAAATAAAAAATAAAAAAATTTGGGGTCAAAGCCCAATTGGTTAAAGTCAACCCCTCTTATCTATCTCCCCGCCCCCACATTTATATATATTTTCATGAATTACTAATCTGTTGTGATCAATCATACAGAAAATAATAAACAATTTCTATCAGCAAGTCACAAGTCAATTTCCAACTGACATGAACTGTAAATACCAAATTGTCTTGAAAGATGTTTTCAACTGCTAAATTATTAAAATTAAAAATAGAATTAATAATGAGAAATAAAGGGTTGGCCAAGACATGAGCGTCAAATGTTCAAAGTTTTCGCCGATCAGTGCAAGTTTAGAAGGTTTGGAGGTGATGAAAAATGGATAGAACCATCTTCTTGGTCTATGGTATAAATGTGTTCCTGTATTGCAATCCTTAATATAAAAATGAGAAGGATGAGATTCGAAAAATATATATTATTATGTTTAGAAAATTTCAAAAAATAGATAGTGATTATTTTTTGATATATGAAATATGAAATAAGTTATTTCATTTAAAAAACTTACATGATATATATAAAAGAGATGAACTAATATGATAAACTTTCAAACTTGTTCCTTACGAACTTTGATAGCATCGGACCAATAAATTCCTCGGCATGGAGAGGGAGATTATTTAGATCGGCAGTGAGATGGTTAGAGACTTGGTACCTCCGGTATTGGGGTCCCACGTAGAATCTGCATAAGCAATGTATGCTTGAAGGTTTTCATATTAATGGCTAGGCCGGATTTGTTAGGATGCTCATATAGCGAATAGCAACGATCTACTATGTCCCCCACTTTCTAACAAATCTGACATTCGGAAAGTGAGCCATGTTGGCCGTGGCCAAATAACTCATTCCCAGAATGATGTCTGCTCAGGTTAAAAAGAAGCTGCTCGAGTTTTGGAATATAGCCTGAGTTTGGGTTCCTATTTGTAGAGGAAGATGAGAAACGACCTTGAGCAGAGGATAAAGATGAAGATCCATGAGCCGTCCTCGACCCTGATTGTTTCCTGAGCTCTCTGATTTGCAAGATTCGCTGTCAAATTGGATATATCCACCGGAGATTCAAGTTGTTGGAGGCAGAAATAGAAGTTCAAGAGGTAACCATAAATTTCTTGATGCGAAGGTAGATCGCGCCGTGTTGTAAGATTGATAACAAGTGGATCATACTCGTAACCCAAGCCGCCAAAGATGTAATTGACGAGGTCGACTGGTGACATAGGATGTGTGATCGATGCCAAGATATTACTTTGAGTCTTCATAAACTGAAAACATTCAGTGATGGTCTTGGACCCTCTTGTTGGTTGAAAATAATGTTATTCTGATTTGTTGTGCATTTGACTGGGTTGAAAAGATGGCGGCAAGTGCTGTCCATACGACTTTGGATGATTCAAGACCAACCATCGCTGGGAGGACTTCAATGCTTATCGCAGAATTGATGGCAGAGAGAATCTATTGGTCCTGCTGGTACCAGTGGTTAGATGTCGGATTTGGTTTTTTTATAATTCACTGTCTGCAGAGGGATGAAATATTGAGGGTGTCGGGATTGAACCGTCAATGTATCCGAAGACTCGTTGACCCAAGCGGTATGGCTTTACCTGTATTATGTAAGAATTTGGATCAATTCAAGGAAGAAGAGAGCTTCAGTTTAAGACAATGAAACTGAAATTATGCAGACAGTTTTTTATTGCAAAAATATAACTTATATTAAATATTTTCATTATAATAAGTAGATGAGTTTTGATCATTATTATAAGTGCAATTGACTTTATTAGATTGCTTACAAATTAGAAAAGATAACCTATTACAACACTTAATTAAAGTTTCCTTAAAAGTAAAATGAAAATCTGCAAAGAAGAAAGCAAAAACTAGAAAAGTAAAAAAAATCAACTATTTATTGGCTAAAGACCATTAGGCCAAAAATGATGAAATGCTTCCGATTGATCTAAAAATAACTCCAACATAATCATATGGACTTATTAAATTTGTTAGGATAGGAAAAAAGGCATAATTGGATCACCAAACAGCAGCTGACTTACGACGACAGCAAGTATAGTAGCAGCCAATAAAATGAGTCATAACTTCTTCATCTTTAATCCGATCTGCTTCAAAATTCTCACAAGTTTAATTTGAGAAGATCTAGCTGACGTAAAAAGAGTTAATACCAAAATCCAATAGAAGGAAAAAGTCAACTAAAACAGAACACAAAAATAGAATACTAAAATGAGTAAAACTAAACACCTTCTATTATATTAACCACAAAAGATAATTAGTACTAGTGAGTTTTATTTGGTTAGTTTGAACTGAGGTAGAGGAGTCAGAGATGGCGGAACAGTAGCGAGAATTGATGTGGTGGAAAGAGTCATTTCATTGGTAGTGGCAGCCATTTGAGAGGAGGCAAGGGGTGAGAAAAATAATAAGGGACGTATGTCGATGACTCTGATACCAATTGAGTTTCTGAATAAAAATTTTTTTATTATTTTATGTATGATGGATTACAAATGATAGTAATTCATGAAAATCTATATACAACAAATATGTTACTATTTGAATAATGTAATATAAGGAAATGCATAATTAAGGAAGATATTATAGGATCGTAGCCGTTGGTGTGTGAATCATAATGAAAAGTAGACTTCATGAGGAGAGATTGTGGGTTTTGATTGTGATGGATCTTTCCTTCTGAAAATATCCTTTATAGGTACTATGATAGCTTAATACTACTACTAGGTTGATGGATTGAATATAGGTTGCTGGAAAATGAATTGATTACGTTGAAATTGAAGTACTGTTAGATTAGTGGAGGATTTTGATTCGATAAAATTGAATTGGGATAATTAGAATATATGGGTATTATATTAGTGTAGGTCCAATCGTTATCAGAAATTAATTACAAAAGATAACAACCATTTTATTCGACCAAAAGTGTTACATTTAGCCTATTCCATTAGAGTTAGATCGAGTCTAAAGCTGGTTTTGGTATTGGATAGCTAGTATAGTTGTATCGAAGAAGGTGGGTTTAAATTTTTCTTTAATTCAGGATATATTTGATTCAGGTTTAGAACTGTTAATTCTTTATTTTTGAAAATAGATTCACCGAGAACTTCTTTACCTAAATTCTATATAATCGACTTTATTTGTATTTTTTTGGCATATCCTACCATGTAATCAGAGGTGGGACCATTACTACTAAACCAAATTTCTTAAGTGATCAGAGGTGGGACCATTATCCCCACTAATGTAAAAAGCGTCTTCCCTTTCAAACCAAACCACCACAACTGAAACCTGTCAAAAATAGATTGATGTAAATGATTCGTACGGAACAGAAAACTAAAATGTTGCAAAACCTTCTTAGCAATATCTCCAACTATGAATAAGTGAAAGATATCCTCGAAGTCTCGGGACAAACAACAAGAACAAGAAGAAGGTAATTGAATTCAAATCCTTCTAATATTATTATCAACCGCTACAGCTCCCCTAAAAAGTTTCCAATTAAAAAAATTTTATTTTTAAGGGGATCTTTAAAGACCAAAGAATTTTGTAATATTCCACACTCAAATCGTCATGAACAAGGCCTTCCCAAGCGGTTTTGATGGAGAAATTACTATCTCTACTGGGCAAGCATATCAATCTATCATTTAAGTTCAAAGAGGGAATAATCCCTTCTAAATAATTAATATCAACATCCGCCAAATCGAAATTCAACCAATCATGAGAAGAAACCACCTCCTTGACAGTGCTAAGAGAATTGGCTTCAAATAAAACCTCAGACAACACCCAATGACCCAAGTCCTAACCAAAAAGAATGGCAATTGGTTCATTTATACATGTAATTTTGACCGTGAGATGAAAGTATGTGTTCATTGAATTATTTGGAAAATTGTCCTGTAACTATCAACAGTATTGATAGTCTTTATGCACATTGATCTATTATATGTATATGACATATGTGCGGAGCCCTACATAGTGATATTATTATTATCTTAGCCTTATATGGCGGGACATTAGATAAATATGAGGACTCGTGCTTCATGGTGAGATTTTCTTATGTGGTCATGGTATGAGTTTATTAATACGGATGATCTTGGCTAAATTGTCATTCATTAATTATGATATTGCTTCAACTACTTGCATAGGTAAAAAGGAGATTTGAATGTGTGATTGAGAACTTGATAATTGTTTGTATGGATATACATACTATATGAATAGACTTGTCTTGTAAGAATGATTATGTAATATTTATTTATTAAGTTTTGGCTCATTTTTTCTTTAAAATTTTATGCCCTCTAGATATTTGATCGTGCTTGGTCAAGCACATGGGATTCTCATTCAGGAGTTGGCATTCTTGTTGACCACACCTTGGGGATTGCTAATTATCTAAAAAATATTTGAGGACCACTTTTGGAAATATATATAGGACTCATGTAGATTGTAAGGTGGCTTCGTTGATCATAGTTGGCTTGTACAAGAACTTGTTTGCATAAGTGGTGAAAAGGCTATATATACGTGAATATACCAATTAGGTTCAATTTATATTTATATATATATTGTTAAATTGACATGAGTTTCTATGTATTAACTTCAATTTTGGGGGTCATGATAGACTTGGTTTGGTTTTAAATTCAAACTCATATGTCCATGGAGCAATGTGTTTGTATAGCAGCCTCTTACAAGCTCTATAATTACTCCGAACACTTGTAAGGAAACAACTAACTTTGCAATATAACTAATAGGAATGTCACTACTTAACTCAAATATAACTTTTGATAAAAATATTGATTAATTTGAACTTATAAAACTCTATTTACTTATAACTCAACATATACAAATCTCAAACCACAATTCCGTTATATAATTATATGGGCAAATTAGGATTTACTGTCTCAAATACTTTAAAATTAGGATAAATTCTCTTGGGTCTTATAACAACAATACATCCTGTAATTTTTAGAAAAACTAGAATAAGACCTCAATTTTTATTTGGGAAAACTATAATTAACCCAAAAACTTCGCATAAATTATAATTAATCCTAATATATTTTTAAATTATATGAACGCCAAAAAACTAAACTTATATAAGAGTGAACACTCAAAAATTTTATATTTTATAATGAATACAAAACACTCAAAATATAATTATAATAAACTTCTAATTTTCTCAGGATCAATTTCAAATATTAAGCCAACCTAATATGACATGATTCTATCTATAAGATTAAAAAATAATTTTTTTTTGTGAATTTTTGTTTCAAAACAACCACTTAACTAATCTCAATTAATTTTATTTATTTTTCTCATAATTTTTTATTTTTCTAATTTTTTTCCCACATAACCTCAGGATTTCCAGCTACCGCTACCACTACCAAGCATTGTCGTGATAAAGACAATCTGATTTCTTGAAGAAAAAAATAAATCTCGATCTAATTTTTTTCAAGAAAATAGAAATTCGATCTAATATCTCTTTTGAATAGACCAATTGAATCGGTCCAGTCTTCATGAGAAACTGATCGAATTGATCAAGTTTCTTGAAAAAAAAAAATCAATCTAATGAGTCTGATTACTTCGTGGAAAAATAATTGAGTCAATTTGGTTTCTTTGTGTGAAGAAACCGAAATGAATCTGATCCGATTTCTTCCTACGAAGAATCAGAACGAAGCAAATCAAATTATTTTGGAAGTAAATGAAATTAATTTTGATAAACTAAGGCATTATTTTGGAAATTAAAATTCTTTTTTTTTAATGTATGGGTTAGATAGGGTCGTTTGGGTCGAGTTATTGATTTCAAATCAATCATTAAAAGAATTGGGGGTTCATTATAATTTTTGTTTGAGTTTTGGGTATTCACTATTGTTATAAAAATTTTGGATATTCAATAAAATTTAAGTTTTATACTTTATTTATTATAATTTCAAAATACTTTGGAGGATTAATTATAATTTATATGAAGTTTTTAGGTTGATCAAAGTTTCTCTAAACAAAGACGGAGGCTTTGTTCTAGTTTTTCTTTAAGATTGAGGGAGCATTCTAGTTATCAAAATTATAAAAGTTTTATTCTAATTTTAAAGTATTAGAGAAGATAAATCCTAGTTTACCCTATTTATATAAGTTGAATATGCATATAGATATTCTTATTCATAACCCTTTTGATAAAACAAAATGTTATTTTAGAAGCTTCCTAAAATATGTTCTAAACTTTTCTATATTCCCACAAGTCGGGCCCATATGTACTCCTCACAAGGTCGACCGCGCTTCATTCATTAGGCTCTGAAACTATAGACTGTCCTCTATTCCAGATACTATGAAAATAGCATGCTTTCCTTTTACTAATTTAAGCTCTGAGGATATTATCGTTGACATTTCTATATTTTGTGGTCCTTTATGACCATCAAAATCTTTGATAACAACTCTGCTCAGTTCCCATGATCAAAATATAACTAGGATCAACGACCTCTCACAGTCTGCCCCTATCCCCGGGGTTAGGGACTCCGCTCAGTTTGCCCTGACTCGATATCACGTCACTATTATGTTATTCCATGAAACATGCTTAATTAATTAAATAGCATAACATTATTTCATGTTTGCTTTTGCATGAAACTATTAGCACTTTCAATATTTCCACTGTGATATATATAATCTACACATTATAAACTCAGTTTCCAATATGCTATTTAAAATCACGAAGTACCAAATAAAAACTATATTTTCATCAACTCAATATTCACCATGCTATGTTGTATTAATATCAATCAAAATATTTCAAGTAAAGAAAATATCAAATAGATAAAATACTTGTATTGTAGGTGAGACTTGACTTATCCAGAGCCTGGCTATTTTGTAAGAGTTTTCAAAAATCCTTCAAACTTTGGGCCACCTATTAACCTAATCGAGCATGCATTTAAACTTGACTTTGTAAGAATTTCCTTCATAAAAACCTTACTCTCTATTAATCTATCTAAATCACACATAATAACATTATTCTAGTATCCTTAATTTAAGTCTTTACTTTAAAAACTCAACTCTTTATACAAGTCAGATGCTTTCATTTGAAACTCACACCACATCTTATTAAAGTTAGTAACTATATTCTATAAAATTTACAATTCTAAATAGTCATTTTTATTTCATGATTTATGCCATTCAATATACTCCTTGAAGGCATAATTTGAAATTGCTTTGTTTCTCTAATTCTTAGTCTAAGTTTTGATAATTGTATCTCTTAAATCGTAGCTTTAATTGGCTTGAAATTTATACAATCTTAGTTCTATCTCTTATGTGTCTCCTATAGAAATTCCAGCTCAAAACACAATTACCTGCTATCCCTTCTAAATTGACTTTCTTGACAATTGATGTTCGGTTCTTCCCCGTCAAACTTTTTGGTTGGATAGTTGTGTTCTAAGAATTATATCTCACATTTGAAAATCAATATTTCTCTAAACTATTTATGGTACCTCTATTAACAACTCCTATAGGTCCTATTAAAATTTCAAATCAAAATATTCATGTTGACCAATTGAATCTCAATTGTTCCAAGAACATTCACTTACGCATCTATCTTCGACCAATAGTTTTCTCTTACCTATATCTTATTGTTAAGGTACTCAAAAATTCTCATACATATTTCTTTAGAAAATTAACATCGTAAGCTTTCATATTTAATGTGGTAACTTCATTTCGCTTAGTATTACTCAAGTTATACCTTATCAAAGTTGTTATTGAAACCCTCCTATTATGGGAAAATATTATGTTTTTACTAACTTTAAGATCACACTACATTTTATTTTTGAGGACCAATTAAGTGGAGCCTTATATGATTTTGTAAGTCTAAGTCTCTAGTTTGTTCTTGTAAAATATCAAAACTTTCTATGGTCATTAGCATATGCAAAAGTCTATAAGAACATGTATTGCTCATAATTCAGGTAATTCTATTTTGCAGCTCAGTAGTTCAACTTCAAGAATTTATTTATAGACCTATATTACTCTGATTTAGGTGCTTTTAGGCTTTCTAAAAAGTTCTCAGAGTTTAGTATCTCAATATAATTTTCTTATTATTTTATAGCGCTTAGAAAATTTCTTAATTCACTTTAACCAATAGATACTATACATATTTTAGATTTCACATTATAAGGATTCAAGAGATCATACTATTTCTAAATTACTATAATACTAAGCTAGGTTGAAAATCTCAAAATAATTATAGAAAATCACCATCATATGAGATTGATCTACAGATTAGAAAATTGAATGAAAAGGAGATAAATTCTCACCTCTATGGATGAGTGAAGGTGGATTTTTCTTAAACTTGCTTGTTCATCAAGAGATTAAGACTTTTTTTTTACTTTAATTAAGTCTTATTAATGGTTGAGAAATTAAGAAGAAGACGAGAAACTCTCTGGATGGTTATTTTCGTGACTTGTAAGAGAAGGGAAAAAATAATGTGGCGTTGGGTTATTTATGAGCCTAATTTCAAAGATAAAATAAAGAAGTCAAATTGTGATAAGATGACTTGATATTTATCAAGATAAAACATTATCTACTAATGATAATTATCAACAATTTAGCTTTCATCTCCTTTTTAGATTGTTGGCCATAAAATGGACTAAAAATAGCTATGGGCCAATTTAATGTTTTGGGTAAATTTGGGTGATATATAATTAATTGAGTATAATTTTGGCCCATTATTTTTAATGAGTTTTGGACTAAATTTCATGTTTTTTGTGGTATTGTTGTTAATAATGATTAATAGAGATTAAATTTAGGCCACCAAATTAACGAAATTTTATACTCTAATCATCTAAGAAAACTTGCTCGAAATCTACTACTGGTCCTATAAGGTTATAATATGAAAATCTTACTTTTATAACAACTTAAATACATTTCTTATAGAATTCAAAGTACAAAATTAATCTACCTAGGAAGATAGTAAAAAGGGATATTAAAGTTTGGTAGTATCTTGATTGTAGTAAATAGCCTGGTATATTTACAATTGAAATACTATATGTGATAGGTTATTAAGTATCTATTCTAAATTTTCTTGTTATCGTTCATGTCATTTCTTCACATTTTTTCTATTATATCTCTTAGTATTTGTAATTGTTATTTGTTTAGGTAATATGGCTCTTAATGGGGAACATTAAGCAAAGAGATGCTTTTTTTTATGAGGTTTCCAATGAGGTCTCCGCTATGCTCACCGAGATGTTCCCGGATAGGGAATAAGGATTAAGCGAATGGTGGTATACAAACACAAGACATGTGTGGATGAGAGAGGGTTAAAGGACTGGTAGAGAAGAAAATAGTGATCCAATTTTAGCCGAACTAGCAATAAATTTACAAAAAAAAAAAAATTGTTAGAAAGCCAATTACAAGGGAAGGATCATGCATATGTTCAGGGTGTTCCCTAGGAAGAATTTTAGTGACAACCTACTATTGCAAGCATGCAGGAAGGTGACCACGAACATTATGTCTCAGTTTCTGAGGTTTTAAAGCCCTTTATATTTTTGGGTTCTAATCCTCCATTACAATTTCTAAAAAGTTCAGCTAAGGCTTGCAGCGCCATGGAGAGTTTTGAAATATGATATGTTGACTTGGTGGCTTATCAGTTAAAAGATATGTTATATGATTGGTATACAACCTTCTATCAAAATAGTCCTGTAGGAGCGTCGAAACTGACTTAGAATGAGTTCTATGATGCTTTCATAGTAAAGTTTCTTCTAAGTTGACAAAAGATATAAGTTGACAATGAAATTTGAAAATTTGAAACAGACTCCAAGTATGATAGTAACCAAGTATAATATTCTCTCTACATGGTTATCATGATATGCTCCTTATCTAGTTGAACCTAAAGAAATGAGGATTATGAGGTTTCTAGAGAATCTTGTGACTTTGTTGTTTAAGGCAATGGATGCTCAAAAGTGTGCCTCGTATATTGCTATAGTGGATGCTGCAAAAAAATTGAAGACCGTAAAAATTGGGATAAGATTAAACGTGATGTACGTATGCACCTCAGGACTAACAGTTAGGACAACTAGTTTAGTGAGGATTCCAGTAAGAGGTTGGGTGCAGTGCACATGGTTAGATGACCTTTCAGTGGGCTCTGCAAGGCATGGTTCAAACATCAGTTGTGGGTTCTTAAAGTCATTGGTCAAAGGTATATAGTGCTGCATCAACTTGTCCATTAGGGTCAACCTTGCCATCCCAGAGCAAGGGTGTATGTCTTAGTTGTGGGAGTAGGCATTCTCGACCACGTCATAGACAAATTGGAGCTTGCTTTGGATGTGGTCAAATGGGTCATTTTAAGAGGGATTGTCTGAAGACTCTAAAGGGTTCTACATGATTGAAAATCTCATCTCCATCAAGTGTTACGGTCACGGTTCTCGAAATTATCAAAGTAAGGAGTTTCTAGGCATAAAAGAGAGACATCTTCTAGAAGAAGGCAGACTAGAGTATATGCTTTGACTCAACATGATGTCTAGGCTTTTAATGAGGTGGTGGTAGGTACACTTCCTGATTACTCTTTTGATGCTTGTATATTATTTGACCCTGAACCCATAGACTAGTTTGTGTTGTCGTACTTTGCTAGCCAGTTTGATTGGAAACGAACTTTATTAGACCATTGTTTGTAAGTGGCTACACAGGTATGAGAATTTATTAATATAAGCTTGGTATACAAGTCTTGTGTCAATCATGTTAGGGAACGAGAATTATTGGAAATTTTAATTTAGCTTTATATATCATACTTTAATGTGATATTAGGCATAGATTGATTAGCCTCTTATCATGCAACTCTGTATTGTCATCATATGTTGTTAAGTTTGAGCTACCTTATTACATAATAAGGGAGAGTAACATGTCTCCACCTAATTTAATACCGGCACTTAAAGTTATAAAGTTATGAGGAAAGGGTGCTAGGGATATATAGCCATGGTGAGAGATACTCGTGATGTACAAGCGAGTTTGTGAATTTGAGGATGCATTTCCAGAAGAATTGCCTGATTTGACTCATGATAGGAATATTGAATTTTATAGTGATGTTATTCTTGGGTATAGTTCTATATCCATTCCACCGAATCGGATGGCTCCAACTGAACTTAAAGAGTTAAAAGAAAAAATTGAATGAACTACTAAAAAAAATGGTTTATTCGTCCAAGTGTGTCCTCATGGTGCATTGATTTTCTTTTTGAAAAAGAAAGATGGAACCCTACGTTCATGCATCAATTGTAAATATCTTATTAAAGTGAGTATTCATAATAAATCCCATCTCCCTTATATTGATGATTTGTTTGACCAACTTCAGGGTAAGAGTCTTTTTACGAAAATAGATCTTCATTCGAGTTATCATCACACACGCATTACAGATATTATGAATTCCTAGTCATGTCTTTCGGCATGACTAATACTCTAGCAGCTTTCATGGACTTACTGAATCGTGTCTTCAAGTAATACTTAGACCGACATGTGATTGTGTTTATTAATGACATATTGGTTTACTCAAAGAGCAAGAACATGCACTTCATCTTAAGATAGTCTTGCAAGCTTTGAGAGAGCATTGTTGTATGACAAATTCTCTAAGTGTGGATTATGGATGGATCATGTGGTATTTCTAGGATATATAATCTCTGACGAGGCTCTTCAAGTAGACCTATTCGAGATTGAACCAGTAAAGAATTGACTAAGACCAACTTCGGTAACAAAGATTCATACCTTTTTGGGGTTAATAGGTTACTATCAACACATTGTCAAGGATTTCTCTCGAATTACCTCTCCATTGACTAAATTAATTTAGAAGGGTATGAAATTTCAAGGGTCAGATGCTTGTGAAGAGAGTTTGTAGGAATTTAAGGGTCAGAAACTACCGAGATTTACAATCGATAAAAACAAACTAGGAATATATCTTCAAAAAGAGATCTTAACTTCACCAATGTTGTTGGACGAAAATGTTTAAGGATTATGGTTGTACTATCTTGTATCATCCAAGAAAAAGTCAATTTGGTGGTTGATGCCTTGACTAGGAAGTCAGTTGAGAGCTGAGCTCCTATCTCATCTGAAAGGAGGTTGCTAATTGCATAAATTCATTAACTTAAAAGCAACAAAGTTTGTTTCAAAATTGATGAACCATGACATTTTAGCTTATATTCAGAAGTTGAAGAACGAAATGGATATTTACCTAAATTAGTAGGTTCTTGAGTGTATCGAATGTTAGCCCCAAGACGTTGGTCTCTAACTAGACAATATTCGAGCAACATAAGCAAAAGATGAAAAATTAAGCAAGATGATGAGAGATGATCAAAGGGAAGGGACCTGAAACTTTAGTTGGGGAGGACAAAAGTCTCCACTTAGGCCAATGTGTGCGTGCTCTTAATGTAGATGGTGTTAGAAGATATTTTAGAGGAACTCATCTAGGCACTTATTCCATTCATCCTCGATCAATAAATATGTATCATAGCCTAAGGGAAATCTTTTGGTGGGAAGGTATGAAGAAACATATCATTAATTTTATCTCTAAGTGTTTGACTTTTAAGTAGGTTAAGGTAGAACATTAAAATCCAGTAGGAATGCTCCAAAGCCTCAAGTTCTAGAATGGAAGTGGGAACATATGACGATGCATTTTGTAATTGGGTTACCTTGTACTAGTCAAAGGTACAATTCTATTTAGGTGATTGTAGATAGGCTCACAAAATTTCCTCACTTTCTTCTTGTGAATACTACTACACAGTAGCACAACATGCATGACTCTATCCGAATAAGGTTGTTTGCCTGCACGATATACTATTTTCCATAATTGGATAGAGGGCCATAATTTACTTCTGGATTTTGGAAAGCGTTTGAAGAAGCCTGTAGTACTTGTTTGGTTCTGAGTACCACTTTTTTATCTGCAAACCAATGGACCATTATAAAAGAAAATTAATACGCTTGAAGATATGTTTTGAGCGTCTATTATTTCACTTAGTCCTAATAAAGGTAAAAGCCCTAGCCTTACTCTAGTTATGCTTTCCAAGTTTCACGATGCATCGGCGTATTTGATATACTCGATACCTTCAATATGCGATGTACTTGTTGCGTCGACATACTCAATGTACTCAATGCCTCGAATATGCGACGTACTCAATGTACTTGGCACCTCGACATATTCGACCCCTCAATGTACTCGACGCCTCGATGTACTCGACTCCTTGAATTACTCAATGTACTTGATGCATCAAAGTACTCGATGCATTGATGTACTTGACGTACTCGATGCATCGATGTACTCGACGTACTCGATGCATCGACATACTCAATGCCTTGATGTATTTGATGTCTCGACATACTTGACTCCTTGATGTACTTAATGCCTCAACGTACTTGACTCCTCGATGTATTCGACATACTCGATGCATCGATGTACTTGATGCCCCGACGTTTGCTATATTAGCAATAAAATGATTTAGATGGAATAAAGGTTATTGAATAATAGAGAATAACGAACACTTCTTATAAAAAATTATATACTTCGAGTAGCATAGTTGAGTTAGTTTTAACTGGGATAAAATAAAGGCATGGTAAATAGTTGAAAGATGCTTGTAAATTTGTTCGATACCAAATTAAAGCTTGAAGAGTTAACATTGAAATGAAACCAGTTAGGTTCTAGCTCGTGTTCAGATAGTTTGAAGACAAATGAGTTTTGAAAGGGAAAATATGAAATTTTGAGCTAAAAATGTATGGACCTCACATAAGAGGCAAATATAAGTGTGAACAAAATTTTAGAGCAATGTGAATTATGGTTTATGAGATACAAAGATCTAAACGTCTACTATATACTTAAGAAAGAGTTGGTCTAGACATTATGTTTCAGGGGTTAACTATAATGGCTTGAATCATAAGATGAAAATTATAATCTAGAATGAAACACTTTGGCAAAAGTAACTCATTTAATCCAGTAAGTTATAATAAAAAAAGATTTGGAACTAGAATCCTAAAAATAAATGAGAAATGCATAGTAAGATAAGCTAATTAAATAGAAAAGCTTATGGAAAGTTAAACTTTTATTAAGCTAAGTTAAATTATTGATTGGATAGGTAAAAAATTGACCCAGTATTTATGAAGTACACAATCCTTCAGAGAAAACACATAATCTAGGTAAGTACAAATCTCACTTATAATATGAAAACTGTTTTTGAAACTTGATGAGTTGTTTCTAATGATTGCATGGTTGTTCACGTTATTAATTGATTTGTAGTAATGAAATGTTTGACTATTATGAGTGTTATAGTTGTTACAGTTATTGTTTATGGAAAATTCTTGAGCAATATATCCATTCATGAGCATTATGAAAAGTTTACCTCACATTTCATGTTAAGAAAATAAGAAGTATATGAAGATAGAAAGAAATGTTATAGAATTGTTTCGTGTCGTACCGACCTCTTGAAGGAAGGGTCGAGGCCCAATGAAGATAGGATTATGTAAAGTTATGCTAGTACATGCCGAGGCATCCGAGGACCATGGGCAAGTTTAGATCAGGTCGCTCCCTCATCTTTCCATTGGTTGAGCGCTCAACTACTATGTACACATGATGGCCCAATAACTATTATATATTCTATATTACATGTTTCATACATCATATGCATTTATAACTATTTTCTGAGTTATGTGTCTACTTGCTAAGTGAAAGCTCACGTCTTACATTCCATGTTGTAGGCACTAAGGGTAAGTAACTGATCATGTTACTTTGACAAACTTGCTGAGAGAGTGTGATGATTGTCGGGGAGATAGTGGTACCAAGACTATAGCTATGCTATAAACTTTCGCTTTAATATTGTCAATCATATTAGTTATAATTATTTTGGGTGCATCATGAAGACTTGGCCAATATTTTGGAAACTTTCATATAAATGTTTTGAGAACTCATAGTCGACAAGTGCACGTTTAATAGTAGCACTATAACATATTTTTTTATATGATAAATGTTGCTACTTATCAAGAAACTCTTTTAATGAAGAAAGTTTTAAAAAGTTTCTTTGAAACTAAGTCTTTAGTGGAAAAAAGTACTCCAAGTTTACGAGGAAAAGTATAGTAATGTAATGGTCCGAACATCATGGGTCACTACAGTTTGTATTAAAGCTAAGTTCTGCTACTCTCTTTTTTCAACATTTGCATCAACTTTGCAAATAAGTATGTGTTTTATTTTTGTGTTTATGTATTAACTTGACTTAGTTATGGGATAATGGAAGGTGAAAATAGGGATCCCCCACCCGTTAATATTTACATAGATCGAAAGTACCCAGATTTAGAGTGTTAGAGATCGCCCTATATAGTAGCAGCATTTAAGGCTGCAAGGCCAACAATGAATTGCCCTATGGGAGGCAGGGAAGGGTTAAAGCACTGGTTATTTGAGTTGAAGGCTATTTTTATGAGATCAAACTCTAGTAAGGAAATGTGGACACTGTTAGCCGTCCAACAGCTATATGGGGAGACAATGAATTGGTGGGAAGAGTTGTAGTATGACCTATGGCATCACCCATAGGATGACTTTTGTATTGATATTAGGCATAGGTTCGTGGAATCGTTGGAAGTGGACTCAGATAAAGATCTGAAAGATGATCCGAAGGAAGATCCTGAAGACCTGGAATAAGCTCCAGAAGAGGATCCCCGACGGGATCACAGCGAAGATAAGCAGATGTGATGTATGGACTAACATATTTTGATTATTATGTATATAGGTTAGGGTTTGAAATTGTTGTCTAGCATGTCTTAATATGATTTTTTTTTGTGGGTGCATGGTCTTTTATAAGTCCTTACTTTTGTGTGTGGAAATGTTATGGTGTGAAGTGCTATGTGTATATATGTATATATGTATAAATATTTTGGAGTATGTTAACCTATGAAATGATCGTTATGTTTTCATTATAAACAATAGGGTCTTAAATTATTAGAAGATTAAAGATAACTAGAGTTTCAGACTTATGGTCACCAAGTCTAACCTGAGTCCTAAAAAACAAAATAGAGAAGCATAATTTGTGGCACTGATTTCTAATCTTCAACAATGCCTAAAAGCAGAAGATGTGGTAATCTAGAATTTACAAAGACAAATGGCATGGCAACACCCTAGTGAAGGAGGCATTTTGATGAGAGGACATGAGCCGGAGGTAGTACAATAGGATGTACCACCTCAAGGACATACTCATGGTAATCATGGATGCATGAGATTTAACCATAGCCACTCTATGAGCATCTCCGTTGTATGAAATCTGAAACGTTTGAGGGTTCAGCGGATCTTTTGGTAGCGGAGGAGTGGTTATATTCCATTTAAAATATATTGAATTTTATAGATCTTACTAAGAGCCACTCTATGAGTGCCACCTACATGCTTATGATTAATGTTCGTTATTGGTAGGTGAAAGTAAAAATCAGACGAAATGTGCCAAAATTGACATGGGAAGATTTTGTGGTTGAGTTTAATGAGAAATGTTATAGTAGGAAAGCCATGGAAGCCCAACATACAAAGTTTATTTACCTTAAACAAGGAAATATGTCGGTGACAGAGGCTGTTTAAAAATTTAACCAATTAGCATGCTTGTGCCCCTTTTTGGTACACACCGAGGAAGAGATAGATAGAAGAATGATAGAGATGTTTCACCCAAAGTTAGCCATTATCATTTATAGGTGATAATCCCCCAACTACCATAGCAGAATGTCTCGAAAGAACCCTTCGGGCGGAGTATCGCCTGGCTCGAGCTAAAGAGGAACGAAAAAAGTTCTTTGAGGCATGAAAGAACTCCAAGAGATAGTTCAAACAGAGAAATGATAATAGCCATAAGGGTCAAGGATCTTAGACTCAACAATGAATCAATTAGGCTAAAGTGTACACTAGCAATAAGAGGAAGAGAAATTTCGGTGTTCAACAACAACAAAAAGGGAAGGTAAACAATGCTGATACGAGTGTTTTTCCTAACTATCCAAAATGTGGAAAGAAACACCTAGGAGAATGCAGATTGTGGAAAAGAAGGTCGCTATACTTGGGACTGCCACAACCGAGCAACCGAGTAACCGAAGACAAAAAGCCCAATCCACCAAGGGCTCAAGGGTCATGACTCAACATGATGCAATCCTAGATTGAAGACCCTAAAATCAATCAGGCTAGATTGAAAGCACTGGAGATGAATGCTAGGATACTCACATTCTCTAAAAATGATGTGGAAGCTGGAACATCGGGCGTGATGATAGGTCAACTTTATGTTGCCAATTTAGATGATTATGTGTTGTTTGATTCGAGTGCAACCCATTCCTTTGCATCACATACTTTTGCTACTAAACATGATAGAGACAAGGATAGATTGGGCCAAATCTTCAGGACCACCCTTCCTTCGAGGGAAGTCATGCTACCTTTTTTCTGGTTTCGTGCAATACCAGTTCTCATTTCTAGAAATCAACTGTATGCAGACCTGGTTATCATCAACATACACGATTACAACATTATCCTAGGAATGGATTTCCTTAGAAAATAAAATGCATCTATTGGATGTAGAGATCGAAGGGTCATGTTTAATTTGAATAGCGAAGAAGGATTTGAGTACAAAGAAGACTATATAAAGGAACCCAATATGATGATCTCAGCAATGAGAGCGAAGAAAATGCTAGATAATGTCTATGTTGGTTATCTATCCAGCATCATGGATCAAACAATTGAAAAGAATGTTGGTCCAAAAGATGTACCAATGGTGAAGAATTTTATTAAAGTATTTCTGGAGGAATTACTGGGTTTCCCACCAGACCGAGTCATTAGCTTTGAGATTGAACTTTGACCTGGGATGTCGCTCATATCTGAGGCACCTTATCAGATGGCACCGGTAGAACTCAAAGACTTATAGACTCAACTCTAAGAGCTATTGAAGAAAGGATTTATATGACCAAGCCATTCTCCTTGGAGAGCACTAATCTTGTTTGTAAAGAAGAAAGATGGAACGATGAGATTATGTATTGACTATTGGGAATTGAATAAAGTAACGTTGAAGAACAAATACCCTTTACTAAGGATTGATGATTTGTTCGATTAACTGAAAGGGGAAACAACTTTCTCAAAGATTGATTTGCGATCGGGATATCACCAACTAAAAGTTAAGAAAAAAGATGTCCTGAATGCCGTTGCAACATATATGGATTTGATGAATCAAGTGTTCAAAAAGTTTCTTGATAAATATGTAATAGTATTTATCGATGATATACTCATGTACTCCAAATCTAAAGAGGAGTATGAATATTTAGAAGCCGTATTATGAATATTGAAAGAGCATAAACTCTACGCGAAATTTTCAAAAATCGAGGTTTGGCTAAACGAGGTGAAATTCCTCGGACATGTAGTGTCTAGGGGAGGAATATTAGTGGAGCCTACAAAGAATGAAGCAATAATGAATTGGCCAACTCCTACCACTGTTACTGAAATTTGAAGTTTTCTTGGATTAGATAGTTACTATAGAAGCAGAAGGATTTTATAGTCTCACTGGACCACTCACAACTGTTACTAAGAAGAAAAGGAAGTATGAGTGGACAGAAGAGTGTGAACGAAGCTTCTAAGAAATAAAGGGTAGAATGACTAGCGCACCCTTTCTTATCATACCTACCAAGGAAGCGAAGTTTACGATATATAGTGACGCATCAAAGATTATCCTTGGGGAATTTTTGATGCAAGAGGGAAAGGTAGTAGTTTATAGATCGAGAGAACTGAAATATCATGAGAGGAACTACCCAACTCACGACTTAGAAATAGCATGGGTTGTGTTTACCTTCAAAATATGGTGACACTATCTCTATGGGGCTCGCTGTAAGATATTTACTGATCATAAGAACGGGGCTCGCTGTAAGATATTTACTGATCATAAGAACGGGGCTCACTGTAAGATATTTACTGATCATAAGAGTCTGAAGTAGATCCTTACCCAAAATGAACTCAATATGAGACAAAGTAGATGGCTAGAATTGGTAAAAGATTATGATTGTGAGAATATCTATGATTGGTGATGCGTTAAGTCGAAATATTCCGGCAACATTGATGGTAATTATTACCTTGCCTCAACTATTGCAAAATGAAATTTAGGAGTTAAGTTTGGAGATATTTATAAGAGAACTATCAGCATTAACCCTACAACCGACCATTTTTGATGGGATGAAGGATTCGCAAGTAGCTGATCCAAACTTATGGAGAATTAAGGAAAAATCCAAAGAAGGGACAAATCAAGAGAGACTAAAGTCTCTCTCCTGATGGGATCCTTAACTTTAAAGGAAGAATACGCGTTCCAAATAATGATGAAATAAGATGTCAAATTCTTTCAGAAGCACACGAAACCATGTATTCTGTACACCTAGAAGAACCTAAGATGTATAAGGACTTGGAAGAACACTTCTAATGGACAGGAATGAAGAGGGACATTTTGGAATTTATATAAAATTTTCTGATATGTCACTGAGTCAAGGCATAGCATCAATGTCTAGTAGGGAAGTTATAAACAATTGAGATTCTAGAGTAGAAATGGGAGTAAATCAGTATGGAATTTGTTGTAGGACTCCCTAAAATGACTAAGGGACACGATGCATTCTAGGTAATTGTTGACAGATTAACCAAATCAGCACACTTTGTACCAATACAAAGCACGTATTCAATAGAAGGAAAAATTGAGCCCACAAATATATACATGGAGTGCATGTGTCGATAATTTTCAGACCGTGATAGAATATTTACTTCCGCTTTTTGGAAAGGCATGCAACGAGTAATAGGAACTAAGCTTAAGCTTAGCCCGACTTTTCACCCCCAAACAGGCGGACAATTAGAGAGGACTATCTAGATATTGGAAGATATGCTTCGAGTGTGTGTCTTAGGTTTTAAGGGAGTTTGGAATAAGTATCTACCTTTAATAGAATTCTCCTATAATAATAGTTTCCAAGCATCTATTAGAATGACACTATTGAAGCTTTGTATGGGAGGTGTAGATCTCTAGTCCACTGGTATGAAACAGGAGAAAAGAGCCTAATAAAGTATGACTTCACTAAAGCTACCACTGAAGCAATCAAGAAGATAAACTAGAGAATGAAAATCACTCTTAGCCAATAGAAGAGCTATACAGATAAAAGGCGTAGACCTTAGGAGTTTCAAATTGGCGACTATGTATTTCTGAAAGTGTCACCTATGAAGACCCCAATCCATTTTCGCAAGAAGGAAAAATTAAGCCCATGAAACATTGGATCATTCGAAATGTTGAAACATATTGGAAAAGTTGCTTATAAGCTCGCCTTGCCACAAGAGATATCCCCAATACCCAACATGTTCCATATCTCTATGTTGAAGAAATACGTATTTGTTCCCTCGCATATACTATAACACGAACCCATTTGGGTCCAAAAAGATTTATCCTTGGAAAAGAAACCAATGCAAATATTAGATCGCAAGGGGAAGATACTAAGAAATAAGATCATACCACTAGTTAAGGTGTTATGGTGAAGTCATAGGATGGAACAAGCGACACGGGAAAGAGAGGATGAGATGAAGAAAAAGTATCCGGAATTATTTTGATTTCCAAGGACTAAGAGGTAATTATAGAATTATATATGGGCATTTAATATATAAATTACGACACTTATAGTCTGACATGTGGTATATGATGTTTTATAAGTGTTATATGTCCCTTTATGCTATAGCCATGGCATGCGAAATGTGTGAATTGTTGTTTTCATTACCATTAAGTGCAATCTAGGAAAAAAAAAAAGAAGTAGGAGTGAAATAAAGAAGGGGTTAAGCCCTTAATTTAGAACTCAATTTCAATTTGATTGAACCTATAGTAGACAATTAGATGTCCTACTAATAGTTCCCTTATTGAACAATCAGCACATCCTTATAGATCAAAGACCCAGAATAAATGATTAATGATATCTAAAATTGGTCGAAGCTAGACTCGACGATGGTAAGGGTACCATGTAAGAAGTCCAGAAGTAGGAGCACTTGATGGTGGTAACATGTGTAACCCGAATTCCCGGAGCGATAATCTGATAGTTTAGAGATGATATTCCTTGTTGTAACAGGGACTATGTTTGAAGTATTGTTTTGAGCATAGAATATCATTAATAAGACTATGGAGAAGATTATAAGTAGTCTCAAACAATTTACAAGATATCTAGATTAAACATCAACATTAATGAATTTCGAGGATGCAATTTTTATAAGGAGGGGAGAATATAAACCTCATGAATTTCTAACAATAGGTGTATATATATATATATACATGTATAGAAAAATCCACAAATATTTAAAGTATATTTGACGAAATATGTAATACCCCATTTAATTGCTTCCAGTAAGTAGACATGGCTTATAGCCAAATTGTTACAACTTAAAAAGTCCCGTATATTGAGAACCACATTTTTTTAATAGTATGGCAAAAAAGATCGAGGGAAACGTCCTAAGAAGTTAGTCTCAAAAGTGTTAAGACTAATATTGATAGAAATAAAACAATCCAAAAGTGTTTGATGAATGATTAAGAATAATAATAAAATCAAAAAGAAGAGAAAAAAAAAAAAGAAACGCAATGGGAAGCACGCTGAAGCATTGGCTTCAGCAGTCTTTCTCATTTTCATTTGCCAACCAAGTTGCGATAAGTAGGAACCAACCAAAATTAGAGACTAGCATAGAGAGGCAAATGAAGAAGCTTCCATGCAGTAGGTATGCAATTCGAGGCTAACACTTCGAACTACGGTTTCTTCCTTCATATATAAAGTCGAAGGCGTTGCTGGTTAGAAACAATTCACTTCTTCCCAACCCTCGTGAAAATTAGAGCGAGAACCCAAGGAATATCTTCCATCTCTATAGTTGAGAACCCTTGAAGGTGAAAACAAGAGTTCGCAAGCTCACAAATAACGACTATGAGCTATTTGGGCAGAAATAGAGCATTGAAGTCAAGAACAACAACTTGTAAGATTCATCACTAATCCTTGCACACGAAAATTTCAGTTCTTGTTGGGTAGATAAAAAATGAGAATTTGAATGGATGAAATATAAGAAATCAACTTGAAACCGAAAACCAAGTCATCTTTATATATTTCCAGACCAGGAACTCGGTCTGGACTAGGAATCCAGATTGAGAGACATTATATTAGATCTGGGTATAGGAAGGAAGGAACAGTTCTCGGTCTGTATTGGGAACCCAAACTAAGAGACATCATATTAGGTGTTGGTCTGGGAAGGAAAGAATAGTTCTCGGTATGGACCGAGAACCTAAACCAAGAGACATTATATTAGATCTCCATCTAGGAAGGAAGGAATAATTCTCAATCTCGATCGATAATCTAGATCGAGAGACATTATCTTAGGTCTCAGTCTTGGAAGGAAGGAATGGTTCTCGATCTAGACCAAGAACCGAGACCGAGAGATATGATCTTAGGTCTTAGTCTAGGAAGGAAAGAATGAAAAACTTGGTATGGGAAGGAAAAGTACTCGGCTTAGGAAAAGTACTCGATCCGAAAGTTCTTTTGACATGTTCCGTAAAATAAATATTCCTCGGTTTGTAAATATCTTACATGGGTCGATGGGTTGATGGAGGTCGAAGGGTTGACGCCTATTGTAGGAGAAACACAATTTTCGACACCTTAAGTTAAAGTGTGCACTTTAAGTAGAATTAAGAACCAAGTATGTTTTAAGATAAACATATGTTTTGGATAGGTTGGGAGCTGGCCCTGACCGTCAGGATCTGCAAGGACCTCGTACCAGTGTAGGATGTATGACATGTAAGTAAAGTCTCACCTACAACATAAGTATTGTCACTATTTCTTCAGCGTGAGATTTAGTATATTTATATGAATGTAACATAGCATGCTAAACATTGAGTTGATTGCGTGGTGTTGTGTTCTTAGGAAGCATTTTGGAATGGAGTTATATTAGTTGTATATATATACCTTTTCAAAAGTATTGAATGCACCTTCAGTTCTTACGCAAAAGCAGTAAAGAGAAACGTTATGCTTTTATTGATAGAGTGTGATGCTTGACATTACTTAAGCATAACATTATAGTGACGCGTTGGATGGTCAGGGCGGAGTCAAGTCGCTGACCCCTAAGATTTTACTTGATCAGGTTTGACTGAGAGAGGTCGTTGATCTGAGCTGTGATCTGATCAGGGCGGACTGAGTAGAGTTGCTGATTTTAGATATTTTTGGTCATACAGGACCATAGATCACAGTAGTCCTGGCGGTAACATCCCTTAGGCCAATAGTAGAAAAAGCATCCCATTTGCATGTGAGATAAAGTTTTTACTTAATGAGCTTTTTAGCTCCTAGTAGTTGCCTATGTTTGTAGGTGATCAGAAAAAGGGAAAGTTAGTAGTTTTGATACCGGGGGAATGAAGTGTGATCAACCTGGTATGTAGTAAATATGGGCACGACCTGTGGGGGTCAGGAGAGTTAAAAGTGATTTTTTTTAAAGGCCTTACTTTAATACCTTTTGAGAAGTTTCTCAATGTAGTACCTTATTTTACTAACCAAATTACAAATATTGTAATGTTCGGATATATGTACTGAAGTTATGTATATAACATAGTATGTATGTATTTTCTTTTAACATCGCTATCAGAGTAGAGTTAATCTGAGTTGTTAAGAAAGTTTAAATTATTTTGTATTTTTCCGAAAGGATTTTCAGAGGTAGTCAGGTGACTCCCTACTATTTTCTCAAAGGTATTTCGATAAGCAATATAGCTAGTAGGCGTGTCGTACTGGGTTGGTATTAGAGCCATATTTTAATGGACTCTGTAGAAAAAACCCATATGTACATGACACGCAGGTGACAACTTCATTCATTATAAGTATAATAGTCTTAGAGAATGATTCAATTGAATTTTGAGTCTAATTACGATTTCGATTTTTGTAAGGATCTAGGAGAGCTACACCAGATAATGGTAAGAAGTAATAGACCATCGTCATCTTGGGAACCTCTAGAGGGTGACATTTGTGTGGATACGATGACTAGTTGTACCAAGAATGCTCAAATGGACAGAATTTTTAACGATACGAATCTACCAGTGTATGATGGAAAGGGGGAATACAATAAGCTCGAATAGTGGCCTTTTGAGGTAGAAATGATACTTAGGGCATTGAAAATTAGGAGTGGTATATGGATAGTACTAGCCCTTAAACAGTTGCGTGATGGCACCATGATATGTGGTGGCAGAATCTGCAACGAGATCTGATCTGCTGCACCTGGCATACATTTTATGAGGATATCAAACACACGTTCGCCTTAATAGAAGTCTCCTCTTTCAGATGATGACCCCAAGGAGGACCTAGAAGAGGATCCGAGTGTAGCTCATTTCGAGCGGTACACCACCATAGTCACGACATGGAGAAGCTTGGAAGGCGAGTCCATGAGTGACTATATAAATAGGTTTGAAACGAGCTTACTCCCTGAGATGCTAGCTCATCTTCTAGAAGAAGAGAAATGCTAAATCTGTTGGGGCAGAGTTCCTTCAAGGATTGGAGCTCGAGCATATTACCAATCTGAGGACTACTACCGCATTAGAATCAAAGTAGTATATGCATAGAGATACGGGGAGGATATATAGAGATTAGCTTAGTTTTCTTGGACCATGTTTGTTTTTTTATGAACGTAGGAGTATTACTCCTAATGTGTATAATATAAAGTAAATGTTGCTCATCGAATATAAGTATTTTCAAGCAAAATACTTATGTTTCGAGAACTAATGTGTGGCATGTATATTTTTATAGGAATTAAAGTGTCCTTCACTAAATTTAAGCAGAAAGATGCCAAGAAGAAGTACTGCTAGTGAGTCCTCCACTAGACGTGTTAGCGGTTCACTAAACAACCCTAACCAACAAGAGTTAAATGAGTTGAGGAGTTTGACTCAAAGACAAGGGGAGATGTTAGAAACCCTTCTGCCACAACAACAATAATTGTAAGATTTATTGATTCAACAACAACAACAAGCAGTAGCTCCGCACTAGGAGGAAAATCCAAACTTTGCGGCAGAGAAGTTCATGAAGTAAAAACCTCCAGAATTCTCTGGTGGTCATGATCCAAGATTTGCAGAGAATTGGGTCAATTCAAACTTACAATGATGTAAGTTATCGGTAGGATACCATGAAGAGCATCCATGAGGTTGGAACAATGACCTAGCCAGAATTTTAGATATTGCTCGAAAGAAAATATAGAAGCACGACTTTGTTAGAAGAAAAGGAAAGAGAGTTCTCGAACATGCAAATGGGTAATATGTAAATGGAAGAACAGCTATGGAATTTCGATGAATTGTCCAGGTAATCACAACAGCTGGTGGCTACGAATACCTTGAAAGTGAAGCATTTGAAGAAAGTCTTTGACCCTAACACTCACAAGGAAATAAAGGTTGTGGACTTAGAAGATCCACCTTGTTCAAAGAGAATAAGGGTAAAACGAGTTCTGGAGTGCAAAACTTTGCTCAATCCTCAACACCAACGGTTCATGAAGATCAATGAAGCTTTGACTCTAACTGAAAAAGGTCGGGAAGCACGAGTTTCAAGGGTTTTGGGAACCGGAATCAAAATTAGAGAGAAACACAAAATAAAAATAAGGTACAAGGCTTAGAGGCTCAAGGAAGACCATTGAGACAATGCAATAAATGTGGCAGAAATGATACTAGTGAATGTAAAGCTAGAATCTTAGGATGCTACAATTATGGATGACAGGGGCACTTTGCTAAAGACTACAGAAACCGGAAGAAAAGCGAAGGTCAACAAGTGAGATCAAATGCAAGGGTGTTTATCCTCACTCGAGAGGAAGCTGGAGTGAGTCCCTTCACTATAATATCAGATCAGATTTTGATTGCTGGTAATCCTACTTTAGTTGCAACACATTCCTTTTTTGCTTTGAGGTTTGTTAGAAAGATTAAACAACCTCTAGAACAATTAGCTGAAATGTTTAGCACAACACTACCAATAGGAGATGTAGTGATGTCATTTAATTGGCTGCGAGCTATACCCTTGAAATTAGGGGATATAGAATTATTCACAAATCTTGTATTGTTAGATATGCAAGATTTCGATGTCATATTAGGAATGGATTGGCTCTCCAAGTATAATGCCATAATCAATTGTTGAAAGAAGAGAATAGTATTCGAGCTACCGGGAGAGGAAAAGTTCGAATTCATTAGTGATTTTGAAAGAGGAGGTAGATTCCATTGGTATCTATAATTAAAACAACGAGGTTACTAAAGTGTGATTGTGTAGGATATCTTGCTGGTGTATACTAGCAAGGAACAACAACAATTGCCTGAAGATGTTCTTCTAGTTTGTAACTTTCTTGGAGTGTTTCTAGAATAGGTACCAAGACTTCCCATAGACCATGAGATTAAATTTTAAAAAGACTTTGCACTAGGAATTTTCCCAATTTCAAAAGCTGCGTATCGTGTGGTGCTAGCAAAGTTGAATGAACTCAAGAAACAGTTACAAGAACTACTAGACAAAGACCAAATTCATCCAAGTTTTTCACCTTGAGGAGTACCTGTGCTATTTATGAAGAAAAAAGATGGGTCGATGAAGATGTGTATTGACTATAGAGAAATTAATAAAGTAACTATAAAAAACAAATATCCTCTGCCACGGATAGATGATTTGTTCGATCAACTCTGAGGAGCTTCAGTATTCTTAAATATTGATTTGAGATCACCGTACAATCAGCTAAAGATCCGAGAATTTGTCATCTCAAAAATGGTTTTCCGGACACGTTATGGGCATTATGAATTTCTGGTGATGCCGTTCAGACTGACTAATGCCTCAACTGCTTTTATGGATTTGATGAATCGAGTGTTTAAAGTGTATCTAGACAAGTTCATCATTATCTTTATTGATGACATTCTTGTCTATTCAAAGTTTAAAGAGGAGCATGTAGAACACTTGCAAATGGTGTTGCAAAAGCTAAGAGATCATCAATTGTATGCCAAATTTAAGAAGTGTGAATTTTGGCTTGATTGGGTTGCTTTCCGAGGACAAGTTGTTTCTGAAGATGGAATTTCAATAGATCTGTCCAAGATAGAAACGGTAAGCAATTGGTGTAGGCCAAAGAATGCCTCATAGGTGCAAAGTTTCCTATGATTGGCGGGATATTGGATGAATTATGGAAGGATTGTTCAGAATAGCTATCCGACTCACTAGACTTACTTAGAGAAATCAAAAGTATAACTGGACAGAAGCTTATGAAGAAATATTTCAAAAGCTAAAGCAAAAGCAAACAAGTGCACCTGTTCTTACTATCCTAGAAGGTGGAGATGGATTAGTGATATATAGTGATGCATCCAAGCTAGGGTCGGGAGCGGTATTGATGCATAATGGGAAAGAAATTGCATATTCATCCCTCTAGCTTAATGAGTATGACAAAAATTACCAAACCCATGATCTGGAACTTGCGGCAGTGGTATTTGCTTTAAGGGTCTAGAGGCACTATCTTTATCGGGTAAGATGTGAGATCTATACCGACCATGAAAGTTTGAAAGATTTCTTTAAATAGAAGGAATTGAATATGAAGCAGCGATAGTGGTTAGAACTGGTAAAGGATTCTGATTGTGAAATACGATATCATTCGGGTAAGGCAAATAAAGTCGCAGATGCATTGTGCAAAGTCGAAAATCCTCGACTTGCCTTCTATACTTTGTGCATTACCGGAACCACTACAAAAGGAAGTCTATGAAGCAAAGATAGAGTTGATAACAGGACAATTATCAACTTTGAATCTTCAACCAACTTTTCTTAAAGATATTCGAAGTGTGAAAGAAGCAGATGCTGGAATCAAATAGATAAAAAAAGAAATAGATGGAAAAATGTCTGATTTCAGAATGTCTAAAAATGGAGTTTTTAGCTTCAAAGAAAGGTTGTGTGTCCCCAACAACGAAGAAATAAAGAACATGATTTTAATTGAAGGTCACAATATGCCTTATTCAGTTCATCAAGGTGCCACAAAAATGTATAGAGACCACAAAGAATGTTTCTGGTGGTTAGGAATGAAAAAAGATGTGGTAATATTTGTAAACAAGTGTTTCACTTGTCAAAGAATCAAAGTGGAGCACTAGAGACCTGCAATGGAGCTCTAGAGACCTGTAATGGAGCTGTAACCAATCGAAATGGGAGCAAATCACCATGAATTTTGTAGTCAGATTACCAAGAACTACAAAAGGGTATGATTTGATTTGGGTAGTGGTTGATCCACTCATAAAATCAACCCATTTCTTACTGTTAAGGGTGACGTATTCCTTAGAATAACTTGGTGAACTTTACATTCAGGAGATAGTGAGATTGCATGGGATACCGATCTCTATCATGTCAGATCGAGACTCAAGATTTACCACAACGTTTTGGAAGAACTTACATAAAGTAATGGGGGGACAAAGTTAAAATTTTCTACAACTTTTCATCCTCAACCTGATGGTCAGACATAAATAACCATCCAAACATTAGAGGATATGGATGGCCCTATAATAGAAAGAACCATTCATTTCATGGAGTAAATTCTTACTATTAGTACAATTCTGCTATAACAATAGCTATCAAGCTACGATAGGTATAACCCTATATGAAGTTCTTTATGGAAGAAAATGAAGATCTCCAATTCACTAGTATGAAGTGGGAGAGATGAGAATACTAGGTCCGGACATCATCACTACCACAACAGAAGCAATTGAACAAATCCATCAATAGATAAAAAATGCACAAAGTCATTAGAAAAGTTATGCAGATCGGAGAAGACAGCCGCTTGAGTGTCAAACAGGTGATCTAGTCCTTCTAAAGGTAAGCCCAATGAAAGGGGTAATGCGATTTGGGAAGAAGGGAAATTTAGGTCCTCGTTACATTAGACCTTTTGAGATCCTTGAGAGGATAGGTAAAGTGGTATACCAATTAGCACTACCACCAAATTTATCAGAAGTACATGACGTATCTCATGTTTTGATGCTGAGGAAATACATCTCAGATACTTCCCATATATTGTAGTATGAACAATTAGAAGTAAGAAGTGATTTGTCATATGAAGAAAAATCGGTGCAAATATTAGATATGAGAGAAAAAGTTTTAAGAAATAAGACTATTCCCTTAGTCGTCAAAGTTTTGTGGCAAAGTCATAAAATAAGGGAAGAAACTTGGGAAAAAGAAGAAGATATGAGAGCTAAGTTCCTAGAGTTATTTGAAGTTTCGAGGATAAAAATTTTGTAAGTTGGAGGGATTTGTAATGTCATATTTAATTGCTTCCAGTAAGTAGACTTGGCTTATATCCAAATTGTTACAACTTAAAAAGTCCCTTATGTTGAGCGCCACAATTTCCGAGCAGAATGGAAAGAAGGATCGAGGGAAACGTCCTAAGAAGTTAGTGTTTAAAAATGTTAGACTAATATTAATAGAAATACTATAATCCAAAAATGTATGATGAATAATTAAGAATAATAATAAAATTAGAAAGAAAAAAAAATGCAATGGGAAGCATGCAAAGCGGTGGCTTCTGTAGCTTTTCCCATTTTGAGTTGGATACCCAGTTGCGATAAGCATGAACTAGTCAAAATCAAAGACCATCATAGAGAGAAGCAGACGAAGGAGCCTCCCTGCAGTAGGTACCCAGTTTGAGGCTAACATCTCGAACTGCGATTTCGTTGTACATATATAAAGTAGGAGGAGTTGCTAGTCAAAAATAGTTCACTTCTTCCCGGCCCTCACGAAAATTGGAGCGAGACCCCATGGAATTCCTTCCGTCTCCATAGCCAAGAACCCTTCAAGGTGAAAGCAAGAGCTCGCAAGCTCACAAATCATGACTCTGAGCTGTTTTGGTAGTAACAGAGCATTGTAGTTGAGAACAACAACTGGTCAGATTCATCGGTGATCCTTACAAGTGAAAATTTTAGTTTGTGTTAGGTAGATCAAAAATGATTATTTGAATGGATGAAATATAAGAAATCAACATGAAATCGTGAACTTAGTTTTGTTTCTGTCTTTCGAGACTGAGAACTCAGTCTAGACCGAGAACCCAGACCGAGAAATATTATATTAGATCTTGATTTAGGAAGGAAGGAACAGTTCTCGGTCTGGACCGGAAACCCAGATCAAGAGAAATATTATCTTAGGTCTTCGTCTGGAAAGGAAGGAATAATTCTTGGTCTAGACCGGGAACCCAAACCGAGAGACATTATCTTAGGTGTCAGTCTAGGAAAGAAGGAACAATTCTCGGTCGAAACTGGGAACCCAGACTTCGAGACATTATCTTAGGTCTCGGTCTAGGAAGGAAGGATGAAAAAACTCGGTCTGGGAAGGAAAAGTATTTAGTTTAGGAAAAGTACTCGATCCAAAAGTGCTTTTGACATGTTGCATAAGACAAAAAGTCCTCGGTCTATAAATTATCTTACATGGGTCGATTGGAGTCAACGGTATCCACAAGGTCGATAGGTCGATTGGGGTTGAAGGGTCAATGCCTTTTGTAGCATAAACACAATTTCCGACACCTTAAGGTAAAGTATTTGTTTTAATTAGAATTGAGAACCAAGTGCATACTAAGATAAACATATGTTTTGGATAGGTTGGGAGCTAGCCCCGATCAGCGGGATTTGAAAGGACCTCGTAACAATATAGGACATACGACAGTTACGTAAAGTCTCATCTACAACGTAAGTATTTTCACTGTTTGTTCAGCTTGAGATTTACTATATTGATATGAATGCAATATAGCATGCTGAACATTGAGTTGATCGCATGGTGCTATGTTTTTATTAAACATGTTGGAATTGAGTTATATTAGTTGTATATATACCTTTTCCATAAGTATTGAATGCACCTTCAATTTTTACGCAAAAGCAATAAAGAGAAACATTATGCTTTGATTGATGAGTGTTATGCTTGACATTACGTAAGCATAACATTATAGTGAGGCACTTTCTGGTCAGGGCAGACTGAGTGGAGTCGTTGACCCTAGAGATTTTACTTGATTAGGTCTAACTGAGAGAGGTCGCTGATCTTAGATGTGATTTGATCAAGGCGGACTGAGCGGAGTCACTTATTTCAGATATTTTTAGTCACAAAGGACCATAGATCACTATAGTGCCGGTGACAGCATCCTCAAGGCCATAGTAGAAAGTGCATCCTATTTGCATAGAAATATTTATAAGAACCTACAAAACTGTTCAATCGAGTTTTAAAATGTATTTGATTATGTTTTGTGCATGTGAGATAAAAGCTTTACATACTGAGGTTTTTAGCTCATAGTAGTTGCCTATGTTCGTAGGTGAGCAAAAAAAGGGAAACTCGGTAGTTTCAAGAACAGGTGAATGAAGTGCCATCAATCTAGTGTGGAGTACATATAGGCCCGACCTATGGGGAGTTAGGAAAGTTAAAAGTGAAATTAGTTTTTGAAAGGCCTTACTTTAATACCTTTTGAGAAGTTTCTCAATGCAGTACTTTCTTTTTTTAACCGAATTACAAATATTATAGTGTTCAGATATATGAATACAAGTTATGTATATAACGTAGTATATATATATTTTTTCTTTTAATATCGTTATCGGAGTAAAGTTAATCCGAGTTGTTAAGAAAGTTTAAATTATTCCGTATTTTTCCCAATAGATTTTCATAGGTAGCTAGGTGATGCTCTACTGGTTATATGTAGTTCTTGAAACAAATAACTATTTACTCAAAGATATTTCGATAAGCAAATATAGCCAGTAGGCGAGTCACTACAAAATATCAGCAATTGTGACGAAAGATAAATGCATTTCAAGAAGCTACAAATCAAAAGAGTAGATAATTAAAGGAAATAATAATATAAAATTAAAAACTGAATATGTGTCTAGTATAGGGAGTTATTAACTGATCTATGGTATTAAAGAAATGCATAGGTGGCACTCTCTTAAGCTTCATTTCTTCTTTACTTTTTCTATTAATGACGTCCCACCTTATATTGCATATTCAATCAGATGTTAATGTTTTATTTGCCATTCAAAAGAAAATTTCAGTAATTGCTACTAAAGGTAAAAGCCCTAACCTTTCTCTTGTTATGCGTTTCAAGTCTCATGTTGCAATATATATATATATGGCGATCACTTAAGAAAAGTTGAATTGATAAGTTTATCAATCTTCACTAGTAAGAGATGGGAACTTTTAGTTCTTAAAGCTCTTAGAATTGGGTGAGGTTGGACTATTGAATTAGGAACTTAAAATAGTATAGAAAATGGGTTGAAGATGGTAAAACATCTTGCTGTAGAATTTAAACGAATGAGATAGTTCTGTACTACATCTTAATAATTAGACTCTAAAATTTTCTACACGTCCTAAAATCATAATAAAATTGTATTAGGAAACTAGACTCTCTTCGCTTTCTAAGGACAAGAAGAATACCCAAACAGATTTGTAATCATTGAGATCCAAATTATATAATTTTATAAGTTAACATGAATGGCTCGACATACTCGACATACTCGACATACTCGATACCTCGATACCTTCGATATATGATGTACTTGATGCCTCAACATACTTGACGTACTTGATGCCTGGACATTTGCTATGTCAGCAATAAAACGAATTAGATGGGTTAAAGGTTATTGAATAGTAGAGAATAACGAATACTCCTAATAAAAATTATATACTTCCAGTAGTATAGTTTAGTTAGTTTTAACTCGGATATGATAAAGGCATGGTAAATAGTTGAGCAATGCTTGTAAAGTTGTTTGATACCAATTTAAAGTTTAAGGAGTTAATGTTGAAATGAGATAGAATAGTTTAGTGTCGTACCAACCTCTCGAAGGAACTGAGGCTCAATGAATAGAATATTATGTAAATTTAACCTCTAGAAGGAAGGGTTGAGGCCCAATGAAGAGAGGATTATGTAAAGTTATGTTAATATATGCCAAGGCATGCAAAGAACATGGGTAAGGTCAGATTGACTCGCTCCCCTGTCTTTCCATTGGTCGAGCGCTCAACTGGTCCATACATAGATGTCACGATCTGATTTACCGGATTCATGACTTGTGTGAGAACTACACGACCAAAGATATCTAGAGATCGGATACGAGGAACCTGCAGTCGCGCAATCCTCACAAGCCTCTTTTCTGACTTACTTTCTTATGCCATAACCTGTGGAAAATGTTCAACTCAAGATTTTCCATTCATCATAAATCAGAATTTTATATTGCATAACTTAATCATGCAGCGGTGTACAAAGTCCATTGCTACACCTATCAATGAAAGTAAAACATATGTATACAGTATTCTACATCTATTGTATTTTGCATCATTTATCTAATTACATAGTGGAGCGGCTATGTTCGTCTTCAAAATAATAGTCTACTAAGCAGAACATTATCGAGTTCTACTGGTAACCGGCAAGGAAGTCACATAAAGTTTCTAATCCTTCTCTAATCTGAAAAGGTTTCCAATAAAATGAATGGTGAGTATACAACTCAGCGAGTAGTAACTATAACATGTTATGAGTTTAAAACCGTGAGAATGCAACTCGTCAAAACTATTTCAAATCATGCATTTTTCTAAAACTGTATCGACTTGCATACTTTCTGTAAAATCATTACAATTGGATCATTCAAATCTATAGGTTTGCATCAAATAAGACATAACTGTACTTTCATAAAACAATATAGTTAAGAGTTAAAATCCAGTATAAATCTCACTCTTCAAAACGTTCCATCAGTCATTTCCATAAACATTATAGATACGCATTTGTTCAGTAAAGTCACTGAAATATATCATTTGCAATACAATATTTAGCATATACTTGAACATACTTATACTTGTTTTCCAAAAATCGAAAACGTAATCAAAATCCATGCGAATCCATTTCATCTGTAAATCATACATATATATCATTCATAAAACCATGAGTGTAAGAGACAAGAGGTGATCACGTGGCACTTTACTTCTAGTTAGGATTCAAGAGGTGGCCCCCGTGACACTTTACTCCCATTAACACTTTAACAAGAAGTTTAAAAATGAGGGACCAATTTGGTAGCATCCCCCAATGTATCCTTTCACCTGCGGGGAGGATACCTAAAAAGCAATTCTCCCTTTTTGCATACCCTGCTATGCAGGTAACTTACCCTACTGTGCAGGTAATCATAAATCATAACATGGTTACTATGTCCACATAGCCTAGCAATTCTAATGCTTGAATGGGGTCCCATCACAAACTTCATACACTTCAAAATTCAAACATTACATAGTTTGCCAAATATAAGGCATATACTTATAAAATCCATACATTCAAATTCTCATTCAGATCCTCATTCAAATCCATACATTCATAAAATAGTATATATGGAACATAGACTCATGAAATTCTCATTCAAATCCATTAACTTACAAAAATCAGCATATATGGCAAATGCCATGAAATAGCATAAGTAATCTTCAAATAGCTTTCAAAAAGCAGTGAATAACACCATGAATATAACGTAAACATTCTTTTACTTGTCTTTAAAAAACGTTTGGAATTAGCATATGACATAAAAGCTAAGAAATAAGAAAAGCATCTTTTAAATAACTTAAAACCATTGAAAGTTAGCATAAACATCTTTTACCAACTTAAAACCATTAAAAAGACACGTGTTGTAATTATCACTCATAGCTCAACCTCCGATGGTCCTAGTCTATTCAGAAACCAGCTTGCTTGGAAGGGTGCTCCTCTCATGAATCTAAGTATCAAAGCATGCAAAGAGGTCCCTCTTTGCAATTTAATTAAGTAAAATTACTAAATTCCACTCATATCTCTCTTTTGAGTCATAATCCTCACTTTAGGTAGCTTAATTTAGGAATTTGTTGCTATAAAAGATAAATTTACCCCGTAAATCCATAGTCCCATTGACCCCTATCGACCCTGTTGACCTCATCGACCCCATCGATTCCTTTGACCCCGTCGACCCCATCGATTCCTTTGACCCCGTCGACCCCATCAACCCCCGTCGACCCCATCGACACCCGTCGACCCCATCGACCCCCGTCGACCCCCGTTGATCCCATCAACCATAGGTTGTATTTTGCATAATTAAGGCATCGAGTTTTTGAGCCATCGACCCCTTGACCCTTCGACCTCATAGACCCCATTGACCCATATGCAATATGTCAAAAGCACTTTTGGAACGAGTACTCTTCCTAGATCGAGTACTTTTTCTTTCTAGACTGAGATTTTCCCTTTTCTTTTCTAGACCGAGACCCAATATGATGTCTCTCAGTCTAGGTTCTTGATCTAGATCGATGACTTTTCTTCTTTCCTAAACTGAGATCTAATTTAATGTCTCTTGATCTGGGTTCCTAATCCAAACTGAGTTATCGGTTGAGGTGTTGAGCAGTGGACCTCGTGGACCCTTCACTTATTGAGGGTATCAACCCTGTTGACCCCTTTGTATATTATAGGCGTCGACCTATCAACCCCTTTATACATTGAAGCCGTCAACTCGTTGATCCCTTTCCCTCTTAAAGGCATCGACCCTTTGCATTTTAAGGTGTCTACCCCACCTCTAAACCCCAACATATTCGGATCCTTACTAACTTAATAAGATGTCTAAACCTTGATTTCATCTTGGCACCTAATATCCTACAGTTCCACTCTCATTTTTGACCTATTTATCAAGAACTAACAACTTTAAATCCAAGAACGGAGAAGATCTTTACCAGAAATTGTCCTTGACTGGTATGCTCTTTTCAGATTGGGTAGGCTCAAAATCCTAGTTTTTGAGCCTGCGAATTCTTCCCTTTGCCTTCACTAATATTTGTTATGGAGGAAGGAAGGGATTCTTTTGGTTTTTGCTGAAATTTTCTCAAGGATGAGGAGGGTTGGGATTTCTGATCAGTGATGCTAATGGATTGCGTTCGTCCTATATGAAGTTAGAGCTAGAGAAGACGACTTCAGGGTTAAATATTTGATACGTGTATGGTTTCTATTGACAACCCAATTTAATATCTTCTCATGCTTATCTTATATGGGGAGAGAGAAAAGGTGAGCTGATGAATCCCTCCACCTCATCATTTTTGTGTTGTACAGTGTATAGTAACAATAATATTTTCATTACATTATTATCCTTATTAGCCCTAGCCATTAGTGAACATAAGATGAATAGTTAGGTATAAAATATTGTGCAAGAAGGATTATGAGTGATCAAGAGGGAATCTATCGTTTCCGTATTTGGAATAAGGTCTCATGGATTATATACTTTATTGAACAAGGAATCTTTGCAAAGTATGATTTGAAAGAAGTTTCAATAAATCCATTATCTGTGAGCATGCAAATTCTTCTCTTCACCTTCACTGATGTTTGTTATGGAGGAAGGAAGGGATTCTTTTGGTTTTTACTTGAATTTTCTCAAGGCTGAGGAGGCTTGGGATTTCTGATCAGTGACGCTAATCGATTGCGTTCGTCCTATACGAAGTCATAGCTAGAGAAGATGACTTCAGGGTTAATTATTTGATACGTGTATGGTTTCTATTGACAACCCAATTTAATATGTTCTCATATTTATCTTATACGGGGAGAGAGAAAAGGTGAGTTAGTGAATCCCTTCACCTCATCGTTTTTATGTTGTACAGTGTATAGTAACAATAATATTTTCATTGCATTATTATCCTTATTAGCCTAGCCATTGGTGAACATAAGATGAATAGTTGGGTATAAAATATTTTGCAAGAAGGATTATGAGTGGTCAAGAAGGAATCCATCGCTTCCATATTTGGAATAAGGTCTCATGGATTATATACTTTATTAAAGAAGGAATCTTTGCAAAGTAGTATAGTTTGAAAGAAGTTTCTATAAATCCATTGTCTGTGAGCGTGCGAATTCTTCTCTTCACCTTCACTGATGTTTGTTATGGAGGAAGGAAGGGATTCTTTTGGTTTTTGCTTGAATTTTCTCAAGGCTGAGAAGGGTTGGGATTTCTGATCAATGATGCTAATGGATTGCGTTCGTCCTGTATGAAGTCATAGCTAGAAAAGATGACTTCAGGGTTAATTATTTGATACGTATATGGTTTCTATTAACAACCCAATTTAATATCTTCTCATACTTATCTTATATGGGGAGAGAGAAAAGGTGAGTTGGTAAATCCCTCCACCTCATCGTTTTTGTGTTGTACAGTGTATAGTAACAATAATATTTTCATTGCATTATTATCCTTATTAGCCCTAGCCATTGGTGAACATAAGATGAATAGTTAGGTATAAAATATTGTGCAAGAAGGATTATGAGTGGTCAAGAGGGAATCCATCGCTTCCGTATTTAGAATAAGGTCTCATGGATTATATACTGTATTAAACAAGGAATCTTTGCAAAGTAGTATGGTTTGAAAGAAGTTTCTATAAATCCATTGTCGATGTTCGACAAAGGTATGATGGTCTATATGATTTGTCTATTAGGGTTTAACAGTTAAACCATGCCCTAGGATGAATCGGGATATTGGCAAGATGCAAGGAATGTTATTGTAAGTATACAATGGTCACAAACCGGTTCTTTCAGAAGATGGTACTTCTCATCTTCCAAGTAGTTTTGACACTCTGCTAGAAGTCATTTTTGACTTGGAGGCTCAAAGTTTATTAATCATGAGAGTATTAAGTTAACTATTTAATTATAAAGGGTTGTTTTAAATGAAATGAATTTAATTTTGAATTAAATAAAATCATAAAAAGTGTTTATGAAATCCTCTTGTGGAGGTGATGTAAAAAGGAAAAAATGGACCAAAATAATTTTATGAGTAAAATGGTAATTTGACATATAGTTTGACCATAAGGGCAAAAATTGTGATTATTAATTTATTAATTTAATTTAAGGAAACTCTGCTATCACAACTAAGTGTGGCATTGAAATAATTGGAAATTATAAAAAAGTTCTAAAGGTTTGTAATTAATAATCAGACAATAAAGGGTTAATGGGTCAGATTATTAATTAGATTTTCATGGGTCAAAATTAATGAAATGGTTGACTAAATAACTCATGGTTATAATCCAAGGGTGTCCGACTATTGAATGGGTTTTAGCCCATCTCAATTTTTTGTTTTAAGGCAACTAGGATTCCTAATGAGATTAGAAAAGTATGACCTAGCATTTGTCTATAAATATAAGGCATATAGTGGGACTTTAGAAAAATGCTCCCTCTTTCCTTGGCTGAAAATCAAAAAGAGAAAAATAGTCATTTTTTTCTCATTTTCCCCGAGCTTATTATCTCATGTGTTGAGATTTTAAGTAGGAAAGTTAACCGTGTGAAACGAATCGTATGGATAACAGTTAGAGGGCGAACATGTGGATGCCTCCCCGTCTTATTCATGAAAAGTTTTGTAAATGAAAAAATGTATTCCCTTTCCCTAAGCATTGATTTAATATTGGTGAGATTTACTGTACTTTTTGTAAAATAGATGGAAAATAATCATTGTATGATCGCTCTGAATAGAAACTATACAAACCATGGTATGATTCAAATAAAATTTTAAATATTTCTTTCATTGCATTTATTCCATTATATGTGTGAATTTGTTTCCTAACAAAGGTATTAGAGACTAGGTCATACTAGAAAGTATAGTAGTTTTATATTTTGATGCGTTTAACAGGTTGATGTTCGGGATAGCCACTCCATCACTTAGAATGGCAGCGACATTGCTGCAGAACGGCACCCTGTGCGGCAGCTACTGGGCGATGGCGCTAGGCACCGCATGGTAGACTACCACATACAGTAGTTACCGCGAGGCAGCTGAACAGCAGTGCCTGGTCGTGCATGGCAGCTCCCCATGGGCTGCTGCATCACTAGGTGGTAGTGATTGTCATCATGGAAAACACATAATTGAATTAGGTTTCATTTTTTATTACGTTCCTAAAAACTAATCCCTTAAATTAATTGATTTTAATTAAATAATATGATAGATACATGTTTGATGATAATGCATGATTATATAAATTGTTTATGTATATTTTGTATTTATAAAACTTGGAAAATTATAATTACCTTAAATAGTTTTTAGTAAATTCAATTGGAAAATTATTTTTGCAAGTTTTCTTAAGTTTAAAAGACGATCTAAAAGAGTACAATTTCTAAAATAATAAAAATCATTTTGAAATGACCCGATTAGGAAATTTTCCGAATTTGGAAAGTTGATGCTTTTGGCAAGAATCCTTAAAGAGTTCAAAAAAATAAATTATGATTATTTACTTGTGTTAATGAATGATTAAAATGAGCTAAACAAGAGTTGATTGGTTTGAATTCTATGAACATGCATTAAGAGATAAAACAATAAATAATGTATGAATAATTAAAATTATTTTAACACGTTCATGCATTAGATGTTTGTAATTTAAAGTGTTAAATGTACATGCATCATGATATATATACTTAGTTAAATATGTTATAACATCATATTTAAAGAGTATGAGATAGAAAATGATATATATATGTTTGTTATGATTAGACTATTTACTAATATCCTTCCCTTGATTATATTAAGCTGAAATTGGTTTTAAAATTATTTCATAGCTTACCTTCCAAATATTATAATATATGTGATAGTTCCATGGATATAGGAAGGACACATACACTTAAGGACTAATATTTGTGTAAGTATGCTTGAATATTATCATTGCGTAAAACTCAACTAAAGAAATATAATTTCCTCCAAACATGTGAGATTATATTTGCTTAGAGGTGAGACAAAGGAATTACAAGAGATGTAATTATAAAGGTGTTTGCTATCTTTCATTTTATTATGATTGGTTATGGACAACTTCCATTTTAAAAAGGTTATTGGATCCTTTTCCCACTAAGAAAATTGTTTTCTCGTCTTATATAAAGGAGGTGAATATATTTCAAAATAAATAGTGGGAGATACTAAAACTTTTATGTGACTTTTAAGTTTTTGTAGCTAGTATTTTGTGTATGTTTGCTTATGTTGTTGTATTTTATTTCTATGTGTTTTGTAGTTTGCAATTCCTAACAACTTGAAATTGATTATTGAACAAGATAAATTAGTTGGAGCCAATTTGTCTGATGTATAGAATTAGCAAGTCATGGAAGTCTTGCTTGAGGGATCGGATCTCGAAAAAATGGTTGCATGGAATAAGTGGATGGAGTAAGATAACGAGGTGTAGTGTATCATACTTGCATCTATGAGTAACGAGCTCCAAAAGCATTATGAAAAGTTCCATGCTCGTGAGGTTATCAATAACCTTAAATCTATTTACGATGAGGATACTTGAAATAAGTGCTATGAGATATCTAAGGCATTATTTTAGATGAAGATGGTTAAGGGCACCTATGTTAGTGAATATGTGCTAAAAATGATAACCTACATTGAAAAATTTGAGAATCTCAGACTTGTTATGGATTCTAAGATGATCAATAACTTGGTGCTAGAATATCTTCCTAATTCATTCTCACCATCTGTGCTCAAATTCCACATGAACAAAATGGAAACCGAGTTATATGATTTGCATAATATGCTGCAAATAATTGAGAAATCCATCAAGAAGGATAAACTCGTGTTACTTATGGGAGATTCTTCTAGAAGGAAGGACAATGCCAAGCTTAATAAGTGAGGCAAGAAAGGGACCCTCAAAGCTTAATAAGTGAGACAATGCCATGATGAGCTTTACTGATCTACCTCTGTCATTCTGGGGATAGATCCTAGAAACCTTTGCTTATATAATTAACGTGATACATTCAAAATATGTTTCTTCGACACCACATGAGATATGGAAAGGAAAAAGGGCAGGCTTTACACATATTCACGTATGGGGCTGCCCTACTTATCTGAAGAAGCAAGAAGTAGAAAAGTTGGAGGCGTGATCCAAAAAATATTATTTCATGGAATATCAAAAGAAAACTTTGGGATATTACTTTTATCATCCCACTAAACATAAAGTGTTTGTTGATAACCACAATGTCTTCTTAGAGAAAGAATTACTTTCTAAATGGAATAGTGGGAGGAAGATTGAACTTGATGAAGTTTAAGATACACAAAATGACATTTGGATTGATGATCATGTTACCTAACTAGTTTCGGCTGAGGTATCTCCAAATTAGGATGTTGTGATACCTCAGAGTACACAAGCGGTTCGTAATGATAGGAATAGTATTCCTCATTAGGGAATTTTCCCTTTTTATAGCCGGTTCCCTTTCGAGATCGAAGTAATAGATTGGACTATCAAGACAATTTCACTTTTTAGGAGTTCGCCAAGCCTGGCTCTTAATCATTGGCCGTGGTAGATTGAAAAACCTCAAGCAAATTTATTTACCTAGGTGGCAATTGGATGAGTTAGCCGAATTTAAAGATTCGACCAGGCTTCCCATAATTTATGACTTTGCTGTTTTTCTTTTGGCCATGGAATTTTGGTCTCCTTCTTACAACTATTTTGCCTTTCATTGAGGGCCAATGATGATCATCACTTTGAATGTGGCCACTATTACTTGGTTATCGATTCAGGGTACCAAGCTAAGAGTAGGTCTTCTCACCTCGACCGATGAGTTCCCTCATTCCAATAAGGGAGCTTATTATTGGTCATTCAAGAAGGGCCATAGATGATGCAAAAGAAATTTCTCGGATCACGCCAGTCGACACAGGGTGGCTAACTGATGATAGAAATATTTGCGAGTTATCAATTTGTTCCAGTGAGCACATGCTAATGTGCTAGTGTTAAGTACAGACATGCCAAAAGTATAAAAATACTTCGAATTAAGTTAGAATTACTCCTAAGAAAAGCGTGTAAATGGAGATAATGTAAAGAATGAGAAATTTAAAGGAAAGATTGTAAATGGAAAGTAATATGACTATATGAGAGTAAAGGTGATTGAAACGAATAAAAGACTAAAGGATTTCAGATTCTTTGATACTAGATCTACAAAGCTGTAATGGTAAAAATATATAAATGATAGCTCATAGGATGAAATTGATATTGAACATTGAATGAAAGATCAACTCTAATCATGTAAGCTAGAGCTTACAAAGTGATAGAGACACCGACCGATTTTGTGCCGGATGATACTGGAGGTATGATTGAACTAAAAGATATTGAACGGTTTTGTATAGGTTGAAGCGAGTAAAACCAGTTTCTTGCATGTTCCTTATCATTATTCAAGGAGAGAGGATGTTATTGAGGCGAATAGAATTGGTTTCTTATGGGTTCTTGGTCGTGTTTTTTCTTTTTGGTGGAGGGCACTATTTATAAAGAAAATAGGGCCTCTAATGCTTGAAGACCAAGCAAATACACTTGGTGGCCAAGTTTACTTAATTGGCAAGGCAATAAACTTCTGAAAAATCCCACTTTAGGTTCCGATTTTGCCATTTAGTCTTTGAAAAATGCCTATCCTGATGGAATGCAATTGAAATTAGTCAAACAAACTTTTCTCTTTACTAAATGTTTCTCTGATCTACTAGGAAGCCCTTGGAATTGGTCAAAGTACCTTCTTACTTAGCTTGAAAGCTATTTTTGTGACCCGTTAAAGCGTCCAAAGTATCCAATCTTTCTCCTAAAATTTCCAACTCAATATGCATTGATTCAAAATATTTGGGAGGAGTCTAATAATTTTTCCTTGGAAATCGTTAGGGATTTCTGTTAATTTCCATAGGTACAACAACATCATTACCACATACTAAAGGGTATGGAGTAGTAAAGGTACATGTCTTATGTGTCATTCTACAAACTCATATGGTTGGTCCTAGGAGGTCATACCATTCATTATCTTCGACCCTTTGATCATCTTTTTAATTAGGATGATCACCACCTTATTGGTTGCCTCAGCCTAGCCATTAGCTTTAGCATAGTAAGGAGTTGAAGTAATTTGAAGCCGTGTTCTTCAACAAATGCAGCCACTAGGCCGCTAGTGAAGGTGGAGGCATTATCGGTAGTAATGGTCTCTAGGAACCCGAATGTATAAATGATCATTTGTTTTTGTAGAATTCTATAGCCTTAAACTGGGTTAATCTCTTCAGTGGTACAACTTCAACCCATTTGGTTAAATAATTTGTTACCACTAGGATTTGTGTATGATGCCTACTTGACCTTGGATATATTTGATCCATCACATCAATAGCCTAACCTCTAAACGGTCAAGGCTTTATGATCGGTTGCATTTCCAGAGAGGCTGCTTTTGGATTGTTCACATCTTTGATAGCTCCTACATTGCTTAAAGTATCTGATGTAGTCTCTTAAGATGGTTAGTCAATAAAAGCCTTTCTGGCTAATTAGCTAGCAGATGTTTTGTCCATGTGGTGGGATCTCAAATTCTATGATGAACCTCCATTGTGGTCCCCATACGCTCGATAAATCCAAGGATCTGAGAAGTAGGTCATCATGCCCTCGTCGAAACATATAATTAAGGGCTAGTCGAATGAGTTTAACAAGGAAGACCCCATTCAGACTCTGAACATATTGGAGGAGGGATGATCGTTAATCACCTGCCTTTAGATTCTCCGTATTGAATATTGAAATTTTGATCTACTTAGAAGGAGGAATCGGATGATTCTGCTTATAAATGGTAACTGTTCTAAAAGATCCTTACAGTATTTAAGCCAAATGCTAATTGAGCCATACAATTGGCCTTGGCACTTGGCAGTGAAAGATTGAGAGACGTGGTTTAAAACTCACTCTTCAAATTCGTCACTAATCTGAATGGCTATGGCGAAGTATCTTGTTAATCCAGGATTGGTGTACTTGCAAACTCCATATATCTACTTGACTACTAATTGGAAATCACCGAAGATTGTTATGTGGAAGCACTAAGCTCTAGTAAAATTTCCAAGCATATAATCAAGGTTTGTACTAAGCCTTATTAATTGTGCAAGGAAAATTGAATTGGATAAACCATGTACTATTTTTGCCTTCTGGCGACTTACTAGAGATCCTAGGTCATGTCATCTGTTGGGTACTAGATAAGTTAAAGAAAAATTCCTAGACAGATCATGTGACGTTTAATGCCTTAAATATGTCATTGTAGTCGTTTGGAAAAAGCTTGGAGGGGTAGTTAGCCAAGAAATAAGCCAACGCTTGTCCCTTGACTAATTTCTGAGGTATATACTGTAGGCTGAACTCGGCCAATGCTAAGGCCCATTTGCATAACTGTTCCAAGATCAATTTGGGCTATCACAAGCACTTGAATATTTAGTGGGCTGTGCATAAGTTTCGTAATGAAAAAATACAGAGCTAGGCACAAATTTGTATAAGTATATCATACCTTGATGAGAGTCAACACTCGACTAAGGTAGTAAATATCTTACTTGTTCTTTATGTCATTTCACTTGAGCCAGGAGGTATCCGATTGATTCAGCGGTCGCTAAAACATAGAACTTAATACATTTCATTAGTGGGTCTCCAATGGCTGGGGTGAGTATTGGCAAACTTGCTAGATATTATTTAATGATGTCAACCTCCTCGATGATTGGGAAGCCAGACAAACTCATCCTCCTACTTCAACTTTAGCAGCAAACTGATCACCTTGGTTTTTCTGGTTGGATTTGTATAAGCCTTTCTAAGAAGATTATTTGGCCAATGGGCTTCAATGATGGCTTTGGTCTTCTGTTGGTTGAACTCAATGCCTATTTGGTGGATTAGAAACCCGAGGAAATTCTCGGCTGAAAAGCCAAAAGAACATTTTATCAAATTCATCTTCAACTTGTGAAGAAGCATATGATCTAATGTCTTTTTCAGATTGGCTAAGTGATTGGTTGATTTAATAGATTTTACCACCACATCGTCAATATAGACTTCTATGATGATGTCGAGCAAATTATGGAAGATAGCATTCATATCCCTTTAATAAGTTGCCCCGATATTTTTTTAGTCCGAGAGGCATTTACCCATTTGAATACGCGTGTTGCAGTGGGACATCATAATGCAATCTTATGGACTTCTTCTTTGGCTATGAAGATTTGATTGTATCTGGAGTATCTGTCAATGAATGATAGGAGTTCATGCCTGACTGCTCCATCAAGTAGTAAATTGGCAAAATGCATAGGATATTCATCATTTTTCTTAGCGTTAATAAAATTGTTCTAATAAGCTCTAGTCAATCTAATGCCACTCCAATTTAGCTAATTGAATCCGGTCAATCTAATCGACTCTAGTTGATCCAATCAACTCCAAATTTTTCTAAAACATCTTGTCTAATATTCATCCTTAGGGGTTGCTAGATATATGTTCCGAAAGTCTAACCATATCCTTAGCTTGTCATTCTTTTTACAATGGGAACGATGTTTGACATCATCTTAGAATACCATGAAGTTCGTGCCGGCCTTATGTAGCCATTCTAGTTCTTCCATTACTTTCAACATTACCTTGGTAGACATTTGTTAAGGTGGTTATTGGAAAGGCTTATACCTGATCTTGATTGGTAATCGAAGTTCAAACAATGATCGATGGAGACAGTGCATTTTGTGATAGTCCCAAGAAAACTATTAGAGTAAGCCGTTAATAATTTTATCAATTCACTTTGCATACATACAAACATAACACTACCAATATAAATTGGTCGAGGATCATCTAAATTAGTTGGAATGAGATCTAACTGATCCATAGCCTAGCCTTCCTTTGGTTATTCCATTCAACCATTGAGGTATTCCTCCATCTACCATGCCAAATATTTTCTCTCGACGGTCGCTATGGCTGTAGCAGGTCTAGCCGCTCAGCCTATCATGGCATATCTCTTTGATTCTCGATTCAGCTAGATTTTGTTAGAAACAAGATGAGTGTTGGCGTTAGGTCATTTGATTTATCATTGGTCGGATTATATGTTGGTTTATAGAAAGTGGCCTCTACCACATGCGAAGTGGCTGTGAAGGGTTTTGCTTCAGCTTGGACTGTCTCTACGTTATCTCTATTCCAAAACAATAGAGGTTGGAGCAAGAAGGATGATATGGAAGAGTTGGAATGAATCTAATCTCTTCCGAGCAAGGCATTATATAAGGCAATCTTGTCTCTTATGATGAAGGTGGCTAACGATGCCTTTGTTCCAATTGTCATCTCTAGTGGTAGAATGCCTCAGGATGGTACTGACTTTCATATTGGTGATGCATGGCTGTCATTACATTAGCTTATGTTGTGAGATGTTTGGTCAAGTTCTATAACGAGTGAAATCCTCATTTTGTTTTGCTGAGACATGCGCCTAATGTAAACCCTAAAAACTTTTAACTATGATAGTCTGGTAGAGAGTAAAATTTACTTGGTTAATTAAGGATACCTACGACACAAATTTAATTTTATTCGAGGACCAAATTTCTTAAGCAAAGAAAGAATGGGATAACTCATTCTTAATTAGTTTTAACTAGGATAAAATCCATCAAGCTAGTCTCGGTCAATGCTTGTTAAATTTGATTGAACATTGAACTTCATATGTATTGGCACCCTAATTTTAATGTCCAATGATGTCGATGATGTAATAATTATCCTGAAACATAGGTTAAATATTCAAATTTATACTATTTTATTTTACCATAAATATATATTTTTCCTTTTACTTAAACGCCCACAATGTCTTTTTAATGGGTGTGTTGATTCTTTTGATATACAGATACAAGTTTATACATTACACACTCAATTTCCTTAAAACGTGGCTAACCAAAATTTTTAGTCAAGTATGAATTTGAAATTTTTTTTTTTATGACAAACACGTGTCGATGAGTGGCTAGCTGATTTATACTCTTAACAATCATGTAACCACCGAATTACCTTCCATCTCCTATTTCCATCCATTACTCTCCTATTTCGCCATTGACGATTTCTCTCAAACTTCAAAAGACGATCTTCATTCGGTTGCCTCATCATCTTGCCATGCCAACAGTTAAACTAGTAATTCCTTAGAACATAAGTAAAGTTAAGGAAATCTTGACTCCAATCTCACATATAAGTAAGAACACTAAATCTTTTCCTTTGTTAATTTTCAGTGAGTAATATATTCTTAAGTGAAGATAGATTTCGTTTAATGATTAAAATGAAAAAGATGAGTGTTATCTTGGTTAATTTACAAGAATTTTATTAAGGACCACTGAAAAAAAAAATAAATAAATAAATCTATATCACATTATTATATGAAGTGTGATATAGATTGTAAACAATTTTAGTCTATTCGAAGAGTACATTATAATTTCAATTTGGAACAAAATAGGTATTACTAAATTGAGCTTATTTGAAGTTAAGCAAGCGTTGCTAGAGATAGTTAATTTAGTTTCGTTTTAAGGAAAATGGTTAAACAATCTCTTTGGGTATTTGAGTTTTAAGAGTTAAATTAAGTAGTCCTTGGACAACGTGGGTTGTTACAGTTAGTATCAGAACTAAGTCCTATTACTCCATCTTCACACCATCGCACCTACTCTACAAGTATTTTGTTTTTGTTCTTGTATTGACTTGAGTTAGGAATAGGATAACGAAAGGTGAAAATATAAATCTGAAAGAAGACCCTGGGAATCTACTGAAGCAGTTTTTAGTAGGATCTTAAGGAGGATCAGTAGATATAATCCATATACTCACCTATTTTGGTTGTGATGTGTATAGGTTAGAGCTGGGAAGTTGTTTCTCGTATGATGTGAACTTCTATTTATATATGTATATATGTGTGTATATGTTTAAAAGTATGTGATCCTATAAAATAACCGTTATTTTTTTGTTATAAACGATAACATTTTTAAATTATAAGACAATTAAAGGCAACTAGAATTTCAGACTTATGGCCACCCAGTCCAGCCCGAGTCCTAAAGGACGTTGATCTCTAATCTGCAACAATGCCTTGAGGTGCAAGACATGGAAATCTAGAATCTACATAGACAGATTAACCAAATTAGCACACTTCTTTCCCATACGAAGCACACATTCCCTGAAGCAATTAGCAGAGCTATATGTTAATGAAGTTATTCGATTACATGGAGTGACTTTATCGATAATTTCATACTGTGATAGCAAATTTACTTCCGCTTTTTAGAAATGCATGCAACGACCAATGGGAACGAAGCTTAAGTTTAGTATGATATTTCACTCCCAAATAGACAATCAATCAGAGAGGACTATTAAGACATTGAAAGATATGCTTCGGGCTTGTGTCCTAGATTTCAAGGGAGCATAGAATAATTATATGCCACTAATAGAATTCTCCTATAACAATAGTTACCAAGCATCCATTGGGATGGCGCCCTATGAAGCTTTAGATGAGAGAAAATGTATATATCCAGTCCATTAGTATGAAATAGGAGCAAGGAGGCTAATGAACTCTGACTTCATTGAATCTACCACTGAAATAGTCAAGAAGATAAAATAGAGAATAGAAACCACTCTTAGACAATAGAAAAGCTATGAAGAACGAAGACGAAGACCTCTTGAGTTCTAAATTGCAAAGACGTTTGCTTGAGTAGACGTCTATGGATGGACTATAATTATTAATACATAAATTATATTTTTCTTCTTTCATATAAATTAAGCCACTTTCTTTATGTGAATCTTATTGGACTATAATTGCTATTGGTGTATTTATTTTACAGGTTGATCTTCTACTACAATATCATCCTATATGTATTACTGAGTTTAGATAACTCGTAAAATAGATTGAACCATGTTTAAGTGAAAAATAATTTTATCATTGTTGAGTTAGGAAAATCCAGCGTGCTGAGGATGTAGTCGTGGTAGTGATTCCATTTCCTTCGTGCTGATGTAGCCACGGTACTAATAGCCACTAAGTCTTAACTAATGTAGTTTTAGATGGCATATTGTCAGGATCCAAGTGTACCTATAACTTCTCTCTTCTTCGGCTAGTCTCTCACTCAGCACCTGAGCAGTTCCCTTCGACTTGTGACGTCACCTCGCACAAACGCATATGTGCCTTAATAAGAGATTACAGGCTACAACTCGAATGTCTTGTGTGAGATGTGGGTCGCTCGGCCTGAGCGTTAGTGCTCTAATTCGCATAGCAATAGGATATGTACTTTATTTTTATGGCTTACACACATCTATATCCTCTCATTACTCACACTTTTGTTTTCTAGCTTAGAAGTCGAGACATATTGCTAATCTTAGTTTTGGTTGATAGACCCAGACAAATGCAACTCAAGTAGATATTAACTCAAAAGCAGACTTGGATGCCTAGACTGTTTTTCCTACTACTCGGGTAATAAACTTTTCTTATTTCATTTTATGCATAACCCACTATTATACTTACATTCATTCTCTTGATAGGTGGCATATACTATTGGACCTTGAAAAAAGTGATGGTTAGCATTCAGACTCATACCTCCTCTTCTTTGCCACGAGAGTGTGTTGCTCAGATGCTACGGCTGTCGAGATGATTGCTAACAAACCTGTTAAATCAGATGTGGAGGATATCGACCACTTAATAGCTTGGGTGAGTGCCAACTCTAATGATCATTTTGACTTTATCTTCTTTCAGTTTAGTCTTTTTGTTTCATCCTTTCAACCGATTGATTGATTGCATTTCAAGGCACCATTGATGTTGATTTCGAGGGAGTTATTGCATGGCCCTTGCAAGTTATATTGGTTCATTAGACTTTTCGGCTGGGGTCCTCTTCTCTTCTTAATGCATCGGCCATCTAGGCTCTTATTGAGGCATTCGTGTGACTTCCCACTTCTAAGGCTATCGGAAGTACTCTTCAACATGATGCGTTTACCGGAATCAGCAGACTTCTTCCAGACTAAGTCCCCAACTACAAATGACTTGACTCTTACACTTTTGTTGTACACTCATACAACCTTATTTTTGTGTGCCGTTAGAGCGTTCAACACATCCAATCTCTCTCTTCCAAATCTTCAAACTCAATAGGCATTGATTCAGAATATTTTGGGGGAGTTAAAATCATTTTTCAGGGAGATCCTTAAAGATCTTTGTTGGATTTCCATAAGCAATACATTGTCGTGACCGTATACTAACGAGTATGGCGTTATAGACATACACATTTTTTGTGACATCCTACAAGCCCAAACGGTTGATTCTAGGAAGTCGTGCTAAGATCTTAGATTTTCTTTGATCATCTTATTGATCAAACTGATCACCACCTTATTGGTTGCTATGCCTTACCATTAGCTATGCATAGTAAGGCATCAAAATGATAAACTTGAAACTGTGTCCTTCAGCGAACTAGGCTACTAAGCCACTGATGAAAATGGTACCATTATCTGTAGTAAAGGCTTATGGAACCCCAAACCAATAGATAATCATTTCTTTTAGGAACTCAATAACCTCATGCTGGGTCCATGGCTTTAATGTTATAGCTTTTACCCATTTGGTGAAGTAATCCATTACAACCAAAATCAGCGTGTCATACTTACATGATACAAGATATATTTGGCCGATTGCATTGATAGCTTGCCCTCAAATGGCCAAGGCTTAATGATCGATTGCATTTCCAAGGCCGGTTGCCTCTAGATCAGCCCGCACCTTTGACAACTCTTACATTCTTCAGAGTATCAAATGAAATCTATTAGGACAGTTGGCCAATAAAAGAAATGATGCCTAATTAACCAAGACATCTGAGAAGCCGGTCGTTATGATGTTTTCGAAACAACTTGTTATCTATCAAAGTATGGTTGAGAGCTAATTGGCAGAGTTTTACTAGGTAAATCCCATTGGGATGCTGAAAGTATTGGATGAGAGATGACTACCAATCACTTGCCTCTAGGTTCTCCATGTTAAAGATCAAAATTTTGATCAGCCTAGATGTAGGACTCATATTATTCTATTTGTAATCGATCAATTTCCTTGAAGATTCATCCAATATGCTTAAGTGGGGCGCTAATTGCTCCATGCCATTAGCTTCCACATTAAAAGACCAAGAAAAATGGTTTGAAGCCCACTCCTTGAATTCTGCTAAGAGCTGGATTGCAATGGCAAAATACCTAGGTAATCTCTTGATATTTTCCTAACCACCAATTAAGAGTCACCAATGATCACTATACACGGTTGTCCAAGTTCCAACAAAATTTCCAAGCCTATAATCAATGCTTCATATTTGGTATGATTATTTGTGCAAGGAAAGTTCAGTTGGAAGGATCACGTATTATTTGATAGATATCTCGGCTCTCGGCATGTGCTCATTATTAGCTCCATCAAAATACAACTCCAAGATAGTCTATTTGGCATGAAGTACTTCAAACATGTTCATCGTAGTAATTTGGAAAAAGCTCAGAAAGGGTGATCAGCTAAGAAATTGGCCAAAGCTTGTCCGTTAATTAGTTTCTTATGTACGTACTTTAAACTAAATTTGGCCAATGCGAGGGCCCATTTGCCCAGGCGTCCCTCAAGGATTTACTAGATAGGAGATATTTCATAAGATTAGTCTGTGATATGACTAGAACTTGTGCATTTAACAGGTACTGACCAATGTTTGGGACGGCGAAGTATGGAGCCATACATCATTTCTCAATTGAAGTATATCATACCACTATAAGAGTCAATACTCAGCTGAGATAGTAAATGGCATCCTCGCATCCGACATCATTTTCTTGAACGAGGAGGCAGTTGAATGATTCGGCAGTTGTCGAAACGTATAGTAACATTGGTCAGCCTCTCACAACTAGTGCAAGTAGTGGCGGCCGAAACATATAGTAACATTGGTCAGCCTCTTAGAGTTGGAGCAAGTATTGGCAGACTAGCCAAATATAACTTTATATTGTTGAACACTTCCTTATGGTTGGGTAACCAGACGAAGTCATCCTCCTACTTCAATTTGAGCGAGGGCTAAACACCTTAGTTTTCCCGACTAAATTCGATATGAATCTTCTAAGGAAATTGATTTAGCCGAGAAAACGCAGGAGTTCCCTCTTATCTTTAGGTGGGTGGGATTCTTTTATGGCTTTGGTTTTCCGTGGGTAGAACTCTATGCCTCTTTAATGAATCAAAAACCCGAGGAAATTCCTGGCCAAGATGCCAAAAGCACACTTAAACGGATTCATCTTTAACTTGTGAAGATGCATCTGGTCTAGTTTTTTCTTCAATAGATTTTAACACCACATCATCAATATAGACCTCCATGATAATACCGTTCAGATCATGGAAGATGGCATTCATCCCTTTTTAATAGGTTGCCCCAACATTCTTTAATTTGAAGGGCATAACTACCAACTTGAATCTCCCTATCGTGCTAGGGAATCTAAATGAGATTTTATGTATATCTTCCTTAGCTATGAATATCTGATTGTACACGGAGGCTCATCTATGAATGAAAATATTTCATACTTGATTACTCCCTCCACTAGTAAATCAACTATTAGTATTAGATAGTATCCTTAAGAGTTGCTAGATTTAAGTTTTAGAAGTCTATGCATATCTAAAGTTTACCGTTCTTTTTCATGGCGAATACAATATTGGACATTCATTTGGAATACCTCAAAGTCCGAATGAAACCGACTTTATATCGCCGCTCAACTTTGTTCTTAACTTCCAAGGTTACTTTGGTAAACATCCACTGAGGTGGCCTCTGAAAAAGTTTATACTCGATTTTGATCAGTAATTGGTGTTCAACTAATGACCAATCAAGTTTGAGCATCTCGTGATAGTCTCAAGCAAAACAATCAAAGTAAGCCGATAACAATTTTATCATTTCACTTTGCATTGCTACAGGCATAATGCTGCTAATATAGATAGGCTGAGGGTTCTCGGTTGTCTAACTTAGCTGGGGCATGGTCTAACTGATCCATGGTTAGGCCTTCATACATTTCTTCTATTCAGTCATCGAAGTATTCCTTTATTTAGTAAGCTAAGTATTTTCTTTCAAAAACTGCAGCGACTGTGGAGTTTAGCCATTGGTCATGGCCTATCATTGCACTTCTTCGATTCTTTGTTTACCCATAGTTAGCTGAAATGGATATAGTGTGAGTGCTTACCTGGGTGATTTACCGTGGGTCAACTTGGATGTTAAGATGACTCTTATTGCCCTCTTGTTTGCCTTCACTACTTTGTTAGGACTGATATTATTGTCGTGGTAGATGGCTTCTACTACATATGCAGTGACTGCAAAGGGTCTTGCCTGAGCTTTTATGGTCTCAACCTTATCCCCATTCCAAAACAACAAGCCTTGGTGTAAGGAAGAGGGGATGTAGGAATTAGAATGAATCTAATCTCTCCCAAATAAGCCCATTATACAAAGTGGGCATATCGAGTACGAAAAATGTGGTCATAGATGAATGTGTTCCAACTGTCATCTCCAAGGGCCAAATGCCACGTACTTTCGATATACCACTAGCAAAATCACCAATAGTCACTTCGGTTCAGACTATGTCTATAGCTTACTTATCCAAGACTTTCAATATTAAGGCAGCATGATATTAACTATGGCTACATTATCAACTAGAGTTTGAAAAATCAGAACCACTTCAAGGTAAAACTTGATATAGAGGGGCTTGATATGGCATGACATCTGATCGACCGACTTTCCAAAGATCACCTTTTATTAGTATGCCAATTTCTTCTAAACAATTTAGGATGTTTTTGCCATTTCTATATTTCTTAGGTTGGCCTTGAAGGGACAATCATCCTTGGTTGCTTCTAAATGGCTATCGAGTCTTTGACTTATAAGCCATTCATTCGACTGCTTGGCCAATTAGAGTGATAATCGTCCGACCAACTGACTAGGTCTCTATCTTCCTTACTACTTTACTCATGAGAATAAGACTAAGGGAGTCTTAATCGATAGCTAGAATATAAGGGTGACTGATCGTGTGAATGACTTAGTCGATAGTAGCTTCTTCTATCTCGTGTACTACTGCGATCGGTCTTCGAATGGTTGGCCGGCCATCAATGGAGATCTTCCCACATAGACTCTTAATCCTCGAGATGCCTTAGATAAGCTATGGTGGCATTTTTCGAAGCGGTTAATGGGTTGGAATCGACTCCCACAATAGGCAGTTTTCCGAAGATTAAGAGCTGTTTGTTGATTCTTTGTTCAATTTGCTGTCGAAATACTAGGCAATAGTTCATCCAATAGTAGTAAGAGTTATGATACTTACAGTAATCTTTACCTCACACTTCATCGGCCGATAGTACCTTATGGTTGGGTGGAATCTTCAACTTCTTGTTTTTCAACAAGATGTCAAAGATCTCACTCACCTTATTCAGGTCAAATGAAGAGACCTTGTCTTTTTAGTGAGGGAACCTCTTTACCGTCTCATGACTTGTCGACTTGCTGGGAGTTGGGAGTGTGATTAGTTTGCCACTGATTATTTCAACAATATCCATATCTTAGTTGGGTTAATAGTAGAAGGTTTTGGGTGACAGTCATCCTTCAGGAATCCTTCGTTTTAGGTTGCCTTCGTGGATAACTCGAAAAATTCTTGGAATTTGGTTAATTCGAATTTCTTCTAGAGTTTAATGTCCATTCCATTAACGACCAACCTGATAAACTCTTGCTCAAGGAGAGCTATGTGGCACTAGTTATACAATTGTTTAAATTAGGACAAAACTCTTCAGCCGAGTCACCCATTAATTGGGATAAATAGGATAAATCGACCATCATAACGTCTAGCTAGCTACGATAGAATTGGGTGTGGAAATATTGTTTTATATCCTGCCAAGTCCTTATCAAGTTAGGCTATAGCCTAGAATACTAAGAAAAAGCCTGCATGGTCAAGAAGTTGGCGAGCAGTCAGATTCATATCCTATTGTGCCATCGGCCTCGCCACACTTCAAAGTGAAATGACCGATGTGTTCATCAATTGACTGATCTAAATCCTCCCTAAAGAACAAGGGGGGTTCATGATATGGTCTCTGTGAAGGAAAGGTTCTTGGTCGATCTTATTAGAATATAATTTGTGTACATGGACCGGGATGGCTGCTAGATGATGAGACTATAGATATCCTATATAATATTATACAGGTACTCTCAGTGGACAATCTGATGCAAAAAAGTTGCATGTCTTCATGGCTGAGAGGTCGCCATTAATGGGCAAAGTGGAGCATCTATCCATGGCTCGCGCGATCCTTTGATTGGGCAGTATGCTAATGGTGAGTAGTTGTTTATCGTGCCTCATCCTATTATTAGGCAGATGTAGCATATATAGGTTGGTCGCACCTCTAACTTCTTGATTAGGTCCAAAAAATAAGGGCAGCCAGTTGGCCGATTGATGGCCTATTGAGGTAAATCAGTGTCCATTAAGAGGTTGGCGGCTGGTGGTGGTAACATGACTTGCGGCCTATTGGTCACTGTCTAGTTTTCAGCCATGGTACTATTATCCCAAATGACATGGGGGTCTTCCCTCTGAACCCCACATCGCTCTTTCCATTGAGATATCTCATGGTACTCGATTTGTCTCAAGATTCAGCCATGGTCAGATTTGTCTATTCTCTTAAGAAGTCGAACGATCAAATTATTAAACGGCCACTAATTCCAACTACCATGATAGACTACCTAAGCTTGCTAAATACTACATGGACCTAGAGTGAAGTTGGCCTAATCAACTAATTCTTTTGTTTGGAAGTTCCTTTCCTCCAAATTTTCGTCCGCTGTGGTCACATTTTGCTTCTCAAAAGGGATAAGACTATATGGCCGATGATCGAGAGTTTTGGTAGATCACCTTGAACTTTGCATTAGTCCAGGCTATGGCTCCTTAAATGACGTGTAGACATTGTATAAGATCCCACCGAGCGTGCCAATTTGTTGATGTCAAAATTCGGCAAATTGGAAAAATTGCAGGAGGGGAGATGGAAGATAACTTATTGACATATGAAGACCAAATCCCACCAAGCATACCAACTGGTTGATGTCAAAAATTGGCATATAGCATAACAGAGAATTATGTGAATACACAATTCTCGAGGTAATTGAACTATCTTTGAAAAAAGTGTATGCAGGCATGCCAAAGGTCAAATTACTTTCAAAGAACAATAATTTAAATAGCAATAATATTAATTGTGGGTAAAGTAAAGACAATAGGATAAAGTGCAGTAAAATAAAGTGTAACTATATTAAAGGCAATATAAATAAAGCATGCATTAAATTAAAAGGTAATGTTGAGTAAAGTGCATAATTTAAATGTGCAATAGGTTAAAAAGTATTAAAATAAAGACATTAAAATAGAATGAGGCATTGCATTACAATAATGATATTGTACCATTGTGGAAAAAGATTTGACTTGATTACAGCGCGAAAGAAGAATGATAGAATGCTTAATGGATTACACAAGATTTGGATACTAAATCTACTAACGACGAATAAAATGACCAATTCTTGGTCGACTGACCACCGTTTCAACCCGTTTTGGCTGATTTTAGGGGCATTTTGGCAAATTCAAAAGAAACTTTCATCAAGTCTAGGGATTAAATAGCAAAAGTCAAGGATTGACTTGCAAATCAAAGAAGATGTTTGACCAATTTCTATGGGTTTTTAACCAAATCCAAAGGTCTCTCTTCAAATTGAAAGGGGTCTGGTTGGAAAAGGAAAGTTTTGGATGACCAATTCAATGGGTCTAGCACTAGAAAAGAAATTTTCGGATGACTAAAAGGCAAAATCAAAACAAGAGAGGCTTGTTCTAGAAATTTTAAGTTAGTTGGCCGCCAAGTCTCTGGTTGCCTATAAATACTAGCTTCCGTCAAAGTGAAAATCACAAAACACACCAACATTGAACCACCATTAAACCACCACCAAGTCTTGAAGAAATCTCTTTGTAAATATTTAACACTCCGTCGGCCAACCATTTTAGCCTGTTCCTCTAGGTTTGCCAATTTAGTTGAGCGGTCGGCGACTTGGTTGGCCGATTGGTCAGTCCCTTGGCTAACTCAGTTGTATTTTTATCCTACTTCGCCTTTTTGTTTTTGTTGATTTTTAATATTTTCCTATTTGAATATTCCACCAACAAATTTCAAGTGTCAAAATGCAAATTTTGGCATCAAGCACTTCGTCATGGTACGTACATTTGTCTTTATGTGGATGAGAAATGCTTCTAACTACCCTATCCAGATTAATCTATCTGATGATGACAATGAGGAGGCGGACCCTTCTCCTTAGCAACCATTTTCTAGTCTAGTGATGGGTCTCCCCATCCATTCACCAAACTCTACGGTCTTTCCTCATTCGATTGAACAATTCTTACTCGTAGTTTTGTACTAATGCTATGAATCAGCTGACGGTATGATTTCATTATGATGGATGAGGACGTTGAGAAATGGAGACTAGATTTTGCTTTTCAAACCCCCCTACTCTGACTTACATTGTCTCTGTATTTCGACCGTATTCTTCCTCTTCATAACCTACATCGTCGGCTAATAATATGGTACCTGAGGTTGTACTGCATGATGCCCCTCAATAGATGGCTGCTATATGATCTGATGATGGTACTGGTTTTCCCTTGGTGTTAGATAACTCAGTGTGGTTGCTTTATCTACTATTTAGGAGGTACTCCTAAAACAATATTTTTGAATCACCATCTTGTTTCAATGCTAACTTTTGATCTCTATTGGAGGTTGATCTGCTAACTAACATGCGTAACTTGGAGACTTGATGAAGGCTTCCAGGACCGTTCCCTTTTATTCCTTAGCACTAATTTCTCCTTGCCTTGATAAAACCATGTTCTTTTGGCTGAGATTCAACCATTTTTTTAGCAGGCTCTTGAGTTGTTTAGTATGCCTTTAGCGGAGGTTGTGGTCCACCCAAGTAGTTGGGCCATATTAGAGAAGGTGGTCACATTTCAGCCACTTCTCAACTTTTGATAAATTTCCGAGCCGAGTAGAGTGCCACGAAGCTCAGGATTGAGGAGAACTTACAAGTTTATCATGACCATTTAGCTCAGTTTGAGGAGTATTATGGTCAAGTTAATGCTCACAGTCAAAGATAGCGGGATTTTGATGATACGGCTAGGTTATGGAAAGCTTCAAAGTCAAAGTTGATTGAGACTTATGCACATATACAATAGTTGGAGGCATAGTTAAGCACCTTGAGGAAGGATAGGGAGGAGGAGAGAGTTGTTTATGCATATGCTCCGGAGCAGTAGAGGAAGCTATCGGTTCTTGTGGTGCGTGAGGGGTCTAGCATCCTTGAGTGGAGATTGATCATGGAGGAGGGTCGTGAGAAGATAGCCTTAGCTGCCAGAGTTTGGGGCTCCTAGAAGGATTGGGCTTATCTATCTGCTTAGACTGCCATGCCTTTGTTCTAATTTTTTTTTTTTAACTTTTGACTTATGCACTTTTGTTGGGATTCTTGACAGACCATCACTTTGTGGATATTTGATTTTCTTTTTGCGCGGCCAAGGGCGAACAAGGAAAAATATTATCTAGACAAGTAAATAGATTGTCCTTAAAATAGCAATGATTAATTACTATTGCTATAAAACAAGCTCGTATTTTATTTTTGTTACCTTTTCTTAATAATGATAAACAATTTGAAAGAAACGAGTCATCTACAAGAACTATTGGGCTTAGAACCATAAATAAATAGGCTTACTCTTGAATTTAATTCACATCCCAACTCAAACTCAAACATTAATTAACGCTTTTTTCGAAAAATTTGAGAAGTCCCTTTATACATGATCATTTTATTTTTTGTTCCAAATTCCTTTCCTTATTTATTCGGCTTATCATCACGGGCAACTGAAGTAAACACTTTTTAAAAATCTCATCAATTAGAAATATGGCAAACTTTAAACAAGGTTGGTCGATAAGGCTTCAAATAAATTCCATTGATTGGCTAATAATGTGACATAACATCTAAGCTTACCAAAAATTATGTGTTGTTGCTGAAAACATCTCAATCCAAAATGGACCTTCCCAGTTGGGTGACTATTTTCCATAGACCCGAGTTCGTCAATTTTTACCGATTGGCAGAATCACCATCACACCAAGTCACCAACAGTGAATGATTTAGCCTTTACTTTCTTGTTATAGGTCATAATTACCTTATTCTTATGCACTACCATATTATCGATTGATTGTAAATGGTCGGCTTCTAAATCTTCCAAATCGATCTTCATGGCCTTGGTGTACTCCGAAGAAAGTAAATGATTATGTAAGGCTCCTCTTACATACTTATTTTTCATCTTTATTGGAAGGACAACCTTATGACTATAAACCAAAAAGAAATGTGTAACTGAAGTTTTGGTTTTATCGGTGACTTGACACGCCAAAAGGTTGGTCCTAACATATCATGCCAACATCTCGAGGTATCATGGATCATTTTCTTGATCAAGCCAACTTAACTTTATTGGAAGATTTCGCCTCACTATTATCTTGTGCAAAATATGGGGTGGAAGTCAATAGCTTTAACCTGTATTATTTTGCAAATTTAATCATCAAAATTTTAGTGAAATCCATGGCATTATCGGTTATTATTATCTCTAGTACACCAAAACAGAAGATGATATGTTCTTTAATGAAGTTAATCACTTCATTCTGATCGAATTTCTTTAAGGAAACAGCTTCAACCCACTTGGTGAAATAATCCGTAGCCACTAAAATCTGAGTGAGAGGTTTATTTGATTCTGAATGAATCTGTCTGATTGCATCGATTGCCCAAGAACGGAAGGGCTAGCATGGAAGGGCCATGGTTTGATTATTAGGCTTATTTCAAAAATGGGATGTCTTTGGAGGGGGCCAAACCTTTGATTCACTCAGTAACTACTAGTGCATTGTATATACTCTTTTAAGATAGTCGGCCAATAAAAGCCATGGCAACATTTAACCCACGGTATCTTCCTTTTGGCCTAATGAGTGCCCCACAACCCTTCATGGACTTCCTTCATTACACATACACTTTCTACTGGGCCCAAGCACCTGAGGAGTACACCGTCTTAGCCTCATCAATTTAGTTCCCCTTTGTACAATATGAAAATTAAGGCTAAATGATGTATTTGTCGAGGGAAAATTCTATGAGACGCTTCTGCATTAGAGATGGCAAAAGTTGGTTCTCAAGATGAGAGGCAAGAATGTGACCTGTAATAAAACGTGATAGTCCAAGATATCTTGTTTACAAGTTGTAGTCCTGAGGCCAATTAGGTCGGCCATTTAGCTAGGTGTTTTGAGACTAGGAGATATTAATGAGGCTCCCAATCTCAAAATCATCCAACAATTAGGTGGCAATGGAGAAATACCTAGTCAGACTTATATTAGTGCATTTGTATGCACCAGACAGCTATTTGAAAATTTAACGAATAATGCCGAAATCTCGTTACGACAAAGAATAGCGCCGACAATATCATCAATGTAGACCTCCAGATGATCTGATTCTTTAACTAATTTAACAAAACTATCATCAATGTAGACCTCTGAAATAGTTCAATAAGGTGAACGAATATAGCATTCAATGCCCTTTGATAAGTAGCCTAAGCATTACTACCCATTTGAATACTCCGATTGTGCCAGAGCAGTAGAACGTAGTCTTATGTACATCCTCTTAGGCGGTGAAAATTTGATTGTACCCCGACTGGCTGATCTAAGCCGTGCATTTCATGGTAATCTCATGCAAAACAATCTAAATACTTTGAAAGTAAATTTATTAATTTGGTTTGTATAGTTACAAGAAGCCAACTATTAATATAGATCAACCGAACATCCTCAGTTGATCCTAAATTTATTTCTAACAAAGAATCATGTATATCAGCTCACATATCATCTAATTTAGCAGGTGCCAAATCTATGCTCCATGGAAAAACCAATGTTTTCTTTTTCCTTTCTACCATAGAGGTATTCCTCTTACTTCCCCAGGCTAAAAACTTTCTTTCAACAACAGTGATGGCTGCCGCTGCTTTGGATCATATGGATCGACCCATTATGGTATCTGCTTAATAGTAGGCTCCTTTAAAGTGGGCCGAATTAGTACTAAAGCCAATGGTTGTCTAGAAGAATAATCTAATTCTTTATCGGTTAGGGTCCCCTATGAAGTAGAGTTAATACTTATCGTTCACCTTTCTTTTTTACCACCTTGATGGGGCCGACGAACTACTTATAGAAGGAAGCTTGCATGACATGTGATGTAGCCGCAAAAGGACGAGCCTCAGCCTTGACTGTCTCTACATTATCCCCATTCCAAAATAACAAAACTTGATGTAACAAAGAGGGGATGCACCAAATAGAGTAAATCCATTCCCACCCTAGCAAAGCATTGTCAAAGGCCGTGGTGTCTTCTTTAAATAACACAGTCAATGTTGACTTCAAGCCTACTATCATTTCCAAATGCACACATTTAACCTGGGAAACTCCATCGGTCAAATCGCCAATAATGACCTCTATTAGAATTAATTAAGTCTTGAAATGACTTATCAAGGATCCACATCATACTAGATGGCAAGATGTTAATTGCCGCCTTGTTATCCACCAAAGATTGGATGGCGAGAACCACGTCCAAATGGATGTTAATGTATAATTGCCTTAAATGGGAGGCCATTTGGGCAAGTGTTTGTTAAAGATAACCCTTTCAGATCCATCTCACTCATTAGCCACTTCGTTGGAAGTGATCGATTCATCGATCTTGTGTACTAATGAAAGTTGGAGTAAAGTTTCCTCATTACTTTCTTCTAGATGGTCTCCTTAGTAAATTTGAGCCGAGATTGAAAGTTGGAGGGGAGAGTTAGTATTAGGAAACTAAATGCATCCATATAATAGAATAAATGCAGCGAAATAAATATTTCAAATTTTATTCTGATCATATCCTAGCATGCACAGTTTCTATCCAGACCGATCATACAACAATTATATCACATATAATCTATTTTAAAAAAAGTAAGTAAATCCCATCAATATTAAATCAAGGTTTAGGGAAATGGCCTCCTTTGATTTATAAAACTCTTTTTGAATAAGATGGGGGAGGCGCCCACATTTTCGCCCTCAAATCTTATCCATATGATTCGTTTCACACAACTAAGTTTCTACTTAAGATCTCAACTCATGATATAATCAGGTCAGGAAAATGAATGGAAAAGACTCCTTTTCTCTTTGCTTTTCGACCAAGAGGCTTATGGGAGTACTAGTTGATTTTGGCCACCATATGCCTTAGGCAAAGGCTAGGTTATACTTTCCTAATCTCATTAAGAATCCAAGTTGTCTTAAAATACAAAAGTAAGATAGACTAAAGCTCATTTAATGGATGGCCAATCATGGGTCATACCCATGGGTTATTTAATCAACCCTTTTATTAATTTTGACTTATGAAAATCTAATTAATAATCTTGCCCATTAATCATTTAATATTTGATTATTAATTATGAAACTTTAGGACCCTTTTAGAATTAAATAAAAGTTTCTATGTAATTTATTAATTTCCAATTAATTCAATACAACACTAAGTTGTGCTCACAGAGCTGCATCACATTAAATTAACAAATTAATAATTATCATTTTACCTTTATAGTCAAACTATAGCTCAAATTACTATTTTGCACCTAAATTGGTTTTGGTATGTTTTTCCTTTTTCTCTAACGAAACTTTGACTGTGACATTTTGAACCCTATATGTGTGACCGATTAGGTTCTCATTATTAACTAACTTCAAGATTGACTTGTAGTAAAATGTCGAAACTACTCGAGAGATGAGAAATACTATCTTTCGAAATAATCTGTCTGTGACCATTGTATATTTACAATAACAATCTTTCCATCTTGCCAATATCCTAATTAGTCTTAGAGCATGGTTTAACTGTTAAACCTTAATAGACAAATCATATGAACCATCATACTTTTATTAAACATCAAAAATGGATTTACGGAAACTCTTTTTAGACCATACTATTTTGCAAAGATTCCTTGTGTTTGAAATTAGGTTTAAAAATTTGCAGCGGAAGGGATTATTGGTCTCACTATATAACAATCTTTCTATCTTGCCAATATCCTGATTAGTCTTAGAGCATGGTTTAACTGTTAAACTAGACAAATCATATGAACCATCATACTTTTATTAAACATCAAAAATGGATTTACGGAAACTCTTTTTAGACCATACTATTTTGCAAAGATTCCTTGTGTTTGAAATTAGGTTTAAAAATTTGCAGCAGAAGCGATTATTGGTCTCACTATATAACAAAAAATTTCTAAAAACTTTTAGCGATCCTTTATATCTATATCTATATAAATTAATCCTATACGCTAGATAAAAAATTATACCTTAGCCTACGTAAGTCAATCATTAAGATTCACACCATGATCTTCCAAGGCGATTTTCAACACACTAGAAATTGTGTCGGCACGTAGAATAATTATCTTTTTTGCATCATGAAATAGTAAGAATAGAATGTATTTAAAGAATTCTATTAGGGTCTCCATTCAACACTAATTTTTTAATTTAAAAACTCCTTTAAATTAATTTGAATTATTAATACAATGAAAGGTAGAGTAAAGTTTCTTCATTATTTTCTTCTATATGGCCTCCTTCCATAATTTTGAGCCGAGATTGAAAGTTGGAGGATAGAGTCACTATTAGGAAACTAAATAAATCCATATAACAGAATAAATGCAGTGAAAGAAATTTTTCAAATTTTATTCGGATCATATCCTAGCATGCATAGTTCCTATCCAGACTGATCATACAACAATTATATCACATATAATCTATTTTAGAAAAAGCAAAGTAAATCCCATCAATATTAAATCAAGGTTTAGGGAAATGGCCTCCTTTGATTTAAAACTCTTCTTGAATAAGATGGGGAGGCACCCACATGTTCGGCCTCAAATCTTATCCATACGATTCATTTCACACGACTAAGTTTCTAGTTAAGATCTCAACTCATGAGATAATAAGCTCGGGAAAAGGAATGGAAAAGACTCTTTTTTTCTTTGATTTTTGAACAAGAAGCTTATGGGAGTACTTGTTAATTTTGGCCGCCATATGCCTTGTTTTTATAGTTAAAGGCTAGGTTATACTTTCTTAATCTCATTAAGAATCCATGTTGTCTTAAAATACAAAAGTAAGATGGACTAAAGCTCATTTAATGGATGGCCACTCATCGGTCATACCCATAGGTTATTTAATCAACCCTTTTATTAATTTTGACTCATAAAAATCTAATTAATAATCTGACCCATTAACTATTTAATATTCGATTATTAATTACAAACCTTTAGGACCCTTTTATAATTAAATAAAAGTTTCTATGTAATTTATTAATTTCTAATTAATTCAATGCAACACTAAGTTGTGCTCATAGAGCTGCATGACATTAAATTAACAAATTAATAATTACCATTTTCCCTTTATAGTCAAACTATAGCTCAAATTATCATTTAACCCCTAACGAAACTTTAGCTGTGACACTTCGAACCTTATATGTGTGACCGATTACATTCTACATCACGACGGCATGAAAATTTCATAAATACCTTTTTGATTTTATTTAATTCTAAATTAAATTCATTTAATTTAAAATAACCTTTTAAATTTAAAAGTTAACTTAATCATCTCATTATTAATTAACTTCAAGATTTACTTCTGACAAAGTGTCAAAAATACTTAGGAGATGAGAAGTACAATATTCTGAAAGAATCTATCTGTGACCATTGTATACTTACAATAACAATCTTTCCATTTTGCCAATATCCCGATTAGTCCAAGAGCATAGTTTACCTATTAAATCCTAATAGACAAATCATATGAACCATCATACTTTTATTGAACATCAAAAATGGATTTACAGAAACTTCTTTTAGACCATACTATTTTGCAAAGATTCCTTGTGTTCGAAATCGGGTTTAAAAATTCATAGCGGAAGCGATTATTGGTCTCAATATATAACAAAAAATTTCAAAAAACTTTTAGCAATACATTATATATATATAAATTAACCCTATACGCTAGATAAATAAATCATATCTTAGCCTACGCAAGTCGATTATTGAGACTCACGTCACGATCTTCCAAGTCGATCCTCAACATACTAGGACATGTGTCAGTAGATAGAATAATTACCTTTTTTGCATCATGAAATAATAAGAATAGAATGTATTTAATAATACAAATATACAATCAAATTGTATAATAATGAGATAATAGGAAACTTGTAACATAATTATAACATCACCACTACCACTTATCCACCGCATGGCCGGTCATTATCATTGTGCAAGCACAGTGATAGGCTTATGATACATGTCATATTATGACTGTGTTTATCTCCTGATTTTATTTTTTCAAATCTAAATCAAAACTAATTTAAATTTAATTTAAAATATAATCTTATCTATTTAAAATCTAATCATATTTTAGTTAAATTTTAAATTAGTTTTTCAAACCAGTTTAAATTTAACTTGCCTAATATTAATATTAAACTGATATCTCATAACAACTTAATAGTAGATAACATATTTAATTCAAAATTAAATATATTTTTATTTTATAAAGTGAATTTTGAAATTCACTATAATATTTAAATGCATCTTTAATTAACTAATTAATACTAATTATCTCATAATTATATATTTGCTCTAGAAAACTATTGTCTTTGCCAAATAAGTTCTTTCTCTCCCTTTGTCACTCTTATCCTATACAATATTTTATAGATGCGACCTAGAGACCATAAACCTATAATTTCAAGCTCCAATAAATTAGATTATTTATTAAATTCTTTAATTTAATAAATATTATTTATTAATCTCAATATTATTTCAGTAAGAATTTGGGATTACACTGTTGTAATTATAGAAACAATTACTGAGTAATCTCAAATAGTCTATTGATATTATAATTACATGTAATTCAATCCTCCAATAATTGATTCATAATTAGAGCAGGTCAAAATTACTATTTTATCCCTCTAATTATCTTTTTATCTTTAAGTACCATTCATCCATTAGTGAATGGTCAATTTATAACTTAATTATAAATTTGAGCTCAAAACCATTCAGTTCTAGAATTAACCCTTAAGATAACCAATATACAATCTTTTATGATGAAGGTTTGGATTCAATATCTGTAAATCATGTTCCTAGTTGCTTATCTCAATGAACCTTCAAAAAAAAGTCTTTAGCCTGTTTTACAAACAAACCGTGACGAGTGAATCAAAAAATACACTTAACATAAGCAGGAGTTCATGACTACTCAAGATTTAGATTGATTTGCATATGATGATCTATTGATATGAATAAAATTCTTTATGGGAAACAATATATTGATAAAAAATTAATTTATATTGGGTCCAATCCTATATTATCCAATTATATAAAGCACCTTCACTAAGATGTCTATCTATATCAGTAATACAAATCTAGATCACTTGCATTCATAGAACTAGTGGACCGTACTAGCAACCATCAGTTAAAGATTCCATACTTGAAATATGTTGCGGACAATTTAATGCATTATCTATAATATTAATCCTCTAGTACTAATACAAGACTATAGTTACATGAATGAATTTTGAATTTTCTGATATTTATACACTTTATTCAATAATAACACATTCAAACAATTATATAGAAAAATGTCACTTTTATTAATTTCATAAAATTGTACTTAGTATATGCTTTTAGAGCACCATGCCCAACAATCTCTCACTTGCCCTTAAAGCTAACGAGGCATCTCCCTTATCCCTAAATTACGTACATGATCCTCAAAAGAATTCGTTATAAATCTCTTGGTAAATGGATCCACAAGGTTCTGTTCTGACGCTATCTTCATAATTGTCACATCACCTCGCTGTATTATCTCTTAGATTATATTATATTTCCTCTCTATGTGCTTGCCCCTCTTGTGACTCCTCGATTCCTTCAAATTAGCCACTACCACACTATTGTCACAGTACATGATTAGTGGCTTATCCGTCGTATCTGGAACAACTTCCAAATGAGTATAGAATTTCCTTAGCCAAATCACCATTTTAGCTACTTTAGAAGCTGATATATATATAGCTTCCAAGGTAGAATCTACAATACTAGATTGTTTGATACTTCTCCATACCACGGCTACTCCACCAGGTGTGAACACCGATCCAGAAGTTGACTTTCAACTATCTTTATCTGATTGAAAATAAAAATCAGTATATCCATTGGGGTTCAGGTCTCCATCTGAATAAACAAGCATATAGTCGCTCATTCTTTGAAGATAACGACTAACTATCCCTACTGCATAGCAAATATCAGGTCTTGTATACAACATGACATACATAAGACTACCTACAACTGAGGCATAGGGAATCTGTCTTATTTCTTCTTCTTCCTGAGGTGTCTTTGGACACTGCTCTTTAGAAAGAACTACTCCATACCTTATTAATAATTGACCCTTCTTGAAAATTTTCATCTATAATCGAGCCATCACCTTATCTATATAAAAGGTTTGAGACAATATTAAAAGATTATTCTTCATATACCATAGGATTTAGATTCCAAGTAGATAGCTTGCTTTTCCCAAATCTTTCATTTAGAATTGCTAGGCTAGCTATTTCTTCTCAATGAGTAAAATATCATCAACATAAAGAACTAAGAAGACCACTTTCTTATCTTTGATGTGTTTATAGACACACGGTTCTTCAAAAATTTCTTTAAAGCCATACATCTCAATATTCTCATCAAACTTTAGGTTCCAAGACCTAGAGGCTTGTTGAATCCATAAATGGATTTAAGCCACTTACAAACCTTTTGCTCTTTTCGTTTTTGCACAAACCCTTCTAGTTGCATCATATAAATTCACTCTTCAAGATAGCCATTTAGAAAAGTTGTCTTGACATGCATTTGCCATATCTTATAGTCTAAACTAGCAATTATGGATAAAAGAGTGCGTATAGACTTTAGCATGGCAATGGGAGAGAAAGTCTTTTCATAATTGACTCCTTCTCTTTACGTATATCCCTTTGCTACAAGTCATGCCTTGAAAGTCTCTACTTTCCCATCTATGCCTCTTTTCTTCTTGAAGATCCATTTACATCCAATGGGCCTGACATTTTCAGGTGGATCTACAAGTTCGCAGATAGAATTGGAATACGTGGATTCCATTTATTGGTTGAATACATGGATTCCATTTATTGGTTCATCGCATATTGCTATTTATCATTGTCAGAATCATTCATTGCCTTCCTAAAGGTTAATGGATCATCCTAGTTTTTGTCTAACACTAAAACTTGTGCCTCGTGTTCATGATGAATGAGTTATCTCACAATCCTCCCACTATGATGAGATACTAGGGTGTTTTGACGAGGATCGGTGGTCTCTTAATGTTGTCGTTCATTAAATGGTGATTGAGATAGTCTGATCTAATCAGAATTTAATTTCTCTAGTACTACCTTATTACAAGGTTCATTAGGTTTGTAGTTTGTCGATACAAACACCTTTTTTCTCACTAGGACTATAAGAGTAACCTCCCCTTGTGCCGAGAGCATAGCCAATGAATATGGAAACTTCAGATCACGAGTCCAACTTCCCAGTCTTAGATTTCAGCACGTGTGCTGGACACGTCCATATGTGAAAATGGCGTAAACTAGGTTTAGTACCATTCCACAACTCTAAAGATGTCTTTTGTACAGTCTTAGATAGAACTACATTTAAAATGTATACCGCGGTTAAAGTGCATATCCTACAATGTGAGTGGTAGGGATGAGTAGCAATATTGACCTAACCACATCCAATAAGGTTCTATTTCTCCTTTCTACAACACCATTCTAATGTGGTATTCTAGGTGCTGTGAGTTGGGATAGAATCCCATCCTCCATCAAATTGTCATTGAACTCAAAATCAAGGTATTCACCTCTTTGATCTGATCAAAGTGTTTTAATTGATTTTGCTAACTACGATTCAGCTTCTACTCATAATTCTTTAAACTTTCCAAAAGTTTCAGATTTCCTTTGCATTAGGTATATGTATTTGTATCTCAAATAATCATCAATGAAGGTCATGAAATATTCATAACCTCATCTTGGTTGTACATTTATAGGACCACAAACGTCACTATGTACTAACTGAAGTGGTTCCTTGGCTCTTTGGCTTTTTGGCTCTTTGCAAAGAAAGGTCTCTTAATCATCTTTCCTTCTAGACATAATTCACAAACCGGAAGCGTGCCAACATTTACCTCTCTTAAAGGACCATCCTTTTACTAATCTGTTTATCTTATCAAGATTGATATTTCCTTCCTAAGATGCCAACGATAAGTATCAACACTTTGAGAAACTTTTTGTCGTTCGTTAGATTTAGGATTTGCTATTTTAAATAATTCTAAATTATTTATCGATCGTTCATTTGGTTTAAGCAGATAAAGTCTATTAGCTTATTTTGCATGACAAATATCAAAACCTTTCTTAGAAATAATAATCTCATTATTAATAAAAATAAATATCAAATTCTTATTCATGCAACATAGACAAAGAAATCAAATTTTTGCAAAATCTGGGAATAAAATAAACATTGTTCAAAACAAAATATTATTGTTAAAAACTAAATGGACTTCTCCTACTGCTTTGGCTGAAACAATCACACCACTCGCAACTCTCATCGTCACCTCTCCAATATCAAGCTCCCTAAAAAAACTAAGTCTTAGTAATGAAGAACAAACATGATTACTATCTCCCGAATCTACTATCTAAGATGATAAATAATTTTCCACTAAACAGGCTTTTAAAACAAGTAAATCAAATTTACCTTTCTTTTTCTCTTTCAGCTCAGAGAGATATTTGTTATAGTTTTTCTTTCAATGGCTATCAACTCCACAGTGGAAACACATTCTCTTAGGTTCCTTTTTCTTAGATTTGTCATTCTTCTTGTTCTCCTAACTAATAAGTTACTTCTTGGCTTTCTTTCCCTTCTTATCCTTACCATTTGTGTTCCTCCTCTTACTGTTCTTAGCTAAGAGGAAAACGGCTTTTGTTTAGCAACAATTTCATCACCCTCTTTAGGTCTATCCTTATTAACAATCTCAAAAGTCTACAATTCATTCAACAACTAAGTCATGTTGTACTGCAGTTTGTTCATAACATATTTGGTAGTGAATGCAGCAAAAGCAAGTGAGAGTGACTCAAGTATGATGCTAACTTGAGTGCACTCATCAATGGTAGCCCCATGTATTTTCGTCTCATGCATCGTGTTGATCATGTTTTAAACATGATCTCTTACAGAAACTCATTTCTTCATTTTTAGCGTTCATATAGGTTCTAGTAGCCTCATGATAACTCTAGTCGGATTGCTGCCCAAACAAGACTTGGAGAGACTCTAATATCTCATATGTAGTCTCCACGTTTTCTTATTTCTTCCTAAGAATATCACTCATACTCATCAACATATAGCATTTAGCCTTGTTATTGGATTCGATCCAATGGTCATACTTTTCCCGTACATTACAAGCAGCAGTGGCAGCAGGCTCTTCAAGACATTCCTCGGTTAAGACAAATTTATGGTTCTCATAGATTAATACCATATTCAAGTTTGATTTTCATCTCATAAAATTGTCACCAGTTAATTTGTATTCATTGAGTAAAGTGGTAATGGGTTACTGATTGTAGATATGATGATTGCTGAAATTAAATAAAACATACATGATTCATTATAGTTGAAATAAATATCAAAGTTTCATAATAGTAAATATGATGCATGGATGCAACAAATAAAAAACATAAAATTATTTATTACTAAACCACGATAAATAACTCAACAATTAATATGCCACCTTAAGGTCGGTAATAGTAATTTCAAATTAGTTTTGAGACATTCTCAAACCTACAACTCAAGACATAATTAATCGCTTTAAGCTTAATTATATATTTGTGTGTGTAACCCATTATTTCATAATCCATGACTTAACACAAAAATTGCCACCTTAGGATTGGTCAAATTCGAAATAAATCATTTTTCCCTATCTTCTTAAGAAGCCAACCCTGGTATTGATATGGTCTGAAATCTTCCTTAGGGGGATGAAAACAAAGCCGTCTCAAAGCTCTTTCCATATCTCATGGTGTTGTACTAATAATAGAGACCATAGGTTATATTTTCATATCAACCTTCTCCCACTCACTATTTTAAAACATGTGTTTTTAAAAAACATACTATGTTTTCAAATAAAACTAATTAATTAATTCTAAACTAACTACTAGTTAATTAACCAATGAATGTAATGCTATTAATTATAATTGTCAATCTTATTGGGCTTAGGTTTAATTTAACCTTTTTAATTCATATCATAATATGAGCCTAATCTTATTAGGTTAACCTAATTTATAACTAATAGCCTAATTACTTCCACAAAACTTTAATAAAACTTCTTTTTAACAAAGTTTGTCAATAAAGTCCGAACGTAAATATTTGACTTTATTAGGTGTGATTACTAAGTTTAACTTTTTAAAACTTAATCCATTTATGTAATTAATTTCGTCAAATAAATCACATAAATAAATAAGACAATTCTAACAAACCATGTTTCTACTTATGAGATGCATGATTTAAAAATAAAATTGTGTGGGTCTTCAGTATGGCATGAATTGACTAATGCAAGAATATGTTATTAATCAATTCATTCAAGATAAACAAATAGATATAATAGACTGGGTAATTTTAGGTATTTCTAGAAATTACAATTTTTAGAAAAATACAAATAAATAAAGAACTAAATATTACATAATGGCTCAAATGTTACAATCTTCCCTAAGCTTGCTCAATATTTGATCTGGGCCGGACTAGTAATTCCTTAAATCAAACCCAATTTCATAATCCTTAGAAAAATAATTTTTTAACCCCAATTAAATTTTTAACTTAATTATTTCTAATTAGGCCTAAACTCTTTTCGGGCCCATTGGACGTTTTGGCTCAAACCAAACAAGCTATTTGGTTTTTCAAAAAAATACAAAATTAAGTTAATGGACTTAAAATATATTATTTTGGGCCACAAATAAATATATTTACTGGGTGAATCATGGATGGAACCCATGACCGAATCCGTTAAAGTACAGTGGATCCAAGCCTATGGAACTCCTACAGTAAACCATAGGCGGTTGCAGCTTGGGACAGTCGTCGCTACCTGGGACCATGCAAGCTGGCTAGGGCCAGTGACCTTGGGTCGCCGGACAACTCCAATGACTGGAATTTTGTGGGACTGTCCCACAACTTGGTTGGGTCGTGGGAGAGTCCTACGGCTTGCGGCTGCTGCACGGTGGGACAGTCCCGCAACCTGCAATAGCACCGCACGGCCGGATAGTCTTGTGGCCTGCTGCTTGCAGCAGCCTGCCACCGCTAGTTGCTATCTTTTGAGACCCGCTGTGGGGTTTCTTATTCCTCCCCACCGTGTAGGAACGTAGAGATGACTAGTGACATGGCATCATATGATGTATTTATAGAATTCTATTACGGTCTCCAATCAACACTAATTTTTTAATTTAAAAATTCTTTCAAATTAATTTGAAATAATAATTTAAACATAATGTTAAATAATAAAAATAATGAGATAATATGAAACTTATAACATAATTACAAGATCGCCACTGTCATGTCACATTGTGATTGTTTTACCTCCTTATTTTATTATGTCAAATATTTTCAAATCTAATTTAAAATATAATCTTATCTATTTTAAACCAAATCATATTTATATGATTCAAAATCTATTGGAATTAGTTTCTCAAATCAATTTAAATTTTAGTTGCCTAATCTTAATATTAAATTGATATCTCATAACAACTTCATATTCGATAACATATTTAATTCAAAATTAAAAATATTATTATTTTATAAAGTGAATTTTGAAATTCACTATAATATTTAAATACATATTTTTAATTAATTAATACTAATTATCTCATAATCACATATTTGCTCCAGAAAACTGTTTTCTTTACAAATAAGTCATTTCTCTACATTTGTCACTCTTACCCTATGCAGTATTTTGCAGAGGCGACCAGGGGACAATGGATCTATAATTCCGAGCTCCAATAAGTTAGATTATTAATTAAACTCTTTATCTAATAAATCTTATTTATTAATTCCAATATTATTTCACTAAAAATATGGGATTGCACTCTTCCAATATTAGAAAAACTTAATGAATAATCTCTAGTAGTCCATTGATATTATCATTACATGTAATTTAATCCTCCAATAATTGATTCATAATTAGAGCTAGTCCAAATAACCGTTTTGTCCCTCTAATTATCTTTTAATCCTTAAGTACCATTAATCCTCTAGTGAACGGTCAATTTATAACTTAATTATAAATTTGAGCTTAAAACCATTCAGTTCCAGAATTAACCCCTACGAGAACTAATATACAATATTTTATGATGAAGGTTTGGATTCCATATGTGTAAATCATATTCCCAACCGTTTATCCCAATAAACCTATAAAATATAAGTCTTTAGCCTTTTTACAAACAAACCATGACGAGTGAATCAAAAGATTAAATTGACATAAACATGAGTTCATGACTACTCATGATTTAGATTGATTTGTATATGATGATCTATTGATATGAATAAAATTCAATATGGCAAATGGCATGTTGATAAAGAATTAATTAATATCGAGTCTAGTCCTATATAATCCAATTATATAAAACACCTGCACTAAAATGTTTACCTACATCCGCGATCCGAATCTAGATCACTTGCATTCATAATGCTAGTGGACCATTGTGGCAACCATCAATTAAAGATTCCATAATATAAATATGTTGCGGATAATTTAATTCATTATCTATAGTCTTAATCCTCTTGTACTAATACAAGTTTATAGTTACATGAATGAATTTGAATTTTTTTGATATATATACACTTTTTTTGATATATCACTTTTATTAATTTCATAAAATTTTACTTATTGCATCTTTTAGGGCACCATGCCCAACACCTTGTTCAATAAAGTGTATAATTCATAAGACCTTATTCCAAATATGGAAGTAATGGATTTTCTCTTAACCACTCATAATCCTTCATACATAACAACTTCATACTCAATGGTTCACCCCGTGTTCACCCATGGATAGGGTTAATAGGAATGATGCCAAAGTATGAAGTCCGGTACTTAAGGAAAGCATGGTGTCTTAGGTGGAAGGATCACATGTAAAATTATCACAAGATAATTCTCATTAACAGTCAACATTAATCACCATTGAGAGTTATCTATTTGTCAAGTTCAGAACCTTTATTATCTACTAAGCGCCTACACAATTATCATGGTGTTCTACTAACACAACTAGCTATGAGATTGGTCACCATAGCAATTAGGTGATGAACTACATGATTGCCTATCTGGATCAATCGATGTACGTTCTCTTGATCCTATGACAATGAACCATTTGTATCTTAAGAGCTTTTAGCGACTCGAATCTCTACTAGGACGATCTCTATCATGGTCTCCAGAGTACATAACTCAAGATACTGAACTTTATCATGATATACATATATAAAACATATAATATTAATTCCAACAAAATCAATAAACATGATAAATAGTAACTAACTTTAATTAATGACAATAAATAATGTCTTGCTAATATTCGCATAAAGATAATATCACGTAAAGTATTTTTCTCAATGGGTCAAAATCTAATTGGCTTGATGCACATACACTTTCAATCTCCCACTTGCACTAAAGCCAATTATATCTTAATCTAATTCCCATCTTGTTAAGATAACAATTGAACTTTTGTTGAGAAAATGCCTTAGTGAATGGATCAGATATGTTGTCACCTATGTCGACCCTTTCTCTGTTGACGTCTCCCCTTCCAATTATTTCTCGGATGAGGTGATAACATTGCAGCACATGTTTGGATTGCTAATGAGACCTAGGTTCTTTTGCTTGTGCTATTGGACTATTGTTATCGCAATACACTACTACGGGATCAATGATGTTTAAAACAACACCAAGTTCATTTATGAACTTTTTCATCAAAAAGCCTCCTTTAATGCTTCTGAAGCTGCAATGTATTTGGCTTCAGTAGTGGAATTCGTGGTCCTTTTCTCTTTTAAACTCTTCCAACGGACTGCTATACCATTTAGTGTGAAGATGAATTCTGAAATTGATTTACTATCATCAACATCTGACTGGAGACCAGAGTCTGTGAAATCCTCAATTTTCAAGTTAGATCCTCTATAAACTAAGAATATTTATTTAGTCTTTCTCAAGTACTTAAGAATATTCTTGACAGCAGTTCGATGCTTCTGACATAGATTGCTTTATAACCTGCTCGTAACACTTAAAGCATAGGCAACATTCAGTCTTATATATAACATAGCATATATGATGGTCCTATTGTCGAGGCATAAGAGATTCTAGTCATCTCATCCCTCTCTGATTGTGTATTGGGAGACATATTTCTAGAGAGGTAGATTCCATGATTCTTTGGCAAAAGTCCTCTCTTGGAATCTTTCACGCTAAACCTCTTTAACACTTTATCTATGTATGTTGACCAGGTCAAGCCTAGCAACCTTCTAGATCTATCTCAATAGATCTTTATTCCTAGAATATAGATTGCCTCACCTAAATCTTTCATGGAAAAGTTCTTCAATAGCCATAACTTAATATATTCTAATACCTATATCATTCTCAATGAGTAGTATGTCATCTATGTATAGAATTATGAAAGCGACAGAGCTCCCACTAACTTTGTTGTACACATAGGAATCATCTTTATTCTTAATCAAGTCGAACGATATGATCGTGTCATCGAAATAAATGTTCTAACTCCAAGATGCTTGTTTAAGGCCATCTATGGACCTTTGCCCCTTGCACAACTTCTTTGTGTTTTTTTAGTCCGTGAACCCTTCAAGTACATCCTATAGATCCATTTTCTAGATGTTTTGACATTCAGAAAGGATGTTTTGACATCCATTTTCTAGATCTCTTTATCATGGTATACTACAATGGCAAGCAATATTCGAATGGATTTAGTCATTGCAACAGGTGAGAAGGTTTCTTCATAATCAATTCCTTCTCTTTGTTTGTAACCCTTATAGGTTATAGGTTTCAACTTTTCCATCTACCATGATTTTCTTCTTGACCCACGTACATCCTATAGGAACTATACCTTCAAACGCATCCACCAAGTCCTATACTTGGTCGACATACATGGAATCCATCTTGGATCATATGTCATCTAGCCATCTCTTAGAATTCAAGCTACTAATAGCCTCATAATAAGTCGTAGGATCATCTTCTATAATCGGTCTATTACTAGGATTTTCTACTAGAAATCTGTAACACTTTAGCCTACTAGATGCTCTACTAGATCTATGAGCCATTTATGTACTCTAAGCCATCTATGAGCCATTTATGTACTCTAAGATATCATCTTCTATGTACTCTTTTTAAGGTACCTCAGCTAAAATTAGTAGGGTAATAGGATCATCGATCTGAACATTATTTTGTGTATCTTAAACTTCATCAAGTTCAATCTTACTCCCACTATTGCATTAAGAAAGGAATTCCTTCTCTAAGAAGATAACATGTGTAGCAACAAACACTTTCCCCCCTCCAACTTTTCTGCTTCTTACTTCTTGACATAAGTACGACAGCCTCATACGTGAATATATTTAAAGCTTGCCCTTATGCCTTTCCATATCTCATATGGTGATGAAGAAATAGATTTTGAATGTATTATATTAATTATGTAAGCAGAGGTTTCTAAGGAATATCCCCATAATGATAGAGGTAGATTGGTAAAGCGTATAATGGACCAAACCATCTCCAAGATAGTTTGATTTCTCCTCTCAGACATGCATCAATTATGGTATTCTGGGAGGGGTCTATTGTGACATTATATTGTTCTATTTTAGGTACTTATGAAACTCGTATATCAAGTATTCACCACCTCGATCTGATTGAAATATCTTAATACTTTTGCCTAGTTGTTTTTCTACTACACTCTTATATTTCTTGAATTTCTCAAACAATTCGAATTTATGGTCAATAAGATAAATATGATCTAATCGAGAGAGATCATCGGTGAATGTGATAAAGTACGAAAAACCACATCTAGCAGAAGTTGACATAGGCCCCATATACATCAGTATGTACTACTCCTATCAACTCGGTTTGCCTCTCTCCAGTTCCACTAAAAGGAGATTTGATCATCTTGCCCAATAAACGAGATTTGCAAGTTGGCATCAATTCCAAATTGAATGGATCTAAGTATCCATCCTTATGCAACTTTTGAATCCTTTTTTCATTTATATGACTGAATTGACATGTCATAGGTATGTTTGATTTACATCAAACTTTCTTTTCTTGATATGTTCAATAATGAGGCAAGCTTCATTTTTTAAATTTAAGACATACACACCATTATTTAAGGAGCGAGTTCCATAAAATAAATCATTCATAAACAGACTTAAAATACTATCCTTAATGAAGAAGACAAACCCTTCCTCATCAAGTTTAGAAATAGAAACAATATTTTGAATCCAAGATGGTGCATACTAACATTGTCATAAATTTAAAACTAATACCAAAGGTAAGACTATACTATAAGTGCCCACAGCTAAAGCAGCAACTCTTGCTCCATTTCCAGCTCGTAGGTTCACTTCACATTTCTCCAGAATTCTTCTACCTTTTAGATTCTACCCATTATTATAAATATGACAACTACAACCATTATCTAATACACAAGTAGATGAATCATTACAAGAAAGGTTAACCTCAATCATGAACATAGCTGAAGTTGCATCACCATGCTTTTTTAGAGTTGCAAGATAGGCCTTGCAATTCCGCTTTCAATGTCCAATTTCTCTAGAATTGAAACAGTTTCCATCTTTTGCCTTCTTTCTCTTTCCATCACCCTTCCTTGCTTTGAGAGTCCCTTTCTTGCCTCGCTTCTTAAGCTTGGCACTGTTCTTCCTTTCCGAAGAACCTCCCATAAGCAACATGGGTTTATCCTTCTTGATGGATTTCTCAGCCGTTTGCAGCCTCTTATGCAAATCAATAGCTCGGGTTCCATTTTGTTCATGTAGAAGTTGAGCACAAATGGCAAGAATGAATTAGAAAGAGATTGTAGTACCAAGTTATTGATCAACTTAGAATCCATAAAAGTTTGAGATTCTCAAGTTGTTCAATGTAGGTAATCATTTTCAACACATGTTCACTAATAGAGGTGCACTCAGCCATCTTCATCCGAAACAATGCTTTAGATATTTCATAGCTTTCATTTCAAGTACCTTCCCCATAAATAGATTTAAGGTTATCGATAATCTTGTAAGCATGAAACTTTTCACAATGCTTTTAGAGCCCGTGACTTATAGATTCAAGCATAATGTATTGCACCTTATTATCTTGCATCAACCACTTGTTCAATACGGCCATTGTTTCGGGATCTGATCTCTCAAGCGGGACCGCCTGACTTGTTGATTTAATACATCAGACAAACATTGATACCTGAGAATAATTTTCAGGTTTCTATAGCAATATCTAAAATTCGCTCCTGCCAATTTATTTTGTTCAAAAATCAATTTCAATTTTATAGACATTGTAAACTACAAAACACATAGAAATAAAACACAACATAAGCAACAGTTATTGTTATTGCTATTGTTCTTCAATCAGGATTAATGCTTTTTATTTTTTGGGTAGAACTAACAGCCTAAATAACTCCCGTTCAAGGATAATTTGAAGATTTCTAAGACTATTGAAGTCTTCCTTGAGTGTTTGTTAGTACTATGAGTTGGGGTTGTTTGAAGATTTCATAGCGATTGGAAAGTTGGGTTAGTAACTAGTGACTGATTTGTAAAGGTGAAGAGGAGTGACAGAAGAAAAGAAATAGAATAAACAACTACCTAACCATGCCTTCAAAATTTAAATTAGCTCTAGTCAAACTCTAATAATCTATTAAATAATCAAAGATTTGAACTTTTAGCCTTCGATTAATGAGGTGCAGAAATAAACCTATGAGCCTTACAAGAGTTCTTTTTTGCAAAAGCTCCTTAAAGAACTGGAACTATGTTTTTAATCTCAACATGTTTCTAGAAATCAAACGGTCATCGCCTAAAATTGTGTGAGATTCACCTTACCATTTAGGTGGTCTTCTGATCAATTATGCATGTGACAACAACCCTCTAAGATTGGCTTGCATAGAAAGCCAAAACCAACAGCTACCTTTAGTTTCCACCTCGAGCATTATTTAAATGACAAGATATTAAATTTAGTTTTAACTAACGGGGTATATAGGTCTTCCAAATTTTGTTTAGATCTGATTTGTTCTTATATCATATTGTGGTTTCTCTCTTCATGGTGTTTTTGTTCCCAATGTCCTCATACATCGGAGTAATTTGACTGGTTGGTTTTAGTTGGGTCTTGTTATCCTGAGTTCACTCTCGGCAAGTGGATGTTGCTTTCCTTTTGTGCCTATTCCAGATCGATGCTGTGATTCATTTGTTTCTATTTATGTATATAAATTCTCCTGAATGTATTAACCTCTTACTGAATATGAAGTTTGATTATTCATATATGCTTTTTATTGCAGTTCCATTTTGTATTTGGAAGGGAACCTTGAGACAAAAATTTTCACTAATCCGACAATAGGGCTTGTTCGGCGTGTCAAAACATTTTGTGCCATTCGACGAAATGGTAAATTAACATTACATCAATTCTCCTAATGGACCAAATCTATTTCAGTATAGTATCGCACGTTTCATTGCATACCTCCTATACCTCCTATCTTGTCCATGCCTCTTCTTTGAACTTGGTATTAAATAGGCCTACATTTTATAGTCGGGTGAAAATGAAGTTTAATTAAATTTTGAAAGCTGTAATTTTTTTCCAGTTGGGGTTATGCATTTTGTTCATGCCTTTAACTGCAATATTGGTTTTTGAGCAGGCCCGCCTTTTATTGTTGGGTAGAGATGGTGGTGATACCAACCAACCCTCTCAAATGGAACTTAAACGTGTTGGCTATTACTGAGATGTGTGAAGGTTGAAGGCCAGCATATGATCACCCTAGGTTTGACAAAGAGTCTATTCCATTTGAATAATTGACTATTCATGCTTCCTAATTGGGGCCTGTGATTATAGTTTATGTTGGTCTTGTAACGAGTGAAAAACGTTTCAGGATCTTGATAATTAAGTTTAGACAGCGATCTATATCTTTCAGTTATATATGCCTCCCTTAAAGCTTATTGTACATCTCAATGATTTTAAATTTCCATTTCCGCTCGATGTTTACTTTAAGGCCTTGTTTTATAATATCATTGTTAGGTTTCAGCCCAACACGAATTCTGATGGGATTTATCCTCCGAATGTAGGTAAAACCCCTTATTCAAAGGGAAACAACTTTAAAGGGCACGTTTAGTTTAATTTCATGTAAAAATAGAATAAGAATAAGAATAGGAATGAAAAGAATAGAAATTAGAACATGAATAATGATTTTTTAATATCCATCGGAGGAAGTTTAAGAAATTATCCTAGTGCCACGGTATAATTTGATTAATATAAAATAAAAACTCTATATAAATAAATGTTTAGTTTGATTCCTATCAAAAATATATATTTAGATAAGAATAGAAGATTATTGTTTATTCAAATGATAATTAAATTCATTCTCATTATATCATTCAAACTAACTTATGGAATAAAATGATTTTTCATTTCATTTATATCTAAGAATCGAACCAAACATACCATATGGTAAAGGTGCAGGGTGGTTTAAGGTGGTTTAGGGTTTAGGAAGCTTAGTCCTTTGCTCAAAGTCTAAACTGTATTTTTCTTTTTGTTTAGATTAGGAGGTTTTTAGGTTGTACGATCAGAAATGATGCAAAGAGAAGATTATTGATGTATTAGTTATGTGTAGAGGTATCAAAATAGGCCACGCTCTCCGGCCTATTCAAGCGGAGCTAGGCTTCTGGAATAGGTGCGAAAATATTTTTGGCTTGATAAAGACTTTATTGAGTATTAGTAAATAGTTTCGACCTTAGACAAATAAAAACTCTACAACAAAGCCTTGAATAAAGAAAAATAAATCAACAATAAAAGTTTTTTAATAATCTATAATCTATTATCTATTTATTAATAGTGGGTCATGGAACTGCTTCCCACCTTAAGAGTTTCATCTTCAAAGAATATGTTCCAAAAACTTTGATCTGACTCTTCATAATGAGTTCTATGTTGATCTATATGAGCTGTATGCTCTTAATTTTTTATGCATAATAATGTTTCAACCAATTCCAACTTTAATGAAGTTCCCATATCTTCAATAACTCATCCACCTATGCTAAATAATAGTTTAGAAGAAACCATTTAGACGGAAATAGTTAAAACATCTCGTGCAAGTCCTGTTAGTATAGGAAATTGTATAGAACTTTTCTTCCACCAATCTAAAAGGCAATAATAATTCTAAATCATTTGAACATGTCTTTAAAAAAGAGAAATCGGTTTCAAGATATTTCTGGAGTTCCATCGCAGCTTATGTTATTTTTTACTATGAACTTGTGGAATTGCCGGAACTAGCACCGAAACCAGCACCGAAACCAGAACCTTTTACAAAATTCTAACTCTTCTTCTTGGATCCAATCTCTTGTTCGTGTGTCTGTTGTCGCAAGTAGTTGTACTTATTTTCCTAAAGACTAAAAACTTTATATAACTTGTTAGTAGTATTAGTAATAATAGAAGAATAATCAACATTTATATATTGATTCATAAATATAAGAGTATTTGTTAGATATGTTAACTTAACCGTAGGATTTAATATAAAAGCAAACTAATACAAAAGTAAAGTTTCCTTCCAATATTTTTTTAATTTTGAAACCATTGTCTCAACAATAAGCTTAAACACATTATCGTTCTTATAAATCTGAAACAAGCCAGTTATTCCAACAAGTGAATGCAAAATAAAAGGAGAAATAAGATAATAAACATATGAAAGTCAAACTATCGAATCATAGAATATTTTTAAAAAGCATGCAAATTTTTCAACATAATAGGAGGATTACTCAACATAATAGGAGGATTAAAAGAATTAAAAAAACTAGTAATTATTTTTCTATATGGGAGGTCACTTTTGATCCAAGATAATACCAATCAAATGTTATAAACAGAACATTTTACATGTTCTTTTATACCTAATTTTGTGACACGCACAATATTGATGCAGGAAAACTCCACCGTTATACTGGTTAAGTTATGATTCAAACAAAGAGACGACCCTTATGTTTGTCGCAACATTATCCAAAGTTATAAATATTATATGACTTTTGATATTAAACTCACCAAAAACTTCTACCATTAAATCACATATATTTTCACCAGTATGTGATTCATTTACAATTCTAGGTCCTATTAATTTTTTATTTAAGGTCCATTTTGAATCAAGTATTTTAGGATAGTATGTATTCATAGTACATTTAGTACCACACATCTATGTTAGAAAAGTTAAGAGGTATGAGTGGAAGAAAAAAGAGAAACATAAGTTAAGTATCGTACCAATCTCTTGAAGGAAGGGTATAAGTTTAGAAAGGTCCTTGGATAAGTTTAGATTAGGTTGCTTCCCCAACCTCCCATTGGTTGCACACATTTTGGTACCTACATAGGGCCCAAAACATGAAATAAATTGAATATATAACGAAAGAATAAGAAAGAGAAAGGAAACAAGCGCAACATAAGCTAGGAAGTTGTTGTATAATGTTCATGCATCATATGCATTATTGTCTTGAAAAAATATTTTATGAGTTATGTTTATATTTATTGGGCGAAAGCTCGTGACTTACCTCCCATGTTGTAGGTACAACTGGTAAGCAACCAATCTAGCTTTCCTGAAGACTCGCCAAGAAGGTGTGATGTTCGCGGAGGTGGCAGTGGTACCAAGACTAAGCTACCCTATCAATATTTCGATGTTATATGTATATGTATCGTATATATATATGTTGGTAAATCTATTTTTGAATAGCATTGTAAATTACTTGATTTACATTTTATAATATCCTTTCTAAATTTATTTACCTTAGTATGCAATATTTTCCTAATAACATGAAATCTTCTCGAATGTAAGGTTCTTGAAATCATACTATTTGAAAATTATATTTTAAGTGGTCTAACATCACTAGGGAAAACATTCCCTATTTTTCTTCGAGTATTTCTTAACTTAAAGTTCTTCAGTTATGCAAAGTAACGATCTTAACAGCATGGATCGTTATAGTTAGTATAAGAGTAAGGTCTTGCTACCCCATTTTGCATCACCGCACTAACTCAGCATGTTTAAGTAAGTATTTTCTTTTTAGGTCTATTCCTGTAATGAGTTAGGTTAGTTAATTACTAGATTATGGAAGGAAAAAGTAGGGAAGCATCACCTCGAGACCAACCATTGGTTAACCATTGGTTATATATCTTGAGCATATAAACTGTCAAGGCTACAAAGCCATTGGTTTACGAGGAAATTGAAGGTCACGATTAGCTCGATCCTCGAATGTTGAATTTATAGGTCATACTCATTAAATCTGACCTAGTAGAGGGATTTGGACCATGTTAGTGATCCGCTAGCTATGCAGAGTTCCTTGAGGTTGTGGCTATACCTCTAGAGGGATCCGAGGAACTGCATCTAGAGCGAGCATCTAGAGCGAGGTCTAAGATGACATTACCATTAGGTCTAAGCGATGTTATTACTAGATAGTGATTGTATTGGTTATATGGCCAGCATAGTCGATCAGATGATGGAGAAGATGATTGGACTAGAAAGCATACCGATGGTAAGGAACTTTATCGAGGTACTTTCAGAAGAATTATTGGGTTTTCTGCCTGATCGAGCCATTACCTTTAGATTGAACTCTTGCTATGAAAGACACCTATATCTAAGGCACCTTACCCGAAGGCATCGGTAGAACTCAAGAAGTTGTTGACTCAGTTGTAGGAGTTGTTGGTGAAGGTATTCATACGACCAAGCCATTCCTTTTAGGGAACACCAATCTTATTTGTAAAGAAGAGAGACATAATGATGTGAATATTCATCAACTATCGGGACCGGAACAATGTGACATTCAAGAACAAGTATTATCTACCATGGATCGATGATTTTTTTGATCAACAAAAGGGGGCAACAATTTTCTCAAGGGTCGACCTATGATCATGATATCACCTAATGAAAATTAAGGATAAGGACGTCCCAAAGATGGCTTTCAGAACTTGTTGCAGGCATATGAGTTCTTAATGATGCCATTCATATTGAAAAATGCTGCCACAACATTTATGGATTTAATGAATAGAGTATTCAAATATTTTCCCAATAAATCCATAATCGTGTTGATCGATGACGTACTAGTGTACTCCAAATTTAAGGAGGAGCATGAACACCACGTGAAAGACATATTATCGATATTCAAAGAAGATAACTTTATTCTAAGTTTTAAAAGTGAGTTTTTGCAAGACGAGGTGAAATTCCTTAGGCATGTAGTATCTAGAGGAGGAATATCGGAGGATCCTATAAAGATTAAAGCAATAATGTAATGGCTATCTCTTACCGTGGTCACCGAGATTCATAGTTTTCTTAGATTCACTAGTTACGACAGGAAATTCGTAGAGGGATTTTCAAGTCTTCTTGCACTGCTTACAACCCTCACTAAGAAGGGAAAAAAGTATGAATGGACGATAAGTGTGAACATAGCTTCTAAGAAATAAAGAGGAGGCTTACTAGCATGCCCATTCTTACTATTCCAATTGAGGGAGCATAGTTCACGATTTATAGCAACGCATTAAGGGTAGGCCTTGGAGTAACCCTAATGTAGGATGGAAAGGTCGCAGCCTATGACTCAAGACAACTAAAAGATCAAAAAAGCAACTATCCAACTCATGAATTGAATTTAGTAGCAGTTATGCTTGCCTTAAAGCTATGGTAACACTATCTATATGAGGCCCGCTTTAAGATCTTTATGGATCATAAGAGCCTCAAATATTGTTTTACTAAGAAGGATCTCAATATGAGATGGAGGAGATAGTTGAAGTTGGTTAAAATACTCCAACTATGAGATTTTCTACCACCATAGAAAGATGAACAAAGCTAGTGCCGCTCTAAGTTGAAGTCTTCTGACAACATCATGGCAATTAATGTCTTGCATCAACCATTGTAAAATGGAATCAAATAGGTGAGTTTAGAGATAGTTATGAGTGAAATATTAGCATAAACCCTACAATCGACCACTTTTTAGGGGATGAAGGTTCTTAAGAACTTGATTAAGAGTTATGGAGAGTTCGTGAAGAAGTTAAGGAAGAATAAAGAGTTTAGCCTCTCTTCCGATAGGATCCTTCAATTTAAGGGAAGATTGTGCATTCCAAATAACGATGAAATCAGATGTTGGATTATTTCAAAAGCACATCAAACCTCGTATTTTGTAGACCTAGGAGCAACTGATATACTAAGACTTGAAGGATCAGTTCTTGTGGATAGGAACAAAGAAAAACGTTGCTTAGTTTGTGAAAAAATGCTGACATGTCAGCAAATCAGGGTTGAACACCAGCGTCCAACATGAGAGTTGCAAACCATTCAGTTTCCAAAATGTAAATGGGAGCAAACCATTATAGATTTCATCTGTGGAGCTCCCTAGAACAACTAGGGCATATGATGCAATTTGGATAATTGTTGATAGTTTAACCAAATTAGCACACTTCTTAACAATCCAAAGTACATATTCTCTAAAGCAATTGGCAGAGCTTTATGTGAAGGAAATTGTTCAATTACATGGGGTACCAATAATCGATAATTTCATACTGTGAGAGCATATTTACTTTGAATTTTTAAAATGGTGTGCAATAAGCAATGGGAACGAAGCTAAATTTTAGCACGACTTTCCATGCCCAAATAGATGATAAATTAGAGTAAACCATTCATACGTAGGAAGATATGCTTTAGGCATTTGATGCAATTTAGGTAATTGTTGATATGCTTCAAATTCAATATATGCTATTATTAAAGTTCTCCTACAATAATAGCTTCCAAGCATCTATCGGAATGGTGCCATGTGAAGCTTTGTATAGGTGACAGTGCAGATTATTGGTTAACTAGTACGAAATGAGAGAAGGGACATTAACAACCCCCGAATTTATTAAAACTACCATTGAAGGAATCAAGAAGATAAAATAGAGAATGGAAACTATCCTTTCCTGACAGAAGAGATACGTAGATAAGAGATGAAGACTTACTATCTGAGATTGAATTCCATACTTACGAGTTGTGTTTATGTCATGTGTGCTTCCACTATCTCCGTTTATAAACAATTTACTTTTCATACAGTCAACAAATAATTAATACATTTTCCTCAACTCTTTAAGGAAGCTTAAAAAATATGCTCTCGAAATTTGAAAAGTTTCCAAATAACGAAAGGTGCTTTTATCGGAAAGTTCATAATTTGAAATTCTTTCCAAAATAGCTTAATTACCTAAACAAATACTTTACTAATCAGAACTCATCAAAATATGTTAGTTACCAAAAACAATTTAAAGTAAGTAATGAGTTTAGAAACTATTTCAAAAATCTATATGATCATAAAATTAACATAAAGTTATATCTTCTAATGTTATTAATCATATATCTTTAGTTTAAAACTTACAAAATAATAATCAAAGATGCAACGCTACTACTTGTGGTGACAAGCAGCTGCTGCCTACATGATGGTAGCAGCCATTGCCTAATAGTGATTGTCACCACATGTGGCAGCAATGCCTGCTACTTACCTAGCAAGGTGATAGGATGAAAGTTATATACCCGTCAAGCCACTTAGTTAGACTTGATGGGGCGTATGGAGTTTGTAGAGATAATCTTTATAGGAATTCTTAGGAAACAATTAGTATGGTATATATTTATTATTGATAAAGGCATTTATTATTTATCATTCCTCATTGATAAAGGCATTTATTATTTATCATTCCTCATTGATAAAGGCATTTATTGTTTATCAATTTTTTATAATGTTGAAAAATAATATTATATGTGTTTACTATACATATCATGATAAAGTCCTAAACATTAGGTTATGCTCTGTAACCATGATAGTATTATGCTAGTTGAGATTCAAGATACTTAAAGTCTAAAAGAACTAAATAGCTCATATTGGGTAAAATTGTTACATGTGTTATGTTCTTAATGGTTAAGAGTGGTTGATCTCATGACCATTGATATTGGAGAAATCATAACAAAAATGTATGTGCTTAGTTGGAGATTAAGTTCATTGAATGTGATAATTAGACAATCCTAATGGTAATTATACTAGTTTGTTGTTGAAGTTTATACAGTGAGTACATAGAATCTTATACTTAGAGTTCTATACTTTGACATTATTCTAAGACATCTTAGCCAATGATCATAACATGATAAACCATTAGGTATAGAATTATAAGTATGAAGGTTGTGAGTGATTAAAATGGGATCCATCACTTCAGTATGAAAGTTATGACAAAATAAGCTATTTAATGTAATAAAGAAATTATTGCATGGTAGTCTGGTAAAGTGAGTTTTCAATATTAGATAAAGAAATATTATTCATATGATTTATCTATTAGAGTTTAATAGTAAATCATACACTTGGACAAGTCGGGATATTACCTAGACAAAATAATTGAATAATACGATATTAGTCATATAGGTTCTTTCGGAAGATAACGTACACTTCTCATCCCATGGGTAATATTGATACTTTACTAAAAGTTAATCTCGGTTTGGAAAGTCTACCTTAAATTTATGATGAGATAATTAAGTTTAACTATTTATTTTGAGAGGTAATTTCATAGTTAAACATGTCTAAAAATAAATTAGATAAAATCATGAAGTATTGTGAATCCATCATGTTCCCGAGATGTAAAATCTAATCGGCCATACACATGAAAGACTAAAAATAACTCAAAAGGTATTTTCAAAATCGGAGGATAGATGAGAATAATTATGTTAGAATGTGATTATTGAGTATCATATAAAGTAAATGAATTAATTTATTAACTTGATGTCATGCATCATTGTTATTATAATTAAGTGTGTTACATCGGTTAATTAGAATTAATTATACTCCTAAGAATTTAAATTGATTAATTAAGTTATTCTTCATTATATGAATTAAAATTTATTAATGAGATTAATTAATTCATTAATATAAGGTTCATTATGGCCGAAATTATCTTTAAAAAGTAAAAGGGCAAGTTGATATATTGGACTAATATCAATTTATTAAGAAATAATTAAAAAATCAAACTTGATCAAATTTCACTCCATGGCCAATTATAACATGTGATAATCATGTGTTTGCTTCTTTATTTAATTAAGTAATTATCATGAATAATTATAGTAATATCTTGTATAATTAATTTATTAAAGTAAATAGAGTTTTACTATAATAAGAAATTTCATTGTCCCCTTCGCATGGTCACCAACACATGTGCCTAGCATGTGATTTTTTTTATTATTTAATTAAATGATAACCATGAATAATTAGAGTAATTGTCATAAAGAATTATTTAATTAAAATAATTAGAATTTTACTAAAAGAAGCAACCTCATACTTTTACCATAAATAGGACGCTTGGGGTTCTATAGAGTGGACAGATTTCTAGAGAGAAAATGGCACTCTACCACCGTTGAAGTTTAGATAGTTAATGAGTTGAACATCCTAAATAGGAAATCCCTTGAGAGAAATTAGTCTTTGTGGATCAAAGTTAGAGATTAAACACTCGGTGAATTTTACCCTATTGCTTACATGTGAAACACCTTTTGGAGGAGAAGAAGAAACTCATGTTGGATCGGTTCTGTATGCTATACAGAGAGTAAGTGAAATTCTTCTTCAGTTTGTTAATAGTTTCCTGCTTTGATTTTTGATTTACTATTTTAAATAGTATAACTTGTTCTTCGCTTCATAAGTTCATGTCATGTTCTTGGCTTCATAGTTCGTGTCAGATCTGAATAACTTTTAAAATACTGTTTTTGCTGCCAGGTTTCATATGAACTTACACGGACTGCTTCCTCCTTCCTGTTGCCATGAACAACAATATGTACGTTGATCCAACCGCACATTTTTCAGGTTTTCTTTTATTTGGTTTCTTAGAACAAAAGCATTGAAAACGAACAATGAATATCCACAAACAATCGCATCGCATCATCAAATGAAAACAATAACTTTCATAAACTTCTGGCATGATTTAGACTCTGGTACCACTATTAGCTTATGAGCAACCCGGTAACTAAAATAGTTATTTGAATTTTTTAGGTAAAACCTGACCACTCATAAACATTCCCAAGAAACAATCATGTAATACATCAATCATATATGTGTGGAAAGCTTATAAAAATAGTAAAGTTTCAAGCAATAATATCATTAATATTCATAATTAAAATTATATCTTAAAAAATAAAAGACGGGCTAATTGCAAGTTACATGGAAGTTTGAAAGGGTAACATCTTGTTTTAAGGTTTAAGAGAGGGTAAATCCTAGCATATATTTCTAAAGTTTGGGACGGTAGATTGTTTTCAACCCATATAAATTTTGAGATTTGAAATTAAAATTTTAATTTGAATGACAAATGAAATTTGGCTAAAAAGGTACATTATTTTGAATGTGGATCTAAATGCAAAGTAAAGGGCTAAAGAAAGTTTACATTAAAAATCAAATTTAAAGTATAATTTAATATAAAAAAATTTTGAAAGTATAATTTACACTTCAAATTTTTTTTAAAGTATAAATAATATTCGAAATTAAATTTTTTATCTAAGCATTTCAAAAATTGACCCTAAATTAAATATTTCTTTCTATATTCAACTAAAAAACTTTACTTTTATATTTTAAATTCATTTTATTATTTTAAATTAAAACTTTTTCTCTACATTAATTTTTAACACCTCCCCCAATAACCACTCTGCTGCCGCGATCGATCGCCCCTGTTGACCGCCGTCGCCGACCACCACTGCAACCAACCACCAACACTGACCCTCACCGCTACCGATCACCACCAATGGTGGTTGGCATCAGTATTGATTGATGGTGGTGGTTGGCTATAGCAATAGTCGGTGGCTGCGGGGGCGGTGGTAAGATGTGGTAGTTGGTAGTGGCAGTAGTGGTCGAAATGGGTGGTCGATGGTGGCAATGGAGTGGTTAGTGGAGGTAATGGTAAAAATGGATGTAGAGAAACAAATTTGATATAAAATAATAAAATGGATTAAAAATATAAAATTAAATTTTTGGTATTAAAAATATAATGAAGTATTTAATTTGATGTCAATTTTTGAAATAATTAAATAAAAAAATTGATTTTGTATGTTAGTAGACTTTTTTATAATTTACAAATTATACTTTTTACAATTTTTTTGTACTAAATTATATCTTAAATTTGATTTTGAATGTCTTTAGCTCAAAATAAAGTCATCCTTGTAATTGAACTAGTGTACTCTATCTAAATTGCATTTTTAAATGATAAAATAATTTGCACTATTATATAAAAAGTGATCTGCATTGTTTTTAAAAATTAATACATAAATCCCATTCGTCTATATAAGAATATATACAAATATTTTATGACTTTATGAATGATGAACTGTCGGCTGAATAATAGCTTCTAAGGTAACGTCTTCTCATTTTGTTGCTTACTACCCATTATTGAAATGTGACACCATCCCCGTACTCTCATCTCTAAAGTAAACGACTGCGACTTAGCAACAACCTACTTGAGGCAGAAAATAATTAAAATCTGACCATTCAGAGAACTAAGTAGATACCAAAAGGATTTACTTTCAGAGAATTAAGTGGATACCTAAAAGATTTAATAGTGTTTTTTTGGCGATTCAAATGACTGAAGAGGTACTTATGTCTATTATTCCAAAAATTGAGATCGTTAGAGATAGTTCTAGCTACTACTTCTTGTCTATTTTAAACATTTTCTTCTCCTATTCTTTCGTTCGCTTCATGATTTTATATCTGTTATCTTTAATTAGGCAAATTTACGCTTTTTCGATCATTGATGGTATACGTACCCCGTAGAGGCTCATGCACCTATCATGATGTCCCGAATGCTATGATGGATACAATGTATGAGATCATTTTTTAGGTATTACACTAGTATTTACAACCACATCATCACATGGCTCACATTACCATAATTAGGAGTATCTATTTTCAGAGTACTTTAAATATCATGTTCAATCTAATCTATTTGGGGGATAATCTGAATTCTCTAAACTCTATGGTCTAGATTAATTTGCACGTTATTATATGAAAAACTTTATGTACTGTTAAAAATACATTCTTCTCTCTAATGAAAGTTCATATTTTCTCATAAAAATTCTTTTTCCAAGTTTAATCTCAAGAGTGAGACTGAATTTGGAATATTCTTAAGGCTATTGGGTGATGACATGGTACCGGTAAGGCGGCGGCATGTGTGGTTGTCAGGCGGTGGCGGTGGTGATACATGTTAGCTGACGGCTTACCTTAGAGATGGGTAAAGAATCGATTGGTTCTTGGAAGAGTGGGTACCCTATCTTCACTAATATTTGTTTTTCATTTTTAGATTAATTATTAGATTAGAAAATGAAAATGAATTAGGAATCTAGATGTGAAAGTCACATAGCATGCATCCTTGCATCTTAAGGTAGGTATTAAGTGAGTCGGATATTCGAGTACCATTTTTCAAAAATGGTGTCCCGCCCCCGGTAAGTAAAGACTCGTCGACTTACATAAGATCCATTATGTCTCCCATTTATCACAACAATTTTGGCAATCTTCATAATATTTCCATTCACTCAGAGTATGATGGAACCGATGAAGTCGCCATCGGGGATGGTTCTAGTTTTAAGGTTACCCATATGGGCTCTTCAACTCTTTCCTTTCCAAATAAACATTTTTCTTTTACAAATATGTTATGTGTTCCATCATTCATTAAAAATTGGTTTATGTTCATCATTTTATGGAATCTAATGATTTATGTATAGAATTCACCCTTATTATTTTATGCTAAAGGATCAAATAACAGGAGGAATCTTCATGCATGGGGCATGTTAAAATGGTGTTTACCCACTCCGGTTAACATAGGAAGGGAGATCTATGCCAAAGCTTGCCATGGTTGGTGAACGAATGTTTACTATTGGTTAGTATTGGTGGCTTGCTCATCCCTCGTAGAGAAGGAAAGTAAGGCTTTTGATGCAGGAGAAAATACCAGTTAAAGGCTACTTCTAGTAAAAATCATCTCTATTCTTGTACTTGAGGTAATTAGTTCATTGATGATAGATTGAAGATGAGAGTGGAATCCATATAGATAAGATATCAATATGAAATCAAGGTTTATACGTTTTATTAAGGTAGCAAGGATCGAATACGTTAAGGTTTAAGGGTAAGGTTGAGGTAATTGATGCCTTAAAAATATATGAATGGGTCGATCGGTTGAAAGGTCGAAAGGTCGATGGGTCGAAAGGTCGAAAGGTCGAAAAGTCGATAGGTCGATACACTGGATGCCTCTAGTATGCGAAATACTCCATGGAGTCGATGGGGTAGACAAAGTCGTCGAGTTTATGGGTCAATGACTGCTATTATAGCAAGAAATACCTTAAATTAAGCTACTTAAAAGTAGGATTAGAACTCAAAATAGAGATATGAAGTGTAATATATCAATTCTAGTTAACTGAATTGCATTGGACATCCCTAATGATTGTGTTGTCCATCATTGTATGTTTTGATATTTAGAACCATCGGAGGAGCTTCATTCTACTCCATATGGGGTTTGGACCGAGTAGAGCCAGAAAAGTTTGATTGTGAGTGATAATTACAGCATGTTCGTTTTCAATGGGTTTAAGTTGAATAAAAGATGCTTCTGTTATTTCATGGCCTTTATTCTATATACTAATTTCTTACAGTTATTGGATGGAAATGAATAAAAGATGCTTATGTGATTTCATGGCTTTTATTCTATATACTGATTTCTGAGAGGTATGGGATTGAAATGAAAATTTCATGAATATATGTCATGTATACTACTTTATGAAAGTGCCTGGATTGAGATAAGGATTTCATGAATATATGCCTCATGTTTGGTATACTATGTCTTCTTTAGATTTGAAGTGCATGAAATTTGTGATGGGACCTCATTCCAGCATTAGGTTTGTTGGACTATATGCACATAGTATATTATGTTATTGGATTATGAATACCTATATGGCAGGGTATAGTAAAAAGGAGAATTGCTCCTGTAGGTATCGTCCCACAGGTTGAGAAAACAGTAGTGAGACGTTACCATCCTGGCCCTTCATTTTAAATTTCTTATGAAAGTGTTAATGGGAGCAAAGTGCCATAGGGGTACTTCTTGAATCCCAAGTAGGAGCAAAGTGTCATGAGGGCCATCTCTTGAATCCTACACTTACTGATTTCGTGAATTATATAGATTCGCTAATTTCTTATGATGTTAGGCTATGTGAACAAGTATAAGTATTTTCAAGGTATATGCTTAAGATTTATATTACGAATGTTCAGGTTCAATGATTTCACATAAAGTATGCTAATCTATTCTGTTTTACACAAGTGCATGATTTGGGATAGTTTTGTTGAGTTACATCTTTACTTGTTTCAAACTCATACCATGTTGTAGTTATCTCTCACTTAGTTTTATACTCATTCCTCATTTAATTGAAAAAATTTTCAGATTAGGGAGGATAGAGTCCTTCAAGGATTGCATGCTGATTGTCCAGTCAAACTTTGGTAACATCTTGTCTAGTGGATTACTATTTTGAGGGTGAACATAGACACTCCACTATATATTTGGATACTACAATATATGTAGAATATTGTACATATCTTACTTCCACTCATGCGTTTAGCATGGATTCTGTACATCGTAGCTGACCTATAAGTTTGTAATAAACAGATCATAAATCCTAACTTTTTGATGAATGGATAAATATTGAGTTTGGATATATTTCGCAAGCTCTAACGTTTGAAAGTAAGTAAGAAAAAGTCTTGTGAGGATTATGTAACTATAGATTCCTCATATCCGGTTTCTAGATATCTTCATTTACGTAGTTCTCATGCTTGTCATAGATCCGATAAATATGGTCAGAATAAACGTGGTATCAGAGCAAACTTACTGTCAGAGCCTTAGGTTTCAATAGACTATACAGTGGAGCATAGGGATCTGTTTGTAGGATTCTCTACTGTCAATTGTTTTCACCTCAAACATATGTCTTGCTTTTATTTATGGGCTATAAGAGATGTTGGTTGTTTGATATACCATGCTTATTGATTGATTTATACTACATTGACATCATGCCATCGAGAAAGCAACCTACAATGTCTATAGTGCCTGAACATAAAAATGATGGGGGATCCTGTTCACCACAACATGCAACTACACGTGGAAGGTCTAGGATGAGGTTTTGATGTGTCTAATGAGGGTGATAGACCTTACAAGGGAGTTTTTATAACACAATATATTGTTATAGCTGAGGGTTTATCAACTTTCCATGGGATGAATAAAACAATGATGGATTTAGCACAATAGGTTAATATGACAATGGAAAAGGCTCTTTAACTGTGTTGTATGCTTGATGTGCAATGATGCAAGTAATTGGTGGGATACCATGACAAGTATCCATAAAGTTTGAGAAATGACATGGCCATAATTTTGAACATTGCTCGAAGAGAAATATATAACGACAACCTTGTTAAAAGAAAAAGAAAGAGAGTTTAAAAACTTGCGAAGGGGTAACATATCAATGGAAGAACTGCCAAGAAAATTCAATGAATCGTTCAACTATGTGCCACATTTGGTGGCTATAAATACCTTAAAGGTGAATCATTTTAAGAGACTCCTTGATCCTGAAACTCGGAAGGACTTAGAGGTTGCGAACTTAGACAATGCACTTTTTTCAAAAGTAGCTGATAAGACTATGAGGATCAATAACGTATGAACGATTCAAGAAAAAAAAGAAGAAAAGAACGAAGTTTTAGAAAAGGAAAATAAGGGTAAAACGACTTCCGGAATACAAGGCTAACCCTCTACCCCAATAGTTTGTGGAGAACAACGGAGCTTTGATCAACGATGGAATAACCAAAAAAGGCCAAAAAGTGCAAGTTTCAATGGTTTAAGAACCGAAATTGAAATCAAAATGGAGCATAGAATAAAAAGAACAATATTATAAACGCGCAGACTCAAAGAAGACCATTTAGCCAGTGCAATAAATGTGGTAAAAACCATGCTACAGCATGTAAAGCAGGAGTGGTTGGGTGCTATAATTGTGGACGACATAAGCACTTTGCTAAAGAGTGCAACAACCGAAGGAGGAGTGAAGGACAATTAGTGAAACCAAATGTGAGTGTTTACCATCACTCAGGATGGAGCTAAAGCGAGTCCATCCACCATGATATCAGGTCAGATCTTCATTGCCGGCAATCCTACATTAGTTCTAATAGCTTTGGTTGCAATGCTGCATTACTCCTTCATGGCTTCGAGGTTTGTAAGTAGGATTAAGCAAACCCCAGATCAATTAGTTTAAATGTTTAGCACAACACTACCCACAAGAGGTGTATTGATGTCATCTCACTAGATGTGAGCTGTAACCTTGAAATTAAAGAATATGGAATTATTCGCAAATCTTGTGCTGTTAGAGATGCAAGATTTCAATGTCATATTAGGAATGGATTGGATTTCCAAATATAATGCAACAATAGATTGTCAAAAGAAAAGAGTAATACTCTAACTACTAGAAAAAGAAAAGTTCAAATTCATTAGTGATTCAAGGAGAAGACCAATTCTATTAGTATTTGCAGTTAAAGCAATGAAGTTCCTAAAGAGTGGTTATGTTGGATATCTTGCTAGATTAGTGAGTGGCTACTAGCAAAGAGACACAACTAATGCTCGAAGATGTTCCTATAGTTTGTATTTTTATTAGAGTATTTCTAAAAGAGCTACCAAAACTTCCCCCAAACCGTAAGATTGAATTTGAAATATACTTGGCACCAAGAACTACACCAATCTCAAAAGCTGCATATTGTATAGCATTGGCAGAATTGAAAGAACTTAAGAAACATTTACAAGAATTACTTGACAAAGGCTAAATTCGCCCAAGTTTTCACCTTAAGGAGCTCCTGTGTTATTTGTGTTTGACGAGGTGCATCGACTATAGGGAGATTAATAAAGTGACTATAAAGAACAAAGATTCTCTACCATCAATAAACGATTTGTTTGATCAACTCCAAGGAGCTTCAATATTATCAAAGATTGATTTGAAATCAGGATACCATAAGCTGAAGATCCGAGGATCTGACATCCCAAAAATGACCTTTCAGACACATTATGGGCATTATGAATTTCTCGTGATGTCGTTTGAACTAACTAATGTGCCAATTGCTTTTATGAATTTGATGAATTGAGTGTTTAAAGCGTATCTAGACAAGTTCATGTTGTCTTTATTGACGATATTTTTGTCTATTCAAAGTCTAAGGAGAACATAGAACACTTGACAATGGTGTTGCAGACACTAAGAGATCATGAACTTTATGCCAAATTTGAGAAGTGTGAATTTTAGCCTGATCGGGTCACTTTCCTAAGACACGTTGGTTCTAAAGATGGGATTTCAGTAGATCCATCTAAGATAGAAGTAGTAAACAATTAGTGTCGCCAATGAACGTCTCAGGGGTGTGAAGTTTTTTGGGATTGGTGAGTTATTATAGATAATTTGTGCAACAATTTTCTAGAATAGCTACCCCACTCACTAGAGTTACTCGTGAAGGCCAAAACTTTGAGTGGTTGGGAACTTGTGAAGAAACCTTCCAAGAGCTAAACCAAATACTAACAAGTGCTCATGTTCTTACTATTCTAGAAGGTGATGATGGATTAATAATATATGGTGATGCATCAAAGCAAGGGTTGGGAGCAGTATTGATGCATAATGAGAAAGTGATTGCTTATACTTTCCCCTAGTTGAAAGAGTATGAGAAAAACTACCCAACCCATGACATAGAACTTGCTGCGGTGGTATTTGCTCTAAATGTTTGGAGGAACTATTTTTATGGAGTAAAATGTGAAATCTATACCAACCCAACCCATGACATAGAACTTGCTGCGGTGGTATTTGCTCTAAATGTTTGGAGGAACTATTTTTATGGAGTAAAATGTGAAATCTATACCAACCCAACCCATGACATAGAACTTGCTGCGATGGTATTTGCTCTAAATGTTTAGAGGAACTATTTTTATGGAGTAAAATGTGAAATCTATACTAACCATAAAAGTCTAAATATTTCTTCACACCAAAGGAATTGAACAGGAGATAGAGACGGTGGTTAGAACTGGTAAAGGATTGGGATTGTGAAATATGATATCATCAAGTTAAGATAAATAAAGTCACACATGTTTTAAGTCAAAAATCCTCAGCTAGCCTTGCTGCACTATGTGCATTACCAGAACCACTATAAAAGGAAGTGTGTGATGTAAAGATAGAGTTGGTAACAGGACAATTATAAGCTTTGAATCTTTGACCAACTATGCTTGAAGATATTCGAAGTGCGCAAGTGGCTTTATATGGATGTAGGTGTAGATCTCCCATTTGCTAGTTTGAAGTGGGTGAAAGAAAGCTTCTTGGACCAAAATTAGTCTAAAATGCATGTGAAAAAGTTCAGTTGGTTCAAGAATGGTTATTTGTTGCACAAACTCAACAAAAGTAATATACATATAATCAACGACAATACTTGCAAATCGAGATTCGTGATCATGTATTTCTTCGAGTTTCTCTAACAAAGATTATTATGAGATTTGGTAAGAATTGAAAATTAAGTCCAAGGTATATAGGGCCCTTTGAAATATTAGAGAAGATTGAGGTTGGCTTATTGATTAGCCTTACACCCATCCCTTGCAAATATACATTCATTTTTTCATGTCTCAATGCTTCAGAAATACCTACCGGACCTATCCAATGTGTTGCAACCGGATTCAGTTCGACTTAAGGAAGCTATGTCATATGAGGAACAACTAATTAAAATCATTGATCATTAAGTAAAGCGCCTTCGAAATAAGGATGTAGTTTCAATGAAGTTGCTATGGCATAATCATGATTAAGAGGAAGCAACATGGGAAGCAGAACATGATATTCAGGGGAATACCCTCATCTATTTAGTCAAAATAGTTAGAGCCTAGTTTAGTTAATGCATATCATTTTTTATCTCATATGTTTTCATGACATAGTTTAAACTAGTGTTTGAAATTTGGGGACCGAATTTCTTAAGGAGGGAAGAATGTGAGGCCCGTTCAGTTTTAGGCATCAGGAATTTAGTCCTTAAGTCATTTTACTATATAATGAGGATACTATATTGTAACTATATGGTATAGTACATAAAAGATGAGGCGGTGGGCTTCACCAGCTCACCCGTCCTTTCTCATATTATTGATATAAGGATAAAGAGATATTTTATTTGTTATCAATAGAAACCATACACGTATGAAGTCTTAACTATGACGTTAATGCTTCTAGTCATAATTCATATAGTCCCTACAACCTCATTTGCTTGAGTACCTTCATATAGTCCCTTAGAAAATTTCTCAGAGGTTTATATAGTACCTTACTTTCCCATATGAAATTTTGAGCGAAGCTCAGAGGTTCTCCCATTGTCCATGATCTGGAATCACAGAGAGGGAAAGTAAGGCTTCTGACGTAGAAGTTAGTACCAGTTGAAGGCTACTTCTCTTAAGAATCATCTACGTTCTTGTATATGAGGTTGTTAGTTCTTTGATGATAGATAGAGGATGAGAGTGGAATCTGTAAAGGATAAGATATCAATATGGAATCAAGGTTTATACATCTTATTAAGTTTCTAAGGACTTGAATACGTTAAGTTTGAAGGACAGGGTCGAGGTACTCAACACCTTGAAAACGTTACATTACGTTAAGTTTTATATGAATTGGTTGATGGGTCAAAGGGTCGATGGGTCGATAGCTCGACGCCTCGATGCCTTGACGCCTCGACATACTCAATGCCTTAAGATATAGGAATGGCTCGAAGGGTCGACGCTTTCAATATACGAATGGGTCGACAACCTTCAATATACAAATGGGTCGACGGCGTCGATGCCCTTAATATGGAAAGGGGTCGATGGGTCGATGCACTCAACACCTCTAAAATGTGAAGTCCTTGATGGGGTCCATGAGGTCTACGAGGTCGATGCGGTCGACGGCTCGATGGGTCAACGCACTCGATGCCTCCAATATGTGATATACTCCAAGGGGTTGATGGGTCTACGGGTCTATGAATCAAAGTCTGCTATAACAATAACAAATAGCTTTAATTAAGCTACTTAAAAGTAGGATTAAAACTCAAAAGAGAGATATGAAGTGTAGTTTAGCAATTCTAGTTAAATTGAATTACATTGGACATCCCTAATAAATATGTTGTCCATCTTTGTGTGTTTTGATGTTTAGAACCATCGGAGGAGCGTCATTCCAATCAATATGGGATTCAGACCGAGTAGAACCAGTAGAGGCTTAATGTGAGTGATAATGACAACATGTTAGGTTTCAATTGTTTTAAGTTAAATAAAAGATGCTTATGCTATTTCATGGCCTTTATCCTATATACTGATTTCATAAAGTTATTGGATTGAAATGAATAAAAATGCTTATACAATTTCATGGCCTTTATTTTATATATTGATTTCTGAAAGTTATGGGGTTGAAAAGAAAATTTCATGAATATATGTCATGTATACTACTTTATGAAAGTGCTTGGATTGTGATAAGGGTTTCATGAATATATGTCATGTATACTACTTTATGAAAGTGCTTGGATTGTGATAAGGGTTTCATGAATATATGCCTTATGTTTGATACACTATGTCTTATTTGGATTTGAAGTGTATGAAATTTGTGATAGGACCTTATTCTAGCATTAGGTTTGTTGGACTATGTGCACATATAATGTTATGTTATTGGATTGTGAATACCATGTGTGGCAGGGTATGGCAAAAGGATAATTGCTTATGTAGCTATCATTCCATGGGTGGAGGAAACAGCAATGAGACGTTACTGTCCTGGCCCCTCATATTAAACTTCTTGTGAAAGTGTTAGTGGTAGCAAAATGCCACGGGTATCACTTTTGAATCATACACTTACTGATTTCATGAATTATATAGATTCGCTGATTTTTTATGATGTTTTCGGCTATGTGAACAAATATAAGTATTTTCAAGGTATATGCTTAAGATTTGAATTATAAATGATTTGGTTCAGTGATTTCACATAAAGTATGTGAATCTATATTGTTTTATGTAAGTGCATGATTTGAGATAGTTTTGATAAGTTACATCTTTACCGATTTTAAACTCATACCATGTTGTAGTTATCTCTCACTGAGTTTTATACTAATTTCTCATTTTATTGTAAACATTGTCAAATTAGGGAGGATAGAGTCTTTCAAAGATTGCATGCATGTTGCCTAGTCGAACCTAGGCAACATCCTATCTAGTGAATTATTATTTTGAGGGTGAACATAGACATTCCACTATATATTTGGATAAGTGACGTAAAGATAGATAAGTGAATATTGTACATATAAGTCTTACTTCCATTGATGTGTTTAGTATGAATTTCGTACATTGTTGCTGACCTATACGTGTGGAATATAAGGTTCGTAAATCTTAGCTTTATGATGAATGGAAAAACTTTGAATTTAAATATATTCCAGAAGTTCTTGCATTTGAAAGTAAGTAAGAAAGAGACTTGTGAGGATTATGTAACTGCAGATTCCTCATATCCAGTTTATCTATCTTTGGTTATGTAATTCTCATACCGGTCACGGATTCGATAAATTTGGTCATAACAAAAATATACTTGCTTGTTTCCAATAAAGGATAAATCAAATATTTTTCCCACTTTTATTCATTTTCGTAAATTGTTGCAAAATAATTTAATCAATAAATTAATAATATATATTATGATAATGGTGGTGAATTTTTATCAATAAAAAACATTTGGCATCTCGTGGAACCGGGTGGTTCACTATTGCTCCCCATACCCCCCAATAAAATGATAAGACTGATACTATCATATCGTGGAAAGTGGGCTTAACCTTTTACATCAAGCAGGCCATCATTTAACTTATTAGGTGTCGGTATTTGAAACTGCTATCCTCTTTTTATTAGATCGATTGCCAAATCCAGTTTTAAAAAATAAAAGTCTTTTTCAATCTCTTTTTAGTTGTCCATCTAATTATACAAAATTACGGATTTTTGGGTTGTTCTTATGCTTTCCTTGTCTTCAACCATATACAAGTCACAAGCTTATCCACCCTGTGCCTTTTTATTGGATACTCGATTACCCAAAATGCATATAAGTGTTTCGACCTACAAACTTCAAAAGCATATTTGTCTCTGCATGTAATATTTGATCATCATGGTTTTCATTTTAAAACTTCTTTGTTGATTGCTTCACTTCTACTACCAACTTCGTCGTCCACCATCATCCATGCTCGGCCAACGGCCACTGATTTTCTTCAACCAGTACCAGCAGTGGGGCAACTCTTTCGCACAACCTTCGTATGTGGTAAGCACCTTAGTCATCTCTCCCGATCCACGTACAATCTCTACTTCAAGCCCAACCCAAAATAGCCCACCTACTCCATCCGCCCAGCCAACACCAATAATTCCACGATTATTTCCATTACCACATGCACCAATCCCATTGCCCACCCAATTAATCTCTACTTCAGTGGACCACTTAGACCCATCTAGCCCACTAAACTCAATCTCCTTAAATGACCTAGCCCAACCAGCCACTAGCCCAGCACGTTCCGATCCTATGACCACTCGATCACAAAATAATATCTTCAAATAAAAAATTATAAATACCTTCACCAGACTTCTACCCAATCCCAATGTTGAGCCCACATGTGTAACTCAAGCCTTGAAGGCCCCTTGCTGGTGCCTTGCTATGTTGGATGAATTTAATGCCTTGGAACATAGGACCTAGTTCCATCTAATTGGGCTAAAAATGTTGTAGGATGTAAATAGGTTTTGAGCGATATAAAACTTGTCTTTTGGTAAAAGGATTCCATTAATGTCTAGGCCTCGACTACACTGAAACTTCAGTCCTGTAAAAAATACTGTAAGGATGGAGCAATTTTATCTATTGCCTGTTGTTCATAATTAGGAATTCACTAGTTGGATGTTAATAATACATTCTTATGTGGGAGCACTCTTGATGAAGAAGTCTTCATGGTCCAACCGTTGGGTTTCATCGACTCTACTTATCCTTCTCATATACATTGGCTGTGTAAGTCTCTATACTGTCTTAAACAAGCACCCCAAGCTTTGCACCGATAATTGAGTTAAAGCCTTATTCAAATGGGCTTTTAGTTAGTTCCAAACAGATCCATTGCTATTTATTTAATAGACCTCCAATATTCCAATTTATTTCTTAGTTTATGTTAGTTTATGTTGACGATTTCGTTATACAGACAATGATACAATTTATTTCTCAAGACAAAATTTTCGGTCAAAGATTTGGGTAGGCTTAATTATTTCCTTGGGGCGCAAGTCGTTCCCTGTTTTGCTTGTCTGTTTCTCAGACAAAGGAAATATATTAATGACTTGCTCTCACATGCACAAATGATTGGTGCCAAACCAATCAACACTTTAATGGCGCCACTAAACCACCGCCCAAACGAAATGATCATTTTCTTGTAGTAAATGCCATGGAATACCGGAGTATAATTGGTAGCCTTGTGTACTCTTACTCGTCTAGATATCGTCTTTGCCATGAATCGCCTAGCTGAATTCATGCACAGCCCTCTACCCCTCATTGGACCGTAGCAAAACGCCTATTAGGCAGGTGATATTGATGATTGGACTTCAACCTCGGCATATATGAACTTTCATGCTTCTAACCCAATATCGTTGCGCACCCGGAAACAACATGTTGCTGTGCACTCCTCAAAGGAAGCTGAATACAGATCGCTTGTTGTTGCCACGTCTGAACTTATTTGGGTTCAATCTCTGTTCACCAAGCTCGACCTACCTTTCCGTTAGTGGCAATACTGTTTTGTGACAATATCGGTGCCACACAGCTCAATCAGAATCCTCTTTTCCATAGCTTATAAAGGACGTCGCCAGACTTACATTTTCTCCCAGACTCGGTAAATGAAGACATGCTCGATATCTCGCACTTCAATGCTCTGGATCATCGTCCTAACGAAAACGATTCATCATCTCTGATTAACTGTTCTCCGGTCCATGGTCGTCGTTATTGATAGAACACCACTCTTGCGATGGCGTGTAATGGAAACCTCACAGTCATCATTTCCAAATAATTATCCTATGTGATTCTCTCCATATTTTTCTCAATTTCCTTCTATTCTTTACCATTTTAGGTGTAAGTAATAGCTGTATGCTCTAGCTCGTATCTTCTGAATTTATTCTCTAAATATTTTAGTTAATTCAGAATCACTTGTATTATGCAAACTCCCATGTGTATATGTTTAACACCATAAATGAAAACACTAAGGAAAACTATTATCCTTATGGATCAACACCCTTTATTTTGTTATTGCAAATATCTAGTAATTGCAGTCACTTATAAAGAACTCATTAGCTCTTTTTTTATTATGTAAATTAACTAATAATTTATTTTTATATTTAAAAAGAATATTCGAGAATCCTACTAATACTAATCCCGATCTTATTCCCGATCTTGGTCCCGATTTCGGTGTTATATATCAAATCGAGATTTGAGGTTTCATTCTCAATGCTGATGCTGGGACAACGTGACTGGTACCACCCAATATCGGTCCTGACGGGAAAAATGCCCATCCCTATTAGCTTATAGACTTTTCAATGTGGGATTCATTTATGACAATTTATTATTCATTTACGAGCCTTGGGGGCCCTCACCTTTCACAAGCTAGAATTTTGGATGGTGGATATGCATACAATATATGATCTCTCGGTTTGAACTCTACCTTTGTAGAGTATCAGATTATTGAAATTTTTGGTAGCATAAAGTTTTGAACCAGTTATTCCTATAAAATAAAAATGATTATGCCACACAAATAAACACTCATAGTTCATATATTCGACATGTAACTGGCTTAGCACTATTTTGGTTGTGTGCTCTTTCTTATTCATAAACTTTTTAAAGAGAAATTCCAATTCTCATGAGAGGTGCCACCACTTCTAAGTTTATATAGGTGAAATTCTTCTAGTATCTTTGTTGCATTCAAGGTATCTGCTGCACATAGACTGAACTTCATTAAGATTTAATAAACTCAACCCTCAATTGTAAGAACCAGTACTCTAATTCATAGATACGTTGGTTTAGTGCTAAAACACTCTCAACTTTTCCATAACTAATATATTTGTATCATTTAAGCCTTAATACTAGTCATTTCCTAATGTTAAGTTGGGTTGTCATTATTGGAGGATCTCTTAATTTAAGAGTTTTAATTGTATCCCTCTAGATGTAGATTTTACCAATTCTCTTGATGGAGGTTTGGTAAATGGACCAGCCAAGTTTTCACTTAATTTCACATATGTGATGGAAATAATTCAACTTTTAATTAATTGTCTAACATAATCATGTCTAAGATTTATGTATCTTGACTTCCTATTATACACTTTGTTCTATGCACGAAATAGAGTGGCTTGACTATCACAATGCATATATATATCAAATAACTACTTTGAAGTAAATGGGATATCTTAAAGATGATTCGTCAACCACTTAGTCCCTTTCCCTATTACAGCTAAAGCAATAAACTCAGACTCCATGGTTGAGTGTGTTACATAAGTTTTCTTTTTGGAACCCTAAGAAATTACACCACTACTAAGTATGAACACCCAACCAGTAGTAGATTTGTTATCCCTTATACTTGATATCCAGTTTACATCTGTATATCCTTCGAGTGTGATTGGGATTTTGAATCTAGAAGATTTACTTCTTTGGTTTTCTTAAGATAACCAAGAACTTTACCATTTTCCTTCCATTGCTCAATACCCGGATTGCTAATAATCCTTCTTAGTTTACTACCTACAAATGTTATGTCCACTATTGTAGATTGAGTAGTGTACATTAAACTACCTATAGCATTTGCATATTCAAGTTGAGCCATTGATCTTCCTTTATTTTCAATAAGTTTTTGAAAGTATATTTTCGTCAAACCAATTGGGTCTTTTACCTGATGAGGTAAATATTTTTATGTGATACTGTCTTTGTGTAGATATTAACAAGATAATAAATATTATTATTAATTGTCTTTATGAAGGTCATTTTTTATTTATCATGTTTGTTAATTTTTTTGGAATTAATATTTTATGTTCTATAAATGCATATTATGAGAGTATAGTGTTTTAAGTTATACATTTAAAGCCATGATAGAGATCATGCTGATTGAGACTTAAGTTGCTTAATGCTTAAGACACGAATTGTTCATTTGTTATAGGATCAACATGCATGGACATTGATAATCTGGATACATAATCACATAGTTTATCACCTAAAGTATTTAAGGTGATTATTCTCATGACCATTGATGTTAATGAGACACTATCTAAGGGTATATGTGTGCTTAGTAGAGACTAAGGGTATCAAATTAGACACTATCTAATTCTCAATAGTAATTAATATTGATTGTTAATGAGAAATATCTAATGACTAGAGTACATGTGATCCTTAGACCTAAGATCACCATGATATTTTATATGTTTGATTTCATGCTTTGACATCATTCCAACAAGCCCTAGCCAAGGTTAAACACAGGGTGAACTATTGAGTATGAATGTTGTAAATGAATATTGTGAGCAGTCAAGATTGAATCCATTGCTTCTGCATTTTAAAATAGATCCTATGAATTATACTCTTTATTGAACAATGAATATTTGCAAAATAATATGATATGAAAGGAGTTTTAGTAAATATATTGTCAATGTTCATTAGAGATATAATGGTCTATATGATTTATCTATTTTGGTTTAACATTCAAACCAATCTTTATAACCAGTTAGGATATTGGCAAGATGGAGGTTCTTTTGGCATATGGTAACTTCTCTTCTCCCGGTAGTCATGACACTTTACAATAAATCAATCTTGACTTGGATGTTTAAGTTTTTTTATCATAAAATGATTACGTTAACTGTTTAATTTAAAAAATATTTTAAATTAACTAAATTTAATTAGAAATTAAATAAAATCATAGTGTTATGAAATTCTCTTACCGACTTGATGTAAAACCTAATCAATCACACATATAATATTCAATAGTAACTAAGTTTAGATTCATCAAAGAAAAGAAAAAAAATGGATTATTTCCACTTTAAAGGTAAAATGATAATTTAACTTCTTGTTCGAGTATGAGGGTAAAATGGTAATTATCAATTTATTAAAATCTAATGTCATTCAACTCTGTTAGCACAACTAAGTATGAAATTAAATTAATTGGAAATTAATAAATTACATAGAAACTTTTATTTAATTATAAAATGGTCCTAAAAGTTAGTATTAATAATTAGATATTAAAAGGTTAATAGGCCAATTATTAATTGGATTTTCATGGGCTAAATTAAAAAAAAAAACAATTGGACATTAAAAAGTGATGCTTCCCTCGTCTTGGCTGACACTTAGAGTGAGCAAAAATGATTTTTCTTATCATTTTCCTCGAGCTTATGGATTTATGAGTTAAATCTTTAGGTAGAAAATAAACTGAATGAATTGGATCATGTGGATTACGATTAGAGGACGAACAAGTGGGCATCTTTCTCTTCCCTACAATCGGATTGTAAGAGCAAATATTGAAGTAGTTTGCTTGTCGAGATTGGTAACCCTTTAACTTAATATTGAATTTTAATTATATGGGATTTAATGTGCTTCTCTATAAAATAGTTATATATGTGATATATAACCATTGCATGATCATTCTTGGTGTATGAATTTATGTTATAATTATGATAAGATCCCGAAAAATAATTTACTACTTCTGCTACTTTATACGCATAAATTCTTAATAGTTTTATGCTTGAATCAAATGGAGTATTTGTCTCCCTGGTCTTTAAATGATTGAATTGAATTTTTGAAGTAACCTTTCAATTTTATGGGACTAACTTAATGTGTAACTCCTACTATTTTGTTTCACTTTGATACCTAAAATGGTATCCACTTGTCCACGATGTTTCATCTTTACCATGGAGGACATAAACTTCTTCGTTTTGATTACACTCTACATGTCTAAAGCCAAACATAATGATATAGTCATCACAAACTTTAGAGTATAGACATTTATAATTTATAAGCATTGTTGTGTCTAAAGCTGCTTTGAAGAATAGAAGTGTTAAACTTCTCATGCCATTCTTTTGGTGCTTGCATCAAATTGTATAATAATTTGACTAGTGTGCAGACTTTATATTGATTCCCTATTAGAACAAATTTTCAAGTTGTCTCATATAGACTTCCTCATCTAAATAACCATTCAAGAATGTAGGTTTAACATCCATTAGAAGAATATAAAGGTTATGGATTAAAACTAAGGCAAACAAGATTCTAATAACAGTTATTCTAGCTACAGGTGCATATGTATCAAAATAGTCAAGTCTAATATCTTTAGCTACTAATCTTAGCCTTACAAGTTTGAAGATTGCCATCAGTATGGTATTTCCTCCTAATTACCCACTTACAACCAATCAATTTCGAACCGGCTGGTAAGTCAACTATTTCCCTACTATGGTTGGACATAATTAAATCCATCTCATCATTTATAGCATCTTTCCAAAAAGAAGAATCTCTAAACGACATAGCTTACTCACAAGTTTTGAGACCATTTTCAATTTAAATAATAATAGGAATTTTCCTAATAACATTGTAATATCCCATTTAATTACTTCTAGTAGTTAGATATAGTGTGTAGCCTAAATGTTAGAAACTTAAAAGTCCTTTATGTCGAGCACCATATTTTTTAGCAGGATTGTAAAATGGATTGAAAGAAAAATCCTAAGAAAGTATTCTTACAATTAGTAGACAAATAATAAGAAACTAATAATAATAATTAGAGAGAGGGAGAGCTGCTCGTGAAGCAGTGGCTTTACCAGCTTCTTTGTCATTCGCTCAGCAATAGGCAATAAGCATGAAATCTGAAAAGAATGTCATAGATGTGTATGCATACTAGCCCTCGAAAAGAAGGTTACACGCAGTGAGTATCAGTTACTAAGCTAACAACTCTAGCTGCAGATTTGTAGTTCACATACTTTTCAGGAGCTTGGCTGATCAAAAATTCGCTTACTTCTCTTAAGCCCTAGCGAAAATTCCCAAAAAAAAAACAAAAGATTTCCTTTTGTCCTTTATAGTCGAGAATCTGTGAAAGTGAAAACAAGAATTCGTAAGCTCAGAGGCCGTGATTCGGATCTGTGCTGCTGGAAACAAATTATACAAGTCAAGAGCAATTTTTGGTAAGAATCGTCGCTAACCTTGCACTTGAATCTTCAGTTCATATATAATAGATTAAAAATGAGAAGTAGAATGGATAAATCATAAGAAATCAATACGAGATTGAGGTTTAGGCATCATAATGAGTTAAAGAGATTTCAAAGATGACAAAAATTAAGTGCAGAATCAACGTATTTGATGGAGTCGACGGCTTGACACCTCGATACCTTTAGTGAGTAAAATACTCAAAGGGTCAACGGGTCAATGGCTCGACGCCTCTAGTGAGTAAGATACTTGAAGGGTCAACGGGTTGATGGGTTGACGGGTCAACGGCTCTACACCTTAACGCCTCAAATATCCAAAGTACCCAATGGGTCGACGAGGTCAATGGTCGATGGGTCGATGGGTCGATGGCTCAACACCTCGATGCCTCTAGTATCCAAAGTACTTAACGTGTTGACAAGGTCAACGGGGTTGACGCCTACTGTAGAGTTTTTAGAAGGGTTGACGGGGTCGACGAAGTTGATATGTCGATGTGGTCAACAGGTCGACACCTGCTAGAATAGCAACAGAGTTTTAGAAACCTTAAGTGAAACTATATGTTTTAAGTAGAATTGAGAATCAAGTTTGTACTAAGATGAACACATATTTTGGATATGAGCTAGCCCAAACCTGTAGGATTTGTAACAAACTTTTAGCAATATACATACAACAAGTAAGTAAAGTCTAACCTACAACATAAGTATTTACATTGTTTGATATGAATGCAACATAGCATGCTGAACCTTGAGTTAATTGCATGGTACTATGTTTTTAGTAAAGCACGTTGCAATTGAGTTTATATCAGTTGAATATATATACCTTTTCCTAAAGTATTGAATGCACCCTCAATTGTTACGCAAAAGTAGCAAAGAGAAAGGTTATGCTTTAATTAATGAGTGTGATGCTTGACATGATATAAGCATAACATTATATTGAGACATTTCCTAGTCAGGTCTAACTAAGAGAGGTCGCTGATCATAGATGTGATCTAATCAGGGCGTACTGAGTAAAGTTACTAATCTCAAATATTTTTGGTCATAAAGGACCATAGATCATAGTAGTGCCGACGGCAACATCCTTAAGGCCCATAATAGAAAGAGCACCCCATTTTTATAAAATGATTTATAAGAATTTACGAAACTATTTAATCAAGTTAATTAAAATGTATTTTAATATGTTTTGCCTACGTGAGATACAATCTTTACTTACTGAGTTTTTTAGCTCATAGTAGTTGCTTGTATTTGTAGGTGAGCAGAAAAACGGAAAGTCAGTAGTCTCGAGACCAGGTGAATGAAGTGTGATCAACCTGGTGTGGCATATGAGCTCAGCCTGTAGGGAGACAGGAAAGTTTAACAACGTATTTTGGAAAAGCCTTCCTCTAACACTTTCTAAGAAGTTTTTAAAAGTAGTACTTTATTTTATTAATAGAGTTATAAATATTATCATGTCTATATATTTTGTACAAAATTTATATATAGATATATAATGAATTAAATTTTCCTTCAATATAGTTGTCGAAAGAGATTTAAACCAAGTTTTAAGAAAGTTCAAATTTTTCCGTATTTTTACTCAAAGGATTTTAGAGTTAGTCAGATGAGGCCCCTACTAGTTATACTAAAGTTAAAAATAAGAATAACGGTTTTCTCAACGGTATTTAAATAAATAATATAGGCAGTAGGAGGGTCGCTACAAGTTTAGTATCAGAGCCATGTTTTATAGGATTCTATAGACAAAACTCATATGTATATGACACGCAAGAGACAGCTTCATTCACTATTTATAATTTTTAGTTTAATTACCATTTGGATTTTTGTAAGGATCTGGGAGAGCCACATTAGATAATGGTATGAAGTAGTAGTCCATCGTCATCTCATGAAACTCTAGAAGTTGATATTTATGTAGATAGGATGAGTAGTTATTTCGAGAATGCTAATATGGTGAGAATTTTAATGATATGAACCCGCTAATGTATGATGGAAAGGGAGACTACAATAAGCTTGAACAATGGCTTTTTGAGATAGTAATAATGTTTAGGGCATCAAAAATTAGGAGAGGTAGATGGATAGTATTAGCCCTTAGACAGTTGCATGAGGACGCTAAGAGATGGTGGCAAGATTTGCAATGAGATCCGATTTAGTGCCTCTGGGATACCTTTTGTAAAGATATCAAACATAGGTTTGGCTTTATAGAAGTACCCTCTTCAGAAGATGATTATGAAGATAACCCAAAAGAAGACCTAGAAGAGGACCCTGATATAATTGAATTCGAGCGGTACACCACCTTGGTCACGACATGGAGAGGCTTGGAAGGCGAGTCCATGAGTGACTATAAAAACTGGTTCAAAATGAGCTTGCTCCCTAAGATGCCAGTTCATCTCTTAGAGGAAGAGAAATGTCAGATATTTTGGGATGGAGTTCCTACGAGGATTAGAGCTCGTGCTTATTGCCAATCCTAGGACTACTACTGACTCAAAATTAAAGTAGTATATACATAGAGATACAGGGAGGATAGATAGCGATGAGCTTAGTTTCATGGCCACTGCTTATTTTTTTTGTAATGAACATTGGAGTGTAACTCTTAACATGTAAAACATGATGTAATTGTTGCTCATCTAATAAATGTAGTTTCAAGCAAAATACTTGTGTTCGAAAACTAATGTGTGGCATGTATATTGTTAGAGGGATTAATGTATCCTTTACTAAAGTCTAGTAGAGAGATGCCAATAAGAAGTACTGCTAGTGAGTCTTCCACAACGACCCCTACCAATAAGAGTTAAATGAGTTGAGAAGTCTTACTCAAATGCAGGGGAAGATGTTGGAAACCCTACTTCAACAATAGTGACAACTGCAAATATTATTGCTTCAATAGCTACAACAAGCAGTACCTCTTTAATGCGGGGACAATCCAAATTTAACGGCAGAGAAGTTTATGATGTACAAACCTCCAGAATTCTATGCTAGTCACGATCCAAGAGTAGCATAGAATTGGATCAGGATGATGGAAAGACTTTTTTACTATGCAAGGGTCCCATATGATGAAAAGGTATACTGCACCACATGCTTGCTACGCAAGTTATTGGTAGGATACCATACCAAACATCCATGAAGTTGGAATAATGACATGGTTGGAATTTTGCAAATTGCTCGAAGGGAAATACATAACAATGGCTTTGTTAGAAGAAAAGGAAAGAGTGTTTTCGAACTTACAAAGGGGTAATATGTTAATGGAAGAACTGCTAAGAAATTTTGATGAATTGTCCAGGTATGCACCACATCTAGTAGCTATGAATACCTTGAAAGTAAAGCATTTCAAGAAAGTCCTTGATCCTAACACTTGCAAGGACTTAGAGGTTATGGACATAGACGATGCACATTTTTTAAAGGTATCTAATAAGGCTATGAGGATTGATAGCGCATGAAAGATCGTAGAAAAAAAAAAGAGAGAAGTCACAAAAAAAGAAAATAAGGGTAAAATGACTTCTAGAGTACAAAGCTCTGTCCAGTCCTCAGAGATCAACGGAGCCCTGACATGATGGAATGACTAGAAAAGGCTAGGAAACACGAGTTTCAAGGGTCTTGGGAACCACAATCATACTTAAAAAGGAGTACAGAATGAGAAGAACAAGGTTCAAGTCCCGGAGATTAAGAAAGACACTTTAGCCGTTGCAACAAATGTGGAAGAAACCATACTCGTGGATGTAAAGCTAGGATGGTAGGGTGCTACAAATGTGTAGGACAAGGGCACTTTGCTAAAGACTACAACAAATGAAAGAAAAGTGAAGTTCAACCAGCGAAACTGAATGCAAAGGTGTTTATCATTACTCGAGAGAAAACTGAAGCGAGTCCATCCACCAAGATATCAGGTCAAATTTTGATTATTGGTAATCTTACATTATTCTAATAGATTCTAGTGAAACAGATTCCTTTATTGCATTCAGGTCTGTTAGTAAGATTAACTAACCCCTAAAATAATTAGTTGAAATATTTAGCACAACTCTACTCACAAGAGATGTATTGATGTCATATCACCGGTTACGAGCTATACCCTTGAAATTTGAGGATATAGAATTATTTGCAGATCTTGTACTATTAGATATGCAAGATTTTGATGTCATATTAAGAATAGATTGGATCCCCAAGTATAATGTTACAATATAATGTCAAGAGAAGAGAGTAATATTCAAACTACTAGGAGAAGAAAAGTTTGAATTCATTGGTCTCTATAGTTAAAGCAATAAAGTCTTAAGAGTGGGGTTGTGTGGAATATCTTCCTAGTGTAGTGGATACCAGCAAGGAACAACAGCTATCGCCTGAAGATGTTCTGGTAGTTTGTAACTTTGTTGGAATTTATCTAGAAGAGTTATTTGGACTTCCCCCAGACCATAAAATTGAATTTGAAATCAACTTGGCACCAGGAACTGCACCAATCGTAAAGGCTACGTATCATATGCGCTAGTAGAATTGAAGAAACTTAAAAAACAGTTACAAGAATTACTGGAGAAAGGCCAAATTCATCTAAGCATTTCACCGTGGGGAGCACCTATGTTATTTGTGAAGAAGAAAGATAGGCCGATGAGGATGTGCATCGACTATAGAGAGATTAATAAAGTGATTATAAATAACAAATATTCTTTGCCATGGATAGACGATATGTTCAATCAACTCCAAGGGGTTTCAGTATTCTCAAAGATTGATTTGAAACTAGGATACCACTAGTTAAAGATATGAGAATCTAACATTTCAAGAATGGCTTTTCCGACACGTTATGGGCATTATGAATTTCTCGTCATGCCGTCTGGACCAACTAATGCGCCAGCCGCCTTTATGAATTTGATAAATCGAGTGTTTAAAATAGTGTCTTTAGTGATGATATCCTTGTCTATTCAAAGTCTAAGGAGGAGCACATAGAACACTTGAAAATAGTGTTGCAACCACTAAGAGATAATCAACTTTATGTCAAATTTAAGAAATGTGAATTTTAGTTGGATCGGGTTGCTTTCCTAAGATATGTTGTTTTTAAGGATGGAATTTCAAAAGGTCCATCTAAGATATAAGCAGTAAGCAATTGGTGTAAGCCAAAGAACACCTCAGAGGTGCAAAGCTTCCTAGGATTGGTGAGTTATTACAGATGATTTGTAGAGGGATTTTCCAGAATAGCTACCCCACTCATTAGACTTACTCGTAAAGGTCAAAAGTTTGAGTGGTCGGAAGCTTGTGAACGAAGCTTTCAAGAGCAAAACCAAAAGCTAACAAGTGCCCCGGTTCTTACTATCCTAGAAGGCGAAGGATTATGATTGTGAAATACGATGCCATCTGGGTAAGGAAAATAAAGTCGTGGATGCTTTAAGTCAAAAATCCTCAGCTAGCCTTAATGCACTATATACATTACCAGAACCACTACAAAAAGCAGTGTGTCAAGCAAACACAAAGGTGACAATAGGATCATTATCCGCTTTGAATCTTTAACCAACTATGCTTGAAGATATTTGAAGTGCGCAAGAGGTAGATGCTGAGATGAAACAGAAAAAAAAAACTAATAGAAGGGAAACAGACCGAATTGAAGATTTCTAAAGATGGAGTTCACAGTTTCAAAGAAAGGTTGTGTGTTTCCAATAATGAAGAAATAAAGAACTTAATTTTGACCAAAGGTCACAATATGCCTTATTCAGTTCATCCAGATGCGACAAAAATGTATAGAGATCTTAAAGAACATTTTTGGTGGCTGGGAATAAAAAATGATATGGTAATTTTATGAATAACTATTTCACTTGTCAAAAAATCAAAGCTAAGCACCAAAGAACTATAGGAGAGCTGCAAATAATTGAAATTCTCGAATGGAAATGAAAGCAAATAGCCATGGATTTGTAGTCGGGCTATCAAGAACTAAAAAAGGGTATGATTCGATTTGGGTAATGATCGATCGACTCAGCGAATCAGCCTATTTCTTACCTATGAAAGTGATGTATTCCTTAGAGTAACTTGTAAAACTTTACATTCAAGAGATAGTGAGGTTGTATAGGGTACCGATCTCTAGCATTTCAGATCGAGACATAAGATTTACCACAACATTCTGAAGTAATGGGAATAATGTTGAAATTTTCTATCGTTTTTCATCCTCAAATAGATAGTCAGACAGAAAGAACTATTCAAACATTAAAGGATATGTTACAAGCATGTGTGATAGATTTTAAAGGCTCATGGTGTAAATTCTTACCACTAGTAGAATTCTCCTATAACAATAGCTATCAAGCTACGATAGAGATAGCCCCATATGAAGCTCTTTATGGTAGAAAGTGAAGATCCCCAATTCATTGGATTGAAGCTGGAGAGACGAGGTTACTAGGTCTCGACCTTATCGCTGCCACAACAGAAGTAACTGAAAAGATTCATCAAAGGATGAAAACATCACAAAGTCGTCAGAAACGTTATGCAGATCTGAGAAGACAACCGCTTGAGTTTCAAATAGGTGATCTAGTCTTTCTAAAGGTGAACCCAATGAAAGGGTAATGTGATTTGGGAAGAAAGGAAAGTTAAGTCCTCATTACATTAGACCTTTAAAGATCCTTAAGAGGATAGGTAATGTGGTGTATCGGTTAGCACTATCATCATATTTATCAAAAGTGCATGATGTATTTCTTGTTTCAATGTTGAGGAAATATATCTCAGATTGCTCTCATATATTGTAGTATGAACCAGTAGAAGGTTGAAATGATTTGTCATATGAAGAAACAATAGTGCAGATATTAGATATGAGAGAAAAATGTTAAGGAATAAGACTATTCCCTTAGTTAAAGTTTTGTGAAAAGTTAGAAAATAGAGGAAGCAACTTGGGAAAAAGAAGAAGATATGAAAGCTAAGTTCCTAGAGTTATTTTAAGTTTCGAGGACGAAACTTTTGTAAGTTGGAGGGATTTATAATATCCCATTTAATTGCTTTCAATAGTTAGTGATAGTGTGTAACCTAAATGTTACAAAATTAAGCGTCCCTTATGTCCACCACATTTTCGAGGAGGATTGTAAAATGGATTGAAAGAAAAATCATAAGAAAGTATTCTCACAATTAATAGACTAAAAATAATAATAATAATAATAAAAATTAGAGAGAGAGGGAGAGCTATAAGTGAAGCGGTGGTTTCACCAGCTTCTTTGTCATTTTCTCAGCAATAGGCAATAAGAATGAAATATGAAAAGAATACCACAGCTGCGTATGCATACTGGCCATCGACAGAAAGATTACACGTAGGTGGTATCAGTTACTAAGCTAACACCTCCAACTGGAGCTTTGTAGTTCACATACTATTTTAGAAGCTTGGCTGGTAAAAAAATCACTCACTTCTCCCTAGCCCTGGCAAAAATTCCAGCAAAAACCAAAGATTTCCTTTCATCCTCCATAGTTGAGAATTAGTAAATGTGAAAACAAGAATTCGCAAGCTCGTAGGCCACAATTCTAATATGTGCAGTCAGAAATAGAGTATACCAGTCAAAAGAAATTTCTTGTAAGAGTCTCACTAACCTTGCAGTCAAATCTTCAGTTCATGTATACTAGATTGAAAATTAGAAGTAGAATGGATAAAGTATAAGAAATCGATACGAGATCAAGGTTTTAGGTGCTGTAATGAATTAACAACATTTCAAAGACATCAAAATTAAGTGTAGAGTCGACATACTTTATAGGGTTGACGGCTCGACACCTTGACGCCTTTAGTGAGTAAAATACTCGAAGGGTCAAAGGGTCGATGGGTCGACACCTTGATGCCCTTAGTGAGTAAAATATTTGAAGGGTCAATGGGTCGACACCTCGATGCCTCAAGTATCCAAAGTTTAACAACATATTTGGGAAAGACATTCCTGTAACACTTTCTAAGAAGTTTCTAAAAGTAGTAGTATATTTTATTAATAGAATTATAAATACTATCGTGTTTATATGTTTTATACATAAGTTATATATAGATATATAATGGATTGCATTTTCCTTCAATATAGTAGTCGGAAGAGATTTAAACCGAGTTTTAAGAAAGTTCAACTTATTCTGCATTTTTACTCAAAGAATTTTAAAGTTAGTTAGATGACGACTCTACTAGTTTTATTGAAGTTAAAAATAAGAATAACTATTTTCTCAAAAGTATTTTAATAAATAATATATCAAGTAGAAAGGTTGCTACTATAACAACCTACCGGTTATACAGCTTATCTTACTGCTATTTTTAAAATTGTTCTTCATCTCTTTAATATACGTATAGCTGGTAGGGAGCATTACCTTAGTACTCCTCTTGAAACTACTATACAAAGAATGCAGAATAATTTGAACTTTTGTTAAAACCGTGTTGAAACCTTTCTTGACAATAGGATGGAAGGAAAAGCATAAAACTTGTATATATATTTTATGTACATTTGTACAATACAATAAAATTTTTAACTTCGCCCATGAAACAAGACACGGTCGTTTAAAAGTTTCAAAATACTTAAAAGCCCATTCAAAACCTCTTTTAAACTTCCTTGTCTTCCCATAAGTCGGACCCATATGTACTCTACACTATTTGATCATCTTCATTCACCCGGTCTAGAGTCTACAACTTTTCCCCTCTTCTCCTTACCTACAACACAAGAAGTATCATGAGCTAAAAGCACGGTAAGTAAAGTTGGTTTCTCACAAATAAAAAAAACATATTCTAATACATTTCAAGAACTCTATTGAATAGCTTCGAAAACTCTTCTAAAACTCTCTATGATTTATCTTGGGTCAGCGACCTCTCTCAGTCAGCTTAATCGGATCATCTCTATGATCTATCTTGGATCAGCGACCTCTTTTAGTCAAACCTGATCAGATCAAAACTATGGTCAGTGATCTCTCTCAGTAAGCTTGACTATGTAGTGCCTCACTAAAATGTTATGCTTGTATTATATCAAGCATCACTTCATCTCTTTAAAGCATAACATTTATCTTTACTACATTTGCGTAAAACTAAAGGTGCATTCACTACTTTGGAAAAATGTATATATCTACTCAAATCATATCACCAAATTCCACATGTTTTATAAAAACAAAGCACCACACAATCAACTCAAGGTTCAACACGCAATTACATTCACAACAATAAAATAAAACTGATGTTGAACAATCCGTGAAAGGACTTATGATGTAGGTGAGACTCTACTTACCTTGTACGTCTTCTATTGTTAACTGTTCCTTGTAGACCTTGCAAGTTGGGGCAATCAGTTACATATCCAAAACATAGGTTTTCCTGAGTACCAGTTGAATCTAAATTCCATTTAAATATTACGTACAATGACCCTTTTTTCATTTTTTGAATATTATGTCTATGGGGCTATGGCCCCGTAAAGTACCATTTATTTTTCACATCTTTTACTTAGTATGTACTCTCGGAGTCTACAGCCCCCTAGAGTAATCATGGATCCTTTGTTTTCTTTAAGTGTTCGGTACTGTATGGGTCTACGGCCCCGTAGAGTAATTTACATTCAATGGTCATAGACCCGCAGAGTAAATGTTTCTCTCTAGGGACCTCAAGTCGTCAAAAAACGTTTTACTCGATGGGGTCATCAAGCTGTCGAGTGTTTCCTTTGTATTTTTTGATGTTTTTCTCGATGGGTTCACTCTACAGCCTTACTCGATGGCCTTACTCAATGGGCTCAAATTTTCCGGAGGTTTTACTTGACGACCTTTCCTACCTTGACTCTTTATACTTTCTAACTTTCTATTCACAATTTCATCCATCATCGCTGAATTAAAGCTCTTGAACAAAAGGGTACTGACAGTCCTTACAAGAAATTTGTTCTTCGTCTGTTCTACTCCGGTTTGAACAGGTTGGAATCGTGTCCATCCTTTTGCCTCCCTTGCTTCTTAGTTATGGCGGATTTAAGGGAAGTCTTTGGATTTTTCTTGAGTTTTCGCACGGTATGAAAAGGGTGAGAATTTTCTTTCTGATATCCTAGCTTGCTGCAGATCTGCGTAAGCTTTGTACGAAGAAGCAGTTGGGACATTTTTTTTTTCTGACTTCATTACTGTAGCTATGCATTTAATGCAATAGTTATCTAAATGTAGAGAGAAGGTGAGGGGTGAGCTAGCGTGAATCCCTTCTCTGCAGCTCCCACCCTTTTTCTTTCTTATAAAATACTAAAGTTATTATATTATAATTTTCTTGGTTTAAGCATTTAATGGTTAATTTCTTATTTTTCACCATTTACTCAGAAAATTTGTGCTAAATAGAAGATATTCTTATTTTCCATCTTTGTGGCTGCAAACTATGTCTAATCTAGGAAGCATTTTAAACGGGATGTTATAATCACTCTAACTTACAAAAGTTTCATTCTCAAAACTAAAATAACTCTGGGAATTTGAGTCTCATGTCTTTATATTTTTCCCACGTTGCTTTCTCTGTTCTCTAACTTTGCCACAATACTTTAATTAAGGGAATGGTCTTATTTCTCAACACCTTTTTTCTCCTGTCTTGTACCTGTATTGATTTTTCTTCATATGATAGTTCATTTCTTAATTCTACTGATTCAGACTGCAGTATGTGGAAAGGATCTGAAACATATTTTCTCAGCTTTGAAACATAAAATACGTCATGCACTTGCCCATCCTTTCTAGGATCTCAAAAGGTCCAATATAGTAAGGGCTTAACTTTCCCTTCTTCCCAAAATGCATTACCCCTTTCATTGGGCTCACTTTTACAAAGACTAGTTCACCAACTTATAACTCAAGTGGTCGCCTTCCTGGATTTGCATAACTTTGCTTATAGATTTGCACTGTTTTCATTCTTTGATGAATCTTTTCAATCACTTCGATGGTGGCAGCAATTACGTTGGGACCCAATAGCCTCGTCTTGCTAGCTTTATGCTAGTGAAGTGGAGATTTGCACTTTCTTCCATAGAGAGCTTTCTATAGGGTTATAGGAGAGTTCTACTAATAGTAAGAATTTACTTTATGAGCCGTGAAAGTCTATCACACAGGCACGTAACATGTCCTCCAATGTTTGGATGGTTCTTTCTATCTGACCATTAGTTTAAGGATGAAAGGCTATCGAAAACTTAAACTTTGTCCCCATTACTCTCTATAAATTCTTCCAGAATGTCGAGGTAAATCTTGAGTCTCTATCTGAAATGATAGAGAGCGGCACTCCATGCAATCTAACTATATCTTAGATGTATAGTTCAGCTAGTTGTTCTAAGGAATACGTCACCTTCACAGGTAAGAAGTGGGCTGATTTTGTAAATCGATCGATCACTACCCAAATCGAATCATGCCCTTTCGTAGTTCTTGGTAGTCCGAATACAAAGTCCATGGCTATTTGTTCCCATTTCTATTCTACAATTTTGATTGGCTACATCTCCCCTACAAGCCACTGATGCTCCGCCTTGATTCTTTAATAGGTGAGAGATTTGTTTACAAATCCATCCACCTCTCTTTTCATCCCTGGCCACCAAAAACTTTCCTTTAAATCTCTATAAATCTTTGTGGCTCCTGGGTGAATGGAATATGTTGTATTGTGGCCTTCGGTTAGAATCAGGTTCTTTATTTCTTCACTATTGGGTATACACAACCTCCCCTTGAAACTAAGAACTCCATCCTTAGAAATTTCAAAGTCGGACCCTTTCCCTTCCATTATTTATTGGTTTATTTGTTCCATCCTCGCATCTATCTCTTGCGCCTTCTAGTTGAAGATTCAAAAATGATAATTGTCATGTCAACAACTCTATTCTTGCTTCATGTACTTCCTTTTGTAGCGGTTATGGTAATGCACATAATGTAGTAAGGTCAGTCGAGGATTTTCAGCTTAAAGCATCCGCGACTTTATTCGCCTTACCCGGATGATACTTGATTTCACAATCATAATCCTTCACCATCTTTAACCACCTTCACGTTATGGGATCATAAGAACTGGCGAACTGGTTAGCTTTTATTTTAATTCCTAAAAGCTTCCTTCGCAAGCTTCCGACCACTCGAGTTTTTGACTTTTTCGAGTGAGCTTAGTGAGTTGGATAGCAATTTTGGAAAATCCTTCTACAAATCTTTTGTAGTAACCTGCCAATCCTAGGAAGCTTCGCACCTCCATGGTGTTCTTTGGTCTACACCAATTGCTTACCACTTCTATCTTGGATGGATCTACTGAAATCCCCTCCTTTGAAACCATGTGTCCAAGAAATGCGACCGGATTAAGCTAGAATTCACACTTCTTAAACTTAGCATATACTTAATGATCTATCAGTGTTTGTAACACCATTTCCAAGTGTTCCCCATGCTCCTCTTTAGACTTCTAATAAACAACAATATCGTCAATGAAGACAATGATGAACTTATCCAGATACACTTTAAACACTCTATTCATCAAATCCACATAGGCAGCTAGGCATTCATCAGTCCGAAGGGCATTACCAGAAATTCCTAATGCCCATAACGTGTCTAGAACGCCGTTTTTGAGATGTCTGATTCTCGGATCTTCACTTGATGGTATCTTGATCTCAAATCAATCTTTGAGAATACTGAAGCCCCTTGGAGTTGATCGAACAAATCGTCTATCCTTAGCAGAGGATATTTTTTCTTTATGTAATCTCCCTATAGTCGATGCACATTCTCATCGACCCATCTTTCTTCTTCACAAATAACACTAATGCTCCCCACAGTGAAAAGCTGGGACGGATTTGGCCTTTATCCAATAGTTCTTCCAACTATTTCTTAAGCTACTTCAATTCTACTGGCGCCATATGATATACAGCTTTTGAGATTGGTGCAGACCTTGGTGCCAAGTCTATTTCGAATTCAATCTCTCAGTCTGGGGGAAGTCCTAGTAAATCTTCTGGAAATATTTCAAGGAATTCATGAATTACCGAAACATCTTGAGGTGTTAGATGTTGCTCCTTGTTAGAATCCACTATCCTAGCCAGATATCCAACACAACCACCCTTTAATAACTTAGTCGCTTTTACCACTGACACTAATGGAATCTGTCTCCTCCTCATATAGCCCACAAATTTGAACTTTTCTTCCCTTGGTAGTTCGAACATCACTCAGTTTCTTCGACAATCTATTGTGGCATTATACTTGGAAAGCCAATCCATGCCTAGTATGACGTCAAACTATTGCATATCTAACAATATAAGATTAGCAAAAAATTAAATATTCCCAAATTTCATGGGTATAGCTCGCAATCAGTGAGATGATGTAAATACATCTCCCGTGGGTAGTGCTATGCTAAATACTTCTACTAATTATTTCGGGGGTTAACTAATCTTGCTCACAATCCTCAAAGCAATAAAAGAATGTGTTGCACCAAAATCTATCAGAACTAATGCATGATTATTGGAAAATAAAATCTAACCTGATATTACGGCAGAGGGACTTACCTCAGCTTCATCTCGGGTGAAGGTATACACCCTTGCATTCGGTTTTGTTGGTTGGCCTTCACTTTTCTTTCACTTGTTGCATTCTATAGCAAAGTGCCCTAGTTGTCCACAATTGTAGCATTCTCCTATGCCCGCCTTACATTCACCCCCATGGTTTCGACCACATTTACTACACTGGACGAATTGTCTTCCTCACGACTCCAAGCCTTGGCTTTTTCTTTTCTCATTATGCCCTTCCTTTTCAATCTGATTCTGATTTCTAAAGCCCTTGAAACTCATATATCTCGACTTTTTACGGTTATTCCATCTCGAATTGAAGCTCCATTGATTCCTTCCATCGGATGAAGCTCAGGATTGGGTTGAGTTCTATACCCTTAAAGTTATTCTACCTTTATTTTCCTTCTCAGTAGCTTCCTTCCTTTCCTTTTATAGGACCTTTCGTGCATTATCGATCCTCATGGCCTTATCCGCCACCTTCCAAAAAGGTGAATCGTCGAGGTCTGCCACCTCTAAGTGCTTCCGAGTGTTAGGATCAAGGACTCTTTTGAAATGCTTCACTTTAAGAGTATTTGTAGCCACTAGATGTGGTGCATACCTACTCAATTCATTAACTTTCATAATAGTTCCTCCATTGACATGTTTCCCCTCTACAAGTTCGAGAACTCTCTTTCCTTTTCTTCTCACAAGGCCATAGTTATGTACTTCCCTTCTAGCAGTTTTCTAAATTCTGGCCATGTCATGGTTCCAACCTCATGGATGCTGGTCATTGTATCCCACCAATAGCTTGCATCATTCCTCAGCAAGCATACTACGCAATATACTTTTTCATTTTCGGGAACCTTCCCGCAGTCGAACATTCTTTCGATTGTTGTAATTCAGTCCTCCGTTATCTTTGGGTTGTGACTACTAAAGAATTCGGGAGTCTTGTATTTCATAAACTTCTTAGCTGTATTGTTTGGAACTTCCCCGTAGTGAGGAGGTACAGCTCGTTGCTACTGTTCCGACAACATCTCTTGCCATTGCTGTTTTTGTTGAAGTAAGGCCTCCAACATCACTCCCTATCTTTGAGTCAAGCTTCTTAACTCACTTAACTCTTATTGGTCAGGATCATTAGCTGAATTGTCCACCCGTCTATTGGAGGACTCCCTAGCAGTGCCTCTTCTCGACATTTCTCTATCGGGATTTTATGAAGTGTACTTTAATTCCTATAACCACATATATGCCATGCATTAGTTCCTGAAATAAAAGTATTTTTGCTTGGACTATATATACATTAGATGAGCAACCTTTACATCATATTATACATATTAGGAGTTACACTCCTTTGTTCATTACAAAAAGAACAACAACATGGTCTAAGAAACTATGCTCATCTTTAGCTATTCTCCCCCGTATCTCTCTACGTATACCACTTCGGATCTGAGGCGATAGTAGTCCTAGGGTTGGTAATACGCCCAAGCTCTAATCCTGATAGGGACTCCACTCCAAAATATGCGATATTTCTCTCCCTCGGAGAGATGAACTGGTATCACCGGGAGTAGGCTCGTTTCGAACCTTTTAACATAGTCAGTCATGGACTCCCTTCCCAAAACTCCCCATGCCCTAACCAAGGTGGTATATTGCTCAAACGGAGCTACTTTTGGATCCTCTTCTAGATCCTTCACCGGATCCTCATCCAGATCCTCCTCCGGATCCTCTTCCAGATCCTCCTCCGGATCCTCTTCTGAAGATGATACTTCTATGAGACCGAACCTACGCTTGATGTCCTCACAAAAGGTATCTCAAGTGTATTGGATTGGGTCTCGTTGCATACTATACCACCATCTCCTAGCGTCATGTTGCAACTGTCTATGTGCTAGTATCATCCACATACTTATCCTAGTTCCCAATGCTATTAATATCATTTCGACCTCAAAAAGCCACCAGTCGAGTTTATGATAATCTCCCAATCCATCGTACACGGGTGGGTTCGTCTTACTACAATTTCTTACCCTATGTGCATTCTTGGCACTACTAGATATCCTATCCATATGAATATCTACTGGTGGAGGCTCCCTTAATGCCAATGGTCCACTATTCCCCACCATTGTCAACTGTAGCTATCCTAGATCCATAAGATTTTCAGATAGTCATTAGATTCAAAATCAAATTGAATCATTACTCTAAAACTATTATACTTACGGTGAATGAAGCTGTCACTTGCGTGTCATGTACATATGGCTTTTGTTTACAGAACCATCAAAACATGGCTCTAATACCACCTGTAATGGTTCTTCATCTCTTTAATATATTTAAAACAATTCTTCATCTCTTTAATATACGTATAGCTGGTAAGGGGCATTACCTTACTACTCCTCTTGAAACTATTTTACAAAGAATGCATAATAATTTGAACTTTTGTTAAAACTGTGTTGAAACTTTCTTGACAATAAGATGAAAGGAAAAACATAATACTTGTATATATATTTTCTGTACATCTATACAACATAGTAAAATTTATAACTTCTCCCATGAAATAAGACAAGGTCTTTTAAAGTTTCAAAATACTTAAAATCCCATTCAAAACCTCTTCTAAACTTCTTTGTCTTCCTATAGGTCGGGCCCATATGTACTCTATACCAATTGATCATCTTCAATCACCCGGTCTAGAGTCTACTTCTTTTCCTTTGTTCTACTTACCTACAACACATGAAGTATCATAAGCTGAAAGCCCAGTAAGTAATGATGGTTTCTCACATATACAAAACATATTGAAACATATTTCAAAAACTCTATTGAATAGTTTTGTAAACTCTTCTAAGACTCTCTATGATCTATCTATGATGCTCTTTCTACTATGGGCCTTTAGGATGCTTCCGCCGACACTACTGTGATCCATTGTCCTTAATGACCAAATAACTAAGATCAGCGACCTCGCTCAGTTAGCCTGATCGGATCACCTCTATGATCTATGTAGGGTCATCGACCTCTCTTATTCTGACCTGATCAGATCAAAACTTTGGTCAGCGACCTCTCTCAATTATCCTGACCAGGCAATACTTCACTAAAATGTTATGCTTATATTATGTCAAGTATCACTTCATCTCTTTAAAGCATAACATTTATCTTTACTACCTTTGCGTAAAACTAAAGGTTCATTCACTACTTTGGAAAAAGGTATATATCTACTCAAATCATATCACCAAATAGCACATGTTTTATAAAAACAAAGCACCACGCAATCAACTCAAGGTTTAGCATGCAGTTGCATTCACAATAATAAAATAAAACTCATGCTGAACAATCAGTGGAAGGACTTATGTTATAGGTGAGACTTTACTTACTTGGTATGTCTTCTATTGTTAACTGTTCCTTGTAAACCTTGCAGGTCGGGGCTATTACTTATCCAAAACATAGGTTTTCCTTAGTACCAGTTTGAATCTAAATTCCACTTAAACTAAAAGAACTATTTTGTACTCTATTGGTGTATGGCCCCGTAGAGTACAATGACCCTTTTTTCATTTTCTGAATATTATGTACTCTACAGGTCTACGGCCCCGTAGAGTACATTGTTCCTTTATTTCTTTTGAATCTTCTATACTCTATGGGTCTACGGCTCCGTAGAGTACTATTTATCTTTCACATCTTTTATTTATTATGTACTCAACGAGTCTATGGCCCCCGTAAAGTAATCATGGACCCTTTGTTTTCTGTAAGTGTTCGGTACTTTATGGGTCTACAGCCCCGTAGAGTAATTTACCTTCTGTGGTCGTCGACCCGTAGAGTAAAATTTTCTCTACTAGGACCTCAAGCCTTTGAGTAACGTCTTACTCTATGGGATCATCGAGCCGTCGAGTATTTCCTTTGTATTTTTTGAAGTTTTTTTCGATGGGTTCACTCTACGACCTTACTCGATGGCCTTACTCGACGGATTCAAATTTTTTGAAGGTTTTACTTGATGACCTTTCCTACCTTGACTCTTTATACTTTTTAACCTTCTATTCGCAATTTCGTCCATCATAGCTGAATTCAAGCTCTTTAACAGAAGGGCACCGAGAGTCCTTACCAGAAATTTGTTCTTCGTCCGTTCTGCTCTGGTTTGGGCAGGTTAGAATCGCATCCTTCCTTTTGCCTCCCTTGCTTCTCGGTTATGGCAAATTCAAGGGAAGTCTTTGGATTATTCTTGAGTTTTCGCACGGTGTGGGAACGGTGATAATTTTCTTTTTGATTTCTTAGCTTGTTGCAGATTTGTGTAAGCTTTGTACGAAGAAGCAGCTGGGACTTTTCTTTTTCTAACTTAATTACTATAGCTACACATTGAATGTGATAATTATCTAAATGCAGGAGAAGGTGAGTGGTGAGCTTGCGTGAATCCCTTCTCTGCATCTTCCTCCCTTTTTGTCTCTGCGGCTTCCTTTTTCACCATTTACTTGGAAATTTTGTGCTAAACATAAGAAATTATTTATTTTTCATCCTTGTGGCTACAAACTATGTCTAATCTAGGAAGCATTTAAATGGGATGTTATAGCTACAAACCTCCTCTTTATTTCTATACAATATAGATGTAAGTCATTGAATCTTCGCTTATTCTAAGTGGAATGCCTTTTTGGAAAAATGACTTCTAGATATCTGATTCAACCGGTTACCTAAATATCTTTATTTGTATGCAATGTTTCTTAAATATCTAGTTTTCTAGTTTTTCAGTTCTAAACAATCATAAGAATAGAAATAGTATAAGGAGAAGAGAGATAGATTTATATCGAGCAAAATCCTCATCTAAGAACTGGTTAGTTCTTCACTCTTCTCCCTTCAATGTTGTCGGCCACCACCATTAAGAGCTGTCGCCGCCTTATCTACACATTCGAAGCCATCACCCAACCTCTAACGCATATCCACATGAATGACGACTCTCAAGCTAATCTTGTTTCAATCTAAACTCTTAAGATAAAACCTTGAAGTAGAAAAAACGAGAAGAAAAAATGAGTTAATTTTCTTGAGAGAAAAGACTCTTTCTCACACTCTCTTTTAGGCCAAGCACAAGTTAGGCCTATAAGGCTAGTTTCCTTTTAACTTGTATTCGGTTTTCTTAGAGTCCATTTTAATTCCCATTTTATGAAAATTAAAATAAATTTAATTATTCCAAATGAATTTTCAAAATTTACCCTATAAAATATAAACTTTGATTTGGCCTTTTCACTTGAGCCTGATTAGACCTATTAACACTTTAATAACCAACCAAACTTTCCTTTAGATCGAAAAAATATCATTTGACTTTAAATTCATTAAAATTTTGATATTTAATATTTAATATTTTTGTTGTCCGAAAAAGTTTTGTTGTCAATTTAATATTTCTCTAATTAAATCTGAATCACACTTTTGATATATTAGTAGTGCAGGTGTGGCTTAAACTTAGCAAATAAAAAAAATTAATGTTTTAACTCTTTAAATTAAGTTTACTAGGAACGAGTCAAAATTCTCCAATTTAGTATTCCATCAAGATCCAATCATCCTTTATATGTGTTACCAGATAGTTTATATATTATGCTAGTAGGTGGGCCCCACAACAACTTCTAAATTATATCCAATCTAATGAATAGATCATTTGGACCGTAAAAAATACTCTTAAACCAAATAGTTAATATGATCATCTTCTATGATTAATTAACTTAAACCACTAAACCCATATTAGCCTCCAGCAAGGCATATGTGCCACCCATGTAATAAAAAGTATGAGAAATCTAATAAAGAATCATACATAACTATTATGGTACTAGATTGATCCTTCTATAAATTCATGGTTCTAGATAGTCCTAGGGTTTGGTTTAATTGTTAAACCCTACTAGACAATAGGTTTATAAAAACATTTTTCATAGCATACCACCTTGCATCAGGATTTTATTTATTGCATACGTTATATAATTCATAGAAACCTTTCTTCCTAAAATAGAGGTGATAAATCTCATTTTATCACCTTACATAATACCCGTACGAGAGCATATGCCTAATGATTTATCATTAGTAACCCTTGATTAGGGTCACGTTGAATAAGGTCAAAGCATGATATCCCAAACTTAAGTATTATACTGATCTCAGGTCTAAGAATCACAAATACTATAGTCACTAGCCAACTCTCATTAACAGTTAATATAATTACAAATGAGTTACCAAGGGATGACATTCAATGATTAAGTCTCTACTTAATACCTATATGCCTAACTAAGTATTCTCTAGTACTTGTGATCATGAGAATATCATTATTCCTTTGAAGATGATATGACATGTAATAGTCTCTCCATATTGTTATTATCTCATCATGACAATTCTATGACTATGAAAAATTCATATTTTAGACTTAAGCTAACTTAGATCTCATCAGCATAATTTCCATCATGATTCTAAGTGCATGTCCAAAACCTAGGAATTTGTCAAGTATGACATGTAATAATCATGCATGCAATTTGATATTTTCAACCTAAGAATATTATGACAGGTTATAACATGATTTATTAAATGCTATGCATACAATTATGTTGATGGCTTATACAATTCAAGATTGATTCTCAGAAGTATTTGACCTTATCGGGTCTTATCTGATTCGCTTGATGTGCATTATACTTTCAATCTCTCACTTGCACTAAAGTCAATCGCTTTTAAATCTTATTCACATCTTGTCAAGATGGCGATTTAAACTTCCCTTAGTGAAGTTTTTTAGTGTGTTGATCTGTGATGTTATTTATTATTGTTAATTCTTTTTCATTCCTTTTAACTCTTTAAAAACTCTTTCAAAATAAATGACTAGTTAATTTATGTTTGATTGCTGATGAGACTTTGGTTCTTTTGTTTTCACTATGCATCATATATAATCATAGTACAATACTACGTAATTATTGATACTTGAAACCATTGTAAGTTCATTTATGAACATTTTACACAAAACCTTCCTTTGTCTAGAAACGACAATGCATTCAATTTTTTTTTAATTTAATTCATCCGTTGTTACTTGATTTGGAACTATTCCAACAAACCAATTCAATTAATTAGCATAAGCTAAAAAATAATATGATTAAATTATCTATGATTGAGAATTAGAGTCACTGAAAACTCTAATTTCAATTTAGAATCTTCATAAATTAAGAACATATTCTTAGTTCTTCTAAGGTACAATAGGTAGAATAGGTGGAAAAATAATATGAAGAAAAGGAAATGGAATGTTGTATTCCAAAATTTATATTTGGTTGCTCAAAGAATTCACAAACTAATTCCCTAAGGAAACTGATTCCCTTGTTTGGAAACTGACCGAATCTTTTTGGTTCCCAATGACAATTTTATCCTCAAATTTTTAATTTATTTTACACCAATACCCTCATGCATAGAGGTATCAAAACAGGTCACCCGACCCGACCCCTTCAAGGCTTTTCACTATTTAAGGCCGGGCTGGGATGAGCCCGGAAAAAAAATTGGTTGGGTTGAGCTGGGCCTATTTTCAAAATATATGTCCGGGCCCGGTCTAAAAAGCCTTTGGGTTTATCCCGAGCCCATCCGGGCCTAAAATGGATCGGGTTCTATTGGGCCTTATCGGGGCCTAAAATAGGTCGGGTTCTATCAGATTTAAAATAGGCCTGACCTTTTTAAAATAAAATATTCATAATAAATTATTATTAAAATAAGAGATTATTTAAGATTCTGAGTTCTGAGAACAATTCAATTAACAAGAGGTCCAAAGAACAAACCAAATAAAATTATCAAATTGTATCATCTCAAATTATCAAATTATCAAATAAAGAGCATAGGTTGGTCATTGGTAGACCCATTCTTCATAATAACTAAGAGTCCAAGAGTATTTCATATAAAGAATAAACTTTTTGACTAAGTAAAGACTTCATTGCATATTATTAAATAATAAGTCTGTCAAAAAAATCTTCCGACCTTAAGGAGAAAAGTTTATATTTACTAAAAGTAAAGAACATATATTCTAGTCTCTACTTATAATATCCCATAACATAACATTAGATTATATTTATATTTAATCTGCATCATTCTTTTAACGATAAATAATCATCTCCGTATCTCTTATGGTAACATGATTTCATTATTTCTATCCATATCCCATTTATATTTATAGATAATCATGTTCACTTATGCTTGCAGTGATTTTTATGACATAGCCTAATTGGATGAAAACGCATTTAGTGTGTAAATCACATCCTACCATATCACATACTAAGGTTAAGTAGAAAAACCACCCCGTAATCGACTCTTTCAGTCGGCATTTTTCTAAGAATATTTGTTACGACTGGGGTCTAGAATAAAACCTATATAGGGTCATTACGGTGTCTAATATTTGGTCATGGCCCCCACCAAAAATCGAAAATGTATATTAAATTTAACATTTTTACGTTTAAAACTCACCCCTCATCTCTTTCTTCTCTCTCTCCCTTTTACACGTGCAGCCCCCTTACCATATTTTCCATTTCCCATCGATCCCTTTTTCTTCTCTCTCCCTACTCCCAATCTCCCCCATTCCCCTTACCCCTTTTCCTAGTTCTCTCTTTTTTTTTTCTCTCCCTCATTCACCCTCTCTCTCCTGATCTCCCCCCGCACTAGCGTAAGCCTATTGATTCTGCCACTGCTGTCAGATGGAGCCCCGCCAGTAGCCGGGAACCGGTTCCGAAATGGTTTGATAAGAGATCAAATTAAAGTATTATATAAAAAACTAATAAATAACAAATCATAATTACAGCTTGAAATAAAAAAATAAATAACATACTTTACGATGGAAATTTAAGATAATAATTGAAAAACTTAAGTCATAGAAATACGTAGAAATAATACTTTGAAACTGAATTACCCTAGAAGTACTTGAAAGAACAAAGAAAAAAATCGAAACTTTTATTCTAAAGTAATAGAAGAATTGAGATAACCAAAAATAAATTATAAAACAGTCCCACGCCCTGGGCGCCCTCTATCCCCACCACCTGCAGTTGCAGGGCCAATTGAGGGTAATAGTAAAACTGATAGGGGCCTAATGCCCCAAAACATTAACCCCAGACTGATATCAACTCCTCAACCGGTGGTCATTTCTATCACATACGTGCCAATTTCTGCATACTAAAATATCATTCATTTATGATGTTTTAAGAGAATTTCACTAAATAAGAATATCATTTTTTATAATGTATGTTTTAAAAAACTTACATTATTGATATTAATCTTTATGATCTCATCTAAAAATAATACCTTTATTTATTTGTTTTTTTTCTTATAAATTCGGTCATATATGTTTTCACAAGAATTTGAATCTGAAATTTTCTAGAACTTGAATATTAAATTAATGAGAAGGGAAAAACAAAATTCTCATTTAGCATTTATTGTTATCAATCTACATATATCACTATATATTAGATAGTACAACATTATCGAATTTCTATTTTACGCAATTTAAAAGAGACTTGATCATTTCAAGTATATAAGCTTTGCTTTCTTGTTGTTGATTCACAATCTTATAGATTAAAGTACCCATGTATTAACAACAAGCATGCTTATTTGTTGATCAAACCTTTTTATCAAATTACCAAATTGCCTTTAACTCTATAAAGTCAATTTTACCTTAATCAATATCATTAATTAATATTAATTCATATAATCAAGTAAATTAATTAATCTAATTAATCTAATTAATCAATTTGGGCACTTATAGTGAATGATTAATTCTCTATTAATAGATATAATATACTTAATTATGTTATTAGTGTCCTATCGAGTTAATAAATTAATTAATTTTTTTAATAAATATGCCAAGGCATATTATTAAAAGAAATGAAGAATTCCATCCTTTACTGAGGGAGGCCATATCTATCACTCTGAAGACAAAGCCTACTAGAAGAAGGAAGGTTTGACTCATATTCCATAAAAGACATGATCTATACACTCAACACTAGCCAAAGCATCGGTCGCTCTATTACAATCTCTATATATGACTCAATCTTAGCTCAAAAGATTTCAACCAACCTTGAATAGACAACCAGAAGCCTCTGTATCTCCAATCTTTGCAATTCTATCTAATAGCTGGCACAAGTGATTAATAATCACTCTCAATGGATAGGGGTATGAAACAATAAAGAAGGGCATACTGCAATCTGAAAAACAAAGAAAAAATCTCTGTTTGGAAACTATTTGAGCACCTGAGAGATCTAGTAAGGGCTCCCATGAAGCTCTCTTGATGATCCCAGATTATCCTTCCACAAGAGAAGAGCCTAGAAGAACTCTTGAACGAACCATCCACATTCAACTTATACCAACCAAACTAAGGCACATTCGACTTGCATGCAATCACTTGTTTCTGCCTAAAAGGTTTTGGTCCGCACCAAAGCTTATTAAGCAAGGCCACCTCACTGGTTCTAATAGAACTCCCAAAGTTAAGAGACTTGTCCAACTCCCTTGACCAATTTAAGATCTTCCTGATCATAGAAGAATGATTGAACTGCATATTATCATATCAGGATTTGTTCCTTCCTAACTAGATTTCCTAATAGAAAAGAAACGAGTAGAAAAGAAAATATGCAACCATAAAGCAATACGATCCCAAAAAGGTTGGTGCACCAAAAAAAGGCTATAGATTGAATGGAAGTAACTCCAGACTTTGGAAAAAACCTCTAAATGAATGAAGAGATGAGACAAAGTTTCCTGAGTTCTAGACTTGCAGCAAGAGCCAGTAGAAGGTAAGGCTATCCCCAGCTTGTGTAAATTAATAACCAGCACCACAGCATGATGTAACAACTTCCAAAAAACAAACTCTAATCTTCATGGGACACTTCAGTGACCAAAACGTTTTGAACACCTGAATAGAATCCACTTCACCATTCAAAGCTCCCCATGCTGATTTAATGGAAAAATGACCGTCTTGACTAGTAAAGCAGATTAAATTGTCCACTTGAGAAGATAAACTAGGCAGATGAGATTTAATGTAATCAATCCAATATTCACTCAAAAGTGATAAAAAGGGAATTAATAAAAAATAACATAATGGATCCACCCATTAAGGGATTTTTCAAACCGAAGTTTAAATCGCCATCATGACATGATGTGAATGAAATTCAAGAAGCGATTCACTTTAGTGTAAGTGGGAGATTGAAAGTATTATGCTCATCAAGCCAATTGGGTATGACCTGATCAGATCATATACTTATGAAAATCAATCTTGAATTATATAAATCATCAACATAATTGAATGCATAACATTTTGTTGTTATTAGGTTGAAAATAAAAATTTGCATGCATAATCAATTGCTTGCATACTTGACAGATTCTTGGGTCTTATACATGCACTTAGAATCATGATGGTGATTATGATTGGTGAAATCCAAGTTGGCCTCAGACTAAGATCCAAATTGTTCATAGTTCTAGGATTGTCATGATGGAATAATGACAATCTAGAGAGACCATTACATGTGCTATAATCTTCAGAAGAAGAGTGATGTATTCAAATTCATCTATATTAGTAGATATTGGGATAGGCATGCAAGTGATTAGTAGAGACTTAATCACTAAACATGATCAATTGATAAAAGCTCATTGGTAATTATATTATGTTGGTGACTATGGTACTTGTAAGGCTCATACCTGAGATCACCACAACACTGACATATAAGATATCATGTTTTGATATTACTTCATGTGTTCTTAGCCAAAGGCCGCTAAAAATGTGAACTATTGGGCATGTGTTCAAATATGTGTAGTCTAGACCGTGATAAGATGGGATCTATAACCTCTATATTAGAGGATGAGGTTTTATGAGTCATATAGCTTATGCAATAAAGAAAATGTTTAAGTAGATACCGAGATAGGCATGTAAGTAATTAGTAGAGACTTAATCACTAAACATGATCAATTGACAAAAGCTCAATGGTAATTGTATTGTGTTGGTGACTATGATACTTGTGAGGCTCAGACTTGAGATCACCACAACACTGGCATATAAGATATCATGCTTTGATTTTACTTCATGTGTTCTTAGCCAAAGGGCGCTAAAAGAGGCAACCATTGGGCATATGTTTGAGTATGTGTAGTCTAGACGTTGATAAGATGGGATCTATAACCTCTATATTAGAAGATGAGGTTTTATGAGTCATATAGCTTATGCAATGAAGAAAATGTTTGGCCAAAGTATATGGTATGAAAAGAGTTTTTGTAAAACCATTGTCTAGTTTCATAAGAATTTAGGATATTCATAAAGAAAATCTAGAATGGTTTAATAATTAAACCATGTCCTAGGATTTTCTTCAACCACAAGTAGATGGAATATTATTAGTTTGGTACAACAATAGTCATCTATAGTTTTTGTTGAGGTTCCTCTATAGTTGAACACTATTTAAGAGTTAAATCATAAACTAGTATAATTTGTTAAATCTAAATCACACATGCACAACTAGCATATCCAAAGTTTGATTTAGATTTAATTTGAAATTAAATCTTTAATTAGAAATATAAGTAATTGATAAGATGAATTTATTAAATCAAGATTCAATAAATTTATAGTCAAAAGAATATTTTTTGAGTGGAAAAAGAAGTCTCGTAGATCAATAAAGAGTTAATGGGCCTAATGGGCCCACATGCAAGGCCCAAATTAAAGTATGTATTTTACTGTGTAAAAGTTGACATTAATTTATAAATAAAGTTTTATTTTAATTTTTTGGAAATAGAAATTAAAACCGATTTTTAGGGACCCAAACACGGTTAAAAGTTAACTCAACCTTAGAGGCGCACTTAGGCTTGGCCCAAGAGCTTATGTCCTTGTAAAAGAAATATAAAGCAACCCTAAATGGGTTCCTCTCAAATATTTTCTCTTTCAAATGTTCATCATTCATCTTCTTCTTCAATCCTCTTCTCCAAGAACTCTCTGTGAAAGTTGTGACCCTATGAATACGATTAAATGCTGGGTGACTACTTGGAACCAGTGGCAAGGTTGCGGCACGACAATGGATTTTGAAGATGGGTGAAGAGCCATCTGGTTCTTGGAAGAGTGAGTAGCTATGTACAACTCTTCTCTAATCTCCTTTTTGTTTCTACATTATTAATAAGTTTAGAAATTGAAAAAATGAACCAATGATTCTAGATAGAAGAGTTGCATTGCATTCAACCGTGTATATTGGTAATTAGTTTGCTGGTTTGGATGTCCAGATACATTTTCGAAAACATATTCTGCCCCAGATAGGCGAAGAGCTAAAAACTCACAATGGGATTAGAGCCAAGTATTTAATGTTAGAAATTATGGTTGAATCTGTGAAATGCCTATTTGTGATTTTCATGCATTTTGAATGAGTTTTATGGATTTTTGTGTTTTAACATGCTTGCTGAAATTTTGGAAAAATGACCCAAAATGTGTCCCAACAATGAGATCTCACATTTTTGGACCCATAAATTATAAGGAAACTACTAGGTACACTTGGATGAAGTCATCCCGCCACCATCGTTACCATAGGCGGCGGCCTATTGCCACTCACCGGCGGACACGTGGTAGCCATGATGATGCAGCGGTGTTGAGAAAAGGTTGAATCCTCTCTTGGTTGGTAGTGGGTTCTACTTGCCTAAAACGTTAATGGCTAAGTTCTGGTTTCAAAGAATGGGCTTCAATCGAGGCCAATATATTTGACATATTGATTTTGGACTTTGATTGGGCCATTCATTAAATGAGATATTAAATTTTAAAAATTTTGGAATGTCCATAATCTTTTAAGGAATTTAAAGTTGTTGGTTAATAGCATTAATTGTGATTAACATGAAGTTAATATGTTACAAGAGTTGTAAAACATTAAATTTTGAGTCAATTATTGATTGCGCCCAATTAATGGACATTTAAAATTTTCAACTTGAAACAATTTACTATGACAATGAATGTTGTAAAGTTTTAATTTTTATGATTGTTGAAGTACTTTAAATGATTGTGATTGGACTCTAATTAATGAATTATAAGAAACTTAAATTTGATGAAAAGGTGCTTTAAAATAAAAGTTCTTATAATATTTCATTCTCTTGAATTAGAAAGAGTTCTAACGTTAAGAGGAAGTTTTTCCAACAACTATGGGTTAATCTTTTATTTTGAAAGTGTTCAAAATTCAAGAGATAATTAAGTTTATAGACATCCTTAAAGTGTTGAGGCAATATCTAAGTTGAATGTTACTTAATCTTAAGAAAGTTAATAACTATATAGATAACCTTACAATCTTAAGACAATATCGAAAGTGAAAGTTACACTTCCTTAAGAAAACTAGTAACTATATAGAAATCCTTAAAGTGTTAAGGTGATATATAATTTGATAGTTATACTAGTTTGGATAAATAATCCATAGGCATGAGTTGTTGATGAAGAGTTAATCATACATATTAGTTTAACAGAAAACTCCATATACATGATTTGTTTGATTAAGAGTTAATCATATAAGTCAATATTTAAATTTTATTTAAATATGTTGAAAATTGCATGATAACACATTACAAATGTTTAATGGATTAACATGCATGTTTGATCAAGTGTTGATAGTAAACATGCATGATTATATGATGTGTATATGGATGATTCAATGTAGATTCTCATTATTATTGAATAGAATGTGTGCATACAAATATCTTGATGAGACCACACAAATCAAAATCCCTTCTACGATTATAATAATCTTGTAAGCTATGTAAGAAAGTCTTACATAATACCTTCCAAAACGTTACAATGAATTTGATATTAATCAGTCACTTAATCAACTATGTACACATCAGGATTAGTGATTAATTAATATGTGATTTCATTTGTTTATTAAATGCATTAGATACATGTGATCGCAATATGTCAACTATATTTAGCTATAGACAAAGAGCCAAATATAGTTGTTATATCACATGTATATGTTTGAGTAGTTGTTATATCACATGTTCTTTTTGGATTTAGCTTAACTAGAAGATATGGTTAGTTATGGACACATGTGACCAAGTTCTTCTAGAGGTAGAAAGGAGTTTTATGAGATATAACTATGAAAGTTGTTTTGTTACCTTATATATTCATTACAATTGGCTACAAACACGTGGGACCTTAATATTCGATACACAGGTCCTTTACGCACTAGGTAAAAGGAGTTTTTCCCAGTCCACTTAAAAGAGTAATGGTGGATTGTAATAAAATAGTGTGAGCCTAACTAAAATTAAATAGACTCATAATTTTAGTTGTCGATGTAGTTTACTAAATCATCAGTATTGTGTTGTTTATTCTTTTAAAACAATCATGAAGAATAGTTAATTGCATTCTCATCAAATGTAACTCTAGCGATTGACATAGGCAATTGAGAATAGTTCTCAAACATTAATAATTTGTTGATGTTCTTACCCAAGGTATCATATTTGCTTCTTTGGAGGGAGCAAGTGCCTATGAGAAAGCCACTTGGGTCAAATGGTTGATCCAAGGTGACGAGGCATGAAGTATGATACTTGCATCTATGTCAAATGAGCTTCAAATATAATATGAAAAAGACACACAATAGAGTATGACATCTCTAAGAAGCTATTTCATATAATAATGATCAAGAGAACTCCCCGTTGGGGATTATGTCCTTAAAATGATTGGACTCATACAAAAACTAGAGAGTCTAGTTTTTTAGATTGATTATGAGATTTCAAATGATAAGATCATTCAATCACTCTTTGAGTCCTTTAGGCTATTTGTTTTGAAGGACTACATGAATAGGATAACTCCCACTCTTCACGACATCTCTAAAAAGTTATTTCATATAATGATTGTCGAGGGAACTCCTGTTAGGGATTATGTTCTTAAAATAATTGGACTCATACAGAAACTAGAGAGACTAGTTTTTAGGATGGACTATGAGCTTTCAAATGATAAGATTATCAGATTGCTCTTGGAGTCCTTTAGGCTATTTGTTTTTAACTACTACATGAATAGGTTAAGTTCTACTCTTTGTGAGTTTCTCAAAATGTTACAAATGGCCAAAGGATTTTTTCAATCTAAAGAGACCGTATTGCTTATGAAAAGTCACTAAGCCAAGATAGACAAAGTAAAGTTTGAAAACAAGGCAAGAATGTACCTCTTAAGAAAAGGTCATAAGTAAGAACAAAAAATGTAAGGAAGAAAAATGTTTCCATTATGGTGAGACCGGCTATGGAAGCGCAATTAAAAGACTTATCTTGCTTCTCTTCCGAAGAAGAAGCAAGAAAAGTCTTTAGGAATGAGTCTCAGCTAATTTTTCTTTAGCAAGGGTTCTACATGTGTATTAGATACCAAATGAGGAAATCTTAATAATGTGAAGAACCTAATAAGTGGAAATAAAGCTTAAAGAAAAGTGAAATGCATTTTCTGTGAATGGATATAGAGCAAGTGTTGCAACATTAGCTGTAGATGCTTTATTTTTATCTTATCTTAACATATTTGAAATTTGTGTAAGGACTTTATAAAATGCAACCATTACATTTTTTTGATATTGTTAAGAAGGTTTACTCTTCTAAAGACAATGTCGGATATTACCTTTTATGATATATCTTTTGGGAAATGGCTCCCACTTAGCATCTACATGTGTATTAGATACCAAATGAGGAAATCTTAATAATATGAAGAACCTAAGAAGTGGAAATAAAGCTTAAAGAAAAGTGAAATGCATTTTCTGTGAATGGATATAGAGCAAGTGTAGCAACATTAGCTGTAGATGCTTTACTTTTAACTTATCTTAACATATTTGAAATTTATGTAAGGACTTTATAAAATGCGACCATTACATTTTTGATATTGTTAAGAAGGTTTACTCTTCTAAAGACAATGTTGGATATTACCTTTTATGATATGTCTTTTGGGAAATGGCTCCCATTTAAATTGTTTGCATATTTATTAAAGTGGATAAGAAAAAACTAGTTTGAATCAAATTTAAGAAACCAAAGTTTGATACAGATCAAGTTAACAGTTAGCATCAATCGATTATATCATACCAAAAGGATAAGAATATGCAAATTGTGTAATGAATGTTTTGATCCATTTTGATTATGAATCAAAATTCATTTAGCAAAACAAATCCAATTTGAATGATCAAGTCTCTTTCAAATTATTTTAAAGAGAAATCGATCTTGTAGTAAAATCTAATACATAGTGATGTATGTATATTGGTAACAACAAATGCTAAAAAGGGAATTTATTTTTCCTTCTTATTATTTCTATATTCAAGTTCTCTAAAATTTCGGATTCAAAGTTTTGAGGAGACATATGAAAACCAAATATATGAAAAGGGGATGGAAAACAAATAAACATAAGTACCCTTTGATGAGATCATGGAGATAAATACTAATGAGAATTATATTCTCGTTAAGTGAAGTCCTCCTAGAACATCATTCACTAATGATGTTTTGGTATGGAGAAATTAGCTCGTATGTAATATGACCCAACATGACTTATACAACTAAACGAGCTTAAATCTAACTAGGCCATGTCATAGAAATCACCACATTCATAGTAAATTGGAATTTTTTCTAAATCCTCATAGCACTACGTGAGATATGGATGGAAAGAATAAAGTCATTCTACAATATGAGATAGAGAGATGATTGGTTCTTGCTAAATACGTGATACATATTAATTAAAGACAAAAATCTAATAGATGTTATTTTTTGGGGCATTTCTAATAGATAATAGAATATATATCTCCTCTAATTCAATTGAGCTAAAAGCAGTCTTTTTAGCTGAAAATACTATTTTCTTAGAAAGAGTATTACTTTCTAAAAGGACAGTAGGAATTACATGCACCACAAAGTTAACAATTAGATTAAGAATCCTATCTTACTAAAATCTCACTAAGGATGAACCTTTGAAAGAAGGAAAAGTACCAAGTATGCACTAATACTCAATGCAATATGAAAAACTTCATCTCCTTGTTTGGAATAAAGAAAACTAAGGTGTATGCGATACAACTTAAAGTTTGCATATAAGAGAACACAAGAAAGTCGTGTTAGTAGCTTAATCTAAGGATTGAAGCAAACATCCAAGAAAAATGAAATCTAATATATATAAATCCAAGGTTATTTGATTTATGAAAGAGGATTACCTAAGTGCATACTGAAGTTAGTGGGAGCAATACCATATTCATTATCTAATAACTTCTAATTTAGAATGATGTAAATGTATTGCAAATCATCTAAACGTGGTTGTTGAAACATGTCTCCATGAAAGTTGGGTAAAACACCTTTTAAGAAGTCTACAGTTATAGATTTAAAAGAGTTGCTAAGCTTGACCCATTAAATATACATAAGTAAAGTACTAAAGGAGTTTAGTACGGAAGATTCATAGGAATGACAATATAAGGAATGTTATGGAATTTTGCTCTTTAAGGCATGCTATTGAAGACATGAAGGAAGATAAAACACATGAACTAAAATTACCTATATAAGATTATAGGTTATGTCATGTGTTCTATGTACGAAATCAGATATTCCAAATGCGTTTAGTTTTATGAGCAAGAATTAAGAAATCCGATTTGATGGCATTAAAATGCGGTCGAGAACATTAAATTGTTCTTGAGAATAACAAATGATATGTTCTCAAATCTTGCAGAATCTAGATAGAGAAATTTAAGTTTTCATAATACTCTAATTTTCAATCATAGAAAATGAAACCACATCATGTTCCACATAATTTTTATTAATCAGTTGATTGGAATAGTTTTAAACCAAGCATCGACCAATAAATTAAATTAACGATAAATTGAATGTACTGCTATTTTTGAGGTAAGAGGTACTTTCAATTAAGAGTACATGAAATGACTTAAAAGGGTCCTGAGTATATTAATATGTAGTATTGTACTATGATAATAAATGTTACGTAGTGCAAGCACAAGAACCAATATCTCATCAATGATCCAAACACGAATTGCCTCTTAGTCATTTATTCCGAAAGAGTTTCATAAAAGTGAACAAAAGAGAATTAATAATAAAAATCATAATAGATCTATGAACTAAGGGACTTCTCCAATAGAAGCTTAAATCAAGCTTAAATCAATATTCTAACAAGATGTGAATGAGATTTAAGAAATGATTAATTTAGTGCAAGTGGGATATTAAAAGTATTATGCCCATCAAATCAATCAGCTATGACCCGATCAGGTCATATACTTATGAGAATCAATCTTAGATTATATAAATTATCAGCATAATTGAATGGATAATATTTAATTAGAGCATATCGTAATTTGTCATATTGTTATTACGTTAGAAATAGCAATTTGCATGCACAATCAATTGCTTGCATACTTGGCAGATTCTCGGGTCTTAGACATGCAATTTGAATCATGAAGGAGATCATGGTCGGTGAAATCCAACTTGGCCTCAGTCTAAGATCAAAATTGTTCATAGTCATAGGATTGTCATGATGAGATATTGACAATCTGAAGAGACTATTACATGCACTATCATCTTCGGAAGAAGAGTTACCTATTCATATTCATATGTATTTGTAGATATCCGGATAGACATATAAGTGATCAGTAGAGACTTAATAATTGAACGTGATTACTTGACAAAAGCTCAATGGTAATTATATTGTGTCGTTGACTATAGTACTTATGATGCTTAAACTTGAAATCACCACAACACTAGCATATAAGATATCATAATTTGATATTACTTCATGTGGTATTACCTAAATGCCACTAAAAAGGTGAGCCGTTGAGTATTTTTTTGAGTATGTGCAGTCTATAGAGTGATAAAATGGGATCCATAACCTCTATATTAGATTATGTGGTTTTATGACTCATATAGTTTATTTAATGAAGAAAATCTTTGGCCTAATTAGTATAGTATGAAAAGAGTTTTCTGTAAAGCCAATGTCTAATTGATGCGTAAGAATTTTCTAGAACCACAAGTATATGAAAGAATCAGTCTGGTATGGTAATACTCATCTATGATTCTTATTGAGGTTCTTGTACTTTTCATTGCAAGAGTGTCCCATACGCCTTTCTAGAAGCCAATGTAAGTGAGGTTTAAGTTAATTTTACAATAGATAATGATCATATTAACTATTTGACGTGAAAGTGTTTCAAGGTAAAATGGTCTATTAAAGAGAATATATAAAACTCACAAGTTGTTTAGGGTACATCTATTGGTGTAATGTAGAACCTTTTTGGTTACATACATAAAGATTGATTAGATCTTTATTGAGATTTTAAATTGGAGAAATTTTGATTTATTCAAAATAAATACTATTTAAGAGTTAAATCATTATTAGTTTAATTTGTTAAGTATAGATCACAATGGTACTATTGGCATATTAAAAATATAATCTAGATTTAATTTGAAATTAAATAATTAATTAGAAAAATATTTAATTGATAATCTAAATTTATTAAATCACGATTTAATGAATTTATAGTAAAAAAATATTTTTTGGATCAAGAAAAAGTATGGTTAGTCAATAAAGAGTTAATGGGCTTGACCAGGCTCACGTGCAAGGCTCAAATTAAATTCTATATTTTTGTCAAGTAAAATTGGATATTAATTTAAAGTAATAAAGTTTTTTTTTTAATTTTTCGGAAACATAAATTAAAACAGACATTCAAGGACGCGAATAGGGTTCAAGGTTAACCAGGCCTTGGAGACTCACTTGGGCTTAGCCCTACTGCTTTTGTCTTATAAAAGGAACACAAAGCAACTCTAAATGGGTTCCCCATCAGATCTAGCCACATGTCATTTAGGGAGGAGAGAGAAATGTGTTTCTCTCTTAAATATTCATCATTCATCTTCTTCTTTAATCCTCTTCCCTTATATTCTTTCTCAATAGTTAAAACTGAATCAAGAAATCTTCATCAGAGTTTTCGACAGTTTGGATATGGTTAGAGTCAGGATGATGGCTTTGAACCGGTGGCAAGGTGGCAGTACGGCGGCACTGGCGGCAGAGCTTTATGGCCAACGACGGATTTAAGAGATGGGTGAAGAACCATCATGTTTTTGGAGGAGTGGATAGCTAAGTATACATCTTCTCTAATCTCTTTTTCATTTCTAGATAATTAATAAATTTAGAAATTGAAAAAGGAATTGGTGATTTCAGATGCAAGAGTGGCATTGCATTCAAACGTATATCTGGATAGTCGTTGGTTATGATGTATGGGTCTATTTTTCGAAAATGGACTCCATCCCAGATAAGGAAAGACCTGGCGACTTATAGTTTTATGAGGGTCAATCAGCCCCACCAGAGAGTACATTAGCTTTCCACCCCATAATACGTCTAGCCACTTTAGGCACTATAACCAAGTAAGCTGCTTGCTTGACATCACCTAAAGAAATAGGGACACCCGGATACATAAAAGTAAATGAACCCTTAGAAATGGCATCTGAGCATCTAGGATGAGTATGAGACTCACTCTTACTCTGACTATTATCAAACCCCGACACTCCTTATGCTACAATTGCAGAAAATTAGTCCATTATCTGCAAAAAGTAAGTGATTGATTATAGGGCAGGCACTTTTAGACACATAAGACTTAACCACACCCTCCAACACATCCTTAGTAAGAGATTCGCTCAAGAGCTCTTTAGCTAGAATGAAAAATAAAGGAGAAAGAGAATAAAAAGTAACACTCTTTCTAAGAATAACAATCTTTCAGCTAATAAGGCCTTCTTTTAGCTTACTTAAATTAGAGAAGACATATTTTAATCTCTACTAGTAATATTTCATAAAATAACATTTAATTAGATTTTACTTCTATTTAATCCATATTATGCTTTTGATGATGATTAATCATTTCCATATCTCATATGGTAGCATGATTTTTGTTATTTCTATTCATATCTCGTGTGGATCATTATACATGGATTTAGAAAGAATTCTATTCACTTAAGTCACATCGGGTTGTATCACCTAGATGCCAATTTCTCATACGAAAGCAACATATGTTTTTTATGTTCTAACAATATTTGTATTTATCTTTTTGACCTCATATAAGATTAATACCTTTGTCTTATTTGTTTTCATCTCCTTACATTCCTTATTCCCTTTCTCTTATGTTTGGTTTCACATATATCTTCTCAAGACTCTGAATCCAAAATTGTCAAGAACTTGATTATGGAATTAGTGAGAAAAACAAAATTATCATCTAGCATTTATTGCTAATATGCATATACATCATTATGTATTAGATGATAAAATATGATTAATTTCTATTTTAAATAATTTAAAAGATACTTGATCATTCAAAGTGCATAAGCTTTACTTACTTGTTGATTAATAATACTATGGATTGAGATATCCATATCTACCATAACTATGCTCTTATTTATTTGGTATGATCTAACTGATTAATGCTATATGCTTATTTGATAAATATCAAATCTTTTAGTTTCTCAAATTTGTTTTAAGCTACTTTTGTCTTATAAACTTTTAATAAATAAGCTATACTATTTATAAGGATGAGATGTTATAAAAATCTTATCAGCAAAAATTACAATAATGTTAAATGGTAGCATAAATAAACAAAGTTTAAGTTTGTTTGAAAAAATAAAACAAGACAAAACTTGAGCGAAAAAAATTCAACAGCTAATGATGCAACCCTTTGCTTCATCTCCCACTCATAGAACTATTACTCTTTTTCCTTCGTCAATCTTTCATTTTGTTTCTTAGAGTCTACATATTAATAAAAATATGAGTGCCTTTCTAACTAGTATCGTATACCTAAGTAAAAACTTGCCTAAGAGAATCATATAGCTTAGAACATACCTGAAGTCTCTTCTTTCTTCTTCTTCTTAAGAGAAGTTAGAAAAGTCTTGCAATTGTGCTTCTAATGGCTAGTCTTACCACCATGGAAACCTTTTCCATCCTTTCTTTTAAAGTTCTTAATATTGACCCCTTTTGCTTTATGAAGTTCACCCTTGCCTTGTTTCTCAAACTTAGCTTGGTGGCTTCCCCATAGACAACATGGTCTTGTCCTAAGATAGGATGACCAAATCATTTGAAAGCTCGTAGTCCATCTAGAAATCTAAATTCTTTAGTTTCTCTATGAGTCCATTCATCCTAAGGACATGTTCCTCAATAGGAGTTCCCTCTATCATGTTCATAGGAAACAACACCTTTGAAGGGTCATATGTCACGATTCGATACATTGGATTCGTGACTGTCGTGAGAATTATGTAATTAAAAATATTTCGAGACAAGACATAAAGAATCTAGAGTTACAAAAATCCCACATACCTAATGAATTTCATTTATGATATGTGAAACCTGAAATTTTCATAAATCACATAAGATGATTCACCACCAAATATATCAACCTACCTAAAGCAAATTACAACTCTAAGAATGTAATTCATACTCAAGGACAACTAGAAAAGCACTCATATGTACAATAGTTTTACACTACTCTCATTTATATCTCAAAAGAAAATTTACAATGGAGCTTCTATATTCACATCCAAGTAGAAAGTGTACTATGATAAGTTGTTACCCAATGATGAAATGGGAACGGCTGTACTAACCGTCCTATGATTTCTAACCACTCTAATCTAAAAAGTGTAATTAATGAAAATAATGATTATAAAACTCAGATAATTCTAGCACATTAGGAGTTAAACATTTAAAGAAGTAAATTCAATAAAATCGTGTCATGATATAATTTCATAGAACAACCAAGAGTTTGTACAAATTATGTAAAATTTAGTAACCTGATCATTCGTAATACTACTATTATGGATATACCTTGTAAATACTTATGGTTATTCTCATAATCATTTTCATGTAAATACCAATGAATATATATATAAATGGTTAAGTATTTAAGAGGTGACCCCATAACAATATTGCTCCCACTTAGGATTCAAGAGAAAGCCCATGTAGTACTTTGCTCCTATCAAATAGTTTCAAAAGAAGTTTAATATACGAGACTATTAGACTACCGTCACACTACTACTCTTCTAACTGCGGGATAATACATATACTAATCATTTGATGTATCACCAATCGCTTGCACATGAATTCACATATCCAATGTTTTAGAGGACTATATGCACATAGTCCAATAAACCCAAGGTTAGAATGGATCTCCTCATACAACTTCAGATACATTAAATCCAGATAACATATTTTAAGATAAATATAATATAAATATATATTCTGAACAAATATCTAATCCATAATAATTAATTACATTTTTCAGATATCAATCGTAGACAATAATGGGTTATCAAATAATATGATTATCATTCGTTCATTTCAAAATATTAAAAACTAATATGCTATAATTTTTAACTCATAGTAGAGCTTCCGTTAATTAACTCAAGGACCATAAGGAGTCGATGGATGAGCTCCTCATTGTTCTAGATATCCAACATGAAAGGATGACCGACATGATTATTAAGGATGCTCAATATGCTTCAAGAAAATGAACGAATATAGTGTGCTAAACTCTAGTTTTCAGGTTCTTAATCCAACCAATTTAACTATCAAACCCTTAAATAATTTGGATCATGGACAAATGACATAACTTAGAATTTTCATTTTAATATGACTATTATTAATTGGTAATTACATTTACTTCATTCTGTAACTTTGGGGTATGTCATACTAGGCTTGCAATTACAAAAGTTGCTGTGTGTATATGGGATTCAGACATTATTATAATTGATAATCATAAAAAAAAAAAAAGAAATACTTGCACATTCATTGAATCTATATATTCCAATTCGTTTCTTTAGAAATTAGTTAAACACTCATTTCTTTGAAGACATTCTCTAACAATTTTCTAAACGAATTCTAGTATATTCTTACTCCACGGATAAAATGATTAATTTAAGGAATCGCCATATTAATGAGCATAACTTTACTTTTTCAAACATTCGACTTCAAATTTCATGTACTAAGCAGAATCCATCTTATGAGCTAAGCCAAAATTTTAAAACTTATGCCTATAAAGAAAATTATGGTATACGTACCTATTTTCATGATTGGAGCGAAAATACTCTTTATGCTTGCTAAGTATACTGATAAAGTAGTGATTTAAGTGATAGAACTCCCAAAATTTGATTCAATATTTTTTGCATGGAGAATTACTCTTGATTTTCTATTGGTTCTCCGGTAATGGAAGAAGAAAATAGAAAGTGGAAGAGAGTAAATGACAAGGAAGCAAGACAAAAAGCATGTTAACCCATTGATACGTGGTTAAAATAATGAGTCAATATAACATTAAAGAAAATGATAGATAGCTTCTTATGACATCCAAATTTATGATTAATCAACTATGGATTTCAGTCATTGATGATATTATATACATATAATAAATAAACGTTATAATATATAATAATGAACGGTTGGAATTGATTTGGACTTATAATAATTGAATGGTTGAAATAGTTTTTACGTATTGTCTAGTTTTACTTATAATAGTCATAGAAGTTAGTGAAATAAAAGAAATGAAATGATCTTTGGAGAAATGATCTAGCTACTGCAAAAATCTTATTTAAAATGAATGAAATAAAAGAAATGAAATGATATTTGGACAAATCATCTAGCTACTGCAACAATCTTATTTAATATGAATACACGACGCTTAAAGTTTTAACTTCTAAAATAAATATATCGAGACTAAATTAATGAGAGTACTAATAACTAGACTTAATTCTTATTGGTTATTTCAAATAAAGAAATAATACGATATACGAGATATCACAACCTCCTCCTCTAAAACAATTTGGTCCCGAATAGTGAATATGTTCATAATATAGATTATGGTATGCAATAAGTTAATTTCAACTATATATGCAATAGAAAATGTTATGTATGCTATATATGACCTGAACTAATGGCTAACCACTACCAACGAACAAATGAGGGTATTCTCTCACATTTCCAATTCTGCCACCCAAGTTGCTTCTTCATAATTGTGATTATGCCACAAGACTTTCACTAAAGCTACATCCTTGTTTCGTAGGTACTTCACTGATGATCAATAATATGAACTGGTTGTTCCTTATATGACATATCTTCTTTCAATTTAATCGAATCAAGTTGCAACACATGTGACAGGCTAGGTAAGTATTTCCGAGCATTAAGATATGAAAAAATGAGATACATTTGTAAGGGTTGGTGGAAGACCTAATCGATAAGCTACTACCCTAATCTTCTCTAATATTTCAAAAGGTCATATTTACTGTAGACTCAAATTTCCTTTCTTACCAAATCTCATAACATCCTTAGTTAAAAAACCTAAACAAAGACATGATCACCAACCTCAAACCGTAGATCACATTGTCGATTATCTACATATGCCTTTTATCGGCTTTGCGGTGCAACTAACCTTTCTCGAATCAATTAAACTTTTTCATATGCATCTTTAACAAGTTTTGGTCCTAACAGCTTTCTTTCACCCACTTCAAACTAGCAAATAAGGGATCTACTCCTATGTCTATACAAAGCCTCAAAAGGTGTTATTTTAATGGTAGATGATAACTATTGTTATATGCAAACTCCATAAGTGGTAAATAATGACTCTAACTCGGTCCCATGTCCATCACAAAAGCACGAAGCATATCCTTTAGTGTCTGTATAGTTTTTTCTGATTGACCATCAGATTGAGGATGGAAAGTTATTATCATACCTAATCTTGTACCAAATGCCTCATTTAATTTCCTCCAGAATCTTGAAGTGAATCTAGTCCCTCAATATGAAATAATCAAAACTGGAATATCATATAGAGATATTATGCGATCAATGTAAATCTGTGCGAGATAGGCAACATTATAAGTAGTCCTAATGGGAAGAAATGAGTGATTTTGTTAATCGATCTATAATCATTAAAACATAGTCATAACTCTTACTTCTTGGGGATAAACCTGTAACAAAATCTATGGTTATATTCTCCCTTCCACCAAGGTATTTGAAGTGGTTGAAGAGTTCCCACTGGACTTTGATGATTAGCTTTCACTTATTGGCATACAAGACACATCTAGAAACATAATCTACAACATCCTTCTTCGTACTTTCCCCCAATATAATTCACAAATATCATGATACATCTTAATGGAATCCAAATTGATAGTATATGATGCATGATGTGCTTCCTCTAAGATTTCACGTCCTGACTCATCTACATCTAGTACACAGACAAATTCAAAATTAGAGAACTCTATCATCATCGATAGTAAACTCTTCTTGCTTTCGTTTCAAAACTTCATCTCGAAGCTCGCATAAATAATGAGGATCCCTCTATTGAGAAGCCTTGATTCGATCCAATAAAACTAGTCTAACTCTCACATTGGCTAGTGAAGTCCCAGAATCACTATTTCAAATTGAAGACCTTTATCTGTCAAACAATGTAACTCGGATGTCAAAGGTCTCTTTCATACTGTAATATGAGGTATGCTACCCAATGATTTCCTACTAAAACCATCTACAACTACATTTTCTTTACTAGACGATATAAAAATGTACAATCATAGTCTTTTAACAACTTCAACCAATGATGTTGCCTCAAATTTAGACCCCTTTAAGTAAATATATACTTAAGCTCTTATGATATGTATATATTTCACAACTCTCACCATATAACTAATGTATCCATATTTTTAATGCAAACACTACCACTGCCATCTCTAAATCCCGAGTTGGATAATTATGCTCATTATTCTTCAATTGTCGAAAGCCAAAGGCAATAACTCTACCATTGCATTAACACACAACCAAGTCCAACTAGAAAAACATCACAATAATCAATGAAACCACATGTTTTCATTGGTAAAGCAGGAATTGGCAGTGAGCTAAGACAATCTTTCAAGTTTTGAAAACTCTCTTCACATGTACTCATCCATTGAATCTTAAGATTCTTATGTGTGAGACATGTTAAAGGTATTGCTATATGATAAAAGTTTTCAATAAAATACGTATAATAGCCAGCCAAACTAAGAAAGCTACAACTTATGTTACTGATGTGGGCATAGGCTATTGTTTAACAACTTCAACTTTATGAGAATCTACACTGAGTCCATCCTTAGAGATCACATGACCAAAATTCACTTTCTTACAACTTTGCAAAGAACTGATGTTCTCTTAGCTTTGGAAGAATCGTCCTAAAATGTAATTCATGTTCTTATTGACTTTGTGATTATACCAAGATATCATTAATAAAAATAATCACAAAGTGATCTAAGAATATCTTAAATACCTTATTCATAAAACCCATGAATGCAACATGGGCATTTGTAAGCCTAAAAGACATAACTAAGAACTCATAATGCCCATAATGAGTATGAAATGCAATCTTAGGTATATCCTCCTTTCTTATTTTTAATTGATGATAACCCAATCTAAGATTAATTTATGAAAAGCATACGGCTCCATGAAGTTGATCAAATAGATCATCAATATATGGTAGTGGATATTCATTTCGAATGGTCACCTATAAGGGAACCATCCTTCTTACAAATAAACTAGACCGGAGCACCCTAAGTTGAAGTGCTAGGATGAATAAAACACTTATCCAGTAAGTCAAGAAGTTGTTCCTTAAGCTCTTTTAGTTATGTTGGGACCATTCAATATGGAGGAATAGATATATGCTTTGTTATGAGAACTAAATCAATATAGAACTCTATCTCTTGATCTAGGGGTAATCTAGGCAAATCTCCAGGAAATACATCAAGAAACATTAACCACTTGAATGTTAGATAAACTACTATCTTTAACTTCGGTACCTTGAACAAAAGCTAAATACGCAATACAACCATTTCTCAACATCTTCCTCGCTTTAAGAGATGATATTAGTCTATAAGGAGTTGCATTGTAAGCCCTTTAAAGACAACTTATAAATATCTCGAGGTTTAAACTTCACAAACTTATCATGACAATCGGCTATAGCATGACTAGCAACTAACCAATCCATACCAAGAATCACATCAAAATCAAGTATATCCAACTGAATGAGATCAACATGCAATTCATGATTACCCACAAAAACCAAATAACCCTTATTGACTCGATCTGCCACTATGGCCTCTCCTGTTAGTGTGTTTACAACTAATGAACTTTCTAATAAAATTGAATCACTATCAAATCTTCTAGAAAAGTAAGAATCTCATAAAGCTTTTCATGTCTGAGAACTATTTTCAGTTCCTTTCGCCAATCTCTATAGTTAGCTTTAACTAAATTATTTTTTTCCAAGATTGAATATAACGAACTATTCATCATGTTTATTATTTAAAAGAATAAACAATCCAATGCATAAGTAATTAAGTAAGCTACATCAACTATCTAAAATCAAGAGACAGTTTAATTTTGGATATACTCCCACTATTTTATTACAATCCACTTTACCCTCTTAAGTGAATAGGGAAAAACTATTTTTTCCTAGTGGGTAAAAGACCCTTATATCAAATATTAAAGTCCCACATGTTTATAGTCAAACTAACAAATATATAAGGAAATGAAAAAACTTTCATAGTTGCATCTCATACAACTCCTTAAACAGCTTCTAGAAGAACATGGTTCCATATGTCCTTAAACAACTTAATCCAAACATTCTTTGTGACGTAGCAATTACTCGAACTAATTTCCTATTTGTCCATAGGAGAAATGTTGGAATACTGTAATCACAAGCATCTTATGCTCTCAATGTATCTAATGCAATATGTTAACTACATAACCCACATATTAATAAATTATTCACCCCTATATGTCCATAGCCGATTAAATGAAATATTAATATTGAGTTAAGAGTAATGCTTTGGAAGACATGATAAAAGACTTTTTTATATGGTCTACAAACTTCATATTATCAGAGAAGGGATTTAGTTTTTATCGGTGTGTCAGTATATATGCATAATTTTAATTCCTTTCAATGTAATGAGAAAATACATATAAAACATTCAAGCATACAATATCACAGTCATATATGTTCACATGTAACACTTGACTAAACAATTCTACGCATGTTAAACAATCATACATGTTCAATTCTATGTGTCATATGTGATTTTTGGCCTATATATAATAATTAAATTTCAAAATTGATATATATGATTAACTCTTAATCAATTAAATAATATTCATGGATTATGTGTATAAACTAGTGCAACTATTTAATTAGATTTTTCATTAATACTTTAAGGATATCTATATAGTCATTAGTTTTTTTTGAGAAAGTGCAACTTTTAATTTTTGATGTTTTCTTAAAACTTTAAGGACATCCTTAAAGTTGCAAGCATTCTTAAGGTTTAATAACTTTCAAATTGATATAACCTTAACACTTTAAGGATATCAATAAAATCATTAATTTTCTAACCTTGAACACTTTCTAGATTTCAAAATATAAGCTATGCTTGTTGAAAAAATCTTATTTTAAATTAGAACTCTTTCTAATTCAAGAGAATTGAAACTTTATAAGTGTTTATAATTTGAAGAACTCTTTCAATAAATTAAAAATCCTTATAATGCATTAATTCTAGAATCCAATCACAAAGCATTCAAATTAAAACTTTACATCATAAAGGTCATATTTAATTTTTCAAATTAAAATACTTAAATGCTTATTAAGATTGATTGACTTAAAATTTAATATCTTACAACCTTTTAACATATTAATTTCATGCCAATCATCATCAATGCTTATAACCCAAAACTTCAAATTCCGAAAAAGATTTTGGACATTCCAAATTTTTTATGAATTTAATGTTCCAATGATTTTCTAGACTTTTAAAAGATTGAGGCCCATTTTTCAAAACCAGACTTTACCCATCAACATTCGGGTCCCATAACCACCCAAGAAGGGATTTAGACTCACCTCAATATTGCCGCCTCATCATGGGTGAACGTTGCCACTGCCATGTGTCTGCTGGCGAGCGACGAGGCACACGCGGTGGGCTGCCGCCCTTGTTGGTGCTGGTGGTAGACCAAAACTTCCCAATGGTTTTGTTATAGTTCCCTTATGTAACCAAGTTCAAAAATATGAAAATCAAATCCAAAAAAAAGTTTTGGGTCACTTTTAAAAAAATCCCGCTAGCATGTATATTCACTAAAATCAAAGCCAAAAATCATAAATTTTCTCATACAAGCATTTGATAGATTCCACCTAGAACTCCGGCATACAAACTAGAGCTCTGATACTATTGTAAGTGTATGGCCCTTTACACATAATGGGACAAAATCCATTTTTGAAAAATGGACCAGACATCCGATCCAACGACTACCAAAATTTGGGGTTTGATGCTATGTGCATTTTCAAATTTCCAATAGACTCTAAATCTGAAAATGAAATGAGAGAAGAAAGAGATACCTAGCCCACAAGCTCCTCCAAATTCAAGACATAATTTCACCCTTATTCTCTCCAAGCGCTGCTGCCACCACCACCATGCCACCACTGCTGTTGCCACCATGAGACACTGCCACTGCTTTTTTTGGCTCGACAGACATTACACTTTCAATACATGGTCGGCAATTTAAGGGAGATTAAACCCAATTTCTCACTTAACTTATTAGGTGGAACTTTTGAAAGTATAATGTTTGTCTAGCTCGTTAGGTATGACCAAATAGAGTCAAATACTTATGAGAGTTAATCTTAAGCTATATAAGTTATCAACATCATTGAATACATAGCATTTGATTGTGCATGTAATTATTTATTACTGTTTTTATGTTGAAAATAACAATTATATGCATGATTAAATGTGTGGCATACTTGATAGATTCAAGAGTCTTGGACATCCACATGGAATCACATTGATGATCATGCACTATGAGATCGAAGGTAGCTTAAATCTAAGATCCAAATTGCTCATAGTTATAAAATTGTCATAACGACAATCCAGAGAGACTATTACATGTGCTATCATCTTTAAAAGAATAATGATTGATGTTCTCATGATCATCGTTATTTAAGAATACTAGGATAGGCATGTAGGTGATTAATAGAGATATAGTTAAGAATGTGATCACTTTACAAATCTCATTAGTAATTTTACTGACTGTTAATGACATTTGTCTAGTAACCATAGTAAATGTGACTCTCAAATATAATACCACCACAGTGCTTACGTATGGAATATTGTGCGTTGATATCATTCAACATGACTCTCGCCATGGGTTACTAAAGATTAACCAGTGGGCATGTGTTCTTGTATGGAAACTCTGTAGGGTGATAAGATCCATCACCTCTATATTAGAGCAACAGTTCTATAAATAATATATCTTATGCAATAAAAAAATGTTTGGGTAAAGTAGTATGGTATGAAAAGAGTTCCTATAAATCCATTGTCTATTAAAGGATCATATGATTCATAATGTTAGCCGAGTAGGGTTTAATAGTTCAACCAAACTAGGACTATATGGGACCATAAATAGATGGAAGGATCAATCTAGTATGTAATGGTCATCAACAATTCTTATGGAGATTCCTCATACTTCTCATTACATGGGTGACCCACATGTCTTGCTAGAGGCTAATGTGAGACTGGTGGTTTACAGTTAATTGATCACAAAAACTGGTCATATTAACTATTTGACTTAAAAGTATTTTTAAAGTCTAAATGGTCAATTCATTTGAATGGATAAAAACTAAAAGTTGTTGTGGGGCCACCTACTAGCATAGTATAGAACATATTCGGTCACACACGTATGGATGATTGGATCTCAGTTGAAATCTAAGTTAGAGAATTTTTACTCATTTTTGGAGAAGTTGATTTAACTGTTAACTTATTAATTAATTTAGATTATTAAATTTAGAACACACCAGCACCAGTAGCATGTACAAAGCGTAATTTAGATATAAATTGAAATTAAATAAATAATTAGAAAAATATTAGATTGAATAGATAAGTTTATTAAATGAAGATTTAATAAATAAATTCAAACAATATTTTTCGAGTCAAGAGAAAATCTCAATTGGTCATTAAAGTTTTAATAAATCAAACTGGGCCTACAAGGAAATGGTCAAATTAAAAGCCTTTAATTTACCAAGTAAAGTTACACATTAATTTAAAATTATAAGCTTGTTGTAATTTTATAAAAAATGGTAATTAAAACATACATAGGAAACTTGAGCAGGCAAACAAGCCTTGAAGCCCAATTGTGATTGGCCCAAGAGATATTCCTAATATGATGGCACTCTTCCCTAGGGTTTTTCATACCTTTGCCATGTCACTTAGAAGAGAGGGAGAGTGTGTGTTTGGAGAGAAAAGTTCTCTTCAAGCATTCAACTTCAAAACCTTTCTTCTCTTCCATGTTTCTTTCTTATGAGTTGTGATCGAAACAAGAAATCACCCTTGAGAGTTACTGTTCGAGTGGACTTGTGTTAGAGGTTGATTAACAACTTGGAACAGATAAACAGGTAGTGGCGGTGGCTCAAGGAGGAGGGCAATGACAGTTAGGAGTTGTGTGAAAACTGTCCGATTTTGGTAGAGTTGAAGTTAGGTATAAATTCCTGCTTCTTTGCTTCTTTTACTCCTTTTTTCATTACTCTATTTAGCTTTTTATTTTCAATAATCAATAATGGAATTCAGGATGAGTTTTATATTCATTTTCATCGACTTGGATCTTGGTGTGGTCCGGTTAAATAGAGAACCCGAAAGTCAATTTTTTGAAATGACACTTCTACTTAGGGTTCAAAGAGGTTCATCGACTTATAGTGGTATTAGAGCTTGAGTATGCCAGAAAGCATTCTAAATTTTGGGAAGTTTTCCAACAACTTAAACATTTCTTGGTTTTGAAAGAGTTCAAAACTCAAAACAATTTAATAACTTCGAAAATATTGTTAGTGTTAATGTAATATTTAATTTAATTGTTAAACTAGCTTAATCAATATTTAATTTAATTTTACCGTAATCCTTTGTCCTTATGTGTGTGATAGAATAGGTTCTATATTTCTCTTGTAGGTGGGCTGCACAATAACATATGTGTTTTATCCAATCTACACACCGTTTGCCCTCAAAACAAATTTTAAATTAAATAGTTAATTCAATCATCTACATGATCAATTAACTTAAACAACCAAGCCTAAGTTAGCTTCTAACAAGGTGCATAGACTACCTGTGAAATGGGAAGTAGTTTGGAACCTCCAAAAGAACATGTCGTGACTATTATAATACCAATCTAATCCTTCTATCTATACCATAGTCCCAATCAGTTCTAGAGCATAGTTTATCTGTTAAACCCTACTAAACTGATCATATGAATCATGTGAGTTCTTATGCAACCAGACAATAGATTTACAAAAACTCTTTTCATACCATACTAACTTGTGCAAGGATTTCATTGTTGCATAAAGGTACATCACTCATAAGACTCTTCCTCAAATATAGAGGTTATGTATCATATCTTATCACCATACAAACTACCCGTACAAGAATACATCCCCAATGGTTCACCTTTTTAGTAACCCTTAAACAAGGCTATGTTCAGTGATATCAAAGCATCATATCCTATACGTCCGTACCGTGTTGAACTAATGTCAGAGAATAACAAGTACAATAGCCACTTGACAAGGCTCATCAATAGTTAATATTATTACCATTCAACCTTATTGAGTGATCACGTTCAATGGTTAAGTTTTTACTAATTATCTAGATGCCTCTAACAATATTCTTTAATATCGATGATTATGAGAATATCATTATTCTCTTGAAGATGATTGTGCATGTAATAGTATTTCTGAATTGTCATTATCGATCATGACAGTTATATGACTATGAATATTTTAGGTCATAGACGTTAAACTACTTGGACTCACTGAACGAGATTGCTATTATGATTTTAAGTGTATATCTAAGATCGGGGAATCTATCAGGCATGTCATATAAATAATATGCATACAATATTATTTCTAGCATAATGACAAATAATATGACAGACAAAATGCTCATTTAAATACGGACTATTTAGTTTAGTTGATAACATACAGATCAAGACTGATTCACATAAGTAAATAACCTTATTGGGTCAAACTCGATTGGCTTGATGGGTATTATACTTTCATACTGAGCATAATAAGATATTGAATGTAATTGATGATAATATGCATGTTGATTAAATTGTTTAATTCGAAACATGTATGATTTGTAAGATGCATACATAAGTATTTTAATATAGAATCTCAATATTTTGAAAAGCCATAAAGATTATGTATGTATAGAAATATCATAATGAGACCATTGAATAATAAATCCCTTCCTAATTGTACTGAGCTTGTAAACTATGTAGTGTCATACATAGTGCCTTCGAAGACGTCATAGCGAATTCGAGACTAATAAATTATTTAATCGACTATGGACACAGGGAATTAATCTATGAGTTCATTTGTTATATAAATGCATAAGATTTATGTGATTGCAATATTATAACTATATTCTTCTATGGATACATAAAGAATATTAGTTCGAGTAGTTGTTATGTCACAAAAATATTTTGGGTTAAGCTTTACTAGGGGACATAGTTGGGTATAGACACGTGGACTATGGGCTCCTAGAGACATAATAAAGGAGTTACATGTGATGTAATTAGAAAAATATTTCACTGCATTGTATATTTATGTGGCTGGCTATAGACACATGCAACCATAATATTTGATATAGGAATCCTTTGCCAACTAGGAAAAAGGAGTTTTTCCCAGTCTAATTATAAGGGTAAAGTGGATTGTAACAAAATTATGGGAGCTTAACTAAAATGAAATAGTCTCTTAATTTTAGTAGTTGATAGAATTTACTCTGTTATTTATGTTATGATTATTGTATTCTCATTAAAGTAGATAAGATAAATAGTTCATTGCATTCAATTCTCGAACACAATAAGTTAGTTAGATCTAACTATAAGGATAAGCATAGGAAATTGAGAATAGTTTTCAGACATCAAAAACTTGTTGAAGTTCTTAACCAAAGGGTCATGACTGTTCCCGAAGAGGGAGCAAGTGCTAAAGAGAAAGCTGCTTGTGATAATGGATGATTCAAGAGGATGAAGTGCAATGCATCATGCTTGCACCTATGTAGAACAAGCTTTGAAGGTAATATGAAAATATGTAGGCCATAGAGATTATTGACAACCTAGATGTGATCTGGGGTGAAGATAGTCAAACTAAAAAGTATGACACCTCAAAGCCATTGTTTCATATGAAGATGACTGAGGGGTCACCTTTTGGGGAACATGTTCTTAAAATGATTGGGCTCATCGAGAAACTAGAAGGTCTAGGTTTCAGTTTGGGCTTTGAGCTATCAAATGATTTGATCATCCAATCACTCAACGAGCCATTCTCCATGTTTGTTTTGAATAGATATTAGATGAATAGGGTAACACAAACTCTTTATGAACTATTAAAAATATTGCAAATGGCTAAGGGATATCTCAAAACAATGGACAAGACTATGTTTCTCATGGGAAACCCCAAGCCGAGAAAGGCAAAGCCAAGTTTAAGAAACGAGACAATGGTGGATCTCTTAAGGAAAAGAAGGTCACAAGTAAGAACAACGAAGGTAATGATGGAAACTCTTTCCATTATGGTGAGATCAGGAATTGGAAGCATAATTGTAAGACCTATCTAGCTTCTCTTCCGAAGAAGAAGCAAGATGTGTTTTCGGGTATGTTCTAGGCTTATGTTTCCTTTAAGCAATCTAGAAGTGCTGTCAGCTACTAAAGTAGAAAATACTATTCCCTCTTAGTTCTAGTATCGTGCTGGTTAGCAAATTCCTGAACATTTTGTTAGTTCCTAAGAAAAATTGAGTGAAGCTCAAAATCCCTTTTTTCTTCTGTAATCTGAAATCTTAGAGAGTGAAAGTGAAGAATCAGACATAGAGGACAATACAAGCTGAAGGTTACTGCTGGTAAAAACTCTCTATTTTTGAGCTTGAAAATTGTTATTTCTTGATGATAGGTCGAGGATAAGGGTAGAATCTATAAAGTATAAGATATAAGATGAAATCAAGGTTCATGCATCTTATTAGGTGAGCAAGGTCATAATAGGTTAAGGTTTAGATGTAGGGTTGACGCCTATAACATGCAAAGGGTAGACACCCTTAAGAGGCAAAAGGTCGACAAGTCGACGCCTGTATTATACAAAGGGGGTCAATGGGGTCGACGCCCTCAATGTGTAAACGGTCGACAAGTCAACACCTTTAATATATGAAGGGGGTTGATGGGACAATGCCTTTAATAGGAAAAGGGGTTGACGGGGTCGACTTCCTCAGTATATGAAATCAACCTAAGACTAAGAGATATTATATTAGGTCTCGGTCTGGGAAGGAAAATGAAAAACCTCGGTCTGGGAAGAAAAAGTTCTCAGTTTAGGAAGAGTACTCGGTTTGAATGAAGAAATGAGATCCCAACAAGTATTGTTAGAAATTGCTTGTTTTTGAAAATCGAACTTTAGCATTGACTTTTTTTGTTCTCATTCAATTGTCGTTGACTCATATACCATCAGTTAGATCACTTCAATACCAAGTTATAGCAGTTTGAATCACTCTAATTGGTTCATTCTAGCTTAGGTTATGATCAATTAAATCTCAATGTTTCTTAATCTTATGGTTTACTTACAGAACAAGTCAGAAGCTTAATTTGAATTCTACAATGGATCTGATCATACCAACAATTTTGGTTCGTGATTCTAAATATGTCGAAGTTGGTTTCAAGTCTTGGAAACATTTGGGATGCATTATGGATATATTTGCCCCTTGACAGCAAAAGTCTGTAAAAATATGTTTAAAGCAAGTCTTTTTTTTTTCTATTTTTCTATATTGTTTCTTTGCTTTTTTCTAAACTTTAATTAGCCGGATTAGTAGTTGATGTTTAGTGTTTTCGGTATGCTTTTTTCATTTCTAAGTATGGTTGTAAGTGTACCTTGTAATCATCTCTTTTATTTCTTCTTTAAGTTAAAAAAAATTCAATAAAAAAAATACACTTCAGCAAATTCTATGTTTCCAGAACAAGAACAACTTACTATTTCATTCATATACTCACTCTCATTATAAACACAACTGAGCATCAAAATATGTTGAGCCAATCTATTCAGATTTTGTTCAGCGAAATCTGAGAGTCATATTTGAACCCTCCTTATGAAGCTTGGTACAAGACCAAATCTTTAGTTTCTCACCTAAGAGTGTTTGGATCGATTTCCTTCATGTATATTCTAGATGCAAGAAGAGATAAATTGGCTAATATTATGATTCCATATGATACAGGGTGTTCATCCCAGCAAGCAACAAGGTTGAAATTGCTCAAAATGTTTCATTTGATGAACAAGAGAAGTTCAAATGGATTTCAGAAGATGGTGATATTGATTATTCTAATTTTACTTTTGAAAATCTGAATGTATTAATTCTAGGAGAGGCTGATTCTGAGTTAGATAAAGAACCAATAGTCCAGAAGTTTAGTTCAGTTGAAGATATTTATCAAAGGTGCAACGTTTCTATTTCTGATGAGCCAATGACATTTAATGAAGCTATAAAAGATGATCATTGGGAAAAAAAATAATGGAGGAGGAGTTGGCCATGATTGAGAAAAATCAAACCTATAAATTGGTTGAGAGGCTAAAATAGCTTAAGGTGATTGTAGTCAAATGGAAGTAATTCTCTAATTAACTAATATAATCATCTCAAATGAATCATCATACTTAATTTCACTAATTATCTCATAATTATATATTTGCTCCAGAAAACTATTTTCTTTGCAAATAAACCATTTCTCTACATTTGCCACACTTACCCTATATAATATTTTATAGAGGTGATCAGGGGTCATGGATATATAATTCCAAGCTCCAAAAAATTAGATCATCTATTAAACTATTTAAACTAATAAATCTTATTTATTAATCCAAATATTATTCCACTAAAAATATGAGATTATATTATTGCAATTATAGAACAATGTACTGAGCAATCTTTAGTGGTGCATTGATATTATCATTACATGCAATTTAATCTTCTAATAATTGATTCATAATTAGAGCTCGTGAAAGTTACAATTTTACTCCTCTAATTATATGTTTATCCTTATGTATGATTAATTCACTAGTGAATGATCAATTTATAACTTAATTATAAATTTGAGCTTAGAACCATTCAGTTCCAAAATTAAACCTTAAGGGAACCAACATATAATCTTCTACAAAGAATGTTTGGATTTTATATCTATAAATCATGTTCCCAACTGCTTATCTCAATAAATCTCCAAAATCTTTGTCTTTAGCTTGTTTTACAAACAAACCGTGACGTGTGAATCAAAAGATCCAGTTGACATAAACAAGAGTTCATGATTACCCAAGATTCAAATCAATTTGCGTATGATCAATTATTGATATGAATAAAATTCTTTATGAAATACGGTATGTAGATAAAACACCATCACTAAGATATATATCTATTGGAAATCGAGTTTAAAATTTTGCAGCAGAAGCGATTATTTGTCCTGGTATATAAAAACAACTTTTTAAAAATGTTTAGCGATCCTATATATATATATATATATTATACCTTAAACGTTAGGAGAAGGAATCATAGCTTTGTCCACCTCAATCAACCGTTAAGACTCAGACCACGATCTTCCAAGTCGATCTTCAACACACTAAGACATGTGTGGGCACATAAAGATGACAAGGTTTTCTTTCAAGTGATCTCTACTCATCATCCACCTCTCTTTTTAAAATAATTAGAATATGATGTATTTATAGAGTAGAATTCTACCAGAGTTTCTATTTAATACTATTTTTAATTTGAACACTTTAAACTAATTTGAATTAATAATTCACAAACATAATATTAAATAATAACAATATCATTCGATATCTTTTAGTTATCTATTTGATTTGGTTAAATCTTTTTAAATTTAATTTGAAATAGAATCTTATCTATTTTAAACCAAATTATATTTTATTTGAATATCAAATTAGTTTTTCAAACTAATTTAAATTTGACTTTCATAATGTTAATATTAAATTAATATCTCATAACAACTTAATATTACACAATATATTTATTTCAAAATTAAATATATTATTATTTTATAAAGTGAATTTCAACATTCACTACATTAAAATAATATTTAAATATATAATTTTATTAATTAATTATCTAATTAACTAATTAATACCAATTATCTCATAAATATATATTTGCCTAAAAAAATCTATTTTATTTGCAAATAAACTCTTTCTCTCCTTTTTTATCACTCTTACCCTATAAAGGCGACCTGAGGAACATGGACCTACAATTCCAAACTCCAACAAAGTAGATTGTTAATTAAACTCTTTAATCTAATAAATCTTATTTATTAATCCCAAAATTATTTCACTAAAAATATGAGATTGTACTCTTGCAATTATAAAATAAATTACAGAGCAATCTCTAATAGTCCATTGATATTATCATTACATATAATTTAATCCTGTAATAATTTAGTCATAATTAGAGTTGATCAAAATTATTATTTTACTCGTCTAATTATCTCTTTATCCTTAAGTACTATTAATCAATCAGTGAATGGTCAATTTATAACTTAATTATAAATTTGAGCTCAAAACCATTCAGTTTTAGAATTAACCCTTAAGGGAACTAATATACAATCTTCTATGAAGAAGGTTTAGATTTCATACATGTAAATCATGTTCCCAGCCGATTATCCCAATGAAGCTCCAAAACAAAAGTCTTTAGCCTATTTTACAAACAATCCGTGATGAGTGAATCAAGAGATCCTGTTAACATAAACAGGAGTTCATGATTACTGATGATTCAGATTAATCTTCATATGATCATCTATTGATTGATATGAATAAACATCTTTGAGGAAAATGGTATGTTGATAAATAATTGATTCATATCAGGTATAGTCCTATATAATCCAATTATATAAAGCACATTCACTAAGATGCCTATGTACATTAGTGATCCGAATCTAGATCACTTGCATTCATAATGCTAGTGAACCATATTAGCAACCATTAATTACAGATTCCATATTTTAAGAAGTTACGAATAATTTAATTCATTATTTATAATCTTTATCCTATTATACTAATACATAATTATAATTACATAAATGAATTTGAAATTTTATGATATTTATACGCATTATTCAATAATAACATATTCTGACAATTATATTGAAAAAATGTCATTTTTATTAATTTCATAAAATTGTACTTATTACATGCTGTTAGGACACTATACCCAACAATCTCCCACTTGCCCTAAAGCAGGTGAGACATTTCCCTTATCCCTAAATTATATACATAATCCTCAAAAGGCTTCGTTGCAAGTGTCTTGGAAATGGATTCACGAGGTCCTATTCTGATGCTATCTTCATGACTGTCACATCACCTCGGTGTACTCTCTCTGATTAGATGATATTTCATCTCTATGTGTTTGGCCCTCTTGTGACTCATATCCTTCGAATTAGCCACTGACCCACTATTGTCAAAGTACCAGATTAGTGGCTTATCCATATTTGGAACAACTTTCAGATCAATATAGAACTTCCTGAGCCAAACCGCCTCTTTCGTTGCATGATAAACTACTATATATTTGGCTTCCATGGTGGAATGTGCAATATTGGATTGTTTGATAGTTCTCCAGACTACATTTCCTCCACCAAGTGTGAACACTAATTTAGAAGTCGACCTTCGACTATCATTATCTAATTGAAAATTAGAATCAATGTATCCACTTAAATAAACAAGCATATAGTCTCTCGTTCTCTGAAGATATTTGAGAATATGTTTTACAGCTATCCAGTGTTCTAAACTAGGATTTGATTGATAACGGCTCACTATCCTTCTTGCATAACAAATGTCAGGTCTTGTACATAACATGACATACATAAGACTATCTATAGCTTAGCCATAGCAAATCTGTCTCATCTCTTCTTCTTTCTGACATTACTTTTGACACTACTCTTTAGAAAGAACTACTCCATGCTCATCCAGTAATTAACCCTTCTTGGAATTTTTCATTAAGAATCGAGCCATCACCTTATCTATATAAGAGGCTTGAGGTAGTGCCAAAAGCTTATTCTTCATATCCCTTAGGATTTGGATTCATAAAACATAGCTTACTTCTCCCAAATCTTTCACGTTTGACAATAGCGGCTTGCTTCAATCCCTAAATGGATCTAAGCAACTTGCAAACCTTTTGTACAAAACCTTCTAGTTGCATCATATAAATACTCTCTCAAAGATAGCCATTTAGAAAAGCTGTGTTGACGTCCATTTTCCATATCTCATAGTCTAAACTAGCAACTATGGATAAAAGAATGCGTATAGACATTAACAGGCAAATAAAAGAGAAAATCTCTTAGTAATTGACCCCTTCCCTTTATGTATAGCACTTTGCTACAAGTCGTGCCTTTGAAGTCTCTACTTTCCCATCTATACCTCTTTTCTGCTTGAAGATTCATTTACATCCAATGGGCTTGATATCTTCAAGTAGATCTATAAGTTCCCGGACAGAATTGGAATATATGGATTCCATTTCTTGGTTCATTGCATCTCACCATTTATCCTTGTCAAAATCATCCATTGCCTCCTTAAAGGTTAATGGATCATCCTAGTTTATGTCTGACACTAGAACTTGTGCCTCGTGTTCATAACGAATGGGTTATCTCATAGTCCTCCCACTATGACAAGTTACTAAAGTGTTCTGACTAGGATTGGTGGTCTTTTGATGTTATCGCTCATCATATGGTGATTGAGATGGTTTGATCTGATTGGAATTCAATTCCTCTAGTACTATGTTACTACGAGGTTTGTAGTTTGTCATATAGTCATGTTCGAGAGCATAAACTAGGACTATAAAAAAAACCTCCTCTTATGCCGGGAGCATAGCCAACGAATATGCAAACTTCAGATCAATAGTCCAACTTCTCAGTCTTAGATTTCGGCACGTGTGCTGGACACCCCATATGCAAAAATGGCATAAATTAGGTTTAGTACCATTCCACAACTCTAAATGTGTCTTTATACAGAGTTAGATGGAACTACATTCAAAATGTGCATTGTGGTTTAAAGTGCATATCCCTAGAATGTGAATGTTAGAGATGAGTAGCTTAACATTGAACTAACCATATCCAACAAGGTTATGTTTCTCCTTTCTACAACACCATTATTATGTGGTGTTCTAGGTGCTCTGAGTTGGGATAGAATACCATGCTCCAACAAATGATTCTTGAACTCAAAATCAAGGTATTCACCTCCTCGATCTGATTGAAGTGTTTGAAGTGATTTTCCTATTTGTTTTTCAGCTTCTGCTCCGAATTCTTTAAACTTTCTAACAGTTTCAGATTTCCTTTACATTAGGTATATGTATTTTTATCTTGAATAATCATTAATGAAGGTAATGGAATATTCATAACCTCCTCTTGCCTGTACATTTATAGGACTGCAGACGTCACTATATACTAGCTAAAGTGGTTCTTTGGCTCTTTGGCCCTTTGTAGAAAAAAGGTTTCTTAATCATCTTTCCTCCTAGATAGGATTCACAAACTCGAAGTGTGCCAACAATTAGCTCTCTTAAAAGACCATCCCTTACTAACATGTTTATCCTATCAAGATTGATATGCCCTAACCTAAGATGACAAATATATGTATCATCACTTTGTGAAACTTTTTGTCATTTGTTAGATTCAAGATTTGCTATTTTAAATAATTCGGATTTATTAAATGATCGTTCATTTGATTTAAGCAGATAGAGTCTATTATTTTGTTTTGCATGAAAAATATTAAAACCTTTCTTATAAATAATGATCTCATTATTAATAAAAGAAATATTGAAATCGTATTCATACAACATAGTTAAGGAAACCAAATTTTTACAAAATCCAGTAATAAATAAACATTGTTCAAAACAAGATAATTATTGTTGAAAACTAAATGGACTTCTCCTACTGGTTTGGTTAAAATGATTGCACGACTTCCAACTCTCATCTTCACCTCGCTAATAGCAAGCTCCCTCGAAGAACTAAGTATCTGCAAAGAAGAACAGACATGATTAGTGGCTCCCGAATCTATGATCCAAGATGACAAATCATCTTCCACTAAACATGCTTCTAAAATAAGTAAATCAAATTTATCTTTCTTTTTCTTCTTCAGTTAAGAGAGATACTTGTTACAGTTTCTCTTCTAGTGGCCACCAACTCTATAATAGAAACATTTTCCCTTGGGTTACTTTTTCTTGGAGTTATCATTCTTCTTGTTCTCCTTGCCTTTAAGTGACTTCTTGGCTTTCTTTCCCTTCTTGTCCTTACCATTATTATTCTTCCTCTTTTTGTTCTTAGCATAAAAGGAAAATGGCTTTTGTTTAGCAATATATGCTTCACTATCTTTGGACCCGGCCTTATTAAGGGTCTCAAGAGTCTACAATTCATTCAATAGCTGAGTCATGTTATACTGCAGATTGTTCATAACATAGTTGGTAGTGAATGTAGCAAAAGCCGGCAAGAGTGACTCAAGTATGATGCTCACTTGAGTGCGTTGATCAATGATAGCCTTATGTATTTCCTCCTCATGAATTGTGTTGATCATGTTCAAAACATGATCTCTTACAGAAACTCCTTTCTTCATTTTGGCATTCATGTAATTTCTAGTAGCCTCATTATGACTTTGGTCAGATTGCTACCCAAACATAGCTTGGAGAGAGTTCAATATCTCATATGCAATCTTCACGATTTCATGTTTCTTTCTAAGAACATCATTCATGCTCAGCAACATATAGAATTTGGCCTTTTTATTGGATTGGATCCAATGGTCATATGTTTCCCGTATATTATGGGCAGTAGTGACAGCGGGCTTTCTGGGACATTCCTCGGTCAAGACAACTTTATGGTTCTCAAAGATTAATACCATATTTAAGTTTGATTTCCATCTCATAAAATTGTCACCAATTAATTCTTATTCTTTGAGTAAAGTGGTAACGAGGTTATTAATTGAAAACATGATGATTGCTGAAATTAAATAAAACATATAGAATAGTAAATATGATGCATGAATGCAACAATTAAAACACATAAAACTTCAAATTAAACCACGATAAATTAACTCAACAATTAATATGTCGTCTTAGGGTTCATAATATTAATTTCAAATTAATTTTGAGATATTCCCAAACCTACAAGTAAAACTTAAAATATCTTATATTTTCTCCTTTACTCATAAACTACTATTTATTTGGTCAAGACATAATTAATCACTGCAGCTTAATTATGTCTTTGTGAGTTTAACCCCTTATTTCGGAATCCATAACTTAACTCGAAAGTTTCCGCCTTTGGGTCGGTTAAGGTCGAAATACATCAATTTTTCCTATCTTCTTAGGAAGCCAACCTTGGTATTGATTGTTGGGCAAGGTGCCCGGAAAGCATGTAATAATTATTGTTTTAATGAAATTAATAAAAGTGACATTTTTCTATACAATTATTATGAATGTATTATCATCCAATAATATGAATACATATCAGAAAATTCAAAATTCATTAATGTGACTATAATCTTATATTAGTACAAGATGAATAAGATTATAGATAATAAATTAAATTGTCTGCAACATATTAAAGTATGAAATCTTTAATATAGTAGTTGCTAGTATGGTCCACTAGCATTATGAATGCGTGTGATCTAGATTCGGATCACTGATGTACATAGACATCTTAGTGGAGGTGCTTTATATAATTAGATTATAAAGGACATGACTCGATATGAATTAATTATTTATTAAAATATTATTTACCATAAAGAATTAAATCTCGGAAGGAAGAAAAGGTTTTCGGTCTGGATTGGGAACTCAACCTAAGAGATATAATAAGAGGCTTCGGCTTGGAAAGGAAGAAAAGTCTAGGTCTGGATCGAGAACTCAGACCGAAAGATGTTACGTAAGTCTCAATCTTGAAATGTAAAGGAAGCTGAAAAATTGAAATAATGAATAGTGAACATTCAAATTTTCAGAATGCTTTAGAATGTGAAAAATGGTAAGCATGAGCCATAATAAGGTGATAAGCCTCACATAAGAGACCTAAATAAGGGGGAACAAAGGTTTTCCAATTAACCAAGTAAGGGATAATAAGAAAAGAGTTGTGATCAACTTTCAAAAAATAAATGAGAGATACTTAGTGATACAAACTAACTAAATAGAAAAGCTTATAGAAAGTTAAGCTTTTATTAAATAAGTAGATTTTTTATTTGTATAGGCAAACAACAGACTCAGTGTTCGTGAACTACATAACACCTAAAAAGAAACCTTGGAATCCAAGTAAGTACAAATCTCACCTACAACATGGAAAGTGTTTTGAAACGTGATGAGTCGTTTTAATTGCATGGTTGCTCACTTATGAATTGAATTGTAGTCATGAAATGGTTAATTGTGATGAGTGCTAAACCCGTTATTGTTATAAAAAGTTTTTGAACAACATATGCACTCATGAGCATCATGTAGGGTTAACTCATATTTCATGTTAATAAATTTAGAGGTACATGAAGATAGAAAGAAATGAGATAAACTAAGATGTGTCATACTGACCCTCGATGAAAGAGGTCGAGGCCCAATGAAGAGGGGATTATGATAACTTATGTTAAAGCATGTCGAGACATGAAAGAAACATGGTTAACTTCGGATCGGTTCGCTCCCTCAGCCTTCCATTGGTCAAGCGCTCAGCTTATATGTACACGGGGCCTAATAAAAGAAAAAGTAAGAAAGTATAAGAAAGAGTAAGAAAGATGCATGTAGTAATATTTATGAAGAGTATGAGTCTAAGATTATCATATGTTACATACCTCATACAACACATGCATTCACAACTGTTTTGTGAGATATATTTATACATGTTGAGTGAAAGCTCACATCTTACATCCCATGTTGTAGGTACTAACGGTAGATAAATAATTTAGTTACCCTGACATAATGGCTGAGAAAGTGCGATGATGGCGGAGGTGGTAGTGGTACCAGGACTAAGCAATGTTGTAAACTTCTGCTTTGAAATTGTAAAAAGTAATAGTCATAAATATTTTGTGCATTGTGAAGATTTGGGCAATATTTTGAGAACCAAATGTTTTAAAAGCTCATAGTTGACACGTGGACAATGGATAAAAGTATGTTAGCACTATTTTTCTCTATGTGACAGATATTGGTATGAAGCAAGAAATCCTTTTTATAAAGAAAAATTTTAAAAGGATCCTTTGAATTAAGTCCTTAGTGGGACAAAAGAAGAAAAAACAATTACTCTAATTTTAAGAGGAAAAAGGTAGATGTGTAACGGTCTAGACAGCATAGGTCACTACAGTTGGTATCAGAGCTAAGTGTTGGTACCCCACCTAGTCTCATCGCACCGATGAAACAAGTTTTTAAGTAAGTACCATTATTTATGAATTGCAATGATTTTAATTGTGAATGCATTGAATTTATTAAGTGCCATTTATTACACTTCATAAGAGTATTTCATGATTATATATTATTATACGAGATAATACTTGGGTCATGATTATATGCTATCACACGAGATAATACTTGGAGAGTTGATACAAATAAAATATCCCCTTCAAATGTTAAGATCATAAATTATAAGATGTTTAGAAGAAATGAGAATATAAGAACTAGAGCTGCTCGAGCTAACCCAGTACCCGAGGTATAAGGGAAAGAACATAAATTTGCAGTGTTGATTTCTGACTTGCAACAACATTTAGAAGAGTAAGACCCTGAAATCCAGTATTTATAAAGATAAATGGCCTAACAACACCTAGGTGAAGGAGGCAATCCGGTGAGAGGATCGGAGCCGGAGGTACTACCAGAGGAGGTACCACGTCGAGGACATACTCATGGTAATCATGGGATGCAGAAAATCTAATAAGAGCCACTCTATAAATGTTTCCACCGTATGAAGCCTCTGGAGTTTGAGGGTCCGATGGATCCATTAGTAGTAAAGGAGTGGTTGTACTCCATTTAAACAATTTTGAATTTCATGGACCTCAGGGAGAGAGAGAAGGTCATATGTGCAAGCTATATGTTCAATAGAGACAACTGCTATTGGTGGGAGACAATTAAAATGCATTGTAATATGGCAAAAATGACATGGGAAAACTTTATTGATGAGTTAAATAAGAAATATTATAATAGGGATGCTATGGCAGCTCAACAGACGGAGTTCATTAACCTCAGACAAGGGAATATGTGGATGACTAAGGAAGTGCATAAATTTGATCAATTAGCATGATTATGCCCATTCTTAGTACCCATTGAAGTGGAACTAGTCAGAAGGATGATGGAAATATTTCACACATAATTAGCTATTATCATTGATAGTGGTGATAATCCCTCGAACACCATAGCCGAGTGTGTCGGAATAGCTCTTCGGGCTAAAAAGGAATGAAATAAGTTCTTTAAGGCACAAAGGAACTCAAAGAGATAGTTCAGACTGGGAAACGATAATTCCCATAAGGGTCAAGGTCTCAGACCCAACAACCAATCAATCAGACTAAGAGGAATACGAACAACAAGAGGAGAAGAAGTTTTGGCGGTCCACAACAGCAACAAGGGAAGGTAGACAATGCTGATAGGAATGTTTTTCCTAACTACCCAAAATGTAGAAGGAGACACCTATGAGAATGCAAATGGGGCTCAAATACCTATTATAATTGTGGAAGCGAAGGTCACTATCCTTTGAAATGCCGCAATCGAGCACCTGAGGATAAAAACCCCAATCCACCAAGAGCTCAAGGAACCTTGGGCACGATGACAGGCCAGCTTACTATTGCCAATTTAAATGCTTATGTATTGCTTGCTTTTGGTGCAACTCATTGCTTTGCATCGCATTCCTTTGCTCATAAATATGATAGAAGTAAGGATACACTAGGACAAACCTTCAGGGCCGCCCTTCCCTCAAGGGAAGTCCTGTTATCTATTTATTGGTTTCATGCAATACCAATTCTCATTTTTGGAAGAGAACTGTATGTAGACCTTGTTATCATAGACATACATGATTACGACGTTATCCTAGGAATGGACTTCTTTGGAAAACACAATGTATCTATTGGATGTAGAGATCGCAAGGTCACATTTAATCTGGATGGTGAAGAAGGATTTGAATACGAGGGAGACTCTATAAGACAACCTCAAATGATGATCTCAAAAATGAAGGCGAAGGAGTTGCTAGATCAAGGTTGTATCGGTTATCTAGTTAGCATCGTGGATGAAACGATAGAAGTAAAGATTGGTCCAAGAGATATACCAGTAGTCAAGCATTTTGTTGAAGTGTTCCCAGAAGAGTTACTAGGTCTACCACCAGACCGAGTCATCACCTTTGAATTTGAAGTGGTACGAGGGACGGCGCCCATATCTAAGATATGGTATCAAATGGCACCAGTGGAACTCAAAGAGTTACAGACTCAGTTACAAGAGTTAATGGAGAAAAGATTTATACGACTAAGCCATTCCCCTTGGGGAGCACCTATCTTATTTGTAAAGAAGAAGGACAGAATGCTGAGGCTATGTTTGTTTGATCAAATATTCACTACCAAGGATTGATGATTTGTTTGATTAACAAAAAGGGGCATCAACTTTCTTAAAGATTGATTTGCAATCAGGATATCACCAGCTAAAAATTAAAGAGGAAGACATCCCAAAAATGACTTTTGGGACTCGTTACAGACATTATGAGTTCTTGGTAATTCTGTTTGGTTTAACCAATGCCCCAACAATATTTATGGATTTCATGAATTGCATGTACAAAAACTTTCTCGATAAATCGGTAATAGTATTTATCGATTATATACTCGTTTATTCCAAATCTAAAGAGAAGTATGGATATCATTTAAAAGTCATGCTACGGATATGAAAGGAACAAAAATTACTTGCGAAGTTTTCCAAATGTGAGTTTTGGCTAGACAAGATGAAATTCTTCGGACATGTAGTGTCAAGTAGAGGAATATCGCTGGACCCTACAAAGATTGAAGCCATAATGAAATGGCCAACTCCTACCACTATTATAGAAATTCAGAGTTTTCTTGGATTAACAGGTTACTATAGAAGATTCATAGAAGGATTTTCTAGTCTTACGGCACCACTCACAGCTCTTACTAAGAAAGAGAAGAAGTATGAGTGAATGAAAAAGTGTAAACAGAGCTTCCAGGAGATAAAGAATAGACTTACTAGTGCGCCTATTCTCATCATACCTACCGAGGAGGTAGAGTTTATGATATATAGCGACGCATCAAAGATTGGACTAGGGGCAGTTATAATGCAAGATGTCAAAGTAGTAGCTTATTGATCAAGGCAAATGAAGGAGCATGAGAGGAACTACCCAACTCATGACTTGGAATTAGTAGTGGTGGTGTTTGCCTTGAAAATATGGCGACACTAACTCTACAGAGCCCATTGCAAGATATTCATAGATCATAAGAGTTTCAAGTACATCTTCATCCAAAAGGAACTCAATAAGAGACAAAGAGATGACTATAATTGGTAAAGAATTATGATTATGAGATTCTCTATCACCCTAGGAAGGCAAAAACATTTGCTGATGCGTTAAGTCGGAATATTCAGGCAATATTGATGGCAATTCATATCTTGCCTCAACAATTGCAAAACCAAATCCATGAGTAAGTTTGGAGATGGTTATAGGAGAAATGTCAACGTTAACCCTACAACCGACCATTTTTGGTGGAATGAAGGATTCTCCAACAGTTGATCCAAACTTATGGAGAATTCAAAAGGAAGTTAAAAAAGGGAAGAATCAGAAGTTTAGTCTTTCCCCTCACAGGACCCTTAACTATAAAGGAAGAATGTGTGTCCCTAATAATGAGGAAGTAAGACGTCATATTCTATAAGAAGTACATAAAACCCAGTATTCTATACATCCAGGAGAAACTAAGATGTATAAGGACTTGAAGGAGCACTTCTAGTGGACGGGTGTGAAGAAGGATGTGGTTGAATTTGTAGAAAGGTACCTGACTTGTCAATGAGTTAAGGTTGAGCATCAATGCCCGGCAGAGGAGTTACAAACAATTGAAATTTCAGAGTGGAAATGAGAACAAATCACTATGGATTTCATTATAGGACTCCCTATAACGACGAAGGGGAACGATGGGTAATTGTTGACAGATTGACCAAATCCACGCACTTCCTAACAATAAGAAGCACACATTCACTAGAGAAATTGGCAAAACTATATGTGAATGAAATTGTTCGATTACATGGAGTGCCATGGTCAATAATTTCATATCGTGATAACAGATTTACTGCTACTTTTTGGAGCGGTGTACAAGAAGCAATGGGAACGAAGTTTAAGCTTAGCACGACTTTACACCCGCAAACGGACAGTCAGTCATAGAGGACTATCCAAACATTGGAAGATATGTTTCGAGCATCTGTTTTGGAATTCAAAGGGGCTTGGAATAAGTATCTACCTTTAATAAAATTCTCTTATAATAATAGTTTCCAAGCATCCATTGGAATGACACTGTATGAAGTTTTGTATGGGGGAACATGTAGATCTCTACTTCACTGGTATGAAACAGGAGAAGGGAGACTAATGAACTCTGAATTCATGAAATCTACCACTGAAGCCATTAAGAAAATAAAACAAAGAATGGAAACCACTCTTAGCCTACAAAAGAGCTATGTAGATAAAAGACATAGACCTATGGAGTTTCAAATTGGAAACTCTAGGTTTCTAAAAGCTTCACCTATGAAAGGCTTAATGTGGTTTGGCACTAAGGGAAAACTAAGCTCACGATACATCAGACCATACGAAATATTAGAACATATGGGCAAAGTTGCTTATAAGCTCGCTTTGCCATGAGAGATATCCTTAGTACATAATGTGTTCCACTTCTCTATGCTGAAGAAGTACATATCTAATCCCTCCCACATACTAGAACATGAACCTATTCAGGTCCAGGAAGATTTATCCTATGAGCAAAGGTCAGCGCAGGTCCTAGACCACGAGGAGAAGATATTAAGGATTAAGATTATACCCCTAGTTAAGGTACTATGGCAAAGTAAAAAAATAGAAGTAACAGTAAAATAGAAAAAAAAAAAAGGGGGGGAGGGGGGTGGGGGGGGGGGGGGTAGGGGGGGGGGGAAAGGGTTAAGCCTTCAACATACAATTCAAGTTTAATTTCGTTGAACCTATATTAGTCAATTAGATGTCCTACAAAAGGCTCTCTTATTAAACATGACTTCCCTCCCCCATAGGATAAATGATCATAATATGATAATGAGCAAGCTAAACTCGACGATGGTAAGTGTACCATGTAAGTAGTCCAAGAGTGAAAGAACTCGACGGTGGTAGCATGAGTAACCTACTTCCCAGAGAAATAGCTTGAAAGTAAGATGATATGTAAAAGACTTAAAATAAATGATCAGGAAATGATAGTGATCATGCTTAAACTCAACGGTAGTAAGGGTACCGTGTAAAAGTCTTAGAGTGAAAGCATTTGACGGTGATAACATATGTAACCTGAAGTCACGGAGTGAGAATCTGATAGTATAGAGGTGTGTTCCTTGTAATACAGGGAAAATAGTGGAAGTGGGGTTCCAGTATAAAATATGATTAATAAGACTATGGAAGAGATTATAAGTAATCTTAGACTACTTATGAGTAAATAGCAAATTTAAGAAATTTCGAGGACAAAATTCTTATAAGGAGGGGAGAATATAAACCCCCTCTAACAGGAATAATCAATAGTTGATTGGCAAATAAATTACAAAAATAGTATTGTCCTTTTAAAAAAAAATAAACTGTATATACTACACATACATATACAGTAAAAATCTACAAAAAAAAGTGTTAATAAATATACATATATACATTTATAAATGGTAGTAATAGTATGGTCACTGCCTCAATAAGTAGGTAAGTATGGCAAGTATACCATAGATGTTAACTACATAACATGTAAGAAAATGAAAAAAATAAATAATAATAATAATAAAATTAAATGAATAGTAGTATGAATCAGCAAAAGCAGGAAGCAAGAGATATAATAGGTTGATGATCAAGTCCACCTCCTGCTTTGGATAAGCAACCAGGCAAGATAAGGATGTCCTATTCAAAGCTAAGATGAATAATTATTTTAGATCCGATCTGGGTAAAAATGACCCTCACTATAGATCATATTCTTTAATAGAAAACACGGCTACTTCTGATTTCCAGTGCTCATCCAGAAAGGGGTCAAACAAGAAGTTAGATTTCAATGAAGGTTCAGGCGTAACAAGGTATTAAGAGTAAGTAAACTATCGACATTTACCTTCCTAAGTTCTGGATATGGTGTATACTAAGCAGATTGGGAGGATTAATAAACAATGATGCTAATAAGTAGAAGACTCACGTTGAGCAAGATGAGGAAATAGTTTCTAGGTTATGTTGCAATCTAGAAAAAAAAATAAATGAAACCAAATAGAACACCCAAACTGAATAATAATCACCGAAGCTAATTTCAAAAATGATGCTAGAATAGAGGCCTCTAGGTTCTCTTAGATATAAACTTTTGGTCATGATAAAGTTCCTGATGGACCTTGAAACTTTATGGAAGAAAACTAGATGTCATACCCTTTAAATTGATACAAGAATTGAAATTTTAAGACAGTAGAACAAAGAATTTTTAAATTTCAGAAGTTAACATGAAGGGAATTGATAACTCGATTGCTCGACCGGTCTATGGGTCGATAGGGTCGACTCCCTCAGTATGCGAAGAGCTTGAAGTACTCAAGGGGTCGACGGGTCGACGTCTGCTATAACAGATAGTCTTAAGACAAATTAATTTTTTAGTGGCAAACATACGAATCTTGAGCTGTAATTTATACAACATCTTAATAAGATATTTGGAGAGAATAACTTCAAGATTTCATAATGTTATAGCACAACAAGTGCTAGAAACAAGGTCTAAACCTAGACAATTGAAAATAGAAAAGTAAATCGAAGGAAACTAAACAAAATAGAAAATCTAAAAAGGAAGAAAGAGTCATTGGTCTGGATCGTGTACTTAGACAGAGAGATGTTATATAAAGTCTCGGTTTGGATCAAGAACTTAGACGGAGACAATTAAATTTATTAAATTTAAAATACTTTTTAAATTAAATAGTTAACTTGTTATTTCATGATTAAATAACCTAAACCTCCAAGTAAAGATTGACTTCTAGTAAAGTGTCAAAACTACCCGATAAATGAGTAGTATACTTCTAATTAATGATCCTTCCATCTTGTCAATATCCCGACTCGTCATAGGGTCTAATTTAACTGTTAAACTTTAACAGACAAATCATATGAATCATTATATCTTTAATAAACGTCGATAATAGATTTACATAAATTCATTTCATACCGTACTACTTTGTAAATATTACTTGTTCAATAAAGTATATATAATTCATAGGATCTATTTTCAAATACGGAAATGATGAATTCTCTCTTGATCACACACAACCTTTATATATAATATTTTATGCCTAGCGGTTTGCCTTATGTTCACCCTTGCCTATAACTAATTGGAATGATATTAAAACATGAAACCCAAGACATAAGATATTATGGTGATCTCAGGTCTAAGGATCACATGTAATATAGTCAGTAATTCTCATTAACACTTTGTGGAATAATATGGAGTTATGCCTTTTTAAAGGGGATGTTTATAAAGGGGATTTTTTAGGTTCTTCATCAATGAAGTTGTGGATTCTACTTTGATATAACACTTTGTGGAGTAATATGGAGTTAACTCAACAAAGAATGAAGATGCAAGCGGATAAGCACTGAAAAGAGTTTTCTTTGGACGTGGGATATTGGGCTTATGTGAAATTACATCCCCACAAGTAAACTTCATTAGCTGGACATTAATATTCTAAGCTCGGTAGGAGATTCTATGGCCCTCTCTTCAAATTTTGCAAAGGATTGGTCAGGTAGCTTATAAATTACAGCTGCCTGAAGGAAGTAAAATCCATCCCGTATTTCATGTGTCTTTTCTTAAGAATTGCATTAATCCTATAAAAGTAGATCAGCTTGCTTTACCTCAACGTGCAATTCAGAATAAGCCCTTAATAGCTCCAGTTGCAGTCTTAAATTCCAGGACCATCAAGATCCAAAATATGGGTAAGACAGATATTGGTCCAATGGGAAGTTTGCCGGTGGAAGAAACTTCTTGGGAAAATCTGGATTATTTAAAGATCTTTATCCTCAGTTCAACCTTGAGGACAAGATTTGTTTTGAAGGGGTAGGAATTGATACAAAAAGCTAGAATGAGTTTCAGAAGCAGGCATCAAAGGATGATTTCTACCCATAAGGAATTGAAGGACTACGTGTCGATTTGATTCTAGAAACGACATGTTGTCATCCAAAGAAATATTAGAAAGTAAATTTATTATCATATAGAAATACCCAAGTTAGCTGTTGAAATCAATTATCAAATTAATGAAAATTTCATCTTCTTCTATGTTCTATATTCTTCTTCGTCATCTTGATTCTTCACTGATTCATCTTCTTTGGGGATTTGCCATCTCGAATTGGTCCTATCCTAACAGAGTTCTCATCAATTACTTTTACAAAGGTTTTGGCGTAAGACCTTACCAGATTAACAATTTTGTTACTCCTCTTGTTTGGCACAACACTAATGTACAAATCTAGATGCACCCTCACTCAATATTTCTTTAAGATGATTTACAAATTGGTTCATGATCTGACCTTATGAAAAATATAGAAAAAATTAAATATTAGGTTATTATCATTTAATCATTAAATTATATATGAGATAAATAGTAGACTCACTTTTTCATTAAGGAGAACCATATTGATATTAATAAGTTTATTATTTACTTTTAAGTTGAGAATATTTAAATCCTCGTAAATTTGTACTTTAATATGTTAATCTTCTTCTTCTTCATTTTCTTGTATAGATCACTGATATAATTAAATACTTAATTTTCTATCATGTTAGAAGCTACATAAACTTTGAAATAAAAAGTTTGAAAGCTTTTTGTTTTTTTGTAGGGTTAAAGGCTAAAATATAGCTATATTTTTTAGTCAAACTCAGATTGCGCGAATTTGAATTCAATCCCGAATTAGCAAACAACAAAGGAGAGAGAGAGAGAGAGAGAGGGGAGGGAGGGAGGGCTGCAATATCGAAGAAAGAGATAAGTTTGATAAATATATTTTAAAAAATTTGATTATAAAAGCTGACACATAATCTATGTTGAAGTTTAATTTTATTATATATATATATATCCTTATGATATATATTAGATATGTTAAAATGGGTCGGGTTTTTTGGCCCAATCCATAGCTAAGTAAAAAAGCTCGGCTTGAAACTCTGTCCAGCCCATTTTTTATGGGCCGGTCTTTGATACATTTCCAAATCCGTTGGATCAGCCCAGCCTGACATTCTAGCCCGGTTGGGCTCGACTAGGCTAGCCTTATCGAGCCTAGTTAGGCCCTTCAAATTTTAATTTTTTTTTTATGTTTTTTAAGGGAGAATTCTTTTTTTTTTTTTTATCCTTACATATATATTTCTTTTATTTTACCTATTTCATATGATAATTTTTAAATTTTCACTCAACCCGAATTTTTCCTATGAATATCCCATTTTCACTATAATTCTTCATCATATTTTCTCTCTCATATTTTTTGTTGGAACCATGATAATTAAGCTACAATAGATTAATCATCTATATATTAATTAATAATATGCAATAAAGTCATTATTTGATCAAAAAATTATTTATTTATTATTATTATTATTATTTTATTTAGAAAAGTATCGAGCTAGGTCGGACTCCTTTTTAGACTTGGTCAGGCTCGAGATAAACTTAAGAGGATTCTCGAGCGAGGCTTAAGCATATATTTAGCAAATGGGCCGGGCCCAACCCGACCCAATTTTTTTTTATTGGCTCAGCCCGGCCCGGCCTAAAATAGTGAAAACCCCGATGTGATCAGGCGGTCCGTTTTGACATCTCTAATATATATATATATATATTTAAAAGAATGTGTAGCTTATATACTGAAGAAGAAATGATTTACATCCTAATAAATAGAATCTTCGACCTATCTTTGAGCAAACAAAGAGTAACGGAACGAGGAACCGAATTCTCAACAGAAAATAAAACAGTAAATTTTGTCCCTAAATAGGATAGGGCATCTGCCACAAAATTGCATTCGCTAAAACACATGAATAACATTGGTATGAAAGGAAAGAAGCCATAACTTAATAGTATTCTAAAAATACGAAGCCGTCAATTCGGATAATATTTACGGATAATTTAAGTGAAAGTTTTAGAATCAGATTCAACAATAAATAATAGATAATTAAGCAACAAAGCAAGCTGATGACCTAAAAGTATTAACTTCTTTATGATACGATGTATCATATATTATGTGATATGAATATATATTAATATGAGATATTTAATTTGAGTGTTAACAGTTACAAATTATTTATAAGGAATTCTGCCCTAAGAGTTTGAAATATATTTCATACAGATTGAGGAATAAATTATAATAATTGAAAGTTCAGAGAGGGTTCAAGATGATTATTTCGCCGTTAGAAAAGTTTGGTATATGAAAAAAAAAAACGAAATAGAAAATAATACCAGCTGCGAGCCGGAAAGTGAAGAAGCGGTTGTGTGTTCGTGTAAAGATGTCCGGCTTCCTCTACTCCGTTCCATTTTCTTCGGTAAATTTCTTTTCTTTTTTTTCTCTCTTCCTCTAATTCCTCATCTTCCTTTCTCGAATGCAATTACCCTGTCCATTCTTGTGAAATTTGGGAACACAGTTGCAGATGAAAAAACAATTTTTAAACCCATCAACTTCATCGTCGAAGAAGCCTAGGCGCAGTGGAGCTCTTCCTCTGGGTAATAATTCTACCCCCTTTGACAGCAAAAATAATGAGACGACGTGCTTCTTCAATCCTGCAGATATACAGAGGCCTATTATTAAGGAGGCACTCAAGGTAAACCCTTCTTTTCTCTAATTGTCATGATGGATAGATTCAAAGTGTTCTGCAGCATTTTCATTAAATTTTTGCGTTTCTGCAATGGAAGTCTATTCGGTTCTGAGATTGCTTCTTTGAATTTCCTTTTTGGTTTTCTTCTTCTAATTTTTTTTTTCTCTTTATTTTTTCCAATTTAATATAATTTTGAAAAGGGGAATTCTGGCAAACTTTCTAATTTATGGAGCTAAGTGTAGACGGTGTACCGTTTGTATTCCGAATCGTTGAAGAACAAAAACTGTAGAAATTATGGTGAGGAAAAAAATTCAATAAACGGAACTGAAAAAGGCAGTGGCAAATGCTTACGGGAAACTAAATGCGCTATTGACAAGAACATGAACTGTACCAATCAATTCTTGAGACAATGAAAGAAAAAATAAATGGTTAGTTAGAAATGAAATAACATAGCTACATTGTATAAGTAGACTTGTATAAGCTAATTTGCGGTTTCCTTCATCTGATCTTTAACGTCAATTATCATGAAAATATTCACCCTTTACTTGGTTAAAGCAACCTCCTTATATTCCATGGTAATTGTTCTAGCATTTTTCCTCATTTTATCTCGCCTGGCTGCAGTTTTATCTTCCTCTTTTGACTAGTCCGGTTCGTTACATCACTAATGCATTGGTCATTCTCCCTCATGTTTCACCAAGTACCTTATTAAATATAATGTTTACATTTGTAAATTGGCACCGAGTTTTTGGTTCACAGTTCTTCCTGACCACTCAAGATGATAGTGTGTTGTAGTACTGGTGAGCAAATTTTATTCCAGGAATTGGGCATTCCTTGTCCATCTGACATCTGATAACAGTTCACCGGAATTGCTCACACACGCCTGTAACTCAGTCTATATTACTAGCACTTGCACCCCCTTTGGCCTTTACTATATGAAATTACACAAAATTTCATTATAATAACATTTGTCTGAAATGATTGGGAAATGTAAATAATTATTTTGAAAGTAAGACGAATAATTCATCGATATTAAATCTCGAAACACTGTCATGAACATAAATGAATAATTAACAACCTTAATTCCAAGAGGTGCAAGTGTGAATCAGACAAAGTTTAGGAAGTGCGGACGTATTTCTTATATTTATATTTTGCTCTTTTCCTTTATCTTTCTGCTAGTGATAAATGATCCACCACACATTTTAACTATGACTTGATTTGTGGCAGCCTTTTCTGTTACGGTCAATGATGTTAGATTGTTTTGTATTTACCATTTCTGGATGGGAGCCTTAGTTATATAAGCTTAAGTCAAATAATGTTTTGGAAAATAGACACTTTTTGAAAGGTTTTGTCATAAGACTCTTTTTCTTTTTATTTATTACAAAAATAAAAAGATTATGAATTTACTATCCTACCCTACCGTTAAGCATTCTTCCACCAACAAATGCACCAAAGAAACCACCTCTTTGTCCGGCCATAATCTCTTCGGCCACCGTCTGTGTTCTTCTTCCTCTTCTCCCGTTGGTCATCTTTCTGCCCGTAAACACTTTGTCTGCCACCCTTAATGTCTACTTCCACCCATAATCTCTTCGTCTGCTTAGACTTGTTTTCCAGTTCGTGATCTGGATTTCAAACTACTTCCAATACATGACCTAGATTTCGGATTATTTCTCGTCCGTGATTTGAATTTCATATTGGTTCATGTCTGTGATCTGAGTTTAAAACTGGTTCTGGTCCGTGATCCGGATTTCGGATTGGTTTTAGATTTCAGACTGATTCCAAGTGTTATAAAATCATTCACTAAATATATCATACAAATAGATTCTTAGATCTTTCCGTAGAGTTTGGGAACACCTTAATCAAAGTTATATAAATCGAGATAAAAATTCTTGAATGTGATTGAATAGTCAGTAACGAGACAGTCTCTAAATCATGAATGGTAGGTATTCGAATGGACTTTTGAAAAATGAATCTATACCTACAAAACCATATAAGGATCAAAATTAGTTCACATCAGAGCAAAAAATTATGTAATTTCTAATCCCTTGCTAATCTGTTAGACAACTCAAAACTAACAACAACAACTCAACAACTCAACATAAAGTTTGAGAAGTAATAACCTGAGTTCTAATAAATGATATGACCCATAAAATATCTTAAATAAATTTGGGTATGTTATCTTTCAAATGAAATTAATTTGGGAATTTTTTAGTATTTGTACACCAATATAGGCAAAAGAGTAAAATTGGTCAAAAGTTGCTGGCTGTTGAGACATTTTATGAACAAATTATGTTTGGATGACCAAATAGATGTATTTTGAGATAAAATCTTAATTGTATCTTTCTAAGTTGTTTATAAAGATTTTGTAGAAATTTCAGAATTTTAGGGGTTCTCAAGTGTGAGATATAGTCATTCTTGGACTGACATTCTTGGAGCGAGATAAATTTTGGTCCATAAATTTTAGTCCGACGACGACGTTATAAAATCATACAATAAATATATCATAATAGTAGATGGTTAGGGCTTTCTATAGAGTTCGTAATTACCTTAATCAGAGTTATATAAGCCGAGATAAAAATTCTTGAAGGTGACTGAATAACTTCGAACTAGGAATTTCGGTTTTGGACATTCATTTCGGTAGATTAATTTCGGTTCGACAATGACGTTATAAAATCATACAATAAATATATCATAACAGTATATTGTTATAGCCTTTCTATAGAGTTCAGAAACATCTCAATTGGAGTTATATAAGCTGAGATACAAATTCTTGAAGGTGACCGAATAATCTCGGTCTAGGAATTTTGGTTCAATAATTTTGCCTGACAAATCGAATGCAAGTTTGATGTATCAGATTTAGGGTCTATGGCTTAGAAACTAAAATTTTTAGTGTATAAATCTTAAACACCGAACCTTAAAGCCTTAAACACCAACAAATTGAATGTAAGTTTGGTGTATAATATTGAAGTTTAGGGTTTAGGGTTTAAGGTTTGGGGTTCGGGGTTCGGGGTTCGGGTTTCGGGGTTTGGTGTTCGTTGTTCGTTGTTTGGTGTTCGGTGTTCGGTGTTTAGAGTTTAAGGTTTAGGATTTAGGGTTTAATGTTAGGGTTAAAGGTTAAAGGTATATGGTTTAGGGTTTTGGTTCAATGATGAGGTCGGGGTTTAAGGTTTAAGATGTGTATGGTTTAGGGTTTATGGTGTATGGGTCAAGGTTTACGTTTTCAGTTTAGTATTTGGAGTTTAAGATGTATGGTTTAAGGTTCAAGATTTATGGTTTAGGCTTTAGGATTCGGGGCTTTAGGATTTATAGACTCAAAAAATCTAATATCTAAATCATAGATCCTAAACCCTAAATTTTAAATCCTAAACTTTAAACCATGTACCAAACATGCATTCGATTTGTTGGATCGAAATTCCTAAATTGAGATTATTCAGTCACCTTGAAGAATTTTTATCTCAATTTTATATAACTCTGATTGAGATGTTTCTGAACTCTATGGAAAGCTCTACTGCTCTATTTTTATGATATATTTATTGTATTTTTTATAATGTCGTTTAGACCAAAAGTTTTGGACTAGAATGACTGTCCAGGATCAAAATTCTCGGACCGAGATTATTCGTTCACCTTCAAGAGTTTTTATCTTGGCTTATATACTATGATCGATGTGTTCTTGAACTCTATAGAAAACTCTAAAAGTTCATTTTTATGATATATTTATTGTATTATTTTATAACATTATTATCAAACCAAAATAAATCTCAGTACGGGAATATTTGTCCAATAATGACTATATCTCAACTTAAGAACCCCTAAAATTTAGAAATTTCTATAGAATCTTTATTAATAACGTAGAAAGATATGCTTAAAATTTTATTTCAAAATACGTACATTTGGTCATCCAAACATTATTTGTTCATAAATTGTTTCAAAAGACAGCAACTTCTGACTAGTTTACTCTTTTACCTATATCTCGGTGTATAAATACTCAAAACTTCCCAAATTAATTTCATTCGAAAGATAAAATTTCCATATTTAATTTGAGATATTTTTATATCAGTTCATTTATTAGAATTCAAGTTATTACTTCTCAAACTTTATGATTCAGCTATTGAGTTTTGAGATGTCCTACAGTCATGAGATTAAAAATTACATAATTTTTTATCTCCGATGTGAACTGATTCTGAACCATATATGGTTTATGTAGGTATCGATATCTAGCTTCCCCTTACTAAATCCTAGAATTTTCTACTTATAAATTCATTTTCAAAAGTCCTTTAGAACACCTACCATTCACGGTCCACTTACCTTCAAGAATTTTTATCTCGGCTTATATATCCGATTGAGATGTTAATGTACTCTATGAAATGCTTTAAGAGTCTATTTTATGATATATTTATTTTATGATTTTATAACATTTGGCACCAATCTAAACTCTAGTCTGAGATCACAGACTGGAACCAATCTGAAATCCAAATCACAGATTGGAACTAGTCCGCATGATCGTGGACTAATCTCTGTCTGAGATCGTGGATTGATTGGAGGTTGATCTTCTCCTCTGTTGTCCTTGCTTTCAATTTGAGTGGAACTAGACATTATGGATGGTAGACGAACAGATTACGGATGGTAGACATTACAAAGAGGACCGAAGTGAGAAGCGGAAGAAGAACACGGATGGTGGCTGTAGAGATTACGATCCCGAACGATGGTGGCCGAATGATGATGGTGGTGGAATATGGAGGTGGTACTAGTAAAAGAACATGAATAAAGAAGGGGGCGGAAAACGACCGAAGTGAGGAAGAAGATCACCGGAAGCAGAAGATGACTGCTTTTTCCCCAATTCATAATGTTAGGGCTAAGGGTTTGTTAGTGTTTCCTGATTTTAAATTTATTATATTACAACTTTTAAGGTCATGAAATTTTTTTTTTTCATAATGGATCTAACTAACAAAACAAGTATTGGAGTAAGTCTCCTTTATCAAATTATCTCATTCAAGATTACCTTCATGTTCTCATTGAAGTTTTGCGGTAATGTAGGAGCCAGTTGCCTTCATGGGCGGGGTGTTTGCGGGTCTTCTAAGGCTTGACTTGAACGAAGATCCGCTTCGAGAATGGGTTACACGAACCCTGGAATCTGCTGGGATCACTGAAGAGGAAATTGCTACCACGCAAGGGTCTAAACTCGAGCAGGCCCCTCTAGAGATCGAGATAGAATGATTTCTTTATGTTTTACTTTCCTTTTTTCACTTCTATTTCTGTTGTATACTAAGAATTATAGGTGTAGTATATAATTGCACCTATCTTAAATAATGGCAGTTGGGATGTTGTATTACAATAATGTTATATACAGAATTTGACAAGAACAAGAGTTCCAAGACCGCAGAGAGAAATAAATTTTATATACTGGCAGTTTTTTTTCTATGCTGATGGAAGATAAGGAAAAAAATTAAGGGTGCACAGGAAACTCAATCAGCCAGAACTAAGTTAGAAATATGACCAATTATCTATAACTTATGAGTTTTGAATTCATTTGATTTAGTTACGAGTCTTATTTATCTAAACTTATAAAATTTTAGCGGGTAATATGTCTAATTTTCACTCACCTACGATTTAGTAAATTTTTTTTTAGATTTAGAAATAATTAAAATATATATATTGTCTTATAATTATAACTTTTATAATACAAATATTGGGTTCAAAAATAGTAAGATATACTAAATTTATTATAGCTTTTAAAAAATAGAATGTTTTATGAATTTTATAAGAATGTTTTAATGTAATGTTTTACTATATATGAAATTGAAAGATTTAATTAGAAACAATAGAGGGAGTATCATACTATTTGCATCATGCCTTGCTATAGTTGTGGCAGCTTGTAATCTTAATATCAATAGTCTTAATATTTTGCTAATCTAGGTAAGTTATTGTTATGCATTGTGCTCTAAAAGTATGTAATAAGTATTGTTTTAATGAAATTAATAAAAATGATATTTTTTTTTATATAATTGTTATGAATATATTATTATCGATTAATATGAATAAATATAAGAAAATTTCAAATTCATTAATGTGACTATCATCTTATATTAGTACGAAAAGATTAAGATTATGAATAATCAATTAAATTATTTGTAACATATTAAAGTATGAAATCTTTAATATAGTAGTTGCTAGTACGATACACTAGTATTATGAATGCGTGTGATTTAGATTCGGATCACTGATGTAGATAGGCATCTTAGTTGAGGTGTTTTATATAATTGGATTATATAAAATATGACTCGATATGAATTAATTCTGTATTAAAATATTGTTTACCATAAAAATTTAAGTTCATATCAATTGATGATCATATGCAGATCAATCTGGTCTTGAGTAGTCATGAACTCCTGTTTATGTCAACTGGATCTTTTGATTCACTTATCACGGTTTGTTTTGAAAATCAGGCTAAATACTTTTGTTTTGGAGATTCATTGTGATAAGTGGTTAAGAACATGATTTATAGATATGGAATCAAAACCTTCTTCATAGAAGATTGTATATTGGTTCTCTTAAGGGTTAATTCTGGAATTATTGGTTTTGAGCTCAAATTTATAATCAAGTTATAAATTGACCGTTCACTAGTGAATTAATGATACTTATTGATAAAAAGATAATTAGAATGGTAAAATAGTAATTTCGACCAGTTCTAATTATGAATCAATTTTTGGAGGATTGAATGCATGAAATGATTATATCAATGGACTACTATAGATTGCTTAGTAAATATATTTTACAATTGTAAGAGTGTAATCTCATATTTTTAGTGGAATAATATTATGATTAATAAATTAGATTTATTAGATTAAAAAGTTTGATTAATAATCTAATTTATTGAAGCTTGGAATTATAAGTTCATGGTTTCCAGGTCGCCTCTATAAAACACTATATATGGTAAGAATGATAAAGGTTGAAAAAGACTTATTTGTGAGAAAATAGTTTTCTAGAGTAAATTCATAATTATGAAATAATTAGTATTAATTAATTAATTAAAAGATATATTTAAATGTTAAATTAGGAATTAATTAATTAAATAATAATATATTTGATTTTGAATTGAATATGTTATACATAGTATTAAATTGATATGAGATATTAATTTAATATTAAGATTAGATAAGTCAAATTAAGATTAGTTTGATAAATTAATTTAAAATTGAAATAATATATGCTTTTGATTTAAAATAGATGATATTATATTTTAAATAATATTTGAATAGGTTTGACTATATCAAATGTATTATTAAAAATATGATATAGTTTAAAATAAATAAAATTTAATTTTAAATAAGATTTGATCTTATCAAATATATCATTAAAGTGATGATGTAATTTAAAATAGATAAAATTCTGTTTTAAATATGATTTGAAAAGATTTAATCATATCAAAAATATTATTTGATGATCATCCTTTAAATTATTAATTCAATTAATTTAAAAAATTTAAATTAATCAAAATACTTAATGGAGTTATATAAATACATTTTATTCTAATTAATTAGGTGACCTTTTCAGAAGTTTTTTCGGTAGAGATTTTATGAGAGAAAAATAGAAAGAAAATCTTGTCATCTTTACGTGTGCACAAAGGTCGTATTTTGTTGAGGATCGACTTGGAAGATCGTGGTGTGAGTCTCGATAATCGATTCGCGTAAGGCAAAATGTATGAACTCTTCGTATAGATGTAGGATTAATTTATATGTATATAAATGATCGTTAAAATGTTTTTAGAAAAATTTTGTTATATACTAAGACCGATTATTCACTTCTGTTGTGTGATTTCAAACCACCGATATCCAACAATTACATGATACTATTTGGTAGTTATATAACTTGACTTTCACGATAATTATCATCTATGTATATGTGTTATTGGGGAAGTAAAGAAACATTTCTATTGATTATTTACTCAAAGGCTACTACTTGAAAATTATAAGTGGATTGTAAAATTCAAATGTCAATTATTCAACCCATGCACCCGATGGGTGAAATTTACCCAATGATTTGGCTGGGTTTTTGACCGGGTGTTCTGGCTGCTTGGTTTGGATGCGAATGAAAAATTATTTACCCAATCACTATTGGTTAGCTTGCGGTTTTGGCAAAATCTGGCCCAAATCGACAAATGCACACCCCTAGAAAAAACATGACGTAGAATCTAGACTTTAATCAAGGCTGCACGAAAAATCATCAAACCGAACTACTTGTCTGATCAAAAAACTATTTTTAACGCCTAAGAAAAACTACAAACATAATTAGACCTAACTGCCCGAACCGTGTTGTTGTTCAGATGTTGGTGCTTTTTTTGGGTTGGTTGGTTGCCATAACTGGTCTATCTCCTATATTACATTGATGAAACCACTGAAAATGTTTTTAGAAACATCAATGGAGTCAAAATTTCCAAATGGATCTTGAGCTTCTTTCATAATATATTGTTCAAGCTGCCTAAATATCGATTTGAATGAAGGTCAAGATCCACAAGGAGTGAAAGGTTTCCGAACTGAACTGTGATTGATGAATGAAATTCAATGCTTGATAAATTGAGGAATGAAATAGTGGTCATGTTTTCAATCCAATGAGCAGTCTCCATGTTAAAGCATTAAAGATAAATCAAGTACTGATATTGATGATGAAGATAACCATTCTGGAAGCTCCTATTTACTCCTAGTTTTTGGTAATAACAATATGAAAAGCTTTAATTTTGAAAACCAATCTGGTATGCTTACTAATCCAAGAGGATTTAAGGAAAGATCCAAACTTTGTAAACTCTTCAACTTATCCAGCTATTAAGGAATTTTCCCCAAAAGAAAATTTCTTAACAAATCAAGGGTCTGTAGATTCTCTAAGTTTCCTAAAGTTGAAGGAATTTTCCTGAAAAAAAATGTTATTGGAGAAGAAAGGATAAATAAGAGTAGTAAAATTTGTAAGTTGCTCGTTCTTCACTTATCTAGAAGCGCAAGTTCACCTTCGAAAGGTAGGTTTCCGATATCCGAACAAAACGGTTACCCAAAATCGTGCTAGGTTATTAAACATCTGAAATATTCAAGGTTCCAGATTCTAGATCTAATCATTTATGAACTAGAGAAAGGGAATAGAAGATGAGAGATTATACATATCCCCATCCTCCTCCGAAAATTGGACATTTTTTCACCCAAAAGCATCTTTTGGCCACTGCCTTTCCACTACTGTGAAATGTAGCCAACCACCGGCCAACTCTTACAGTCACCCCTTATTTGGACCTGAAGTTGTTATTTGACCTCTACTCGCATCCACACGAATAACAATTCAAAAGGTTTTTTCTAGATTCAATTTTCATCACATGTATATTAAATCTTCAAGGAAATGGAAAAGCTAGAGAGAAAAAGATAATATGAGAGAAGCCTTTTCTCTCTTCTCTATCTTTGAAACACAGCTAGGGTGGGTAGTTTTTCTTGTAGGGTTTCTCTTATGTTCGTTTTATAAGGAGATAAGGTTTGGGCCCTAGGCTAAATTGGACTACTCTAACCCAAAAAACTTTTAAACACATGTTTCTGTTTCTACCACTAGTTTAATTCCTAGCGTCCCAGAAATTAAGACTAATAATGATTTCTAACTTTACCTGATAAAGTTTGGACTTTTATTTTAGGCTTCGTGCATGGGCCCCGTTTGGCTCATTAAAACTTTAATGTCCAACCGGGCTTTTCCTTTTACTCGAAAAGTATTGTTTCTTATTATTTATTAAATCTTCATTTACTCAATATTTTAGTCAATTTAATATTTTTATAATTTAATTACTTAATTTCAAATTAAATCTAAATCACATACTAGATATGCTCGTAGTGCGGGTATGTTCTTAGACTTAACAAATTAAAATAATTAATAATTTAACTCTTAATTCAAACTCTCTAAGAACGAGTCGAATTTCCAAAAATAGATCTATAACCTTTTGATATGGTCATTCTTTATGTGTGTGACCTAATAGTTTCTACATTATGCTGGTAGGTGGGCCTTATAAAAACTTGTGAGTTTTATTCATTCTTTACAAATGAACCGTTTTGATCATAAAATAGCTTTTAAGCCAGAAAGTTAATAAATCATAATCCATGATTTAATAATCTTTAAACCACCGAACTCACAGTGGTCTCTAGCAAGATATATGGGCTATCCATGTAATGAAAAGTTCTCAGAACCTCACAAAGAACCTGTAGTGACTATTAGTGTACCAGACTGATCCTTCCATCTGCCAAATCTCAGTTAGTCCGAGGGCATGGTTTAAGTGTTAAATCCTAATAGACTTGACCATATGAATCATCTGATTACTTATGTAATTTAGATAATATACATATGGAAAAATCCTTTCCAACCATTCTTCTTTGCCAAGATTCCTTATTGCATAAGGTACATCACTGATAGGACTTATCCTCTTGATAAAGAGGTGATGGATCTCATCTTATCACCTTACAAAATACATATACTCGAACACATGCTCAGTGGTTCACCTTTTTAGTGGCTTATAGTTAAGACCACGTGAAATGATATCAAAGCATGTATCTTATATGCCAGTACTACGGTGATCTCAGGTTTGAGAATCATAAGTACCATAGTCACTGAACAAGTCTCATTAATAACTATTATCACTTCCATTGAGATGGCCGAATGATCATATTCAGTCATTAATCTTCTAATAATCACCTGCATGCCTATCCTAGTATTCAACTAATAGCGATGATTATGAGAACATTCTTCTTACAATAAGAAGATAACTCATGCAATAGTCTTCTCAGATTGTCAATATCTCTTTATGACAATCCTACGACTATGAACAATTTAAATCTCAGGCTTATAGTTCCCTGTCTCGTAAAGCATGATCACAATCATGATCCTAAGAGCATTACCTAAAAACCAGGAATTATCATGCTAGACATATAAATGAATATACATATTCATGCAACTTTATTACTCGAATAAAATAATAAACAACTGATAGATATTAATTGCTCAAATGATAAATACAAAGTATTTATATCATTGATAATGTTTACATGTAAGATTGAATCTCATAAGCATATAGCCGGATCGGATATATCTAGTTGTCTTGATGGGCACAAACTTTCAATCTCTCACTTGCACTAAATCTAATCGTAACTCAATTGCAACCATGCTTTCATAAAATGGTGTTTGAACTTTTTTTGGGAAAGCACCTTAGTGAATTTATCCGCCATGATTTCGTCTTTGTCTACTCTCTCTATGTTCCCCTCTTGATGTCTGACTATCTCTTGAATCAGGTATACTATCGCATTACAAGTTTGGATTTTATATGAGGTATTGGTTCCTTTGTTTGCGCAATCACATTGTTATTATTGCAGTATACTACTATGGGATCAATGATGCTAAGAGCCACACTAAAGTTCAATCCAAAATGCTTCTTTAGCTGCTTCAAAAGCAGCTATGCATTCAACTTTAGTAGTGGAATCTGCAGTATTTTCATGTTTGGAACTCTTCAAACTCACCACTCCATCATTTAGCACAAATACATATGTTGAAGATGATCTGCTATCATTTGGATCCAATTGAAATTGGAGTCTGTGAAACCCTCAATTTTCATATTGTTCTCTCCATAGATCAAGAACATGCCTTTAGTCTTTCTCAAGTACTTAAGTATGCTCTTAACAGCCTTTTAGTGCTATTCTCCAGGATTGCCTTAGTACCTACTCGTAACATTTAGAGCATAGGCTACATATGACCTCATGATAGAGCCTATAGTCAACGCATAAGGAACTCTACTCATATGCTCCATGTTCTCTTGTGTCTTAATAGACATCTTTTTGGAGAGGGAGGCTCCATGACATATTGGTAATAGTTCTTTCTTGGAATCCTCCATACTAAACTTCTTTAGTATTTTGCTAATGTATGTAGATTGGGTGAAGCCAAGCAATCTTTTTTTATCTATCTCTACAGATCTTTATACCCAGTACAAAAAATGCTTTGCCCATATTTTTTATGGAGAAGTTTTTCAACAGCCAAATATTACATATTACAACATACTTACATCATTCCCAATGAGTAATATGTCGTCAACATATAAGATAAAGAACGTTACTTGAGTCCCACTGACTTTCTTATACACACATGGATCATCCTCATTTTTGACAAAATCGAACGATATGATAGTTTTGTCAAAGTGGATGTTCTAGTTCCGAGATGCTTGCTTCAATCCAAGAGATTGATCTATGCAGTTTGCACAACTTGTTTTCACAAGTCTAATATGCAAAACCTTTAGGTTGTATCATATACACCTCTTCTAAATCTCCATTTAAGAAGGCAGTTTTTACATTCATTTTCCCAATTTCATATTCATGGTAAGCTGCTATAGCTAGCAAGATCCAAATAAACTTGGTCATGACAATTAGCGAGAAGGTTTCTTCATAGTCGATCACTTCTCTTTTTCATTGGCTACCAATAATGCCTTATAAGTCTCGAGTTTTCCATTAGCCCCAGTCTTTTTCTTAAAGACTCATTTGCACCTAATTGGAACTATTCCTTCAGGTGTATCTTCCAAGGCCCAAACATGGTTGGCCATTTTATATTTCATGGCTTCAAGCTATTTCTTGAAATCTGAACCTTTCATGGATTTAGCATAATTCGTAAAGTCATCATTTATGACTGAGCTCTCACTAGAATTTCTTATGAAAAAATCATACCTTTTGGCTCAACTAGGACTCTCCAAAATCTAAGAGGTCTGTGTGCGTCTTAAGGTATCATAGCCCCTTTATTTGAAGGTCCCTCAGGTGTGGAAATTGTTGAATCTTGATACTTGACTTGATTATTATTTTATGAATCATGAGTTTCTTCAAGATCTACTTTACTCTCACTATCTCCTTGTGAAAGGAATTCCCTTTCCAAGAAGATGGTATGTTTAGCTACAAACACTTTGATTTCAACAAGATGATAAAAGTAGTATCCTAATGTCTCTTTAGGTATCTTCCATAAAATAGCATTTATTAGATCTTGCCTCCAATTTCCCCACTTTTTGCTTCTTTACATAAGTAGGACATCCCCATATTTGGATATGGTTGAAAGATGCCCTTCTTCTTCCTTTCCATATCTCATTTTGTGTTGTAAAAATAGATTTAGAGGGGATCTTATTCAACACATATGCAACACTTTCTAGGGCTAATCCCCATAAGGATAAAGGAAGCTCAATTCGGGTCATCATCGACCGACACTATGCAACAGGGTATGATTCCTCCTTTTTGAAATCTCATTCTCTTTTAAGTAATAAAGAAACTCATGGCTTAAGTATTCACCTCCTCGATCTGATCGAAGGATTTTAATTGTTTCTCAACTTCATTCCTATACTCTTTTAATATCTCAAAATATTAGATTTATTTTCATAAGATAAATATAACCAAATCTTGAGAGATCATCAAAAAAGGTGATGAAGTAGAGATAACCACCTCTAGTAGGGGTTGACATAAGGCCACATTCATTAGTATGTACGATTCCTAGCAACTCAGCCAATCTTTCTCGAGTCCCACTAAACAAAGACTAGATCATTTTACCGAGACATAATTCACAAGTTGGCATTGATTCATAATCAAATAGATCAAGGTATCCATCTTTATGCAACTTATTTATCATTGTCTCATTGGCATGACCTAATCGACAATACCATAGGTATGTCTGATTCATATCAGACTTCTATTTCATATTCAAGTAAGTTTTGTCTTTAAATCTTAGAAGATATAAACCATCTTTAAGTAACTATGTTCTCAAATGAGAAAGTAAAACCATCCTCAACTAGTTTAGATGCGGAAAAGATATTGCTAATAATGGTAGGCACATAGAAGCATTTCTTTACACCAACTCTAAACCGGTTGGTACAGATAAAGTATAAGTTCCTACGACTAACGTTGCAATTCTTGCTCTGTTTCATGCGCCTAGTAAACTTCCCTCTCTTCAAGCTCCTTCTACTTTTTAGATTATGCACATCAATACAAATGTAAGGACACCATATGGTATCTAGTACCTTAGTAAATGTAGAACTTGTTGAGATTTTAGCTTGAATCATGAACATACCTTAAACATCTCCATAATTTGGTGGAAGAGATGCCAAGTAAGCCTCACAATTCCTCTTCCAATGTCCAGTCTTACCGCAATGGAAACACTGTTCATTCTTACTCTTTTTTGCCTTTAGCTTCCTTCTTTCGTCGAATTTCTCAAACTCAATAAGTCCCATTCATGGATATTTAGCCTCATTCCTTTCCTTTTTAATTTGGGCTCTGACATTTTTTAGCATTGCCTATAGACCATGTGCGGAGAGGTTTAACTTGTGCATGTAGTAGTAAAGGGTAAAGGTAGAATAGGACTCCATAAGTGACTAGATGATGATGTCATTGAAGAGTTCAGAATCCATTTCAAAACCTAAACAATGTAGTCTTTCCATGGAACTAATCATGTTTAATACATGTTCCTCAGTAGGTGTTGATTCATCCATCTTCATACAAACAAAAAACTTAAAGGCATCAAACCTTTATCCATGAACATTACCTCCCCAAATCTTGTTCCGTTCATTTAAGATTTCAGTGGCATGCTTTCCTTCATATTAGATTTCAAGCTCCTTTGATATGAATGGTAACAATATGTTATACACCCTGTCATCTTGTTCCAACCAATTGGTCCAAGATTCTCTCTCCTTGGTACTAGCATATTCCCAAGGAGGAGCTTCATCAGACTTTTGTCTAAGATGTGAGCAAGTCATCCTTTTTTTAAGAACTATTCTTAATTGGTTATACCAATCCTTAAAGTTGTCCCTACTAACTTATTCATTTCACGCATTGATACTGATGAACTCTTTGTCATAGTCTATGTATCTAACACATTGGGCACAATTTCAACCCAATCAAATCAAGTAGGGCCCACCTAACATCAATACGGTAAAAGAGAACCCATACCCAACCAAATGGTGTTGTGGCAGCCACCTCTACACTAGTGTTGGTGTGGGTTAGCAGTTTCCATACATACACTAACAAGTGGTTGCACACACGGCACCTGGCTGCTTCACTCAGAGACGGTAGCGGCGGTGCTTCAACACCTGATTGCTTCCAAGAGTGGGAAATCCTCTTTCAGGTCATGATTTATGAGGTCTCATCTCGGGGGCACATTCCGGTACACTTTTTAAAAAATTGTAGCAACTTATTATTTCATAAAAACCACATAAAAATCACATTTTTAGCACAATCCAACCATGGAAAAGCTAATCACACAATCCCAAACATTCCAATACACAAACTAAGGCTCTGATACCACTATAAATTACTTGTTCTTCGCTCACCTAGAAGCGGAAGTCCACCTTCGAAAGGTGGGTTCTAGATATCTGAAAGAAACGGTTACCAAAAATCAAGGAGAAGTGTGCTATGTTATTAAACATTCGAATATTCAAGGTTCAAGATCTTACATCTAATCATCTAAGAACTAGAGAAACGGAAGGAAAGAAGAGAGATTATACCTAACCCAATTCTCCTCCGAAAATCAAACAGTTTTCCACACAAAAGCACCTTTCGACCACCCCCATAAACAGTCGGTGGTTAGATAGATATCCAAACGAAACGGTTACCCAAAATGAAGGTGAAGTGTGCTATGTTATTAAACATCTAGAATATTCAAGGTTCAAGAGCCAATATCTAATCATCTAGGAACTAGAGAAAGGGAAGGGAAGAAGAGAGATTATACCTAGCCTACTCCTACTCTAAAAATTAGACAATTTTCCACCCAAAAGCACTTCTCGGCCGCCACCGTGAACCGCCACCGGCCATCTCTTCCCGCCACCCTTGTTTAGGCCCAAAGTCATTAACCAACCTCTACTAGTATCCACACAAACAAAAATTCAAAATGCTTTTTCTAGATTCAAAATTCAAAACAACTTCTCTCCTCTCTCTTTGATGTATGGTTAGGGTGGCCAGTTTTTGGGTTCTCTTATGTTTCTTTTTTGAGGACATAAGGTTTGGGCCCGTAAGCCCAATTGGACTACTCTAGCCCAAAACTCTTTTTAACCCAAGTTCGAGTTTCTACCTCCGTTTTAATTCTTGATGTCCCAAAAATTAAAACTAATGATAATTTCTAACTTTACAGGATAAAGTTTTGAATTTTACTTGGGGCTTTGCACATGGACCCGGTTTGGCCCATTAACACCATAATGTCAACCGAGCTTTTCTTTTCACCCAAAATATATTGTTTGACTTATTATTCATTAAATATTCATTTAATATATATTTAGGTCTATTTAATATTTTTCTAATTATTTATTTAATTTAAAATTAAATCTATATAACACCTTAGATATGTTTGTAGTGTGAATGTGACTAAACTTAACAAATTAAACTAATTAATCAATTGACTCTTAAATCAAGTTCCCTAAAAATGAGTCAAATTTCCATGAATAAATATATAACCTTTTGATCCAGTCGGTTTTTATATGTGTGAACTAATAGGTTCTATATTATGTTGATAGATCAGTTCCCACAACAACTTGTGAGTTTTATTCATTCTTACGAATGACTATCTGGATCTTAAAAAAAAATTTAAGTCTGATAGTTAATAAATCATCATCCATGATTTAATTAGTTTAAACCATTAGAATTATTTTGGCCTCTAGTATGGTGTAAGGGCCACCCGTGCAATGAGAAATTCTCTGAACCTCACGAAAAACTTGTAGTGATTATTACCATATCAGACTGATCCTTCCATCCATGTCAAATCTCGGTCAATTTTAGGACATGATTTAACTGTTAAACCCCTATACAATTGACCATATAAATCATATGGTTACTAATGCAATTTAGAAAATGAATCTATGGAAAAGTGTTTCCTACCATTCTACTCTGCAAATATTCCTTATTGCATAAGCTACATTACTCATAGGACTTATCCCCTTAATAAAGAGGTAATGTAGGGCATGGTACCCTAAAAGCATGTAATAAGTATAATTTTATAAAATTAATAAACATGACATTTTTCTATACAATTCTTTGAATGTTATAATTGAATAATTTGTATAAATATCAGAAAATTTCAAATTTATTTATGTAAATATAATCTTGTATTAGTACAAGAGGATTAAGGCTATAGATAATGAATTAAATTGTCCACAACATATTAAAATATGGAATTTTTAATTAATTGTTGCTAGTATAGTTTACTAGCATTATGAATTCAAGTGATATAGATCTGGATCACTGATATAGATAGACATCTTAGTGGACGTGCTTTATATAATTGGACTATATAGGAATAGACCAAATATGAATTAAGTCTTTATCAATATTCCGTTTGCCATAAAGAATTTTATTCATATCAATAGATGATCATATGTAGATCAATCTGAATCTTGAGTAGTCATGAACTCTTTTTTATGTCAACTAGATCTTTTGATTCACTCGTCACGGTTTATACGATTTGTTTGTAAGACGGGCTAGAGATTTTTGTTTTGGAGGTTCATTGGGATAAGCGGATAAAAATATGGTTTATAGATATGGAAACCAAACTTTCTTCATAGAAGGATTGCATATTGGTTCCCTTTAAGGTTAATTCTGGAACTGAATGGTTTTGAGCTCAAATTTATAGTTTAAGTTATAAATTGAGCATTAACTAGGGAATTAATAGTACGTAAGGATAAAGCGATAATTAGAGGGGTAAAACAGTAATTTTGACTAGTTTTAATTATGAATCAATTATTGAAGAATTAAATTGCACGTAATGATAATACAAATAAACTACTAGAGATTGCTTAGTAATTTTTTCTATAATTTCAAGAGTTTAATCCCATATATTTTAGTGGAATAATATTGGAATGAATAAATAAGATTTATCAGATTAAAGAGTTTAATTAATAATTTAATTTATTAGAGCTTGGAATTATAGGTCCATGATCTCCATGTTGCCTCTACAAAATACTATATAGGGTAAGAGTAACAAATGTAAAAAAAGGGTTTATTTGCAAATAAAATAGTTTTTCGTGGTAAATATGTAATTATGAGATAATTAGTGTTAATTAGTTAATTAGATAATTAATTCATTAAATGATGTATTTATGTATTATGGTGAATTTCAAAATTCATTTTATACAATAATAATATACTTAATTTTGAAATAAATATGTTATATAATATTAATTTATTACGAGATATCAATTTAATATTAAGATTAGGTAAGTCAAATATCTGATTTGGTTTAAAATAGATAAAATTATATTTTAAATTATATTTGAATTAGTTTTGAATTATATTTGAAAAGATTTAACCAAATCAAAGATATCACTACAAAATATCTCATGATTTTTTTTATCATTTAATATTATATTTGAATTATTAATTCAATTAATTTAAAGTATTTAAATTAATAATAATATTAAATAGAAAATCTAATAGAACTCTATAAATACATTCTATTCTAAATTGTTTTAGAATGATAAGAAGAGACACCCTAAAGAGAAAAAACATTGTCATATTTATGTGCTCACATATATCCTAGTGTGTTGAGGATTGACTTGAAAGATCCTAGTGTGAGTCTTAACAATCGATTTGCATAGGCTAAGGTATGATTTTTTCATCTAGTGTATAGAATTAATTTATATATGTATAAAGGATTGCTAAAAGTTTATAGAAAATTTTTTATTATATACTTGCACTACGAATTTTTAAACTTGATTTCCAATAATTGGTATTAGTGAAATCTTTATATATATATATATATATATATATATATATATATAGATTAATCGCTCTGTGAGATTCTTGAATTTTCATATATATGAGATATGTATGTTGAATGGATTTTTATGTTTTTGAATGTATGACTGATACAAAGAATTGTTAATTATATGGTGATTTTGATTTATGAATTTTTTTAATTTTCTTTCTCTAGATTTTATTTAAACCACTATCGAGCATAGGATATTTTGTATAATTTTTTTTGTTGTAAAAATCTATACGATAAGGAGGAAGAAGAAGCCCCACGGAGGGCTCCATGGACAAAAACCAGAAGCAGCGGCGAGGCCACCCTCGCTATAGGCTAAGGGATTGTCCTACGGCATAGCCGCTGTAGGCTGCGGAATTGTTCCGTTGCGCAGCTACTACTAGTCATGGGATTGTCCAGCGGCATGGCCGCCATATGTTGCGGGAATGTCCCGCTGCCCAATCTAGTCGCCGGATAGTCCTACAACGTTCCAAGCACGTGAACTATCTCGTGGCCTGAGGCCATTGTCCTAGCCGGCCACAGGCAACGGTGACTATCCTAAGCCACACCGCCTGCAGTTTTCCCTAGGGGTCCCACAGACTTTGGCCCATGGTGCTCTAATGGATTAGATCGTGGATTCGAGCTATGACCCGCCCAATAAATAGGTTTGACCCATTTATTTGTGGCCCAAAAATTATGTATTTTAAGCTCATTAACTTAATTTTGGATTTTTGAAAACCAAATAACTTGTTTGGGTTTAACCCAAAAACTCAAATAGGCCCGAAAGAGTTTAGGCCTAATTAGAAATAATTAAGTTAAATATTTAATTGAGATTAGAAAAATTGATTTTTAGGGATTACGAAATTGTGTTTGATTTAAATAATTACCGGTTAGGCCTAGATCAAAGATGGACCAAGCTTATGAAAGATTATAACATTTGAAACCCTTATGTAATTTTTATTTCTTTATTTATTTGTATTTTTCCAAACGTTTTAATTTCTAAAAATACTTAAAATGATCTGGTCCATTATATCTATTTATTTATCTTGAATGATTGATTGATAACATATTCATGTATTAGTTAATTATATGCCATATATGAATACCCAAACAGTTTTATTTTTAAATTATGCATCTCATAAGTACAAACATGATTTGTTAGGATTTTCTTATTTGTTTATGTGATTTATTTGACGAAATTAATTATATAAATAGATTAAGTTTTAAAGCGTTAAACTTGGTAATCATACCTAATAAAATCAAATATTTCCGTTGGGATTTTATTGACCAACTTTGTTAAAAAGGAGTTTATTAAGTTTTGTGGAAGTAGTTAGGCTATTAGTTATAAATCAAGTTCACCTAATAAGATTAGGCTCATATTAAGATATGAATTAAAAAGTTTAAATTAAACCTAGGCCCAATAGAATTGGCAATTATAATTAATAGGATTATATTCGTTGGTTAATTAACGAATAATTAATTTATAATTAATTAATTACTTTCATTTGAAAACATAGGATGTTTTATGAAAACACATGATGTTTTATGAAAATACATGATGTTTTATGAAAACACATGTTTTAAAATAGTGAGTGAAGGTTGATATGATAATATAACCTATGGTCTCCATTACTAGTACAACACCGTGAGGTATGGAAAGGAACTCGAGATGACTTTGTTTTCGTCCCCCTCATAAAGATTTCGAGCCATATCAATACCAAGGTTGGCTTCTTAAAAAGATATGAAAAAGTGATGTATTTCGAACTTGACCAACCCTAAGGCCGCAACTTTCGAGTTAAGTCATAAATTCCGAAATAATGGGTTATACTCACAAAGACATAATTATTCTTCAAGCGGTTAATTGTGTCTTGACCAAATAAATGGTAATTTATGACTCAAATAGAAAATATGAGATATTTTAAGTTTTACATGGAAAATATGAGATATTTTAAGTTTTACATGTAGGTTTGGGAATATCTCAAAATTAATTTGAAAATAATATTATTGACTCTAAGGCGGCATATTAATTCTTGAGTTAATTTATCGTGGTTTAGTAATAAATAATTTTATGTATTTTTCTTTGTTGGATCCATGCATCATATTTACTATTCCAAAGTTTTGATATTTATTTCAATTATAATGAATCATGTATATTTTATTTAATTTTAGTAATCATCATGTCTTCAATCAATAACCTCGTTACCGCTTTACTCAATGAATACAAATTAACTAGTGACAATTTTATGAGATGAAAATCAAACTTGAATATGGTATTAATCTGTGAGAACCATAAATTTGTCTTGACTAAGGAATGTCCCGAAGAGCTCACTGCCACTGCTGCCTGTAATGTACGAGAAAAGTATGATCATTGGATCCAATTCAATAATAAGGCTAAATGCTACATGTTGATGAGCATGAGTGATGTTCAAAGGAAGAAACATGAAAACATGGAGATTGCATATGAGATATTAGAGTCTCTCTAAGCCTTGTTTGGGCAGCAATCTAACTAGAGTCGTCATGAAGCTACTAGAACCTACATGAATGCCAAGATGAAGAAATGAGTTTCTGTTAGAGATCATGTTTTGAACATGATCAACATGATGCATGAGGCGGAAATACATATGGCTACCATTGATGAGCACACTCAAGTTAGCATCATACTTGAGTCACTCTCACCGGCTTTTGCTGCATTCACTACCAACTATGTTATGAACAAGCTGTAGTATAACATGATTAAGTTGTTAAATGAATTGCAGACTTTTGAGACCTTTAATAAGGTCAGGTTAAAAGAGGGTGAAGCAAATGTTGCTGAACAAAAGTCATTTTCCTATTATGCTAAGAACAATAAGTGAAGGAACACCAATGTTAAGGACAAGAAGGGAAAGAAAGCCAATAAGTCACTTAAAAGCAAGGAGAACAAGAAGAATAATAACTCTAAGAAAAAGGAACCCAAGGGAAAATGTTTCCACTACGGAGTTTATGGCCATTGGAAGAGAAACTGTAACAAGTATCTCTCCGAGCTGAATGAGAAAAAGAAAGGTAAATTTAATTTACTTGTTTTAGAAGCATGTTTAGTGGAAGATGATTTGTCATATTGGATAATAGATTAAGGAGCCACTAATCATGTTTGTTCTTCTTTATAGATACTTAGTTCTTCGAGGGAGCTAGCTATTGGGGAGGTGATGATGAGAGTTGGCAAGGGTGTGATCATTTAATCCAAAGCTATAGAAGAAGTCTGTTTAGTTTTTAGCAATAATTATCTTATTTTGAACAATATTTATTTTATTCCTGAATTTTGCTTAAATTTGATTTATTTGTCGATATTGCATGAACAAGATTTTTATATTTTTTTTTATTAATAATGAAATTATTATTTCTAAGAAAGGTTTTGATATTTGTCATGCAAAACAAACTAACAGACTCCATCTACCTAAACTAAATGAACAATCATTAAATAAGTCAAAATTATTTAAAGTAGCAAATCCTAAATCTAACAAACGACAAAAAGTTTCTCAAAGTGATGATACATATCTTTGGCATCTTGATAGGATATACAGATTAGTAAAGAATGGTCTCTTAAGAGAGCTAACTATTAGCACTCTTCCATTTGTGAATCAATTCTAGAAGGAAAGATGACTAAGAGACCTTTCTCTACAAAGAGTTAAAGAGCCAAAGAGCCATAGAACCACTCCCGTTAGTACATAGCGATGTCTATGGTTTTATAAATCTACAAACAAGAGGAGATTATGAATATTTCATCACCTTCATTGATGATTATTCTAGATACGGATATATATACCTAATGTAAAGGAAATTCGAAACTTTTGGAAAGTTCAAAGAATTCCTAGCAGAAGCTGAAAATAAATTAGAAAAATCACTTAAAACACTTCAATTAGATTGAGGAGGTGAATACCTTAATTTTGAGTTCAAGGATCATTTGCTAGAGCATTGTATTTTATACCAACTGACAGCACCTGGAACACCACAACAGAATAGTGTTATAGAAAGAAGAAACAAAACCTTATTGGATATGGTTAGGTCAATGTTAAGCTACATGACCCTACCAGTCACATTATGGGGATATGTACTCGAACTGCGGTATATATTTTGAATGTAGTTTCATCTAAATATGTACAAAAGGCACCTTTAAAGTTATGGAATGACACTAAACCTAGTTTACGCCATTTGCGCATATGAGGATGTCTAGCACATGTGCTAAAATCTAAGACTAGGAAGTTAGACTCGCGATCTGAAGTTTGCATATTAGTTGGCTATGCTCCCAGCACAAGGGGAGGTTACTTTTATAGTCCTAGTGAGAAAAAGGTGCTTGTATCGACAAATGCAATCTTTCTCGAACATGACTATATGACAAACTACAAACCTCGTAGTAAGGTAGTACTAGAGTAATTAAATTCTGATCAGATCATAACACCCAATCACCATCTGATGAAGGACAACATCAAGAGACCACCGATCCTAGTTAGAAGACCCTAATATCTCGTCATAGTGGGAGGATTGTGAGACAACCTATTAATTATGAACATGAGGCATATGTTTTAGTGTCAGACCCAAACTAGGATGATCCATTAATCTTTAAGGAGCAATTGATGATTCTTATAAGGATTAATGGGAAGATGCAATGAACCAAAAAATGGAATCCATGTATTTCAAATCTGTATGGGAACTTATTGATCCACCTGAAGATGTCAGGCCCATTGGATGTAAATAGATCTTTAAGGAGAAAAGAGGCATAGATGGGAAAGTAGAGACTTTCAAGGCAGGAATTGTAGCAAAGGGTTATACCCAAAGGGAATGAGTCAATTATGAAGAGACATTCTCTCTTGTTGCTATGCTAAAGTCTATACGCATTATTTTATCCATAGTTGCTAGTTTAGACTACAAGATATGGAAAATAGATGTCAAGATAGCTTTTCTGAATGGCTATCTTGAAGAGAGCATTTATATGATATAAGCAGAAGGTTTTGTGCAAAAAGGCCAAGAGCAAAAGGTTTGCAAGTTACTTAGATCCATTTACGGGTTGAAGCAAGCCTCTAGGTCTTGGAAACTAAGGTTCGATGAGACTATCAAGACGTATGGCTCCATACAAAATGTTGACAAACCATGTGTCTATAAACACATCAAAAATATGAAGGTGGTCTTCTTAGTTATTTATGTAGATGATATTTTACTCATTGGGAACGATATAGAAATATAGTCAAATGTGAAGAAATAGCTAGTGAGGAATTCCAAATGAAAGATTTGGGAGAAGCGGGCTATGTTCTAGGAATCCAAATCCTAAGGGATAGAAAGAACAAGCTTTTGGAATTATCACAAGCCTCTTACATAGATAAGACGATGGCTCGATTCTCAATGCAAAACTTTAAGAATGGTCAATTACCGACCATGCATGAAGTAGTTCTTTCTAAAAAGCAATGTCCAAAGAAGAAGAAGAGATGAGATGAAGTCCCTATACCCCAACTGTAGGAAGACTTATTATATCATGTTGTGTACATGACCTGATATTTGTTATGCAATAAGGATAGTCAGTTGTTATTAATCAAATCCTGTTTAGAACACTAGATAACAGTAAAGCATATTCTAAAGTATTTTCGGAGAACGAGAGACTATATGCTTGTTTATTCCGGTGGAGACCTGAACCCCACTGGATACATTGATTCTGATTTTCAATAAAATAAAGATAGTTGAAAGTCGACTTCAGAATCAGTGTTCACACTTGGTGAAGGAGCTGTAGTCTAGAGAAGTATCAAACAATCAAGTATTGTAGATTCTACTATAGAAGCCGAATATATAATGGCTTATGAAACAACGAAAGAGGAGGTTTGGCTCAGGGAGTTATATACTGATCTGAAAATTGTTCCACATATGGATAAGCCACTAATCTTGTATTGTGACAATAATACGGCAGTGGCTAATTCGAAGGAACCGAGGAGTCATAAGAGGGAAAAGCACATAGAAAGGAAATATCATCTCATCAGAGAGATAGTACACTGGGGTGAAGTGATAGTTATGAAGAATGATAGTTATGAAAATAACATCGGAATAGAATCTTGTGGATCTTTTTACCAAGACATTTCCAGTAAAGTTTTTTGAGGATCATGAATGTAATTTAGGGATAAAGGAGGTGCCTTACTTGCTTTAGGGAAAGTGGGAGATTGTTGGGCCTAGAACCCTCAAAACATGTAGTAAGTACAAATTTATGAAATTAATAAAAGTGACATTTTTCTATATAATTATTTGAATGTGTTATTATTAAATAATGTGTATAAATATCAGAAAATTCCAAATTCATTTATGTAACTATAATATTGTATTAGTACGAGAGGATTAAGATTATAGATAATGAATTAAGTTATCTGCAACATATTAAAATATATAATCTTTAATTAATGGTTGCTAGTATGATCCACAAGCATTATGAATGCAAGTGATCTAGATCTGGATCACTAACGTAGATAGACATCTTAGCGGAGGTGCTTTATATAATTGGATTATATAGGACTGGATATGATATGAATTAATTTTTTATCAACATACCGTTTGCCATAAAGAATTTTATTCATATCAATAAATGATGATATGCAAATCTTTTGATTTACTCGTCATGATTTGTTTATAAAACAGGCTAAAGATTTTTGTTTTGGAGGTTCATTGGGATAAGCGGCTGTGAACATGATTTATTGATATGAAATTTAAACCTTGTTCATAGAAGATTGTATATTGGGTTCCTTGAGGATTAATTTTGGAACTGAATGGTTTTGAGCTCAAATTTATGATTAAGTTATCAATTGACCACTCACTAGTGGATTAATAGTACTTACCTTATAAAGATAATATTAGTGGACTATTAGAGATTGCACAGTAATTTGTTCTATAATTGTAAGAGTGCAATTTCATATTTTTAGTGAAATAATATTGAGATTAATAAATAAAATTTATTAAATTAAATAAATAAATTAATAATCTAATTTATTGGAACTTGGAATTATAAGTTCATAGTTCTCAGATCGCTTATATAAAATACTATGTAGGGTAAGAATGACAAAGGTAGAGAAAGGGTTTATTTGCAAAGAAAATAGTTTTCTAGGGTAAATATGTAATTATGAGATAATTGATGTTAATTAGTTAATTAGAGAATTAATTGATTAAAGATGTATTCAAATATTGTGGTGAATTTCTAAATTTATTTTATAAAATAATAATATATTTAATTTTGAATTAAATATGTTGTCTAATATTAAGTTGTTATGAGATATGAATTTAAGATTAAGATTAGGCAAGTAAGATATAAATTGATTTGAGAAACTAATTTAAAATTCAAATAAAATATAATTTGGTTTGAAATAAATAAAATTCTATTTTAAATTCTATTTGAGTTAGATCTTGGATTTGAAAAAATCTCACTAAATCAAAAATATCATTAAAAAATATCTTATGATTTTGTTATCATTTAATATTATGTTTAATTATTAATTTAATTAATTTAAAGTGTTTAAATTAAAAATAATAATAAATAGAAAATATAATAGAACTCTATAAATACATCTTATTCTAAATTATTTTAGAATTGTGAGAAGAGATTACCCTAAGAGAAAAAATATTGTCATCTCTGTATGCCCACACACATCCTAATGTATTGAGGATCGACTTGGAAGATCATTATGTGAGTTTCAACAATCAATTTGCATAGACTAAGGTATGATTTCTTCGTCTAACATATATGATTAATTTATATATGCAAATAGGATAGCTAAAATTTTTTAGAAATTTTTTTATTATATATTGGGACGAACAATCCCTTCCGCTCTAAAATTTTAAACCTCATTTCCAACACTTATAACCATACAGATTGCACACACTCAAACACATGCCCAATGGTTCGCCCTTTTAATAGCTTATGGGTAATACTACATGGAGTAATATCAAAACATGTATCTTATATACCAGTACTATGATGATTCAGGTCTGAGGATCACAAGTACCATAGTTACTTGACAAGTCTCATTAATAGTTATTATTATTACCATTGAGACTTTTCAACTGATTTCAGTGATTAATGTTTTATTCATCATGTGCATGCCTATCATGGTATTCAACTAATATATATGGTTATGAGAGCATCATTCTTACAATAAGAATATAGCCTATGCAATAGTCTTCCCAGATTGTCAATATCCCTTTATGACAATTCTACTATTATGAATTGTTTGGATTTTAGATTTATAGCTCTTTAGGCCTTATAGAGCATGATCATCATCATAGTCCTCATAGCATTACCTAAGAACCAAGAATCTATCATGCTAGACATAAATACATATATATATTCATACAACTTTATTATTCTAACAAAATAATAAACAACTGAGAGATTAATTGCTCACATGATAAATACAAAGGGGTGTGTAAAGAAAATATCCGCAAGGAAAGAATCTCTTCTCCATGAAAACTCTCGATCAACATCCCAAATATAAGCAATGTTTCTATAATTGAATATTTACCACTTGACTATTACCAAATATGTAATACTACATTTTGCATAAAATATATATACAATACTAATGTAAATATTTATGAATATTCATTATTTTCAATATTCTAAGTGCCTCTACCAAATTGAAATGAGTTAGCGGCCTACATTGGAGTAAGTGCATTTAGATTTGGGAGTCAACAAGCAACCTTGAGTTATTTGCATCTTGATAGGTTTGGAGGGCCTCATATATGCTCTTCTGCAGATATGATATCTACATGGTTTGTCATAGTTTGATTTTAATTAAATAGATTTAACGATTTAAAATAAAATACGGTAAAAATTTAATTTTCATAACTTGAAAATTTAATGGTAATTAATAAAAGGTTTCAAACTTTACCCCTAAAGTCGAGTTTCAACTCCTTCCACGATTCTTTTTTCTTCGATTTTCTCTTTCTTTCTTCTTCTCTATCTCCTTCGATTTCCTCTCCTCTCATAGTTTCCTCAATCGTTGAACTCTTTCTTTTTTCTTTAATTTTAGTCCTTTCAAACTTTCCTCTTTCTTATTTCTAACAACCTAGGTTTTTTAATGGAATTCAAAATTGAGGTATCTAGGTTTAGTTTAAGAAAGTTAAATTAACATAGGTCTAATATTATAAATATGAATGATCTAAACTTGATAAAATGGTGTCAAATCTAGTTTATATTTGAAGATTGTTTATTTGGTTAATGACTCAATAATTGGCAATTAGTTAAAACCTTTCACTTTTTTACTCTCTAAATGCATTGACTCCAATTCCATTAGCTTTCTCTCATTATTTATGACTTATTCCAATTGGTTTGAAGGTGATTAAATCATTAAAACTCAACTTGAGGTCTAATCTTGTTTTTACTCTTGTATTAATTTTACCCTTGTGAAATTTTCTATTTTAGTATATTTTTTTACTTCATATGAACTACTCTACCCTCAAGCAAATTTGTTTAAATTGGTTGGACCTCAAGCTTTGAGATCAAGTATGCCAAAATTCATCATCTCACTTTTGATATTTTAGTACAAAGAAAAAAGCTATTTTTATAAAAATAACTTTTTACACTTTATTATTTTTGTGTGTTTGATTGTACTTAGCACTTTTATAATATCTAATCTAGTATTATACCTTCTAATCCTAGTTGATTAGAGATATTTTAATTTACTTTTAACTTTAATCATTATTTTCTAAATTTGTAATTATCTTTTATAAATAAAAGTCAAATTCTTGCATTTGCAAATAAGCAAAATTTATAAACTCAAATATTTTAATTTTTTCTCTAACTTCGAAATTCTACCAATTTACTCTATTTTTCTATGATAAGAGTTGAAAAGAAAATAATAGGGAAATACAAAACTTACCTATTTAAGTTGTGACAAGACTTGATTCATTCACATTCACATTAATTTCATTGCAAATTCCTGATCAATAGACCAACTTTAAAAAAAAATGAAATTAAAGTAACATACAGTTGGGAGTTTGACTGGTACTGTTTATGCTTTGTTTCACTTCAATTATGCTAATATGCTTGTTGGCTGATGCACTTCCTCTCCTTAGCCCTTTTGGTACGGCATTAATTAAAGACACCAAAAGATGGGTTAATTTCGCATGTGAAGAGACAAGGGTGTGAAGTGAAGGCAAGTGTCCATGATTATCGTCGGTTCGTTGTGTTAAATGCCCCTACCAACACTCACCAGAACACATTAAATGAAACCTCTCTTCCTTCTGGATTTCTTTCCCCCCATTCGTAGAATACTGGGCAAGAACAATGAATTAATAAATAAATAAACCAGACTTATCTCTTTCTCATCCCTTGTATCTCAACTTGCAGCAAATTCATTCAATCACTTGTTCTGTCTCGGGCCTTTTCTGCATGGGATAGAGGAAAAAAACAGACACACACACACAATTCCTCTGCTCTTCTTCTCAGTCAAACTCACATAATCCCCATCTCAACGAACTCACTCCTTCACACCTTCTTCCCTTCACCTTCCGCTTATTCACTAACACACACACATACATATCTATATAAAGAGGCAGAGAAACAGAGAAGAAGAAGAAGAGGAAGATGAGAAGCTCCACAGCAGATCACATAATGATGGAGATAGAGGCGGGAAAGCCATCAGAAAATGGGCTTGCTCTAGCCAGTAGCTTAAGCCCATTGAGTGAAACTCTATGGAGGGAGAAGACAAGCACAGAACTGCTTGGTGACGTGTCTGCTAGGCTCACATGGAAGGATCTGACTGTGACCGTAACTCTCAGAAATGGAGAGACTCAGAAAGTTCTAGAAGGACTAACTGGCTATGCCGAGCCAGGCGGCCTCACTGCTCTAATGGGTCCTTCTGGTTCAGGCAAGTCAACCCTTCTTGACGCTCTTTCTAGCCGCCTCGCCGCTAATGCTTTCCTCTCTGGCTCCATTTTGCTTAACGGCCGTAAAACAAAGCTCTCTTTTGGCACTGCCGTAAGCCTTTTTTTTATTTCAATTAAATTTTGTTTAAATGTTTTGATTTTCTGTTGGTTGATATGATTTGTTATGATGTGCAGGCTTATGTGACGCAAGATGATAACCTCATCGGTACTCTGACGGTGAGAGAGACGATTTCTTACTCGGCAAGACTGCGTTTGCCGGATAACATGGGCCGGTCTGAAAAGAGAGCACTTGTTGAGAGTACTATTATAGAGATGGGATTACAAGATTGCGCTGATACTGTAGTGGGAAATTGGCATTTGCGTGGGATTAGTGGTGGGGAGAAGAGAAGGGTCAGTATTGCTCTTGAGATCTTGATGAGGCCTAGATTGCTCTTCCTTGATGAGCCTACTAGTGGTCTTGACAGGTTTCCATATTTCTTCTCATTTGTCACTACTTAAATATGTATTTGCCTTTTTTTTCTTTTTTTCTTTTTTCATAATTTTATTATAGAGAGAATTCTAACTTCTTCGGACTTCGTGTTTTGTGACAGTGCTTCTGCCTTCTTTGTGACTCAAACATTGCGGGGCTTGTCGAGAGATGGGAGGACGGTGATAGCCTCGATTCATCAACCGAGCAGTGAAGTTTTTGAGCTCTTTGATCAGCTCTACTTGCTTTCTGGTGGTAAAACTGTGTATTTTGGTCAGGCTTCAGAAGCATACGAGGTGCGAACCCTTTATTTTTTTTTATTTTTCTTTCCGTATAGTATATGTAGAATCTGCTGATCTTACACATTTCTGTGAAACTGTTTAATTGGTTTATGTTAATATATGTGCAGTTCTTTGCCCAAGCTGGATTTCCCTGCCCTGCTTTGAGGAATCCTTCTGATCATTTTCTTAGATGCATCAATTCTGATTTCGATAAAGTTAAGGCGACATTGAAGGGCTCCATGAAACTAAGGGTATACAATTTTTCTTCTTTTCCTCTTAAATTTATGAACGTTCTGGTTCTCATTTATAGAGCTATCAATAATAAGCACATAAGAATCTCACGCAAAGTATGACAAGCTTTTCTAATTTCTAAAAAGCTGATCCTTGTTGCTCTGAACTTGATTTCTAATCAGTTTGAGGCAAATGATGATCCCGTGGATAAGATTTCAACAACAGAAGCAATACGAACTCTTATCGACTTTTACCGAAAATCTAAACACTATTATGCAGCGAGAGAAAGAGTTGATTGCGTATCAGAAGTTGTAAGTGTCCTTTTTTGGTGGCTAAATTTTCTAATTAGTACTTTTAAAGATCTATCAATCTATATATATATTATATATGATACAAATGTATTAATGAAAAAAAGTACCCTTCTTGGTATAAATTGCAGAAGGGCACTGTGCTAGATTCCGGAGGTAGTCAGGCTAGTTTCTTGATGCAAACCTTTACATTGACCAAGCGTTCATTTATCAACATGTCAAGGGATTTTGGATACTACTGGCTCAGGCTCGTAATCTACATCGTGGTCACAATCTGTATCGGAACAATCTATCTAAATGTTGGGACAGGTTACAACTCAATTCTGGTAAGAAGTCACTACTACTTTGTATTAGAGAAAAAACAATGAATTAATCTATTCTCTAATTATTCTCCTTTTATTCTGTCTGAGATAGGCAAGAGGTTCATGTGCATCTTTTGTGTTTGGCTTTGTGACTTTCATGTCAATTGGCGGGTTTCCTTCATTTGTAGAGGATATGAAGGTAACAAACAAGACTTCCCTTGTATCCTCTTAAATTTAGTCAATCCATTTTTGCTTTCCTAATTCCTTTTCATTTTATTTTTTTGTCAGGTTTTCCAGAGGGAGAGGCTGAACGGGCACTACGGTGTGGGGTCTTTTGTAATTAGTAACACAATCTCCGCCATTCCATTCCTCATATTGATCACCTTCCTTTCCGGAACTATTTGTTACTTCATGGTCCATCTCCATCCGGGCTTTATGCACTATCTCTTCTTTGTGCTGTGCCTTCATGCAAGTGTTACTGTTGTTGAGAGCTTGATGATGGCCATTGCCAGTGTTGTCCCCAACTTCCTTATGGGAATCATCATCGGTGCTGGAATTCAGGTAACCCATCCCCTCTTCGTTTGATCTCTATCCTAGCTAAAAACAAGAAAAGAAAAATGCTTCAATCTTCTAATTTACTCTATTTACTAACTTCTTTCTTACATTGTAGGGTATTTTCATGCTTGTCTCCGGCTACTTTAGGCTCCCGAACGACATCCCAAAGCCCGTTTGGCGCTATCCCATGTCGTACATCAGCTTCCACTTTTGGGCACTTCAGGTAAGAAAATCGGCTTGGTAGTACATGAGTATGTAATATAAGAAGGCTCTATGGAAAAATGGATGGTTAAATTCGATAATGTAAAAAAAAGGCTATTATTATGATTGACAATAACAAATCTTTTATTTATTTATTTACTTATTTCTCCTGCAGGGTCAGTACCAGAATGATCTGAAGGGCTTGATATTTGACAACCAGTCGCCCGAGCTTCCAAAAATACCAGGCGAGTACATATTGGAAAAGGTGTTTCAGATCAACGTGAACAGATCGAAGTGGGTGGACCTTAGCGTGCTGTTCAGCATGATATTTGCGTATCGCATCATCTTCTTCATCATGATCAAGGTGAGTGAAGATGTCACTCCATGGATCCGAGGCTGTATAGCCCGGAGAAGAATGCAACAGAAAAACGGAAACCAGAGTACAATGGTTGCTCCTGATGGTCTCACACAGTCCCCTTCTTTGAGGGCTTATGTAAGAAACCGTACAGCCAGAACGAGTAGGAGATGAATCAACGGCATGTCCATTTGAATGATGTTTTAGGAAAAACGGCTTATGAGATGGAGTTATGATTCAGCACACCTGTTGATAATATCTGGCTTTGTACGAAAACAGGTTTAAGTTCAAGATCTATACTGGTTACAACATTTTGACACGATACTGCTTCGTTATGGATTGATGAAGAGAGAATGTGATCTCTTCTCAGATAGTTTTTTTTATAATTTTAATAATTCAATTAATCTTACTCTACTCGTTATGAAGGGAGCATGGTACGTTTTTTCTTCTCAGATTGTTTTCCTAACTGCTGTTTGGTAGCGTGTGAATTAGTTTTTATTGTCATTAATTAGAATTTTATGAGTTTACGTAGAGTACAAGGTACAGAATAAGTACTATTTCTACCTCTACATTACTTAAGTCTATTTCTACCTCTACATTACTTAAGTCATGCTTATACAAAAATACATAAGCTTTCTTAACTTCTAACAAGTAAACCAGACATCTAAATGCAAGATTTTGTGAAGATAACCAAGTGAGCAAAGTGATTTTTTGCTAAAATGCTTACTTGACCAAAAAAATAGTCAAGATTGAACTAGTTTTTGTTCAAAGATATGATATGATTACATGACCTGAAAAATACAACTAAAGTTTAGCTTATCTTCATTATTAACTGTCAACTACACCGCTTAGAGTAGGCGTAACAAGTTTAAACTGAAAGAGACTGTTTGGCCTTCTAGCACTCAATGACAGCAAAAACAGCAAAGGGAAAAGCTGTTGCTGTACATAAAATAGTGATGCTGTAAATATAAGATCGATGCTGTAAAATAGAATAGTATGTAAAATAGAATCTGAAAGAACAAAACAAAACAGAAAAAATAGAATAGAAATAGAATCTATAAAACCAGAAACAGTCAGAAAACCAGAATGCAGAATCTATAATCAATAAAACGGAATAACAAAACAGAATGTTAAACTAGTAAGAGGATCAAACCGAGGCCTGTTGTGCAACAGTTTCCTTAAAATAGATTCGCCTCCTCACGTCAATGCAGAAGGTTGAACGACATCTGTCTCTCGAGATACAACGGAGATGAAAAGAAGCAGCGCACCACCGAACTATTCCCGGCGAACTCAAACAGTGGCTCGAACTCTACCACACTAGAAACTTAGAATTCTAGAGGGAGGAAGGAAAACAGAGGGATGAGAGATTTCATTTATGATTGTGTGTTTTCAAATGAGAGGAAGATGTTAATTTATAGGCTCATAAGGGGAGAGAAGATTAATGAGAATTAATTGGGTTTAATTCAGGTTTAAATATGATGAAATTAAATTTTATCCTTTCATCTTCAAACCTTTCATCTTCTGTAGAAGAAAAAAAAATATCCGGGAGAAAGAAAAAAAAAAAGGGCCAAGGCAAACTGGGTCATTTTTGTGCAGACATTCGGCACGCCTAGGTGCAGGCATACACGAGCCGGTCTAGATTTGCACCCCCCCCCCCCTTGCAGGCGCACGCAAGAGAGAGCATTCTAGCTTATATTTTATTACCTATTAACAAATGTGCAATTCTATATAAACACTCTCCTTCATACCATTCCAATGGTTACACTTTGAGATTCAATTTCTCATTCACCCATTAATCATTTTGAGCGTACCATATACCGATTCAAAGCTCTCACGGAGGAAAATTTGAATCAAATTTGATCTATCATTTACACAAAGTGGGCCCCACTCAAAATCAAGCATAAACATAGCATGTTGATATGCTAATTTTTCCAATAATCCCCCATATGAATGAAATTGACGGATTAACTCAAACATACTTTTTTCGACATTAAGACATTTTTGACCTGGAGATAGAGTTCGACAGTTTGAGACCTACATCATATAGGTAGGTATCAACCCTTGAACCTTCCCTTATAAGAGTATATTAATTTTACTAGCTAATCAGTAGACACGATGTTTTTGAACTATTCTGTTGTTCATGTAAACAATAATATGCTTCACACAGGAATCTTACCTGACACACTTGAGTTCTCATTGTTATGTTCATTTTGGCTTTGAACATTTGCCTAGTTCTGCAAGAGTTGATGAGAATTCTGCCCAAGTTAATTCCCTTAGAAGTGGCCCCACTTCTCTCTCACATAAGTGATTCTTAATCAAGAGCAACCCGTTTTACTCTACTCAAATTTTCGACGCCTAAGAATCATTAATAGCATAGCTTATCCTTTCTCTTATGGGCCTCATTGTTTCATCATAGGAATGGATAAGAGGATACCCCCCCCCCCTAACAATGATATAATTAAGTCTTATACAACTAGTTTGTCCCTTTGAACCTAGATCTTGGGAATGACTTACTCTTTCATGGACTTTAGTCTCATTCCCCTTGATGATTTTTCAATTAACTCTCTATTTAACCTTTTGGTTAGCGGATCTGTAATGTTATCCTTTGATTTTACATAGTCAATAGAGATAACTCCAGTAGAGAGTAATTGTCTGATGATATTATGTCGTCGACGTATATGTCTAGACTTACCATTATACATATTGCTCTATGCTCTTTCAATTGCAGATTGACTGTCGCAATGAATACAAATTGCTCGCACAGGCTTTGACTACTTTGGAATATTTTTTAAGAATTGTCATAACCATTCTGCCTCTTCTCCACATTTATCTACACCTATAAACTCAGATTCCATGGTAGATATGGCTATCACAATTTGTTTAGAGGATTTCCAAGAAACAGCTGCACTTGCTAGTATAAACACATAGCCACTTGTAGACTTTGAGTCTTCCATATCTGATATCCAGTTTGTATCTGTGTACCCTTCTAGTACAGTTGAATATCTATTATAGTGCAATCCATAACTACGAGTATAGCGTAGGTACCTTAGTACTCTCATGATTCCTTTCCAATGGTCATGCCCTGGATTACTCATATATCTGCTCAACTTGTTGATTGCATAGGCTAAATCAGGTATTGTACAACTTGTGAAGTACATCAGACTGCCGATCACTCTAGAGTACTCTACTTGAGAAATACCCTCGCCTTTATTTTTACTCATGTGCAAATTGACATCAATAGGTGTTCTTGCTACACCAGAATCTTCTTTGCTAAATTTTCCAAGAATTTTGTCTACGTAATGAGAGTGACTCAGAATGAGTCCGTTTGATGTCCTTGAGATTTTAATTCTCAAAATGACATCAGCTAGACCCATATCTTTCATGTCAAATTTGGTATTTAACATATTCTTGGTAGATTTCACTATCTTATCATCACTTCCAACTATGAGCATATCATCAACGTAAAGACACAAAATGACATATCCATTTGCTGTACTTTTTTATCACACTCGTTGATTTTGAAACCATTAGCCATCATTATGTGATCAAATTTTTCATGCCATTACTTTGGTGCTTGCTATAAGCCATATAAAGTTTTCACCAGTTTACAGACTTTCTTTTCTTGTCTTAGGGCTATGAAACCTTCAGGTTGTTCTATGTAGATTTCTTCATTTAAATCTCCATTCTGAAAGGCTGTTTTCACAACCATTTGATGTACTTCTAGATTTTGCAAAACGGCAATCGCAAGTATCATTCTAATGGAATTTATTCTCGTTACCAAAGAATATGTGTCAAAGTAATCAAGGAAGGCCTTCTCGTTGCTTATATCCCTTAATTACAAGTCTAGCCTTGTACTTGTCAATTGACCCAATCAGCTTTTATTTTTCTCTTGAAAATCCATTTGGACCCTAGAGGCTTACTACCTGGGGGAAGATCTACTAACTCCCAATTATGATTTTGTAAAATGGATTCAATTTCACTGTTGATAGCCTCTTTCCATAAAGGACCTTCATATGAATTCACAGCTTCCTTAAAAGTTTGAGGTTCACCTTCCAATAGGAATATCAGAAAATCTGGACCAAAAGATTTTCTTATCCTAGCTCTTTTACTACGTCGATGTTCAATTTCAACCTCTTATTCATCTTCTTGTTCTTGGTCTTGACTATTTTCACTAATAGCCTCAAGTGTTCATTTAGACGAACTCGATTCCGCTTGGGACTTACATGGGAATACATGTTCAAAGAATGATGCATTTCTAGATTCAATTATCGTATTCTTGTGAATGTCTAAGATTTTAGACTCATGTACAAGAAATTGATATGCACTACTATTAGTTGCATAGCCAATGAAGATGCAATCAATCGTTTTCAGACTTATCTTTACCTTCATTGGTAGAGGTACGACTACTTTGGAAAGACACCCCCATACTCTTAAGAATTTATAGGAATGTTTCTTTCCTTTCCATAACTCATATAGTGTCTTTCCAGTATCTTTATTTAAAAAGTAATTTGCCGACAAGACGGCTTCTCCCCACATATTCTGAGGCAACCCATAATCGATCAAATTGGCATTCATCATTTCCTTCAAGGTACAATTTTTTCTTTCAGCAACCTTATTTGATTGGGGTGAATAAGGAGCAGTGGTTTGATGTATGATACCATGTTGTGCACATATTGCTTCAAATGGTACAACATATTCACCACCTTCCTTTATTTTCTTGTTGAGTTTATTCTCAACTTCATTCTTAAAGAGAACAAATTTCTCTAAAGCTTCATTCTTGCTTTTCAACAAATATACATAACAGTATTTTGTGCTATCATCAATAAAATTAATAAAATATTTATAACCACCCCCGGTTTGAATGGATTTAAAATCACATATATCGCTATGGATTAAATCAAGTGGTTCGGTGTTTCTTTCAATTGTTTGAAATGATGACCTCGTTTGTTTTGCCTCAACACAATTTTCACACTTATGTTTTGAATCAATTTGGAAGTTTGGTATGTGATCCATGTTAATTCATTTTCATAAAGAGTTGTAATTAACATGTCCTAATCTAGCATGCCATAGATTAGAGGACTCAAGCAAATAAGTAGAAGAACTAGCTTCATTAATTTTTGGGATTACAGTCATTACATTTTGCTTGAACAACCCATCAGATACATATCCCTTACCCACATACATTCCACTTTTGGAAACAACTATCTTATCAGATTCAAAGACTAGACGAAATCCATGCTTACTTAAGAGTGAATTAGACTCAAGGTTTTTACGGATTTCAAGCACATATAAAATATTATTAAAAGTCAGCTATTTTCCAGAAGTCATCTTCAGAACCACCTTGCCTTGACTAGCTATCTCAAATGTGGTTGAATTTCCCATAAACAACTTCTCTCCATTAGTAATGGGTTCGAAAGAAGTGAACATTCCTTTGTCTGAGCATATGTGCCCATTGGGACCAGTATCAATCCACCATTCTCTCGGATTGAACCCCACTATATTCACTTCTAAAACCACAGAAGCAAAATTGATATTAGAAACATCTTGGGTGATGTCTTCCATTAGATTTGCTTTTGGCTTTGTTTCTTTTTTGGCAGCCTACAGTCTGTAGCTCTGTGACCCATCTTGTCATAGTTGAAGCATTTTTCTTGGAACTTTGACTGCTTCTTAGAGATTCCTCCTTTTGATCCGAATTTAGAATTTATTTTCTTGGGACCTCGAGAATGTTCCACAACATTCGCCTTTGCCACATATTGAGCGACCCCTTTCTTATCTGATTTCCTGTTATCTTCTTCAATCCGAAGCCTAACAACCAGATGCTCAATATTCATCTCCTTTCGCTTACGCTTGAGATAGTTTTTGAAATCCTTCCATCCAGGCGGCAGCTTCTCAATGATAGCAGCTACTTGGAAGGTTTCACTTAGAATCATCCCCTCGACATGAATCTCATGCAAGATAACTTGTAGTTCTTGAACTTGATTGACTACCATTTTGGAATCCACCATTTTATATTCAAGGAACTGGCCCACAATAGCCTTCTTGGTACCAGCATCCCCGGTTTTATACTTATGGTCTAAGGCATCCCACAGCTCCTTTGCCGTTTTCTTTATACTATACACAGAGTACAAAGAATCAATCAAACCATTCATGATATAATTCTGACATAGAAAGTCATAATGATTCCAAGCATCAATAATATTGACTGCTTAGACATCATGCTCATCATCTTTGAGCACAACAGCTATCTCCTTCAAGAATCTCAGGTAGAATAGGATTTTTTGTTGCCACCTTTTGAAATTATGCTCATTGAATTTCTTAGGCCTTTCCCCATGGTTTATGGGATGAACTACAACTGCATGGGTATGAGTAACCAGGGAGGTTATCTCAATAGTAGCAGCTTGTTGGATACTTTCAAAACTCATTTTCTGAAAATCACAGAAATTGGTATTAGTAAGTGAAATAGTCACGAAATAATGATTACAACGAACAAATTAAATTTGAAAAGTTACAATAGCAATGATACATTTACTTGTTCATTCAAGAAGCATTTGATATGTTTATTAAATATGATAAGAATCTGTTTTAAGTTGTAGGAAGTTAATATCTAATAAACAGTAAACATTGATATTGTAAATAAAATAGTGATGCTATAAATATAAGATCGATGTTGTAAAATAGAACAACATGTAAAATAGAATTTGAAAGAATAGAACAAAATAGAAAAAATAGAATAGAAACAGAATCTATAAAACCAGGAACAGTAAGAAAACGAAAATGTAGAATCTGTAATCAATAAAACAGAATAACAAAATAGAATGTTAAACTAATAAGAAGATCAAACCAAGGCCTGTTGTACAACAGTTTCCTTAAAACATATTCACCTCCTTACATCGGTGTAGAAGGTTGAACGGCGTCTGTCTCCTATGATACAACGGAGACGAATAGAAGCAGCACACTACCGAACTATTCCTGGCAAACTCAAACAGTGGCTCGAACTCTACCTCACTAGAAACTTAGAACTCTAGAGGGAGGAACGAAAACAGAGGGATGAGAGATTTTGTTTCTGATTGTGTGTTTTTAAATGGGAGGAAGATGTCAATTATTTATAGGCTCATGAAGGGAGAGGAGATTAATGATAATTAATTTGGGTTTAATTCAGGTTTAAATATGATGAAATTAAATTTCATCCTTTCATCTTCTGCAGAAGAAAAAAAAAATATCCGGGAAATAAACAAAAAAAAAATGGTCAAGGAAACCGGGTCATTTTTTGGCCGACATTCAATGCGCCTAGATGCAGGCGCACACGAGCGAAGCCTGATGCGGTCCGGATTTGCATCCCCCTGCAGGCGTGCGCAAGAGAGAGCATACGAGCTTATATTTTATTACTCATTAACAAATGTGCAATTCTATATAAATACTCTTGCACTTGTTCCCATTTCTAATATGGGATAAAAAGTTTTCTTTCATTTTTTTTTTCTTTCAAACCATTCCAATGGTTGCACTTTGAGATTCAATTTCTCATTCACCCATCAATCATTTTGAGCGTACTATATACCGATTCGAAGCTCTCACGGAGGAGAATCTGAATCAATTTTAACCTTTTGTTGACTCGAAGTGGGCCCACTTAAAATGAAGTATAATCATAACATGTTGATATGCTAATTTTTCCAACAATCATTTGCATCAAGTTTCTGTGAGATTAAACTAAGTAAGCGGGGAGATAAGAAAAATAAGGCTAGGGTTTCTTATTGATATCAAACATTTGGTTAAAGAGTACAAGCAAAGATGTTCAAATAGACAAGTAAGAGGAAATAGAAAGACTAAACTACACTTAGATAATTAACTAATTAAATAATAATTATATTCTAACATTACTCTTGATACATATGCAAGAAGCATCAATAGTTTTTCCAATAAAAAAATAAAAGCGCTGAAGCGGGTGTTTCTTTGTAAACAAATCAGCAATCTGCATGAAAGAAGCGATAAAGGTAAACTAATAGTCCCATGAAGATGATGTCGAATGAGATGACAATTAATTTGAATATGCTTAGTCAGTTTATAAAAGATAGAATTATGAACAATTTAGATAATATTCGTGTTGTCATCATATTAGAGTGGGAAGAGAGAGAAATACTTATATCTGCAAGTAACTACTGCAACCAAACGATCTTAGCAATAGTAGATGCTATAGCATATCATGACATATCATGAAATAAACATATAGTATAATTTTCCAACAAAAAGTTAACATGATAAATTAAATTACTTGTATTAAACATATCAAATATATTAAATAAATTTGCTAATATTCAAAATAGAAAGATTGTTCTACATAATTCATATGCCTTATCGATTGGCTTGACAGGTCGAATCAATTGGCTTGACAGACATTAACATTCATAAATTGTTCTAATCTTATATTTAATTCATCTTCTAATTCTTCTGATGATTTTAAAAGTCAGATGTACTAAATTGTATGCCAATGTAAATCCTATTTTAATGCACTTCATTGATGATATTATATCTTTTCAGATATAATTTTGTAGTATTTCAAAGCCTTAATCTATCTAGATAAGAGAATATCTCCTAACAGATTTTGATGATCCTTATAGTTTCTCCTTCAAGTTTTAGGCTGCTCAAATGAAAGTTGTCTCCTCATTTCAGAATCAAAGCAAATATAGATGGAGCTAGTAAAGGGAATCTTGGAGCCTCAAGAGTGGAATTATTTCTATAAATACTTTAAGATATTACTACTAGTATGCAAGTAGAAGCCCAATCTCTTCTTAGATGTTGTAAGATTTATCAAGGGAAAATTTTTAAGAGGGTCCCTAATAGAATCTGATTTTCTTTTTCTTGTTCAAATGGTTGCTGATCTTCTTAAGGTCCCTCCTATTCTTGTAAATGAGTCAATAGCATCATAGATTACATTTCTTCTAATGGTAATCATTTTTATCATATTTTAAGAGAAGTTAACCAAGTAGTTGATTCATTGGCTAATCTTGGTTATTCTTATAAGTCTAATATAGATTTCTTTTCCTCTTCATCTCTTCCTAGATCTACAAAGTTACAAATTTTTTGTGATAAATTAAGTCTAGCTTATTTCAGAGTTGTTATAAGTGACTTGTTGATTCTTCAATGGAAGTTTTTATCTTTTGTCCCCTTCTTAGACTGCTTTATCTGCTATTGGTTATGCTTAAATGTGGAGTGAACAGTAATATTTATTTATTATTTTTTGTAAGATGCCGTATATGTAAAGTTAGGAAAATATGAAAATAAAGTAGTCCTCCAGTAATTAGTGATTACAGTAAAGCCTAAGCTAATAATGATGGAACTCAAATTTAAAAAAGGAGAATTAATTGGAGATATATTTGAAATTTGGAGTTAATGATTTTTATGACAAGACAAGAAAGAAAAGAAGAAGAAAAACGAAAAAGAAGGGGGCAAAAGTGGAGGGTCGGTTACTGAAACCCAACCGAAGCCGATAAAAAAAATTGAGAAAATTTTGTTCAATAACCGACATAATTTCTCTCTTGTAAATGAACACAGTGGTTTAAATAATTTGTTCATGCCTATCTTCAAATATTCATACATTAGCGCCCATACACTCCACGAAACAAACGGCCCTTTAAAATATAAAATCTAACTAATCCACAAAGTTACTTTCTAAAGAAAAGGAAGAGTTAGTTGTAACTAGGTATACTAAAAACGGAAACAACCCTAAGCAAGAAAATGTAAGTCAACAAATGTACTAGAATTTGGGCGGAAGTGCTATTTAAAATTTTAGCTCTTTTGGTTGGTGGAGACTAACCAATAATCTAGAGTTATGCATTTGATGAATAAAATTTATTAAACCGGAAATCTGAATCAACCAACTAATCAAGAAAACATTAGAATACTATAGAAGATGAGATAAGGGAGAGTTGAGTTATACCAAGCCCCTGCTCTAAAAAGGCATGTCGAGTGCCTTAACCATTGTCGGTCACCGTCAGTTGCTGCCGCTCTAAGGTGGTTTAGTTTTGAGCCATTAATCGGCCTCTATTCTTGATTCATACGAACAAATATTTTGGGTTTACTTTCAACTATCATCCTCACACATGAGATATAGAGAATTACTCGGAAAGGAGGTAAAAGGATGAGATACAACTCTTTTCTCTTTCCTCATTAAAGCTTGAGCGGCCAAAATTAAGATAAAGATTAGTGTCATCTTCCTTTGATAGGCAAATGAATATCATGCCTTTTCCCTTGGGTCTTAAGAGTTTGGTCCAATTAATGAATGTTTGGAAAATAAAATCTAGCCTAATAATTATTATGGTTTCTTATGGATTAATTTAATATATAATATTCCAAATTAGATAAAATTAGGACACAAATTAGGCCTTGGCCCAATAGCTCGATTCGGCTTATTAACTATTTTATATTCAACCGGATTTTACCCAAAAAGTATCTTCCCCCTTTAATTTAATTCAATCAACATTTAATAAACTTAAGTAGTCAGTTAAATATTTTTCTAATTAATTATATAATTTATAATTAAATCAATATCATACTTTTGATATGCTAGTAGCATGGTGTGATAAAAACTTAATAAATTAAATTGATTATTGATTTAATTTTTAAATCAAGTCCTTTAAGAACAATTCAAATTTCTTCAAATATGATTTCAACAGAAATCTTTCGTCGGCAAGTGAGGCCCATAACAATTTATGAGTTTTATCAATCTAAATATTGCACCATTTACTACTAAAATAACTTTTAAATTAAATAAATAATTTGATCCTGTATATGATCAATTAACTTAAATTATCAAGTCTAAGTTGGCCTCTTGCAGGGCGCATAGACTACTGTGAAATGAGAAGTAGTTTGAAACCTCCAAAAGAATCTGTGATGACTTTTACCGTACAAGACTGATCCTTCCATCTATGCCAAAGTCCCAGTCAATCCCAGAGTATGGTTTAACTGTTAAACCCTATTAGATTGACCATATGAATCATGTGAGTCCTTGTGCATCTATGCCAAAGTCCCGGTCAATCCCTAGGCATGGTTTAACTGTTAAACCCTACTAGATTAGCCATATGAATCATGTGAGTTCTTGTGCAACTAGACAATGGATTTATAGAAACTAATTTCATATCATACTACTTTGCACAAAGATTTCTTTGTTGTATAAAGGTACATCACTCATAAGACTCTTCCTCTGATATAGAAATGATGGATATCATCTTATTACCTTACTTACTACCCATATAAGAACACATGCCCAATTGTTCACTTTCAATAAACCTTGGCTAGAGTTACATTTAGTGATATCAAACCATGATTTCACGTACATCAGTACTGTTATTAATCTCACTTCTAAGAACCACAAGTATAATGGCCACTTGACAAGTTTCATTTATAGTCAATATTATTACCATTGGACTTGTCTAGCGATTATGTTCAGTGATTAAGTCGCTACTAATCACCTATATGTGTATTCCGATATTCCTCAATATCTATGATTATGAGAATATCATTCTTCTCTCCAAAATGATAACATATGTAATAGTCTTTCTATATTGTCATTATCCCATCATAACAATCTTATAACTATGAATAATTTGAATCTTCAAAGTTAAGCTACTTGGATCTCATCGAGCTGGATTGCTATCACAGTTTCAAGTGCATATCTAAGATATAGAAATTTATCAAGTATGCCATCAATCAATATGCTTACAATTTCATTTCCAACATAATGACAGTAAATATGATAGACTAAATGCTCATTTAAATACTATGTATTTAATTTAGTTGATACTTTATACATGTTAAGATTGACTCTTATAAGTAAATGAACAACCTATTGGGTTAAACCTGATTGGCTTGACGAACATTATACTTTCAATCTTTCACTTGCACTAAAGCCAATCGCTTTCAAAGCTTATTCTTATCTTGTCAAGAGGGTGATAAAACGTTTGTTGGGAAAGTACCTTAGTGTTTAGATCCGCTATCTTATTTATTCTTGTCTAATCGCTTATGTTCACTTAACTCATCCGATTGTAACTCGGATAAAGTGATAATGAAGCAATATGTGTTTTTGGATCTTTGATGAATCTTGGTTCTTTTGCTTTCAGTGCACACCATTGTAATCGTAGTTTATTACCAGATGATTAATGATGCTAGGGACTATAATAAGTTTAGTTATGAACCTTTTCATCTAATACACTTATTTTGCTTCACAAGCAATAAGGTATTCATTTTGCCAATTGAATTCTCATTTGTTACTTGCTCGGAATTACTCCAACTAATTGATTCATCAGTTAAAATAAAATGATATATGACTTGGAATTATTAGGCAATATCTTAATCGCATCTTAATGTTTTCCATCCAAATTTCCTTAACTCATACTCGTAACACTTAAAGTATTAGGCAACATCCCATTTTGTACATAATGTGGCATGCATGATAGAGCCTATAGGCAAGTATATGATTATTCAATTCATGCATTTTCTCTTAACTTGTATCTTAGGTGACAACCTTTGGAGAGTGAGATTCCATGACATTTTGGAAATAGTCATTTCTTATAATTTTCTATACTAAACTCTTTTAGCATTTTTCTTATGTACGTTGAATGGGTTAAGCTGAACAATTTTTTAGATCTATCTCTATAGATCTTCATGCTTAAGCCAAAAGATTCTTTAGCCATATTTGTTGAGAAATATTTTGATCACCACAACTAGACAAATTGTAACATACCTATATCATTTTCAATGAATAGTATGTCATCAATGTATTAGACAATGAACATAGTCTTACACCCACTAACCTCTTTATACGCATAGATCATTCTCAATGAAACCAAATAATTTTAATTGTTTGGTCAAAAAAAAAATTCAACTCTGAGAAGTCTACTTCAATCCAAAGGTTTTCCTTTGTAGATTACAAAATTTCTTTGTGAATTTTGTTTTATGTCGAATTTTCAGCTTGTATCACATACATCTCCTCTTTTGAATTTCCATTTAAGGAAGTAGTTCTCACATCTTTACCAGATCTCATAATCGTGGTATGTTGTAATGGGAAGCATGATTTGAATGGATTTGGTCGTAGCCATGGACGAGAAGATCTCTTTTAATTGATTCCCTCTCATTGCTTGTAGTCTTTGGCCACTAGTTGAGACTTAAGATCTTAATTTGCTCATATGCTCTGGTCTTTCAACTAAAGACACATTCATATATACTTGGAATAATTCCTTGGGTACAACCTCTAAGATCAACACTTGGCTAGTGTACAAGGAATCAAATTTAGATCTCATGGCTCTAAACCATCTCTAAGGATCCAATCTCTATATGGCCTCACAATAACTCATAGGGTCGTTACTAGGATTTATAGGAAATCCATACAGGTTAGGTTGACGAAGCATTCTCCCTAATCTATGGAGTGGTGGTATGCACTGAGGAATCATGGTTCCTTTTTTTAAGGTTTCTTAGAAATGTGTATTGCTGGACTAGAAGTCTCAATCTAATTGTTAAATTGTGAGTTTTTACTAGTATGATTCTTATCATGGTCTTTAGAGTGCATAACTAAAGATGCTAGACTTTGTCGTGATAAAAACTTAAATATAACTTATAAAATTTAGAAGGATAAAAGTATGTTGTATAAGTTTTAGAGATCTAAATGTAATAAAGTGAAATTTTAGAACTGCCGAGTTTATTTAATTTTTGCATGCCTTTTTTCTACAAGTTTGATACCAAATTTATACTTCATGCCTTTTTTTCTTACCTTCAAATTTCCATTTATATATCTCTCCAACAACACTCTCTTCACCAACTCATTTGCCAGCATTGTCTTATAGACCACTGCCGCTAGAATTAAAATTCTCAAATTGACAAACAAAAAGTTATAAATATTCATTTTAAAACTATTAACTATTATTTTTATATCTTTAAACTTCACTTTTCTCTGTGCAATTACAACCACTCTCCACGATTAAAATTAAAAATTTAGTTTTCTCACCTTTCAGTGTCATTCTTATTTTTTGTTGAAAATCATTCTCTTTCATGATGTATGATGAGATTCAAAAATCGATTTGCATCATTCAAGATCAATTTTAATATAAATTTAAATTTTAAAAATATCAAAATTAAATCTTAAATTATTTCCGGCAGTAATGATCGTGATGATATTAGTGAAGTGTTTGGTGTAGATGGGAGGGATAAAAGAATGTTGGGATGGAAAATTGACTTAGAATAATGAAGCCAGAAAAAATATATATATTTAAAATTTCTCCGCTTTTTCTTTTATTTTATTTTCCATTTTATAATAAAATAAACTTTTTTATTTTTATTTTTATTTTCGACATTCCACCTACCCCGCCTCCTACCTCCTTGAGTCCATGACTTGCCTACTGCAGCTTCCCCAAAAACGAAGGAAATAAAGAAAAAAAAAAGAACGCTGTGATACACTTTCCTCACCTTGGAGCAGCTTCAGATTCCTCGTTGGCAATGGTATCAACATCCCCTTCAGTCATCACCTGCAAAGGTGAACCTTCTAACTTTTCTTTTATACTTTCCTGAAATCAAGCTCCTCCATATCTAGTAATTCCAATAATTTTAGTTGCGCTTAATGATATGAGTTTCTGGATTTGTCTGTGAATGTGAAATTAAAGCCGCGGTGGCATGGAAGGCTGGAGAGGCACTGGTTTTGGAAGAGGTTGATGTCAGTCCGCCACAATCCATGGAAATTAGAATTAAAGTTGTATGCACGTCTCTCTGTCGCAGCGACATCACTGCTTGGGAAACCCAGGTTAGACTTTTTCCACGCCTGATTTTACAATTGCAGAATCTCTATGGACGACTCAGGCTTTAGACTGTCATAGAAAGGAAATATTTTCCATCGATTTGTTATTGTATCTTCTTTTCTAACGCATGATGGAGTAAATGCATGAAATTTGACTTGGAAAATACCACTCATTCAAGGTAGTGACAGGATGTAAATTTTCGATGATTTCTCTAATCCTGTTTGTCATACAAGTGAATGACAGCTGAGTTCACAATTCATAATGATTTCACTAATGTAGTTTTGGTAATAACTAGTCTCAAATCTTGTAGAAATTTGGGCTTCCAACTCAAAACCAATTGGCAATGAGTGGGGTGGGCCATCATTCTTATATATTAGGCTCCAAGACTTTCCTTTCAGATGTGGTATATATTATTAAAAAATCTGATCAACATGTATATCAAATTTCCTAGTTATATGCCGTACATGTCCAGACGGGTAGGCCTGCTTATGGCCTTCTCAGGACTATGTTGGTCAATGCCCAATGGTGTTTCAGTTCTTATTAATGTGCCCAAAACAATCTTTATCTAACTTGATGGCTTCCTTCCCTAGTACAAACTCCATTTTTAGGTAGTTTTCTTAAATTTTTACTGCTCATATTGTGAAAATGGGCTGAAGTTTGTATTAATTATGAAATTATATTAGTACAGAATTGAGTTTATTATAGAAGTACAAGCACGAAATTTAAAAGATCAACAATATATTGATATACATATATAAAATCATGGAGACGTTGCTCATATAAAGGACTAAAGAGATACGAGAACTTATATAAACAGTCCTTTCCTTGTCAATAAAAATTCAGTTCTTTTACATTATTTGATTAAAACGTGTCTTATATCAATGTAAGCTTTATTTTGTTTTCTTTGTAACTCAAAAGGTAAGACTTTCTAACAAGAAACCATTTTTATGTAGGCTATTTTCCCTCGGATATTTGGCCATGAAGCATCAGGGTAACTTCTTTCTCTTTAGTTTTCCGATTTAATATACTTAAAACTATGAACATGATAGTTTTATTTTGTTTTGTTCTTTATTATTTGCGCGTGTGTGGGGTTCGACAATGGTTCTTACTGGTTTTATTAATAATAATCAACAGATATAAAACAGAGAGGCGGACATAAAAATCCTTCCTCAACAAAGAAAGAATGAAATCTTAAGAAGGAACTTAAGAAAATAAATTAAGAACTATAACAATCACGATAGGTCATTTCCTAATGGAAGTTACCAAAACACCCCATGTGGTTAGAGTAGTGTGCAAGTAGCTCTATTATACCTTGCTTCAAGGAATAAAGAGGATGACTATGGTCTTCTCAGTGGCACTGAGGGAGTGCTTGACAGAAGTTTTACAATAGTTAACTCATTGAAGGTCTCTACTAGTATTAAGTATTTTAGTGAGAAATTGTTAGAGTTGAGTCGGGGGAAGGAAATGACGGTTTGCTGCTTTTTATTTTGTTTGTTTGTATGTATGTTTGTTTTTTTGTTTTTTTTTTTTTTCTGGCAAAGTATGTACAAATAGAATGTGATTGTTTATTTATTGCCACTTTGATGATGTGATCTAGGAGAAATTTTTGCTTAACATTATCGACTACTCACATTACTCGTCCAACTATGCCACCAAGTTACGTGCTGAACTAGTTGAGAAGGGTGAAAATTGCTTCCCATTATTAACTACTTCTCTCCTTTTCGAAAGCACGAGTAAGCATGTGAGTTAAGTTCATAAGTAATTTTATGTAAGGATGCTAGAAGTGGTCCATCTAAGATTAGGTTAATTGTAATTCAATTTTCTACCTTTTGGGTTTGGGTGGGTTTTCATTAGGAACATAGTTATTTTGATAACCTAATTAATATTTGGTTAATTGTTCAATGACTCTTCGATGTGCTCTCTTTGCTGGATAGATTGCTACATTCCTAGATGAACTCCCCTTTGTGGATGTAGTGATGGTTCCCATGCTCTTCGATGGGTTTCCTTGTAGGATGAAGTGATGAACTCTTTAAGCTTGCGAATGAGCTTCGCTCATTGGATCTTAGATGAGCTCCTATTACTTAATAGGAAAAGCTACTCATGCTTTTGGATGAACTCCCATTATCGAGTTAGTTACTCCCATACTCTTTGAAGAACTTCCTATATTGAATAAGCCCTCTACTTGGATGAGCTCCTCTTATCCGAGGAGTTGCTCCATGCTCGTGACGATTTGAAGCTCTTAACTATCTCTCCACCTGGAGTTATTTTTTTCTTAATTAGAATGAAAGTATCCCCATTTGGAATTATTATATGGCTCATGGATGAGATCTTTGAATAGGTCATGGCATTGCACTTTCAGCATGGCCATGGCCAACTCTTCAAATTGGGTTGTATAAAATTGGCCAAAACTTGAAGAGGATTTTGTAATGATTCAATTTAGAAGGCTGCTGGCTAAAAACTGTTGATTATGTTAACCAACAATTTGAAGGCGAAGTTCTAATATCTGCTTTTGGGAATTATAAGTTACATGTATTTTTGGAGGTGAAACATTTATCAACCTTTTTGACGAGGATCTCTATGTCATTGACAAACACTTAAGTTCTAGTCAAAATTTTGCAGTATTGTGGAGAGCGTGGGTCCAGGTGTATCAGAATTCAAGGAAGGAGACCATGTTCTAACAGTGTTTACAGGAGAATGCAAGGCCTGTAAACACTGCAAATCAAGTAAAAGCAACACATGCCAAGCATTGGGCCTGGAAAGGAGAGGTGTAATGCATAGTGATCTGAAGACACGCTTCTTCATCAAAGGGAAGCCTGTTTATCATTATTGTGCTGTTTCAAGTTTCAGTGAATATACTGTTGTCCACTCTGGATGTGCTGTCAAGGTCAGCCCTGTTGCCCCTCTCGATAAAATTTGCCTTCTCAGCTGTGGGGTTGCAGCAGGTATAATCTCTCTCTGCCATATAATAATCTCATGCCTATTTGTTTGCGTAGAGGATTTAATCAAACTTCAATGCTATTTTCAGGTTTGGGTGCAGCTTGGAATGTAGCTGATATATCAAAAGGGTCAACTGTGGTGATATATGGCCTCGGAACTGTTGGCCTTTCTGTAAGCATCGGAACTTAGTTAGTCCTTAATTATTGACATTGATAATTCGGTCCCGTTGCATTTTCTTGATTAATCTTTTTTGGGATGGAAAAAAGGTTTCGCAAGGTGCCAAAGCACGGGGTGCATCTCGAATAATAGGCGTTGATACTAATCCCGAAAAGGGTGAAAAAGGTGCACAAATTTTCGTTTTTTGTTGTATTTTTATTTTTATTTTTCAATTTCTGTTCAGACTCTAGTTGTTAATATTGCAAGGCATTAAAAAAGTCCAATAGTTAAATGATGGTTTCATCTTTTCTACAGCGGAAGCATTTGGTATTACAGAATTTCTCAGCCCAACGTCTTCTAGTGAGCCTATTCAGCAGGTCTTTCATTCACTTATCCAAAACACCTCTCTGTGTATCATCATGCTTATATATGTTCTTTACTTTTAACTTCTATATTTGTAATGTTTGTTAACAGGTTATCAAACGGATTACTGATGGAGGAGCAGATTACTCATTCGAATGTATAGGCAGTACAGAAATGATAACTACGGCATTGCAATCATGTTGTGAAGTAATTCATTTGGAATCCCAAGTTCTAGTCTGTGATGATGTATCATTTATTTAATGCTTTAATGCTTAAACTATATACTTACCGTCCCAAATGTTTGCTGCGTAGGGATGGGGTCTTACCATTACACTTGGTGTCCCAAAGGTTAATCCAGAAATAACAGCTCACTACGGGATGTTTCTTACTGGAAGAACATTAAAAGGAACACTTTTTGGAGGATGGAAACCTAAATCTCACCTTCCTTCGTTAGTAGATATGTACCTTAATAAGGTCAGTTGAAAGAGCATGGAAATTAGCTTTATTGTTTATAAGAAAAGCTGCTCTATATATAATTGATTTAAGAAATGAAGTGACTGTTCCCTCACTCTTCTATCTCCTTGGTTTTTTAAGTTTTATTTTAATTTAATTCAACGTATTTATGTTTTTGTTTATTTTTTGAAATTATGTCAATGTTCAAAGAACTGAAGAACTGAAGAATCGAAGAAAATGTGATGTTTTGAGTTGCAGGAAATCAAGGTTGACGAGTACATCACTCATAACTTGTCATTTGAAGACATCAACAGCGCTTTCAACCTCATGAGGGAAGGGAAGTGCCTGCGTTGTGTAATCCACCTTCCTAACTAATTATTTATCACCATGTTGTGTATTGTTTTGGGGTGAAAAATTATATGTAAATTAATACCAAATCCTATATTAATGGATATCCGCATTTTGATTGACTTTGCATATCCGATTAAATAGAAAAAAAAAATTAAGGATTATCTGATCCGATGCTATTCGAAACCAAATGTATAAGATCTTTTGGATATGTGATCATTTTTTTAATAATTTAATGTTATAATTTATTTAATGTAAGATTTTAAATATGAAGATTATAAAATTATATTTTAATTTTAGAAACTAATTTTGAGACATTGAAGTTCAAATTTTAAATGAAATATATTATTATGTAACTGTAATATAAGCAGTAACATTATAAAATTATAAAATTATGTACGTAGAGAAAGTGCATTCATTAATTAATTAAGATTAGTTCATCATTATTAAACTGACTTTGACTTTATTTTAATAGAAGTTGTCATCTACGGAATACTAAGACTAACCAAGGAACAAGAGCAACAAGAATATTTGTAGGACCTTGAACCTTTTTCGGATGATGAAGAAGAAGTAAGGGACCACTTGACGAGGGAATCAGAGGATGTCGAAGAAGAAGAAAAACTCTTGTTAGAAGAAAAAGAAAATAAATGAAGATGAGAAAGAATAAGAAGAAGAGGAAGAATAAGGAAAAGAAAAGGCAGGAGTTGGGAACCGTGAGAATATGTTGATATTTGAGGACATCATTCATGCTTTAGAGGAGAGGCTGATGGGATGTACTACAAATATGTTTGGAGAGGTGAATAACGGGATGGTAGATATGGAGAATAATTTAAGAGAGATAAAAGAGGTGATTGCTACTAGGATTGGTTCAATATATTTTCCATCATCGGCCACATCTCTTATATTTCGGAGCCCCCAATCATCTCCGTCGCATCATACACCTGGTGTATGGCATCCACCATTGCCACATCCTCCTATTTTTGGTATATGACATTCACCACCGCGACAACCTCCTACATTTGATGTGGGGACTTCGTCAGCGGCACCCATCCCACCATAATACCCTAAATCTGGCATACAACCTTCTAAATCGGTTCCCCGTCTATAAAGAATAAAGTTATCCCATGTATGGAATTGTAAATAAGCTCCCCTTCCATAAAAAAAAAAACCCTTACATTCAGTGTATGGCTTTCATCATTGGCTCCCCTTCCATCATTGGAGATGCTGGTTCGAGCTCCCACGTCTGAAGATGATATGGAGTCGTATGTAATCCCACCCATTCTAAAAAATGATATGGACGAAGTAGAAGGATGATGTTTCCTGATGTGGCCGTCACATCTCCATTTATTGACATCGAAAACAAAAGGAAAAATAAGAAGAAATCATGATTAAAGGCGGCATTTCTTCCTGTAAATCTAGATAACTAAAGGGCAATGTCTAAGTGGCTTGAGTGTGTAACAAATAAGTATTTAATTTTTTACGGTACTTCGTTTCAAGTTTTTATTTGGAGTGGTTAACAATAACTATATGTTTTGTCCCAATAAAAAAAAAAAACTATAACTATATGTATGTTGGCTTTCCCTAAGAGGACTGTGGTCGCAGGATTTGAAAGCCAAAAATTCCATCACCCCTTTTTTGAAACATATTGAAACATGCGGCGTTAGTGGACTGTTTCATAAGCATTCTAATCCGGGATCTATATAGCATCTAAATGTTGAAAAATTATGTCTATTTGAAATGAATTTTTTTTTCTTTTTTTTTCTTCTTGGTTGTAGTAAGCAGATGAATATATGTTTTTTCTTCAGATGAGAATGAATAAATTCAATGACGAGCTCCAACAATCTACTGCTTTCCTTGATCAAGTCTTCCGTCAGTATGTGAAATTTGTATTTGAATGCTACTGTCAAGAAGATAATGAAGGAAATGGGAAAATCTTGTATTTCCTGTGGATATATATTCCCTTTAACTATAAGAGAGAATATTGGTGTTCCTTTGTGGATATACCAAAGAAGATAATCTTCATACTGCATAGCCTGTTAGGGAACAAGACCAATACGAGAAAGATTCAGACAACCTAAACCCTATGTCCACAGTGGTCCCATATTTACTGAGAAGTGTAAGGGATTATTGTAACATTGATCCTTTCAAGTCGAGGTTGTGCAAGGCTTGAATGAGAATGGTATACACAATTTAGGGGATTGCGAGGTATACATGCTTAAGTTCATTGAGTTTCATCATGCATTACTTGATCTAAAGATTGTTCGCGATGAAAATATATTATTATCCCGATAGCAGATTGCTTGTGTAATTTATCAGTGATATTTAGACTTGTAATTATTCATATTTACATTGGTTTGTATTTTTTCCATTTGTAATTTTGTTTTGCAATTTTGTTTTCTAGCATTTTTGCTGTTTTTGATTAAACAATTATTATGTGTATATATATATATATATAATTGCTTTTGATCTTCATATGGCATTGAGCCTACATACAGGAATTGGAACTCTATTGTAGATAATCTTACCTAGTAAATTGAGAAATATTGGAAGTCATGTTGTCCAAATTCTTACTGATTCGTCCATTTTTAGGTTATAAGTGTTACAGTAATAATATAATAATAACATATAATGAAAAGCCTTAAACGGTGGGTTAAACTCTAAAATTCTACATGTGTTAAATCCAAGAGTCTCATATCGTGTGCACGATGGGTACGTTAAAATCCCCATTGAGCAATTGATATGAGGTCAAAGAGACTTCTAATAATATTAATATAATAATAAAATCTCAACTGATTAACACTGATTAACACTGATTAGCTCGTTGGGGAAAGATTAAGTTATGCTTAGTGCAGGACATACACTACATGCCATATGGTGTAGTGCGAGTTTAGGTGGGTAGACTGATAAAAATTAATTTGTAAATGGTAATACGACCGAAACCGAACATACACTTATCGGTTACCATCTATTCTTTGTTATTTTTGGTTTTTTATTCAGTTTTTATTTATTTATTTATTTTGTTTTTTTGTTTTTGGCACAAGCATATCAAGTGCGATAAATCCTAGCAAAACTTTCTATAAAAACAGAGCTGTTGTAGGTTTGACTCAATCGATAGAGGTCGAGAAAGAAGCAAGAGTAAATAAAAAATAAAAATAAAAATACATGTTTTGTGCTTACTTACTTACTTACTTACTACTACTTATGGGTCATTACATACCATATAATCATGATTACTTTAATAAGAGAAGAAAAGACAAGTCTTCAATGCAAGACATGGCTAAGTAAAGTGAAAAGCTATAAATGGGTGTGTCGAAAAGTCCATGCATGTTTCTCAACGACCTCATCAACCCCAAATAGATGACAATAACTCGTTTATAATCTAATCGACTATATCGACCAAACCGAGGACTTATAAAATTAAGCCAGTCGGAATTCTAAAAGCCCATTTGAGAGTGTGCTTATTTTTAGTCAAATCTTATTTTTGTGAAAATAGGATACGACAGATTGAAACACATCTGGGTATTTAAAACGGTCTATAAACATATATGATCGATATGATAGTTCGTTGAATTTATTTACAAACTTCATCAGTTCATTGATCTGAAAAATGATGTATTAGAGGAAAATAATTATAGTCGGTCATGTAGTTGATCTTTGATCGGTTTCATTGCGGAAACATAGCGTGGGTTAATATTTGATGGATAGATAACTGTTACCTGGGAACCATGGTCGATCAATGATAGTGGTCGGTTTATGAACATACGTCGTCGGCCTTTATCAATTGTCACAAATGGGCTGGTATGGTAATGGATGAATATGAACAGTCGTTGAACACTATTGTTAATTTGTTAATTTGTTAATTTGAAGGGGGAATGATGGTTTCAGTATAAAATATGTTTTATTACTGCTTTCAATGCGGGTTACATGATTGATGATTACAAACTGAAAGATGGAGGGACAAAAGAATGATGATTAAAATAAAAAAGATGGATACAAGATTGACGAATATGAGATAAATGTTTTCATTATACGAAGTACTGAGTGCAAGACTGATGAATACCAGACCCTCGATATCCTGATGAATATGAGACAAATGTTTTCATTATACAATGTACTGAGTGCAGGACTGATGAATACTGGACCCTCGATTTAAACCATCTGGAGAAACTAGTTGAATAAAAAAAGTTGAAACATTTTCTTAATGTTTAGGAACTAGAAAAGTAAAATTAGCGGGCATTGTGGTAGATATTGATACTAAACATTGTGGTCCGTTAGAAGATATTGAAGTAAGATCCAAAACCCGGTCAGCAAACAAGGGAAAGAGATGTAAACTCTGAATCTAAGAAAGCACGAGATCCTGGAAATATGTATCTCATCGGTGGTGTGTATATAGATGCCAGTGTAGATAAGAATCATCTATGGATCTCACAAGTCCACAAAATCTTTGTCTCATGTATAATAACTCCATGAAATCATACTCTTAATTTGTTCAACTATCCTCTCTAGTCAAGTCATATGAGCTTCAAGTTCCTAGTCAGGTACCTGCGACTGTATGTGCAACCACGCGTATCAACTCCATCGTTCAATGCCGCAACCCTCACTTTAACTGGTGTCTTATCAATATTTCGTCTAAAGTTCCTTCTTCTATAGGAATGTTGATTTTGATGCATTCCGATCTACGATTGGAATTGAGTATAGACGACATTGTATGTTGTCCTTGTATTTCGTCTTCTTGTTCTGTTTTTGTTTAATTTTTTTTTTCTTCTTTTTCCCACACCCATCGTCTTGAAGTTACTTGGGGAGTATTTTTCTTCTTACTCTGTTGGTGGACAAGATGCGGCATAAATGCACGCTTTCATTACGCTTTGACCTGACTGGCACATGTAACTTCAGTCGTTCATGTTTCTTAACGGACGTCTTTCAATTTTAAGCTATTTTTAGTAATACTTGACAGACTAATATTCGGCTTGTGTTGATCCTTAACTGGGAAATTTGTTGAAAACACGACAAATGGTCCATAAGTGGATGATTTACTACTTATAACTGATTTATTATCAGGCGAGTGTAGGCGTTAATCGGTTTTCAACGTCTCCCATGCACGATGAATAGTTTACAATCAGTTATTTGGCGGAAGATTGTCTGATTCAATCATTTTTTAATATTTCATACTCTACCGTTCGTTGTGCTAGTTTTCTACATTATATTGAACATGGTTTTTGGGTTTCCCGCCAGTGAAATTTCATTTTCACCTTTTAATAGGGGATCTGAGTGGTTTATTCATTCTTGGATTTCTAACCTCGTCCTTCATTCTTACCATTAGTAGTGAGTAGGTATTATTCTACTACATTTTGAGAAAAGAAGGTACCTAGAGCATAGAAAAACTGAAGATTCTACTTTTTGGTTGTCTTAGCTTACTATGTAAATCATTTTACATTGTTATAGAGATTAATTATAATTTCATCCGGTCAAAATAAATAATATAGCTTCCAAATATATATAAATCTTTTGTTGGGTATAGTATTCTACATGTAATAAGTATATTTTTATGAAATTAATGAAAATAAAATTTATATATATTTGGAAGCTATATTAATGAATAATGTGTATTAATATCAGAAAATTTTAAATTTATTTATATAATTATAATATTGTATTAGTACAAAAGGATTAAGATTATAGATGATAAATTAAATTATCCGCAACATATTAAAATATGAAATCTTTAATATGTGATTTCTAAAACAATCTACTAGCATTATGAATGCAAATGATCTAGATCTGGATCATTAATATAGATATACATCTTAATATAGATGTTTTTCTAATTGGATTATATAAGACATGACCCGATATGAATTAATTCTTTATTAACATACCGTTTGCCATAAAGAGTTCTATTCATATCAATAGATGATCATATGCAGATCAATCTGAATCCTCAGTAGTCATGAACTCTTGTTTATAAGAACTTGATCTTTTTATTCACTCATCACGGTTTATTTGTAAAACATGTTTGACTTTTGTTTTGAAGGTTCATCGAGATATGCGGCTGAGAACATGATTTACAGATAAAGAGTCCAAACCTTATTTATATAAGATTGTATATTAGTTCCCTTAAGGGTCAATTCTGAAACTGAATGGTTTTGAGCTCAAATTTATAAGTAAGTTATAAATTGATTGCTTACTAGTGGATTAATGATACTTAAGAATAACGAAATAATTAGAAGAGTAAAATTGTAATTTTGACCAGCTCTAATTATGAATCAATTATTCGAGGATTAAATTGTATGTAATGATAATATCAATGAACTACTAGAGATTGTTCAGTAATTTGTTCTATAATTAAAAGAGTATAATCCCATATTTTTAGTGAAATAATATTAGGATTAATAAATAAGATTTATTAAATTAAGGAGTTTAATTAATAATCTAATTTATTAGAACTTGGAATTATAAGTCCATAGTCCTCAAGTTACCTCTATAAAATATTATATAGTGTAAGAATGACAAATATTGAAAAAAGACTTATTTACAAAGAAAATAGTTTTCTAGAGTAAATATATAATTATGAGATAATTAGTATTAAGTAGTTAATTAAAAAATTAATCAATTAAAAGATGTATTTAAATATAATGATGAATTTCAAAATTTATTTTATAAAAAATAATCTTTAATTTTGAATTAAATATGTTATATATAATATTAAATTGATATGAGATATTATTTTAATATTAAGATTATGTAAGTCCAAATTTAAAATTCGTTTAAAAAACTAATTTAAAATTTAAATAAGATATGATATGATTTAAAACTGATAACTTTTATTTTAAATTATATTTAAAAAGATTTGACCAAATCAAATATATTATTAAAGATAATGATATGATTTAAAATCGATAAAATTCTATTCTAAATTAGATTTGAAAATATTTGACCTTATCAATGATATCACTAAAAGATATCTTATGATTATCTTATCATTTAATATGATTGAATTATCAATTCAATTAATTTAAAGTTTTTAATTAAAAATATTATTAAATAGAAAATCTAATATAATCCTATAAATACATCATATTCAATTATTTCAGAATGTGAAGAAAATAGAGAGGATTTTTCACAAAAAGAAAAAAAGAGAAAACCTAATCATCTCAACATGCTCACACATATCCTAATGTGTTGTGGATCGATTTAGAATATCATGGTAAACTAAGTTATGAACTTTTTGTATAGGACAAACAATTTTTGGTTATATATTAGGACAAACAATCTTTTCCGTTGTGAATTTTAAACTTGTTTTCCAACACCTTCTCACTTCACGGAACAATTTGCAAATCTGACAATATCTTCTACGTATAACCAGATGACCATCACATTCATCTTTCTCATCACTGGTTTCATAGTCTTGTCCGTTGTGATAGGAGGGCACCCTTATGTTGTCATTTATTACATTTCCATAACCAATACATTCATCATTTGGGCATGTCGTCTTTTATAGTAGAAGAAAAACAATTTCGCTTGGCAGACCCTCTCACTGAAGTGGTCTCTGCCCTTTTTCGACACTCCTATAAACCCTCTTGGCAATCCCATCTTGCCTCTCCTATAACGAAGTATCTCCCACATTTCATTCAAGATATTACTGTCAAATTCTAGCACTCTCGGGAAGTATCCAAAAATAAAGAGACAGCACTTGTGAGACATCACATTTTGGAATTTCACTAACTCCTACAAGCGATACGTGTTTATATACTTCTTCTTCCCTAGATAATTCAAAAAAATACTTGCAGGTGAGTCATGCATTGATTAGGTTAGTGCATGAGGATGATGCAACCCTAGCAAGAATGTCTACTAGTAAATATCGGTGATTCGTGAAAATGGGCAGTGAGTCGTTGAGTCTGAAATTATGGTTTCCTGGTCTCTTCATCTCCTTCGCATCCATAGTAGCCATTAGAATTAGATTTTTTATAGGGTGAAGGTTATGTGAAAGTATTTTTGGTTAGGTGCAAGTAAAGGTGAAAGTAACAAAAAATAGTAGTAATAGTACTTAGGACATTTCATGCGTGTAGTTATAGGTAACCGCAAAAAGCGGGCGACTGAGATGTGTCACAGTGGTTAATATTGGAGCATTTATCGATGCTTAGTCAGCATTACTATCTGGAATTACACACATGATAGGTAGAGCACGAATGAGACGTAATCATCGATCCTGTAATCCTCATTGAAAGTTGTAATACAACAGACTTTATACTCTAACAATCATTATTTAAGGTAAAAATATTGTTCAAAGACCATTTGTATTCATCCACTGCCGACATTAACCAACTATATACCAATACTGACTTATCTACGACAGTCAACAAAGGTCGACGATGTATGTGAATAAACCGACCAGTAACATGAATTGACCATGATCTCAACATAAAAGTTGTCCATGCTTCAAATATCAACCCTCTTATGTTTCTACATTGGAACCTACCGGTGATTGATTACATGACCGACTATTTTCATTTTCCTCCATAATGTATCAGGATATGAAATAATGAATTGATGAAGTGTTAAATGAAATTTGATAACTGATCACAACTCGATTGATAATCCAGGAATACCAATTCTCTATCAAAGTTGGGGATTACAGGGTTTAGGGTTTAGGCAAGTTACTTGGGGAGTATTTCGTTTAATATTTCTTACTCAAAGATTGATTTGAGGTCAGGATACCATCAACTGTAGATCCGAGAATTCGACGTCTCAAAAATGGCTTTTCGACAAGTTATAGACATTATGAATTTCTCGTGATGTCATTTGGACTGACTGATATCCCAGTTGCCTTTATGGATTTCATGAATAGAGTATTTAAAGTATATCTAGACAAGTTCTTCATTGTCTTTATTGATGATATTCTTGTATATTCCAAGTCTAAGAAGGAGCATGTAGTACACTTGAAATGGTGTTGCAAACACAAAGAAATCATCAACTTTATGCCAAATTTAAGAAGTGTGAATTTGGGCTTGATCGAATCGATTTCCTAGGACATGTTGTTTCTAAAAATGGAATTTCAGTAGATCATTCTATTATAGAAGCGGTAAGCAATTGGTGTAGACCAAAGAAAGCCTTAAAGGTGTGAAGTTCCTAGGATTAGTAGGTTATTATTATATATGATTTGTGGAAGGATTTTCCAAAATAGCTACTCCTCTCACTAGACTTACTTGTAAAGATAAAAAAATTGAGTGGTCTAAAGCTTGTGAAGAAAGCTTTAAAGAAATAAAGCAAAAGCTAAAGAGGGCTCTCGTTCGTACTATTCTAGAAGGTGAAGATGGACTAGCAATATATAGTGATGCATCCAAGCTAGGGTTGGGAGTGGTATTGATGCAAAATGGTAAAGTGATTGCTTTGCTTCCCGCCAGCTAAGTATGAAAAAAATTACCCAACCCATGACCTGGAACTTGCTGCGGTGGTATTTGCTCTAAAAGTCTGGAGACACTATCTTTATGGGGTAAGATATGAAATCTATACCGACCATAAAAGTCTGAAATATTTCTTCACACAGAAACATGAGGCAGAGATGGTGATTAGAGCTAGTAAAGGATTATAATTGTGAAATATGATATCATCCGAGTACGGCAAATAAAGTCGATGATGCTTTAAGTTGAAAATCCTTAGCTAGCTTTGCTACACTATGTACATTACTAGAGCCACTACAAAAGGAAATGTGTGAAGCAAAGATAGAGTTGGTAACAAAATAATTATCAACTTTGAATCTTCAACTAACTATGCTTGAAGATATTCGAAGTGTGCATGAGGTGGATGTTGAGATGAAATAGATAAAACAAGAAGTAATAGAAGGGAAAAGGTCTGACTTTAGAATTTCTAAAGATGGAGTTCTTAGCTTCAAAGAAAGGTTGTGTGTTCCTAACAATGAAGATATTAAAAATCTTATATTGACCGAAAGTTACAATACACCTTATTCAGTTCATCCATGTGCCACGAAAAAATATAGAGATCTTAAAGAACGTTTCTCGTGGACAGGAATTAAAAAGGATGTGGTAATTTTTGTAAACAAATGTTTCACTTGTCAAAGAATCAAAGTTGAGCACCAAAAACCTGCAGGAGAGCTGCAACCAATGGAAATTCACCAATGGAAGTTAGAGCAAATAGCCATGGATTTTGCAGTAGGATTACCAAAAACTACAAAAGGGTATGATTCTATTTGGGTAGTGATCGATCCACTCACAAAATCAGCCTATTTCTTACCTGTGAAGGCGACGTATTCCTTAGAGCAACTTGCAGAACTTTACATTTAAGAGATAGTAAGATTTCATGGAGTACCGATCTCTATCATTTAAGATCGAGACTCGAGATTTACTGCAACACTTTGGAAAAGTTTGAATAGGGCAATGGGGACAAAGTTAAAATTTTCTACAGCTTTTTATCCTCAAACCCATGGTCAGACAAATAGAACCATACAAACATTAGATGATATGTTATGAGCTTGTGTGATAGATTTTCAAGGCTCATGGAGTAAATTCTTATCACTAGTAGAATTCTCCTATAATAATAGCTATCAAGCTACGATAGGTATGGTCCCATATGAAGCTCTTTATGGAAGAAAGTACAGATCTCCAATTAATTGGCATGAAGCGGAAGAGATGAGGCTACTAGGTCCTAACATTATCGTTGCCACAAGAGAAGTAATTGAAAAGATTCATCAAAGGATGAAAACAATACAAAGTCATCAAAAAAGTTATGCATATCGGAGAAGACAACCGCTTGAGTTTCAAGCATATGATCTAGTCTTTCTAAAAGTAACCCCAATGAAAGGCGTAATGCGATTTGGAAAGAAAGGAAAGTTAAGTCCTTGTTATATTAGACATTTCGATATCCCTGAGAGGACAGATAAAGTGGTGTACCGGTTAGCATTACCACCAAATTTATCAGAAATGCATGATGTGTTTCATATTTTGATGCTAAAGAATATGTCTCAGATCCTTATCATGTATTGCAACATGAAATGGTAGAGGTAAGAAATGATTTTTCATATAAATAAAAACCGGTGAAAATATTAGATATGAGAGAAAAAGTGTTAATGAATACGACTATTCCCTTCGTTAAAGTCTTATGGCAAAGTCAGAAAATAGAGGAATAAACCTGAGAAATAGAAGAAGATATGAGAGCTAAGTTCACATAGTTATTTTAAGTTTCGAGGATAAAAATTTTATAAGTTGGAGGGATTTGTAATATCTCATTTAACTGGTTCTTGTAGTTAGAAAAAATTTGTAGTCTAAATATTATAAGGCAACATGTTCCTTATGCCTAGCACCAATTTCTGAGCAGGTCTTAACTACGAAGTTAACACCTCCAGCTACAACTTCATATAGGACATCCGAACTTGCTTTAATTTCAGTGGTTAGAAAATTTCTCACCTCTCCCTAGCCCATGCGAAATTTCAAGCATAACTCAAGGATTCTTTCCTTCCTCTATCATCTAGAATAATTGCAAGAGAAAGTAAGGAATCTCACGTAGGGGATATACCGCCTAAAGCTCATAGGCATTGATTCTTATCTCTTCAGTTTGAAGTAGAGTATACTAGTTAAAAGTTACTTTTGATAATAATCGTCACTGCCCTTGTACTCGAGATCTTTAGTTCTTTTATAATAGATCAAGAATGAGAGTAGAATTTATAAAGTATAAGATATCAATATGAGATCAAGGTTAATAAGTCTTAATTAGTTAGCAAGGTTTGAATACGTTAAAGTTTAAATGCAGGGTCGATGGGTCGACGGCTTAACATAATCGATGCCTTCAAAAATGCGAAGTACTTGATGGGGTCGATGCCGTCATTATGTGAATGGGTCGATGGGGTAGACGGGGTCGACGGGGTTGGCGCCTTCAATATGAAAATGGGTCAATAGGTTTGACGGTGTCGACGGGGTTGACACCTTTAATATGCGAATGAGTTGACGGGGTCGACACCCTGCATATGCGAATGGATCGTAAGAGTCGACACCTTCTATATGTGATTGGGTCAACAAGGTGGATGCCATCCATAGGCAAATGGATCAACAAGGTCAACACCTCCAATACACTTAATATGTTGGTGGGTTCAATAGGGTCAACGGAATTGACAGGGTCGATGCCTTTAATATGCGAATGGGTCGATGGAGTCGATACCTTCGGTATGCTAGGGAGATAATGTGTACACCATGCACGTTAAGATAGCTCAACACAACAACTTAATCATCATTTATTTGGATTGGTCATCTCTAAAGAGTAGTCACCCAAACATATGGCGTACACTTGTCATAGCTATACACTAAATGGCATGACTAATCTCACTTTCCTTTCACTATAAAAAAGGCCACATTCGTTAGTTAAATCAGCAAGAAAAAAAGGAAAGAAAAGAAGGAAAAAAGAGAGGGAAAGGAAAGAAGAGAGGGAAAGGAAAGAAGAGGGGGCAAGAAAAATTGAAAAAGAAAAAAAGGAAGAAAAAGGAAGAAAGAGGGAAAAAGAGGAAAAAGATAATTAGGAACTCTTAATTGTCAATCCTCGGTACAAGATCTGTAAGTAAAGTCTCACCTACAATACAAGTATTTTCACTTTTTGTTGATATTGAGATTTATGTTATTAATATAAATGCAACATAACATGCTTTACATTGAATTGATTGTGTGGTGCTGTATTTTTATAAAGCATGTTAGAATTGAGTTTATATTAGTTAAATATATATATATGTTTTCCAAAAAGTATTGAATGCATCAATTTTTATGCAAAAACAGCAGAGATAAATGTTATGCTTTTAAATTGATTAGTGTAATGCTTGACATAATATAAGTATAACATTATAGTGAGGCATTGCCTAGTCAGGGTAGACTGAGCAAAGTCGTTAACCTCAGATAATTTATCTGATTAAGTCTGATTGAGAGAGGTCGTTGATCCGAGATATGATCTGATTAGGTCGGATTGAGCGGAGTCGCTGATCTCAAATATTTTTGGTCACAGACAACCATAGATCACAGTAGTACCGGCGGTAGCATCCTCAAGGCCCATAGCAATAGAAAGAGCATCACATTTGCATAGAAAGATTTAAAAGAATTTGTAAAACTATTCAATGGAGTTTTTAAAAATGTATTTGAATATGTTTTGTGCATGTGAAATAAAATCTTTATTTATTGAGTTTTTTAGCTCATAGTAGTTACTTGTGTTTCTATGTGAGTAGAAAAATGGATAGTCTGTAGTTACATGACCAGGTAAATGAAGTGTGATCGACCTAGTGTGGAGTACATATGGGCCCAACTTGTTAGGAAACAGGAAAGTTTAAAAATCTTTAAACGCATTTTGAGAAGTTTCTAAAAGTAGTACTTTGCTTTATTAATAGAGTTATAAATATTATCGTATTTATATATTATGTACAGAAATTATATATATAACGTATTACGTTTTCCTTCAATATCATTGTTGGAAGAGATTTAAATCGAGTTTTAAAAAAGTTCAAATTGCTCCGTATTTTTACCCAAGTGAGCTACGTAACGCCTCTATTAGTTATATAGTTAAGTTAAAATAAGAATAACTGTTTTCTCAACGCTATTTTGATAAGTAATGTAGCTAGTAGAGGGTCGTTACACAAGCACAAAACAATCGAATGAGAATTGATAATCAAACAAAACAAGTTAAATACAAGAGCATAACACCTCTATTTTGCTGCTATCAATACAAATGTTTCTCATTAAAATTCATCAACAAATTACAAGACTTAAATAAAAGAAACTTACATCAACCAGGACCTCCACCCCCATACTTGAAAACGTGATTACAAACTTAACCTGCTGCTAATGAATGCAAACCAAATCAAGAAGTTACAAGTACAAGTAGTATGATTGAAGATGGAAAAATAGTCTGCATTGTTCTACCTACTGAGGTTAGTGACCGTTAGTTCATTGAAAATCCAAAAGTCTTCAATTTCTACCCAAGACATGTTGTAACTTCTTGAAAACATGATTACAAACTCAACCATGCTGCTAATGAATGCAAACCAAATCAAGAAGTTACAAGTACAAGCAGTATGATTGAAGACTGAAAAATAGTCTGCATTTTTCTACCTATTGAGGTAATAGACCACTAGTTCATTGAAAATCCAAACGTCTTCAATTTCTTCACAAAACATGTTGTAATCGATCTTTTCAACTTTATCCAATTGCTGGATCTTCAAAACTCTGAGTGGAATTTGAATTTCTTCAGTTTCTTGCACCTGAAGCAACTCAGCTTGTGTAAAGAACACTTCTGCACTTTCAACCATAACCTGAGCTACACAACTCCAAATTGAGTAATTCCAAAGTACACAAGTCAAAATTGATCACCTTCAACTAATGGTTGAGAAGTCAATGCCAAAATAAAAATAACCCAAAAAATCAACCATTTTCTAGTTTTTGATCAAGGAGGAAGCACTTTCAGCACCCCTCCATGCTTGTTTTACTTACAACCCTTAATCTTAACTTGAAGAATTCAAATTTATAGCTTGGCAGAGCCTTGGTGAATATGTCTGCATTTTGATTTTTAGAAATGCAATGAACCAACCTTATATCTCTATTCTTGATCAATTCTCTAATAATATGAAATTTGATAATACTTGGTCTTTCCAAATTGAATCGGATTCTCAGAAATTGCAATGGCTGACATGCTATCATAGTGGATGATTGTTGGTTCATCTTGTTTGAACCCCATATCTTCCATGATCTTTCTTATCCACACAGCAACAGTTGAGGTAGCAGCAATGTATTCTGCCTTGACTATTGATTGAGCAACCACTTATTGCTTCTTAGAACTCCAACAAAACAACCTTGATCCCAAAGAAGAAACATAAGCTTCTGGTGCTTTTAATATCATCTACTGAATCAGCACAATCACTATCCATATAACCACGAAGATCAATTTCTGATTTCTTGAACCAGATCCCACATTCACTAGAACCCTTCAACTATTTGAGAATTATTTTGGCTACTCCTCTATGATTTTGAGTTGGATCATGCATGAATCTTAAAAGAAGACAAGTAGCATGCATGATGTCTGGCCGATTGGCAGTGAGATATATTAATCCTGAAAATGCTGATTGGAATTTGAATTTCATCAATTTCTTGCACCTAAAGCAACTCAGCTTGTGAAAAGAATACTTCTATACTTTCAACCATAACTTGAGCTACACAATTCTAAATTGAGTAATTTCAATGCCCAGAAATCAGAATTGATCACCTTCAGCTAATGGTTAAGGAGGCAATGCCAAAATAAAAATAACCTAAAAAGTCAACCATTTTCTGGTTTTTGATCAAGGAGCAGAACAAGCACTTTCAATAGCATCATCACTGAAGTATTGGTGTAGTGGAAAGGCTATCACCTAGTGATGCTTCTTTGTAATGTGTGGTTGATCTCCAATGCAATTATGCATATGCAGACCTTGTGGACAAGGTCCTTCGAAGGGGAGCTGATTGATACACGTATAGATCATCGGTTTTGTGTTATTTTGTTTATTTTATTTCTCTTATGCTGTTGTAAGACTAGGCTAGTGGGCACCCTTGCCATATCTAATCTTCGTTAATTAATAAAGAGATATTCACTCATAGTTTGTAGGGATTGTTAGTTGCTTCCTTTTATTTAAGTTATTGTGGAAAGGGTAATAAAGGGTATGATGAATTATCCAACAACTTAACTGGAGTCTGGCAATATTTGAAATTGGTTCATTACTTTTTTGATATTCCATTTGCATCAACTTTAATAGGGAAGCACGAAGAAATAGCTCTAGGAAAAACTCTCGATGAAAATTGAGGGATTTAGTAAAAGTTCCAGAAAGCGCAAGGGCAAAGAAGAAGAAGGGGAAAGACAAAAAGACTCAAAGATATTTCCATAGTGGAAACTCAAAAACGATGGAAAGAAGGGAGTATCTATGAAACAAACGGGAGGCAAACCGATAATGAAAAGGATTGGAAACCATTGACCTAAAAGCCTATGGAAGTTGAAAAGTCTCTGAAAGAAATAACACGTCATGCGGATAAATAAATGTGGTAATGAGTCATGGGAAAGGAAGACGAGATGATTTAACATTTATCATGAACTTGATTATAAAGAAACGGGCCTATGACCACGGGCTAATTATTGGGAACGAAATCGTTCCCTATCCACAAATGAACTAGGGTTTTGAAAGCTCCCATGGCTAAGTTGTTGGATAACTTATGGAAAGAGTTTAATTTGAGAAGAATAGACTGAGTATATCAAAATTCATTTTCTAGTCTCAGCACGTCTATGATCAAGAGGCTTAGCACGTCGAAGCTCAAAAGTGTGAGCACACCAAAAAGCCTAAGGGCTGAGCATGGTCCATCTTTCAAGATCTAACTTCATCATAGCCCCTCGCCAAAGATGGAAGATGCGAAAAGTAGTAGAGGTTTAACCTCAGGGTAGACCAAGGAAAGACCAAATGAAGAAGAGAGGATAAAAATGAGAATTTTATTAATATCATAGTACAAAAGGATCATGAAAAGAGGAAGGTGGAGTGAATCCCTAGCATGTTATGGAATATGAGAATCAATACAAAAATTGGAGCAAATAAAAAATATTACTAATAGGAATGCACTATGTGTAAAGGTAATAAGAGGATGTTTCCCCCATATTGATATAGAGAGAACTTTAAAAGGGGGAGTTAACAAACATCCAAACTAAGTATAAGCTCTTTGATACACAAGAAACAAAATTATGAGGAATAAGATTTGACTCTATCATCGAGGGATTTGCCGGAACCTCACCTCATCATAAGCCTTACTGGCCTTCTTTGTAGAGCTCATGTGTTTCAATTTGAGTATACTGTTGACGGAGTCAGTCCAACCTAATATTATTGCAGAAGCAATATTTACATGAACTGTATAAAAAGTATAAAAAATATAAAAATAAATTAATAATAAATTAATAAAAGAGAAAATTAGATAAAATAAAATAATAATAAAAATAATAATAAATAAGTTTTTTAATAACGTAATATAATTGATTAATATGCCACGTCGGCCATTTATTAGGAAATCTGACTGGATGGGCTAACAAATCTAATTTTAAATGAAATGAAAAATTGGTCGAAAATTATAGAAGAACAAATTTATAAAAATCAAACAATATTACTTTTCTCTTGCTTGGTTACGATTGCCGCGATTCCTCATCCTTCTTCATCAGATCTTCTCCATCGATTACGAGCGTCGAGTATTCTTCAGATCTGGTTCGTCTTCTCACTCTCAATCTCTATTTCATCTTATCTCTCGATTTTCTCCACTCCCTGCTTCACAGACGATTAGGTGCTTCAGATCTGTTTAGATTTTCTGGTTAGTTTCCTCTCTATTACTTCCTGATACTGACAATTCTCTGGTTAGTATTTATTTTTTTTTTTTTGTATTCTTTAGGTTTTGTCGATAGCTCCGGTAAGAAAAATGATACCGATTGAAAATTATACTAATTTTTCATGGTTTGATACTGCATTTAGTAACGATGAGCACCAAAATCTAATTTAGGCTTGCACCAAAATCTAGTTTAGGCCTGCAAACTATCAGTGAGGACCCGCATAAGTTAGATAAATTACCCTCTAATCACGAACCACTACTGAAATTCCAGTTTATCAAATTCCTCCCGAGTATAGATTTTACTAATGTTTGTCCGGATTACTTGTATATTAATTAGATTTTTTGGTCCAAAGTCTAAATAGATATTTTGGGTCTAAATTGAACTGTATTAAGTCTCTCATTCGGTTTAGGCTCCATTCGAAAGCTTATGTTTTATTACAGTATAATAACGGGGGGGAAAAAACCATGATATATGTCATGTAACACTAATTTTTTGGTATTCTTTTATTTTGTGGAAAAAAATGGTACCCGTTGAAAACGATACTAATTTTCCGAACTTTCTGTTTTTGCTATGGTTTGTTCTTTATGATCCCTTTTTGAATGTTTCATTTGAATTAGAGTATTAGAATTACTTTAAAATCAATATCACTACTGGTACTGTAATCATGTTTTTTGCGTACAACATGTGTTCCTTTTCCAGCTTGAATAATGATGAAACCCGATGATATTAGGATTAAGGCAAGACGCCGACGATGTGGTCGTTCAACTCTAATACTTAGAACACAGGAGAAATGGAAATTATGGTCGTCTATATTATAAATGTTCTATGGTGCATATTGTAGTGGTGTATTTTTCTCCTTTTGTCCCTATTTGTAACTTCAATACTGTCTAACTAATTGCACTATTAATTACAGGACAGGTGTGACTTTTTCTCCTGGGCGGAGCTTTTGAATCCAACGGATGCGGATGAAGTAAGTTCATAACCAAATAATAGGATTATTGGTATGGTGTTATTTATTAACATTGTATTATGTACTATAATTGTACTTAAGAAATAGATGTAGGAAATAGATTTTAGCATATATAACCATCTACTAGTTATCAATGTCGTTATGGTGTAAAAGACTCAGTAAATTATGTAAAAACAATTTATGTTTCTAATGCAAGTGTTTTTTGTTGGTTTATTTTTATTTTTATTTTCTCGTTCTTCGTCCTCCGTTTTTCATATGTTAATAAGGGCGTACTAAAGAACATAGAAAAAGAGCTTACTTTCGTTGATCCAAGGACAAATGAGAAAGGAATCGCCTCCCCATTTTCGACTTTGTGGTCATAGGTTGAATCAAAACGCCATCCTTGTTTTGCTGCCAATCTTCCATAGTAATGAATTGCAACCTTAGCAATTCAAATAGTACTGAACGAGGCTGTCACAGGGCTATAAATAAAATGTACAACTGTTGCAACAAAATAATCACCCCGGAGCCGGTCCTGTACCAACCCGAATGTCCAATACCTTGATGCCACCTGAATCTAGGAGCTCATAGAACTCAGCTACTGCAGACTAGGCAAACGTAGTGACAGTGCCGGATATAAGTGAAACACAGAGATTGAGTTCTTCTTGTTAAGGAGGTAGAAGAAGATAGTTGACAGCAGGGAGATTTGAAGGCTGGGAAGAGGGCAGAGACGCGGAGCACAGTGACATCGTCTCTTCCTTATCCGCTCTTGATATCCGACCCCCAGAAAAAGAGAGAAATTGTGAATTTACTTGTTAACACTATGAAGGGGAAAAGTATAGGAAAATCAAAATTCATTTAAAAAATTTACATAAATTATAATAAATACTCCAACATTATATAGCTACAACCAACATCTTTAAAAATAAACTATAATGAACTTACAATCTTTAATTTGCCGTCACATTGCAAGTTATGACCTATTTAATTACTTTTAGATCCGACCCGTTAACCAATGAGTTGTACTCGATTTACTGAAGAAAAGAAAAGAAAAATCTTAATTTCCCTGTTCTTCCTATATTCAATGAATCCCATCGTATCGTCTTGGTCCTTTGCATCTCAACCAATGCCGTAGCAGTGAACCAACTTAGAAGAAATATACGGTGAAGACACGAGCTTGTTTGCTACCTCGTTGCTGTCAGAACACCAATGTTACACCAGCTGCTCATCGGTTACACCTGGCGGCAGTCCCTGAAATATTGCTCCCATTCTTCTTCTTCCCCCTAAATCTCTGAATCCAATCATTGCTGACAATATATAAGTTTCATTCTCTCTAGTTTCTTGTTAAATAGAGTGACTTTAGTTGTAAATGCTATTAAAACCCTAGTATTTCTTTTTTCTTTTTCATTTTTGTGTTAAAGTTTTTGACCAAGTCTCTCAAAGCGTGAGATATAAAGTAAATACAGCTATAGATTCATAATCTAGCATAGTGAGGGAAAACTATATAATAACTTTAGAGAAATTAGTAGGGTATAAGGTGGTAAAGTAAACTTGTAACAAAATTTATCCGGGCAAAATTATATAAAATATTTTTATATTTTAATTTAATGATGGTAGAAATTTAAATTTTAGAAAATTTGTAGCGGAAAAATTTATTAATAAAGTCAAAAGTTGTGAAATTTAACATGTGATAAAAGACGTTAAGAATTAAAAAATAAAAATTATTAGGGTAAGAATTCTAAAATTATAAATTTTAACACCTAAAAATTTGGAAATAATTTCTTGGGACAATGGGGTAGCTAAGTAAATATACAAATATTATTTGACTCGAAGGTCGAGGGATATGAATTATACTTTTATTTTTGTTAGCAAGGATAAGAAATATAGATTTATAACTTTGTTGTTCTATCCGAGATATGAATGAATTTTTTATTATAATTTCCACTTTGGAGAGCATATAAATTTGGAATATCAACCTCCAAAAAGTGCACAAGGACCATCATCACGACATCTACATCATCGTCCTCCCTAGTTTCCGACTTTGGCAACTTCTCTTAGAGATCATCTACTGTAATCTTAGTGACTCCACCACCAAAATACTTGTCAATCAATTCTAAATTCTCATTTATACCATGGTCACTCTCTTCACTAGTTTACTTATTATGACATTTTAGGCCCGTCATTAGTGCAAACTCTTCAAGGGAAAACCGGAGATGGCTACCATTCACAGAGAATCTTACCTCATGCTTCTTCTTGCATTATACTATTTGAAGTATGAGGGTGAGGTGAGAATAAGTTGACTGGAGAATAAGAGGTTCTTATTCATATCGATGAAGCTGTAAGAGTATGTTTAACACTCTTCCACGAGATGGCTTCCCTAGCTAGCATAATGACATACCCATATGTGGACTTTCATCATCCAGATAGCTACAAAAGTCAGAACCGAAGTATCTAATCACCTCAAGATTCTCAACACACCTATAAACTAACATGTAACATTTTGTACGCTGAAGATACCTCATAATTTCTTAGTTACAACCTAATGGGCCTCTCTTGGATTTGAAAGATACCAGCCAAGAACACTAATTGTATAGGCAATACAAGCTAAGTGCAGGCCTGTGCATACATCACACTATCAACTGCACTAGCATGAGGATAACTTTTATAAATTCCTTCTATAAATCATTTCGCAGACACTAATAATTATTGAATCTATTGCCTTTCACAATCAGTACATTCCCAGGTTTGTAATTCTACATATTAAACCTCTTAAGTACTCGATCAAGATAAAAACTCTAAGAAAGTCCCAATAACCGTCGAGACCTATATTGATGGATTTTAATACCAAGAACAAAAGATGCATGTTTGAGATCTTTCATATCAAAGATCTTTCATATCAAACATACCACAAATGGTTCTTTATATCATGCAATATAGTCAAATCATTACTAGTGTGAAACATGTCATCGAAGTAAGGAACCAGAAACATGAACTTGCTCTCACAGATCTTCAGATATATGTACTGATCAACTTTGTTTTCAACAAAACCCAAAGAAGTAACGATTTAGTCATATTTCAAATACAACTACCTAGAGGCTTGCTTGAGATCATATATAGATTTCTTCAATTTGCATACCAAATGTTGGTTGCCATTCTTAACAACCCTTAGGTTGCACCATGTAAATATCTTCACACAGATCACCATAAGAAAAGCAGTCTTGACATCCATATGATGAAACTCCAAGTCAAAATGAGCAGTCAATGCCATGATTATTCTAAACAGATCCTTAGTGGAGACTAGTGAAAATGTTTCATTGAAATCTACTCTCTCTTTCTTTGTAAACCATCTAGCAACCAAACTTTCCTTAAAGTGCTCAATTGTTTCTTTAGAGTCTGTATTTGTCTTGTAAACTCATTTGCAACCACTCAGCTTACATCCATCTGGCGATTCCACAAGCTCCCACACTTCATTAGGTCCCATAGACCTCATTTCCTCTTTCATTGCATCAAGCCAAATATCTAATTGAGGACCAGAGATGGCATCACTATAAGTCATCAGAGCAATCAAGCTTTATATTTGGGTCAAGCTCACCCAGGAAAACAAGATACTCACTAGAGATAGTTGGTGTCTTTTTCCTAGTAGATCTCCTCAATGGAACTTCCTCCATAATTTTTTAAGTGAAGGTGCATTCTCTACTATAGGTCCCTCATTCATAACAGATGCACACGTAATATTATGTTGAGCAGTCGATAAAGGACTTGATAGAAACTGATCATAATATGTATCAGCAACAATTTGAGAGTGATCAACATTAAAAACATCAAACTCTAGAAATTTATCCATCAAGGATTCAACCACTTTGATGCTACATGTAGGACAATAGAACCTATATCCTTTCGAGTGATCTGGAAAACCAATAAAAAAGCAATAGACTATTCTTGAATCAATCTTTTTCTTTTGTGAGTTGTAAATTCTCACCTCAGTTGGACATTTTCAAACTGTAAGATGGTTTAGAAGCTAAAATTTTAATAATATTTGATGTGTATTCATTTGAAGATAAACACAATATGTATAGACCATCAATCAAAGTAGAAGTACCAACACTCTCTGAGTCTTTCATCAAATTCACTTTATTATTTCCAAAATTAAAATGATAATCAACTCCAAAAAGGAAACAAAAATCAAATTTCTTCTAAATGATGGCACATAAAAGGTGTTATCCAAAACCAACTTAAAACCATATTTTAAATTCAATCTAACAATTCCAACAAATTCAACTTTTAACTCCATATGGTTTCCCACTTTGAGCTTTGCCTCATGCTCCCTCGATTTCCTTTGCTTATGACCCCATGCAAGGTAATGGTCTTATGAACAATAAATCCACTATCAATCCACCAAGAATTAATAGGAACATCTATCAAATTTGACTCAAAGCAAACAAAAGTGTTAGAAGTGTCGCATTTTTTTTATTAGATGTTTGGTACAATTGTCCTATAGCATCAAAAAACTCCTTGTCATTTTTGGTCTCATGCAAACCACTCTTAAGGTGCTCAGAAATGATCATCTTCATAGTCTTGAGAGATAGACGATTCAATCTCTCCTACCTCTCATAAAGTGCTTTTTCAACAATAGTATTTGTTGTAGTGGACTTAGCATGTGTATTGATTTGTAAGGCGAGATTAGTACCAGCAATTCCTAGGGAAATCTTAATGTCGTCTTTCCTCTTCTTGAAATTATTCCCTATCATGATCTCAATCACAATTTTGTTATTGTTCACAACAATGGAGACTAAATTCATAACAAGAATGCAATATATTAGTTCAAAGGGCAAAACTAGAATAAGCTTTAGCACCGAATAATTTTTAACATGCTATAGGTCCTCCTTTTTATGAAGCAAATATGTTATAGTTTTTAACGTTCGAAAAGCTTATCCCCTTTAGGCAGACAAACCCTCTATGCTAGTGTGCCTCGTCCCCTCATTATTCACATGCCCTTTAATTAAAATACACAATAACCTTCTTTGGGTAGACTATTATATGCAATAACCAAAGGATTTCCTATTCCTTTATATTTAAGAAATCATTATGAATCTCAATAAATGAACCGCTTTGACAGTCCACATTAACATCAATCCATAATGATTTTTAAAATTGGAATATATCAAATAAAATGGAAGTTCAAGAACAACTTGCATATCAAAATCGTATGTATGCGTGCAATCAATCCGAATGGAATTAAACCCCCAATAATCCCTTTATGTATTGCATTCAAGTGGGACTTTAGAATGTGTGTATTTAATATTTTAAAATTTTATTTATCTATAAGTAATAATTTATTTATTTATTTAAATACAGTATGCCAAATAGGAGAGTAATCACTGTAATTAACTCTCTAAAACATGTATTAATTTTCTATGTATTTTATTTTCCAAAACCTATATTATCCGAGAGAGTGGGATTAATTATCTTAGTTTAGAAATATTTAATTAATAATAAATACCTAAATTGTCTGAAAATTAAAATAAAATTCATAATACAACACAAAATCATGCAACAAACATTTTGGAGGTTTTAGAACCGTCATCCAACACTTCACAAGCCCACATATGCTGCCAGCTGTTCATGGGCTTCCTCCCATGTGCACTATTCATCATCTTCAAGCTTCAGCAACTTCGCCCGACCCGAATTCGGTCCGAAATTCGCCCATTTGCATACTCTGTTCTGTAAAAATGGGGTTTTTTTTTTGTAATCTTTTTGTTTTCTTATAATTCTTATGATTAAGGTCACCATTTCATGCTAATTTTCATTTTCAATCTATTAGAAAGATCAATTTTATCAATAAGTTTTGAATTTGCAGATCTAAGAAGCATGGAACCTTAAATTTTTATTATTGCAATTTCTTACTGTAACACTATAATCAAAGTAACGATCAATCGAATATCAATTCAAGTCATCAAGTAAACATAATAGATCAAGAACTACATCAAACAACAATCTTAAATCCGAATTCAAATCGCGGGTATGTTTGAAGAACCCTAACATTTGTAGATTTCAATTTTTAATGAAATCAAATCAATTACTATGGGTAAATTGATTATAAGCTGCATACAATCATAATCGAACAACAATTAATCCAAAAATTCAATCATTATTCTAGACATCACACATTTCCTCTTAAATACCAAAATAATCTGAAAATTGTAAAACTTGAAATTCTTCTTGCACATATGGGTTTTCATTGTTAGCAAAAGGCAAAAAAAAAAAAATCCTAAAAAGATTCAACAAATAGGCAAGTGTAGATCAGAAATCATGTTTTACATATGCATGAGTATTCAAGCAACATTCACAAGCAATCTGATTTCTTTTAAGATTTTATAACTATGTACGTATGTAACCCAATTCAAATAACAATGAACATACACATCAAAATCATGAAATCTGATCTTGAACTAAATACAATAGGCTCCCATACCACACGTTAGATTTATTATACAACCAAAATAATATAATCGCATTGGAATCAATATATGGTTTAGGAAACATAAATAATGATTAAAGAATCATACCTGAAATCGTCATCAGATTATAGAATAACTTAGGATAGCACTCACAACCTAGGTGTTCTTCTCTATCTTGGAAAAACTTTAGATGGCACTCAATGAGACGAGTCATTAAGGTAACAAGTACAGAGGGGATCTAGCAAATTTATAAGCGTCAAAGTGAATCCTTCCATTATGGGTCACAAAAAAAAAAAAAAAACGGGCTTACAATGCTATCCAACCACGTCTAATAAAATATGGTCGGGTTATTGGGCTTCAAATATATCCTATAACCCGACCATATTTTACAACATATTTTTATAAAAAAAATACGAAATACTAGATTAATTATAAGCTCAATTAAGATAATTCTAACACGAAAAAGACCGACAAAATGGGTCAATCTCAATTGGTCCCAAAGAATTGAGGAGTGACTTTCTTGTCATGGTAGTCAATCGTATTTAATATTTCAGATAACTCAATTACGTATTTTGAGTTCAGTCGAGTTAATTGTAACTTAAACATGATTGAAAAATCTGACAAGCAAGTCAGTACCCGCTTGCTTAAGATTGGAGTTGACAGAAAAAATGAGTGTATCTCAGATAGTCTTGATGAATCGATGATAGACTTTCTTGCTGTGTTAGTATATCATATTTAATCTTTGAGATAACTCGATTACGTTTTTCGAGTTTAGTTGAGTTAATTGTGATGAATCAACAAGCAAGTCAGTCCTTCCTTTCTCAAGATCTAGATAGACTAACAAAATGAGTAGATCTAAATCGTAAAGAATCGAGGACCGACTTTCCTACCATGATAGTCTATCATATTCAATTTTCTAACTCGACTACATTTTTCAAGTTCAATCGAGTCAATTGTAACATAAATACGATCGCCATACTCGACAAATAAGTTGGCCATATAATTTTTAGGACCGACTAAGATTACCAAGAAAAAAAGCTTATGTCCATCTTGAGAAAGCAAGGATCGACATGCTTGTCGATTTTTTCTAGTAATATTTTTTACGCATAAATTTATTCAATGTAGACTATCAGATTAGGAAAATCTATATTCCATATCAATTTCAACCTTATCATCCTCAAGTTCTATTTTGAACCTTTTATGAAAAGAAACCCTTAAATTTGTAGAAACCTGTACTTTTGTTTGTTTGGTTGTAGGAATTGATCCATTTACATCGTCATTTTGTGGAACCTTGGTTTCTTTGAGCATCTTCATTTATCATTGGCCTATATGTTCCACCATTTCTAAGTTAGATTCCTCAGCACCTATCTCAATAGCCATATTAGTAGCCATCTTCTCTTCAAAAGGAAGTATGGGTCTTTTGGAGTTCGAGGTTTGAAAGGGTTTATGGATGTTTTGAGTGAAATCGGGTTGCGTAAGGAGTAGTTTTTAAGAATCTGAGTGAGGGTTATGTTGATTCAAGTCGGTTGCTTTTAGTGAAGAGGAGTTTTCATATTCTGAGTTTGAAAATGAGGTAAAATGAACGGTTAAGGATTTTTTTGTCTTAAGACGATTGTGTTTTAAGTAAGGGTGAAAATTGAAAATAATAGTTGGACATGGGACATAGTTTTAAGACAGTCGAGTTTTAAAAGAGTCATGTTTCAATTGGATGACAGATCCATGGGATGGATATCATGTCAATTCTAAATGGGTGGTTCTATTTGATCAAAGGATGATGAACTAGTTTGAAGGCTAGATTCCAATGGAAAATTCTATTAGAAAAATCATTTTCAAAAACTCTAGAGAATAGATTCCATGGGAAAGAAAAAGCTGTTGTAGCTAGCATTTAGATAGGTGTAGCCCCTCCAAAAGTATAGAATTATTGTGGACAATTAATAAAACACAAACTTATGTCCGATGCTGAATTAGCATATAGAAGAATCCCTCTATTAGTGGACGAGTCTATGTGCCCAATTTCTAAAGTTTTAGTAGAAATGATGATTCATATCTTCTTTGAATGTATGAATGCAAGAAATATGTGATCTTCAATTTTTACTAATTGGAATATCTTTGCATGTCTTCCCAATTTTCCAAAAGCTCTCTATCTAGAATGCGAACACTTAGGCTAGAAGTCTTCCTCTAAAATTGAGTGGCTATTAACTTTATATGCAACTGGTTGGCACTTGTGGCTAAGAAGAAAGGAGGCATCCTTAACAACAAAATGATTCCAGTTCGTTTCCTAGAATAAAAAACTAATGACTTCGTTCTTTGATGGGAAAAAGTAAAAGGAAATAAGACTCTTCGTCCATCCAATTAGTACCTCAAACAATAATCCCAATATAATCCAACCTCTTACGGAATATCTCGTTATTTTGTTTTATTATTTTTAAAGGGTAGAATAGTCTTTTCAGTTTCCTATGTTTAGCTTATAAATAGTCACTTTGTAGTTAGGTTAAATCAAGTTTTCTATTGCATTATGCAACATCAATGAAACCCTAATTTCATCTTTATTTCTTTGGATTGTGTAACATGGTATCATAGCTAAGTTTAATGGGATGAGGATTAATCTCGAACATAGCTTTCGCTGATTCAACTCCACTATGACCATATAATTTCATACAATTCCAAGAGGTATTCGTTCAGTTTCTACAATATGGTATTTCGTTCAGTTTTTGTAGTCTAGTATTTCTTTTTCCTTTCTTTTGCAATTTGGTTTTCTTTATCTTTTTATTATGGCTACTGAAAGAGGCAATTTGTTTCAGTATGTGAGTGTGAAGGTGGATGGAAAGAATTATTCATATTGGAGTTATGTGATGAGAAATTTTCTTAAGGTTAAGAAGATGTGGAGATATGTGAGGGTTATGTTGTTTCGATAGATGCTTGGGAAGCAAACAATGTAAGAATTATTACTTTGATTGACAATTCTATTGAGCATTCCATAGGTACACAACTGGCGAAATATGAGACAACAAACGAGGTTTGGGATTATATGTAAAGGTTATTCACTCAATCAAATTTTGCAATGTAATATTGATTGAAGAATGACATAGGAGCTCTTTAGTAGAATAATATGAGTATTTGTGAGTTTATTCTGCTATGACAAATTTTTGAGATCAATTGGCTTTTACAGAATAGGAAAAATTAAAGGCATGTAGTGCTTATATTGATGGTAGAGAGTAGCAACGATTAGTACAGTTTTTAATGGCACTTCACAATGATTTTGAAGGACTTAGAGATTTAATTTTATATCGTTCTTCACTTCCTTTTATTGACTCAATTGTTAGTGATTTATTAGTTAAAAAAATATGTCTTAAGTCTTATTCTAAAAAAGGAATTCTTTCTACTTCCAAACCTTTTGTGTTAGCAATACTTTCTAAGCTACTCCTTAATAATCATGATAAGCCTTAAATAAGGATTGCTCGATGAGTGCAGTTTATATAAGCATAAAGGTCATTGGAACGCTTAGTGTCCTAAGTTGCAACAACAGAATCAATCGTAGCAGCAATCTCAAGCTTGGAAACCTTGCAACTAAGTCACAATATGATGCTTATAGTCCACCTTAAGGTTGCAAACCACCATAGTCTAATACTATAGCAGTAATTTTATCAAGTTCTTTCACCGATCTTAGTATTATGGCTTATCAATTTCAGAAGTTTCTCTCCTTATAGTCACAAGCTATGTCTGCTTCTTCTTGCATATGTTAGTTGCCCCATAGTTCTTCAAGTATGTCACATTCTATATTGGTCTTAGATTTCAGTGCTTCTAATCATATGTCTCCATATTCTTTATCTTTTGCTTCTCAGTCTCCTTTGTCTTCTATTCTTATCATGACTACTGATGGCACTCCTATTCCTTTAGCAAGTGTTCATTCTATTGTCACACCTCACTTGTATCTCTCCAATGTTTATCATATTCCAAAACTCACATTAAATCTTACTTTTGTTGGTCAGTTATGTGGTTATGGTAATTTAGTCACATTTTCATCTTCTTCTTGTTATGTGTAGGATTTATAGTCTCAGAAGCTGATTGGGACAGGCCGTAGGAAGGGAGGAATACATATTTTGGATGATTCAAAAGTATCTGTTGCTACTACTACTAGTGTTGATTTGTTTTCTTTTCGGTTTAGTCATTCCTCATCTAGTTTTTATTTATAATATTCTCATATAGGTCATGTTTCATTTTCTCGTTTGAGATTTTTTGGCATCCACATGGGTTTTAGGAAATTTACAAACTTGTGATATTTCTGATTGTAATGGATGTATATTGGCAAAATTTTCACTCTTACTTTTTAATCAAAGTATTTATGTTTCTTCTTCTCCTTTTGATTTGATTCATTACAGATGTATGGGGACCTTCTCGTATTGCCACAAAAGGAGGGTCGATATCATGTTTCAGTTATTGATGATCATACCCATTATTTTTGGGTTTATTCAATAAACATCTTTATGAGCTCTTTGAGATATGTATAGCCTTTCTAGTTTTTGTCAAAACTCAACATTCTGTAATTATCAAATGTCTTTAGTGTGTTTTGGGTGGGGAATACACTTCTAATAAATTTTTTTAGTTGCTTGTCTTAGATGGAACTATTCACCAAACTTCATGTATAGATACACCTGAGCAAAATAGTATTACTTAAAGAAAACATAGGCACATTGTTGAAACTGCTCATTCTCTCTTGTTGTATGCCGCTGTTCCTAGTGTGTTTTAGGGTGAAGTTATTCTTACTACTGTAGGTTTGAATAATACAATCTCATCTTCTCATATTTTAGGTTGTTCTCCTTTTGAAAGTTTGTATGGGTATACCCCTGATTATTCTTTATTTAGAATTTTTGGTTGCACTTGTGTCCTTCTTCATCCTCATGTAGAATGGAAAAAGTTATCCTCTTGATCAATTATTTGTATCTTTCTTGGTTATGGTGAAGGTCAAAAGGGGTATCATTGTTTTAATCCAACAACTCATAAACTTTATATGTCTCATCATGTTGTTTTTTCGAGCATATACTTTTTTTTTTCTATTCCATCCACTACTCATAGCTTGACTTAGATCTGATCTTATTCGTATAGATAATTTTTCTGAGGATTCTGATAGTTTTTCATCTTAGGTTCCTAGTACTTCAATTCGTACTAATCGTTCGGTATGTACTACCACTTTACTCTTCGGCACACCTCAAGCTCCATCTTCTCTTATGGCCCCTCAAGCTCCGTCTAAGGTTGTGGATCCACCTCTACGTCAATCTATTCATATTCGTAAGTCCACAGAGTTACCAGATTTTGATAAATCTTGTTATTCTTCATCTTTTACTTCCTTTTTAGCTTCTATTCATTGTCTCTCTGAGCCATCCTTATATAAAGAGACAATTCTTGATCCCCTTTGACAACAAGCTATAGATGAGGAACTTTCTGCTTTGCATAAGAAATGTACTTAGGATTTAGTTCCTCTACCTCTTCGTAAGAGTGTCGTTGGTTGTCATTGAGTGTATAAGCTCAAGATTAATTCTGATGGATCTATTGAGTGATACAAAAATAGGTTGATTGCAAAAGGGTACTCTCAACAGTATGGCATGGATTATGAGGAGACATTTGCTCTTGTTGCAAAAATGACTATTATTCGTACTCTTATTGGAGTAGCTTCAGTTTGTTGGTGGTATATCTTATTGATTCATTGTATGCTGCAGTGTTTGGTGAGCAGTTGTTTTGAGTCAGGTTAGTCCCCCCCACCCATAAATACCTTGATCTTGGGTTTGTCTTGGCTACTTTACTTTGGGTTTGGTTTGGTTGTAGACTTGGGGTCTCTTGGTCTCTTCTCTCCTTCCTCAATCTTTCAATAAAATTGAACATATCTTATCTTTTAAATAAAAGAATATAATTTTCCTCTTTTCAGAGGGGAAAAAAAATTCTTTATTAATCAATTAAAATTCAATTTTGAGGGTTGTTTCCAAGATTTTTGTACAGGACCTTTTATTAAAATGGGCTTTTTTGAAAGATTTCTTTATCCTATTAATCTAGTCACTGATAATTAATGAAGCCCGCATATAATCTCCGAAGTTAATTGCCTTGAAAAAGTCATTAACATTTTTTGTAACTACCAAGCGGTACTAAGAGTCGAATCACAAGTCCAGCTACAATGAGAAGAGTGAACAAAGAAGTCGTCACCAACAGGATTGTTTACAGAGAATTTGAGCCCCACCAACAGGATTGTTTACAGGAAATTTGACCCAAAAGCAATGAACGTAATCAGAATTGTGATGAAGAGTTTTGAGCTGCCTAAAATTGACGCTGCGTTACTATGATGTCGACGAGAATGAGGGACGCTCGCGCCTTGCTGAGTACCACTATTGTACGGCTGAGGACTAAGTCTGCACAGAAGTCAACAAAATATAATAAAAATGTGTTAATTGTCTTATCTAAGAGAGAAAAATGAGGTTCTGTGTTTGAGTGACATACTTGTTCAAGCTCCTTAAAGCGCCACAATAGAGAACGTTGGAAGGAGGTGGAAGCTCTGTTTTGCCATTTTCTTCAGGATTCACAATTCGCATGTATGTTTCTTGGCCCAAATACCATCTGTCAAGATTTTCTACTCTGACATTCCATGCTCCAGGATTATCTAGATAGATCAAGATTGCTGTCCATGCTCCAGGATAAACCTACCAAGCAAAATATGCGCCACTAAAATGTTAAAAAAGAAGTACCCAACGGTAAATCATCACCAAATTTTCTCTAGGACTGGTACAAATTAACCTGCGTCGTGCAACGAGCAATAGCATCCCACTTGTTATAAGTCCCTCTCTTGTCTTCCGACCAATCATCATATCCCATCCTGTGCACAACCAACACATAATTATCAACACATTAGAGTGCTGGAAAAAAAAAAAAAAAAAAAAACTTACCCAACCACGAAAAAGGAGTACCCATCCAAATGAAAGCTTTGGATTGAGGTATCGTTGTTCAGTAAGATGACCTCAATAAAATCTTTATACGTAGCGTTAATGATAGATATCTGTGTCTTTGGCTTTCCGTCAAGTGTCTTACTGGGGAAATTGAGTTTGTAATCTCCTTCTACATCGTGCTGATCGGCAAGTCTAATTGGAGTTTCAGGATAAATAAACGAGATTCCATTGAAAGTAGCTCGAACCGACCCATTAATATTCACTAATGGTCCACTCTTTAGCATATATGTCCGAGTGATATTGATTTGACCATAGCGAAAAGAGCCTTGTGCATTAGGGCGAGCTCCACTAGTAGATACGTTTTGCGTTACACTCCTCGCCTGATTCATAGATCTCTCCTTGTAATAAAAATCATTTGGTGGGTCAGGCAGAGGGCCCTTTGGATCCATCGACTGTCCAGTGAACTTACCATAGGATAAGACGGCAACACCGGTGACTCTTTCCCAAAGCGAGGCATTGACGAACCTAGCACTGGCCACAATGTAGTAGCCAGTAGAGGCATCCTGGTTCATTGTTACCAAAAAGGAGCAAGACTGCCCAACGTGAATGTCAAAGTCTGTATAGTTCTGTTGCATTGTGTACTGTCCCTCCGTCTCTACTAAAAGCATGCTGTGGTTCTGAATTCTAAAGTTCAGGCTAGTTGATATTCCTATATTGTACACGCGAAACCGATAAGTTCTGCCTGAAAACATAACGAAAAGGTTCCCTCTCAACTCTTAAAGGGACTATTGAAACAATTAAATCAATATAAAATCAATTCATCCTTCTGAAATTTATATAGATATAAATTAATTCATCCTTCTGGAATATAGATATATATATATATATACATATATATTACCTGGAAGAACATGAATGTTTTCATACTGAAGACCGGAAGGTACAAGAGTAGTATTGTATTGATAAGGACCCTTCCCATTGATAAGAACAGCATCTGGAATACCTAACATCTTTCCTCCATCAAGTTCCCTTCTCAATTCCTATAACATCATGGAAATCAGTTCCTTCAATTAGTTGCTAAGACTGAAAGCAATAATACTCACATAATTCTATAAATTAGGTAAACTAACCGAGTGATTTCGAGTATACCAATCTCCGACCATAACTGTAATATCACCGTCCGGTTGTGCAAAAGGAATAGGAATGATTTTCCGGTTGTTAACAATGAATGGACCAAACCCACCAGATGCTCTCTGAAAATTGAGAGACGGGAAATAGAAAAAGCTTCCAATCTGATCCTTAACTTGAAATCGGTAAGTCCAATTAGCATTGGCAGGAATTGGACAGTTTGTACCAACCACACCATCTTCCCATGAGTTATGTCGCATTTGAATCCCGGGCCTGTTATTATTTCAAACCAATATTCATCGCTAGTGACTATTTCCTCAGAACAACATATATTCTCAACAAAGAAATAAAGGAATTTACCAAGTCAAGAGAAGATCTTCATCCAAATCATTAAACACGTTAACAATCAAATTGTTGTTAGTCGTTACATTAACAATAGGACCTGGAAATTTTCCATTCACCGCAATAACCTGATTAAAAAATAAATAAAGTTATTGAAAATATTTACAGTAGCATGTTAAAATTTCAATCTACTATAAAAAGACGTTTCAAATATAACAAAATATTGAAATACTTTCAGATCGATATGTAAGGTGATCTTAAGCCTAAGAAAACCTACACAACAGCTAGAAATTCATGTAAGAACATTACCGGTGAAGAAACACAGAGCATTGTAGAGTGGAAGAAAAATGGGAGTGCGAAAGAGGGCAAACCTGTTGAGGAATTCCTAAAGGAGAGGCAGTGATGTAAGATAAGCGAAATTCGTAAGAAACAGCAGGATCAGACGCGAAACAGATGCATGGAAGCAGGGCGATGAGGAAGAGAGAGAGCTGAGGAAGTGGAAACCAGAACAGAGCCATTATCGTGAGTTTTCAGAGAAGGAAAAGAAAAACTTCTGGAAGTATGAGCAGAAGAATTGTGCTCCGTATTTGCAAACGAAAAATGGAAATAACCAAAACAAAAAGGAAAAGTAGAGTAGAAATGGAAATGAGCCGGAATCCATGGGAGCAAGGAGGGAGAGAGAGAGAGAGAGAGAGAGAGGGGAAGTCCCACGTAGGAAGCATGAGAGGAGAGAGGTAAGTCAGGTAATAGTCGTCGAATAGGTGAAGGTTCTCTCTGTGCCCATCAACGCGTAGTGCCGGTTCTAACAGAATCATAATCCAAAGATTCATTCTTCCAAGCCTTTACGGCTGGAAAAATCCGAACGTTGAAATAGCGACGTTTTATACTTTTTAGGGAATTTTCTTAACTTTATTTTTACCGTAATTATAAATGCAAATAAATATAATTAATGATACATATTACATAACCAGAATATGGGGTTTTAATTAAAAGAAGAGACCAAAACTAGTTAGACGATAATTAAATCCCGTAAACTAATGTGACAAAGAAAACTTAAATAAGGAACGTAAACCAATTGGAAGTTGGCAAGAAACTACATCTATATTTGTAACTGTATAAAAATTATAAAAAATAAAAACAAAATTGCTTAGCATGGAGGAAAAAAAAATTGATTGAAGAATTCAAAACTAGATATCAGGATACATTTTAAAAAATTTATGAAAATTGTAATGAATTCTTAATATTTTTTTATAATTATAATTAATATCAAAAAATTAAATTTAAAAAGCGAGAAGCAAAGTAGGTCAGTAAGCACGTTTAATCTATTCCATCCTTATCAAACTCATCACCCACCAAAGTACCTATACCACCTCTTCTTCCTGAAGAGAGTGAAAACTCCCTTGACTAGAAACCATACAACCTAGAGGAACAATCGTGAGAGAAAAAATTGAATTGTTATAGCTAGTATCAAGAGAAGAAAACCTCTCACTCAAATCATCTTTATGCTCTGGAGGAAAATGTGACTCATGCTACTAATGAAGATCAAGATGTAGAGGCAAGCCTAAGGGAGAATGAGGTACAGAGACCCACCCAAATACTAGCCACATCTCCTGTTTTGCTCCGGACGCCACCCAATTAGCGACTTTGTCTACTGATCTCTTGATTAGTACCAAGCAAGAGCAATAAACAAACCCTTCTTTTCTCTCTAAACTCTATTAGAACATCCTCCTGCCTCTAGTTATTCTTTTTTTGGACGAATGAACAAATTTCATTCTATTAGAAAGAAACACATATTAGATACATGATTACAAATCGAAATTCTAAAAGCAAATCTAAAAGGGATGGGGGTATATACACTCACCTGTTAGGATCATACCCCTTAAATTTTGATATTTGCTCAAGACAGTAGCATAAAATGCTTTAAATTATGGTAATAATTCCCTGAAAACTATATCTAATCCAAGTACCATCCCTTTGAGAATGAAACCTACATTTAAGATTAATATCTATTCTAAGACAACTAAAAGAAAAAATTCAGTAAGATTACAATCAAAGGTACCATGAAGACTTTATTCTTCATATTTTCTATAACGCTTTGGAACACACCATCAATATACTTGAAATTTGTGAAGATCCAAACACCATTGGAATTAGAGATTACTTTTGGTACTAAAAAATATTCAAAAGATGAATTAGTCTGAGTAGAAGATAAGAAAAGGCTATTATTAAGATTTAAGATTTAGTAGAAAAACTAAAAAAACTTCTAGTAAAAAGAAAGAAATCTCAAAGAGATAAAAAGAGTCCAGGTCCTTACTTTAGAGCTTTTTGCTCTCAAGCAAGGACCAAACTATGGTGGTTAGATGAAGAAGCAAGTAAAAAAAGAGAAAAAAGAGTGGAGAAAAAAGTTAGTGTTATTCAACCGCCCATTTTCCTACATCTCACGCGGGTAAATATTAACAATGTCACCCTAAGTACCTTCTTGAAACCATTCACCAAAGCTTGCTCACTACCTCCTAGCAACACTTTTGCTTCTACAACTACAATCGAGGGCACAAACAAAGATTTTGTGATACTAGTAACCAAACTTCCCCCATAATTGAAAATGTACGCCCATTAAGCCAATCGGGGTCAACCTGATTTGTATACATTTTTTGTGGTACAATTTTATTTATGAGTACTAACACCACTATTATTTTGTATTTATTACTCTTTCAATAGTAAAGGCATTCATTTATTTATCATGTTCATTTGTTATGTTTGAGCTAATGAGTTGTGTTTATTAAATGCATATCACGGTACAATCTTATGTCTTAAGTTATGTAATTGAGGCCATGATGAGATCATACCAAGGAGATAAAAGTTTTTTTAAAGCTTAAGATACCAATACTTCATGGTCTTAGGATAATCATGATGGACATTAATTATCCATATAGACTATCAAATAGTTTATTTCCAAAAAGTGTATAATGGTTGTTTTCATAACCATTGATTTTAGTAGAACATCAGAATGATAATGTGGGTGCTTGTGGAAACCAAATGTATTGAATGTGACATATAGATAATTCTCAATGGTAAGAATATCAACTATTAATGAAAATTATCTAATTACTATAGTACAAATAATCTTTAGACTTGAAGTCGTCATTACATCTTCTATGTAATTTTCTCTATTTTGACTTCATCTTACCTAACCCTAGTCAAAGGTTACAAAGGCTAAATTTTTGGATGTAGAATGCTGCTTATGAAGGTTATGACTAATCAAAATAGAATACATTGCTTCTGTAATCGGAAGTAAGATCCTATGAATTTATTCTTTATGGAACAAATGAATCATTACAAGGTAGTAATTGTGTGAAAAAAGTTTTCTATAAATCCATTATCATAGTTCATAAAGATATAATATAATCATATGATTCATCTATTGGGGTTAACAGTTAAACCATGTCCTAGGATGAAACATGATGTTGGTTGACGGAAGATCAAATTATACCTATTTTAGTGATGATGGGTTCTTATGGAAGATCATGTATTCTCATCTCACGGAAGGACTTGATGCTTTAAGAGATGCACTTGACTTGAGAGGTTTTAAGTTAATAGGTTATAAGATGATCAAGTTAATTATTTAATTTAAAATGGTTTATTAAGTTCAATTATCTAATTTGGAATTAGATAAAATTATGTAGAACCTAATTGGTCACACACACTAAAGTTCTTAGTAACTTGGTGTAATTCCTTGAAGAAAATGAAAAATGGACGAATTCAGTTTTAAGGGTAGAACCATAATTTAGCTTGTAGTTAGACTACAAGGGAAAAATGGTAAGTTATGAATTTATTAAATTAATTATGTGATTTTCTATCACAACTTAGATAACAATGGTTTAATTAAACCAATCATTTGTAACGAGACCATTTATTTAATTATAAAAGAGTCCCAAAGGTCATGATTAGCAATTAAACTTTAAATGTTTAATAGGCTAATTTGATTGGATTTTATGAGCTAAATTAATCAAAGTATTGATTAAATGATTTGGGCTAAAAACCAAATGGATGGCAAGCCATAGGTGTGACCCATTGTCTAATTAATTAGATTAAGGAAACTTTTCTCTAAGTCAACAGTGGACTGGGTCAAAGTTGTAGGTTAATTTTATGGATACCTAAAATCTTAAGCTCTCCTTTAAGGCTGACCAAAAATGTCTCTTTGTCCAATTGGACTTAACCGAATCAACTAGAGAGAAAAAAAGAGTTTTTCTCCATTTCTTTTCCCAAGCTTTTTGATTCATGAGATGAATCTTAAAATATAAGTTTAACCAAGTGAAATGAACCGCGTAGATTACGGTTAAAGGGTGAACCCAAGGACATATTATCTTCCTCATGGATTTACTAACTTATTTTGCTCAAGAATCAATTTCAGTTTAAAAGACATTACAAACAACAAAATATATAAAAACAGCACACAACAACATAAGTAAATATGCATAGAATATTAACTATTAAAATTTCAGAAGTCACATAAAATTGTAGGTATCTCTCACTATGTTGTTATGAATTTATATTCACTTTCTTAGTATAAAATGAGAAACATGATTCTTCTTATTGGCAAATGGATCCAACCATCGAATATGATAACTCACATGTGTCTGTAGCCAATTACACTAAATATGGAAAGTAGCTAACTCTTTTGTAATTACATCTAATGTAACTTCTTTATCTTACCTCTAAGAAAACATATTCCCCCGTGTTCGTACCCGATTATATATTCTTAATTGAGGTTAACCCAAATATTCTTATTAAATGTAAAGTGTTAAACTAATACGTACATGTATCCATGTCCAAGCCTAAAATAACAATATTACTCAATCAGGCATCTCATGCTAAGATAATATATGTGCATACTTACACTAAATATTAGTCTCACATGTTCGTAACCAACTTATATTTATGTTTGGAGGATAAGCCATGAAACAATTTCATGACCTATTACAGCTCAATATAATCACATGAAGAATTTGACTTACTATCACATCACAAACAGGCATACCTATGTATCTATAATACTCGGTCAATGTTGGTATAGGAAATGAATTCCTACATAAAGTGACTGTATAAATGTCTGTACAACTTAAGCATAATACTCGAAAAGTGTTGGTCACTTTGGGCATAAGGAATTACTTCTTAAGTTTGCAATACAAGTATTTGTACAGTTTTAATGTTATCAATACTTAAGCTAACTAACTATATAGATTAATCTAGTTGGCATGAAATCCTTAAGTATAAGATATTATGACAGTTTTCATAAATCCTTAAATCTAGGATATTATGATGGTATAATATCATGATATAATATAATAGTTTATTAAATACTTACAGTTATCAGTATAATAAGGATTGTATTATAAATGTACGGTGTAAATTAAAGCAAAAGGGGGCGTGGGCTTTCCCAGCTCACATTTTTTCTGTCCAAACAATGAAGATAAGCTTAGATAAATAAATCTATGATTTAGATAAGTCAGTCACCACCTACAGAAAGTTCATAAGTGATCACTAGTAGCTACTAAAGTAGGAAATAATGTTCCCTCTTAGTTCTAATATCATGTTTGTTAGCGAATTCCTGAACATTTTATTAGTTCTTAAGAAAAATTGAGTGAAGCACAGAATCCCTTTCTTCTTCCATAATTTGGAATCCTAGAAAGTGAAGGTGAAGATTCTCTGTTCGTGGATTTGAAATCATTAGTTTCTTGATAATAGGTCAAAAATAAGAGTGGAATCTGTAAAGTATAAGAAATTAACTTAAGACCGAGAACTCAGTCATGCTTCTATCTTTCGAGACTGAGAACTCAGTTGGGATTGAGAACTCATACCGACAGACTTTATATGAGGTCTCTGTCTGGGAATGCAGAAAGGTTCTCAATCTAGATCAGGATCTCATACCGAGAGACTTTCTATGAGGTCTCGGTCTAGGAAAAAAGAAAGGTACTCGATCTGGATAGGGATCCTAGATCGAGGGACATTATATTAGGTCTCGGTCTAGGAAGGAAAATGCAAAACCTCAGCCTTGGAAGAAAATGTACTCGGTCTAGGAGTAGTACTCGATCCGAAAATACTTTTGACATGTTACGTACGGGTCGAAGGGGGTCGACTGGGTTCATGGATCAACACCTCGATGCCTTATAGAGTGTAAAATACTCTATGGGTCGAAGGGGTCCACGGGGTCTACAGGGTCGAAGGGTTGATGGCTTGACAACTCTATGCCTTAATTATGCAAAATACTACCTAAGGTCGACATGGTCTACAAGTCTATGAATTTACGTGGTAAAGTCTGCTATTCCAGCCGTAGAATTCTAAATTAAGCTATCTAAAGTTAGGATTAGAACTAGTAAGAGAGATATGAGTGCATTTTAGAAATTTTAGTTAATTAAATTGCCTTGGACATCCTTATTGATTGTGTTGTCTCTCTTTGCATGTTTTGGGGTCTAGAACTGTTGGAGGAGCACCATTTCATTCCATCTAGAGTTTGAAAAGTGTAGAGCTAGCAAAGGCCTCAATGTGATTCATAATTATAGTTTATTTATTTTTCATTGGTCTTGAGCATGTTAAAAGTTGCCTATGTGATTTCATGAATTTTTATGGCATTTGTTATATATACTGATTTTTGAAATGCCTTTGAATTGAAATGATTTTTTCAATGGATATATGTTCTGTTTACTGCATTATGAAAATTCTTGGATTGAATTAAGAATCACATGAGTATATGCCTTATGTATGGCATGTGATGTTTTCTTAGATTTCAGTGCATGAAATTTGCATTTATGAGTCCTTAGCGAGAGCAAAGTGCCACGGGGGCCACCTCTTGAATCCCTAGCTCGTGTTGATGTCATGAATAGATAATGAGCTACTGAATTTGGGTTTTGATGATGTTTCTATTTGTAAAACAAGTATATGTTTAAGAATTGAATTGCAAATGATATGTTCAATGATTTTAATGAAAATATGCGAATCTATGCAGTTTATGCAAGTTCATGAAACTCTTTGAAAAGAGTCTGAAATATAGTTTATATTGCCTTATACAGTATGCTGTTTAAAATATACAGATTGATTTAATGTTGTTTGAAATATACAGTTCAAAATATATAATTTATTACTATTTTAAATACAGTTTATTACAGCCTAATTCAAGATGCTATTTTTATGCAAGTGCATAATATACGATCCTATTTTAAGCAAGAGAATGTTTTGAGATGTTGTTTCATGAAAAAAAGAAAAAAACAAGTTTTGAGACAGTGTTTATGAATCTATCCTTACCAATTTTAAACTCAAAACAGGTTGTGATTATCACTCAATGAGTATTGTACTCACCCCTTATTTTTATTGTAAACATTTTCAAATTAGAGAAGGTAGAGCTCTTCAGAATTTTGTTTGTTGATTGCTTAGCTGCTTTTAGATAAATTTCTCATCTAGTGGACTGCTTTAGGAATTGCATTTTGATGTATATTTAGACGTTCCACTATATGTTTGAATAGACATGTAAGATACACTAGATGTAAGACATTGTATATATATATATATATAAGCCCTTTTATTCTGCTGCTGCATTTAGTAGATATTTTGTGTAATAGTTGTTTGGACTGTAAGTAACCATTATGATGAATAGAAAGGAAATTTGAGTATCACGTGACTAAAGTTTCCTCGTATACGAACCCTAGATGTCTTCAGTTACATAATTCTCACACCGGTTCATGGATCCGGCAAATCGGGTCGTGACAAACATGGTATTAGAGTGAATTTTGGTTCAGATTGGACTTAGGGTTAGAACCTATTTGTAGTTTAGGACAGACTTAGTGTCCGAACCTTAAGTTTCGTTAGGCTATATAGTGGAGCATAGGAACCTGTTTGTAGGATTCTGTAGAGTCAACTTTTTTCACCTCAAGTATGCATCATGCATTTGTTCTTAAGCCATAAGAGAGGCTGATTATTTGATATGTCATACATATTTATTGATTTAAGTTTTTATGGTGATAAATTTTGAAGATTCGTCTAAGTAAAGTTTTGTAATGTTTGATTGGTGTTTGATTTAAGGTGTCAACCTTGTTTATGTTTAAAAACACAAGGTTTGATTCATGATTGTAACATAACATCTAACATATAGCATATTGATTTTGGTGGTTAAATAGGTTGCATAGAGAAAATGTGAAATACTTGGAATGTCATGTTTTAGACTAATACGCTTTTGGAAGGAGAAGATGCAAAATCTTAGGGAGTAGTGTATAGTGTATTGGTAGGTAAATAGAGTGATAAGAAATTGTTATGATGATAAATAGTTTACTTTGAATTTGATTTCATTAAGTTTTGGAAGTTACCTGTTAGTAAGCATTAAATTTGTTTAAAACATAAGCTAGATTAATTGAATTGAGGAAGCTTGCACGTTGAGTTAAGAAACATCAAATCCTCTAGGAAGATGAATTTGATGATGATTATGTTATGAACTTAGTTATTTTCAAGTTGGTTATGGTTTAGGAATCTTTCAGCAAAGACTAAACAAGTTGAGGTGGTATATGTAAGAAGTTTATTGTAGAAGTCGCATAGACCTTCTACTTGGTATGCTTTAGCTGCCATGTGGTTTAATTGACTTATTCAGGTAATGATAGAGAGGGAGAAGAAGAAGAGAATTCTATGATTTAGGGAATAATATGATTTGACCATTAAGTGGTGATATAAAAAAATAAGTGAGATCATTATAATGTAGCTTGATAGTTATAAAATACTGGTAAGGTGTTTCCAAGATCTCAAGGTTTCTTAAGAATTCAGATTATATTTTTAGTTAAGTAATATCATGTTTCGTAATATTCAGTTATTACATCAAATGATCATAGATTAGCTAAGAAAGATTTTTACATTGATTTCATCATTTGTTAAGTTTGGAGGAATCATAAGAAGAGTATTAAATCCTTTTTTGAACCTAAGCGAGATATGAACATTGTTTGTTGTATTTGAGGTCAGAGTTTCTTCATGTGTAGGGATCACATGAGTTGATAGTTATAACATATGAGTTTTATAATGGTTTTGGAATGGATACATGCTAAATATGATATGAAAATAATTGTTCAAGCTATCATATAAGACTTCCTTGTATTATTAGAAAGTTTTGATGATTGAATACATTATAATAATTTTTTTGGGAGATTATTGTTGTTGAACAAGAATTTTTAAGTATGTTGACTTAACTTTGAGTTACAAGGACTAGGATGAATGTAAAGAATAATAGGAGATACGTACTGTATGAATGGATGTAAGGAATGCTAATAGTGATTAGAAATCAAGCTTAATATTCTGGGGAAGGTTAGAATGATAAAGTGAGCCCTCCTATGTTTTATGAAACGAATTTAGTATCCTCGTGATTAAGAGACTAGACAAATATTCTAGGACTTTGAATGTAATACTCATCCCTTGATTGTTAATGGTTGATCTGAGTGTTACTAATTTTAACAAGGATATTCTAAAAGTCTTTGACATGACATGAGATGGTATGAGGATTTCTTAATTGTAGATGATAATTGGTTTATAGGTTGAACAATGAATCACCCTAGTTGTAGAAATTTATATAAAAGGGTCAAGGATGATCATGGCATAGTATGAGGATATGATCACACAGTTAAGTGTTAGTAATGAGGATAGGATCATTGATGCTATGCTATAAGGTTGGACTATTGTATTCAATCGAATTTTAATTGGTGAAAATATGTAGCATAAGTTTTAGGAATAATGAGGAAACATTATGATTATGTTGTTTATCATGAACTATAGTTTTTATAAGTGATAGTATTGAGTCATTCGATGGTTATAGGTGATCTGAAAAAGTTTCATTCCATTTGAGGCCTTGAAGAGTGGAGGGGTAGAGATATTGACAAACAATCTGAATGTTAGAGTTGTTGAACAGTAGAATTGTTGAATGAGTATTGAATGGATGAATATTGAGTTACTGAACTTAAGAATTACCTTTAAGAGGCATTAGTGTGCGGTTGAATGGTATTAATTAGTAAATTGTAAGAATAAAGTAAAATGAGATGAGCAACTTAAGTTGAACAGTGAATGTTGACATTTTTTGTTACAAGATTGGTTAGTAATAGGCAAACCTTTTAGTGATACTTAATGTTTGGACAATGTTCCATTACAAGCATGAGATAGGAATTATGGATCATTATTATGTGATTCTTGACAGAAAATGATAAAAGTAGGGCGGAAATGTTGGATCATTACTAAGTTTGGAGATAGTTATAGGAGAAATGTTGGCAAAAGCCCTACAACCAACCATTTTCAAAGGGATGAAAGATTCTCAAGAGTCTGATCCAGACTTATGGAGAATTCAAGAGGAATTTAAAGAAGGGAGAAATAAAGAGTTTAGTTTCTCTCTCCTGACACGATCCTTAACTTTAAAGAAAGAATATGCATTCCAAATAACGAAAAAGTAAGAAGTCAGATTCTTTCATAAGCACATGAACCCTATATTATGTACCTCCAGGAGCAACTAAGATGTATAATGACTTGAAGGAGCACTTTAAGTGGATATGAATGAAGAAGAACATTTCTGGATTTGCAGAAAAGTGTCTAACATGTCAATGAGTCAAGGTTGAAAATCAACGTCCGGTAGGGGAGTTACAAACAATTAAGATTCCATAGTGGAAATGGGAGAAAATCACTATGGATTTCATGGTAGGGCTCCCAAAAATGAGTAAGGGACACGATGTAATCTAGGTAGTTATCAACATATTAACCAAATCAGCGCACTTACCCATACAAAACACGTATTTTCTAGAGCAATTGGCAGAACTATATATGAATGAAATTGTTCGACTACATGGAGTGCCCTTGTCGATAATTTCAGATAGTGATGAAGATTTACTTCTGCCTTTTCACCCACAAATGTATGGTTAGTTAGAGAGGACTATCCAGACATTGAAAGATATTCTTCGGGCTTGGGTCCTAGATTTCAAGGGCGCATGAAAAAAGTATTTGCCACTAATGGAATTATGCTATAATAATAGTTATCAAGCATCTATTGGGATGCCACCCTATGAAGCTTCATATGGGAGAAAATGTAGATCTCTAGTCGACTGGTATGAAATAAGAGAAGGGAGGCTAATGAACTATGACTTCATTAAAGCAACCATTGAAGCAGTAAGAAGACAAAAAATAGAGAATAGAAATTGCTCTTAACCCACAAAAGAGCTATGCAAATAGAAGATGGAGACCTCTTGAATTCCAAATTTGAGACTTTGTATTTTTGAAAGTTTTACCTATGAAAGGCCTAATACATTTTGGCTAGAAAGGAAAATTGAGCCTAAGATATATCAAACCGTTTGAAATATTTGAATATATTGGGAAAATTGCTTATACGCTTGCCTTTCCACTAGAGATGTTCTCAGTACACAACGTGTTCCACATCTCTATGTTGAGGAAATATGTATCTGATCCGTCACATATACTAGAACGTGAACACGTTCAACTCCAAGAAGATTTATCCAACAAAGAGAGACCAATGTAGATATTAGATTGCAAGGAGAAGACAGTTAGAAATAAGATCAGACCACTAGTTAAGGTGCAATGGCGAAGTCGTAAGATGGAAGAAGCTACACGGGAAAAAGAGGATGAGATGAAGAAGAAGTACCAGACATTATTTTAATAACCTAGGGACGTAAATGTGAAAATAGAAAACATTACACACTCACTATCTAACATGTAATATATGATGTGATACTAAGTGTTATATGACTGATTTGTCCATCGCTATGACAGTGAAATGTCTGAATTGTTTTTCTCATTGCCATTCAGTATAATCTAGAAAACAAAAATAAGAAGTAGAAGTGAAATAGAGAAGGGGTTAAGCTCTTAATTCAGAACTCAACTTCAATTTGATTAAACCTATAGCAGAGAATTAGATGTCCTACTAACAATTAGATGAGCGCATCCCTATAGATTAAAGACCAAGAATAAATGATTGATGATATCTAAAATTGGTCAAAGCTAGACTCGATGGTGGTAAGGGTATCATGTAAGAAGTCCCAAAGTAGAAGCGTTTGACGGTGGTAACATGTGTAACCCTATTTACCAAAGTGATAGTATGGTAGTATAGAGATGATTTTCCTTGTAGTATAGGAAAGTATTGTTTCCAGCATATGATATAAATAAGAAGACTTTGGAGGAGATTATAAGTGGTCACAAAAAAATTACGAGGTATCAAGATTAAATTTCAATTTTTGACTAAATTTCGAGGACGAAAGTTTTTAAGGAAGGGATAATGTAAACCCCCATGAAATCCTAACTATATACAACTATTAGATAAATTAATTTTAGAAGGGTGACTAAGATATTCATATTTCTTTGGTTCTTATGAAAGTATAAATAGTTCAGACGTAAGATTTTAATATAAAGAGTTTACTTGGAAAATTATTTTCGGAGAAAAAGAAAAAAATGTAAGAGTCTTGGGGTAAATCATAAAAGTCAAAGAAATAGAAGGGAAGTTATTTTAAAATTCTTAATTTTAGACGACTAAAAACTAAACTTAGATAAGAAGGGTGGAAAGCAACCTTTGATTCATGTCAAGCATTTTCACACCACCTCTTTAGGATTTTCACACCTAATCCTTAGGATTCTTATACCTCCTCCTTACTATATGTTTTATCTCACTTTCTTTCACCCTTCAAATCTCTTATCATTTTCACATCTCTTTCTCTCCATTTCACTCCCAAACTCTGGCAAGTTTTGAACAATAACAAGAAAATCACTTGATTAAAGGAAGCGTTACTCTAGGTAAGACCATCTAATTGTTTAATAAGCCTATAAGCATGTTGTTGTAGAATTGAAAATTAAACAATTTTGTGTCACATTTTAGTAATTGAATTATGAAATTTAATATAAGCTCTAAAATCCTAACAAAATTATATTATAAAACTAGACTCCCTTATCTCTCTACAATGATAAAGAACACCTCAAACTGATCAGTGTTGACTGAGATGCAAATTTTGGAAATTAGGTGATTAATCTGTTAAAACTGATATTTAAATTGTGAGCAATAAGTATTCTCATGAACTTTTAGCTATAATTAGTATTCATAGAAAATTATAAGATTTTACTGGAACATACTAGAGCTCATGATCTTCAAAATGACATAGGACTCAACATTTTAGATATTGGAGAAAGAAGTTTTATATTTTCAAAACTGAGTGTAATTATATGGTCAATCTGAAAACCTATAATTAGAACAAAATGTTTGACAAGGTATAACTTTCATTCTACTAAGCCAAATTGAGCAACAATATATATTATTAAAGCTTAGGAAGTTAGCTATGAAATGAAATGGGTATTGAAATTTTTTAAAGAAATTATGCCAAGATATAGGCAAAGGAGTAAAACCGGTTAGGTTTTATTTTTGTTTCAAGATAGTCTTAAGACAAATGATTTTGAAAGAAGAAAATATGTGAATCTTGACTTGAACTTCTTACATTATATTGATAAGAAATTGGAAGAAGTACCTTAAAAGTTTCAAAATTTTATAGGACCCTAGGTGTTAGAAATATGGCTTAAACTTAGATAGTTGAAAATAGAAAATCAAAGAGAAGGGAAACTGAAACTGTGCAACTTGGATGAATGAATCAAAAGATTTGGTAAATGATTGAATTTTGAGCTGAAATGTTTATGAAACTCACTTAAGAGGCATAAATAAATGTGAGAAAAAATTTAAATCAATGGGAATTATGGTTTACGAGATACAAAGATCCAAACCTCTACTAAGTACTTAAGAAATAGTTAGCCTAGACATTCTGTTTTCAGTGGTTAACTAGAATAGTTTTAATCATAAGGTAAACATGAGAATCTAGAATGAAAAACTTGAATAAAAGTTATAATAAGAAAAGTTATAATAAGAAAAGATTGAGAACTAGATTCCTAAAAATAAAGGATAAATGCATAGTCAGATAAGATAACTAAATAGAAAAGCTAATGGGAAATTAAGCTTTTAATAAGTTAAGCTCTTGATTGGATAGGAGAACAATTGGCTCAGTATTCAGGAAGTACTCGAAACCCTTTAGGAAAAGCATAGAATCTAAGTAAGTACAAACCTCACCTGCAACATGGAAACTATTTTTTAAAATTGGATGAGTTATTTCTAATAGTTGCATGGTTGTTCATAATTTTAATTTGTTTGCAGTCGTGAAGTGATTAACTGTAATGAGTGTTATATTTGTTATTGTTGTTGCTCTTAGAAATTCATGAATAACATGTGCACTTATGAAAATCATGCAAAGTTTACCTCATATTTCATGTTAGGAAATTAAAAAGTATATGAAGATAAAAAGATATGAGATGTGACAGTTTAGTATTGTACCAACCTCTCAAAAGAAAGGTTGAGGCCTAATGAAGAAAATATTATATAAAGTTATGCTAACACATGCCAAGGCATGCAAAGACCATGTGCAAGCTTGGATCTAGTCGCTCCCCCGTCTTTTCATCAACTGGTACATACACAGGGCCAAATAAAAGAAAAAGTAAGAAAGTCTAAGAAAGAGGAAGATAGAAACATGGAATAACCTTTAAGAAGAATATGGATTTTCAGATGATTAAATATTACATGTTTCATACATCATATACATTTATAATTATTTTGTGAATTATGTTTGTACTTGTTGAGCGAAAGCTCACATCTTACATTCCATATTATAGGTATTAAGGGTGAGCAATCGATCTAGTCACCATAACAAACTTGCCGAGAGGGTGTGATGTACGAGGAGGAGGTAGTGGTATCAGGATTAAGCTATACTATAAACTTCTGCTTTAATATCATAAATAGTAATAGTTATAAATATTTTAGTGCATCATAAAAACTGCCAATATTTTGAGAACCGTCTTATAAACATTTTAAAATCACATATTGGACACATGCAAGTTTAATAGTAGTATTATAACAGACTCCTTTTTTTTTATATGATAGTTTTTGTTACTAATCAAGAAATCATTTTAATGAAGAAAGTTCTAAAAAACTTCTTTGAAACTAAGTCTGTAATAGAAAAAATATTTACGCTGATTTTATGAGGAAAATTTTAGTAAAGTAACTGTCCGAATAGTGTGAGTCGGTATCTAAGAAGGCAACAAATGCAATCGATACTAAATCCCGCATTCACTTAAGCTTGCCTCGATTGCTTTCTAAGAAATGTCTTTATATGTTGTTCTTGATTCATTAATGCTTTACATTGTCTTAAAGCAACATCTTAAGCATTTTGAAATAGCCCATTTACTGAATTTTGTGGTGTTTTTTCCAATTCAAAAACACTAGGATAATAAATACATCTCTACCTCTTTGTTTTCTTTTTTTGTTTTCTGGCTTAAGAAGATAGGAACACAATCAATAAACATCATCTTTTGCTATATTCCAACCATTCATCATATTATTTAAACCAAGAACTATTGAAATGCCAAGATCCACCTTAGATTATTATTATTTTTTTAAAGTCATGATCAAGAGGGTGACAAGGCCCCATCTGAAGATATGCTCTTCAAAATTCATCACGTTCATTAACATTGAAAATGAATATCGAAGGTTGAAGTTCAGGATCCATAAGAAGATCTTTCAAATTATTCTGTTCGAAATTGTCTTCAGGTGAAAACTCTGGTTCTTTACTAGCTTGATTTGCATCTTCGAGAATACTAAATTTTCTTTTGAAATATCTCTCCATAGTTAACGAAAAAGAAATATAATTCAATTAACTCTAAATAATATAAAACTTAAAACCATAAAAGACTAGAACCTAGAAGAAAAAAAAACTAACAGTATAGCTATTAATAAAATACTATCTCAATAGTTAGAAACATAAATAAATTTGTATCAGATAAGTTGATCCAAAGGATTCAATAACATGCTTTTTATTCTGTCTTTTTGTGTTCTCTCCTACCCTCTGTCAGCTAAGAAAGATGAGATGATGTTGATGACTGTCCTTTTTTCTATTTTTTCTTCTTTTATTTGTCACTTTAAATTTTAATATTCTAAACTTTCATCATCACAATTCACATAGGTTACTCAATTGACGACACGGTTCACTCCTACCCTTTAATTTATTTGCTTACTACATTTTACTTTCACTTTCAAGTTTCAACATCATGACTCACGAGTCTCTCTCTTTCAGTTTAGAGACCAAAAAGTACTTCAAAAATGTCATCTTTCTCACATCTCTAAAATCTAAAACTAGACGAAGAAAGGGGGAAAGTTAGCTTCAGGTTTCAAAGTTCAGATTGGCTAATGATGGTGGTCCAGACTTCAGTGGGCTACTGGGCGGTGGACAGCCGAACTAATGTCTGGTGGGAGAGTCGTGGAGAATTTAGGCTACCTCTCTCTTGGAGTCTTGGGCGATTGAGACCGAAAAATATGAAATCTGAAAGATGGGTTTCTTTTTTTTGTTCTCAAATTTTAAGTTTGTGTGTTTTATATTGTTTTGCAATTTTCAACTTTTGGGTAGGCAAAAATGAAATTTGAAAATTTTAAATGTAACAATTTAATTTTGAAAGAATTGAGGTGTGGCAGTACCTGCCTTACCGCCCCTGCCCTTTGCTACTAATGGTACATGCTAACTGCTATCATGATTCCCTATAAAGATAGCCTAAATTGGATTGTTATTTTATTTTTAAGTGTTATTCATTTTAATTTTGCTCCAATACTAACAAAATATATATACGGGGTATTTAATGACATCATATTTATACATATTTGTGCACTTAAATTCTATGTTGTATATTATGTTTTCTGGTGAAATTTGTTGTTTGATGTGTGTAGTGAGTATTTTATATACAATGAGTTTTAAAGCTAGATTAGAGCTAATTTAAAGAAATTTTTAGGCAAAGATATAAGAAAGAGAAGAAAAGGGTAAGATTGAATCAAATGGAATATTTGGAGTACGTAGATGCAATTTAGAAAGTTACAAGGTGTGAAAATGAATAAAAGAGAGTCAAAGAAATTCATTCAGCGTGAGAAGCGGAAAATAGAAAGAGAAAAAAAAAATTGAATAATAAAAAGAAGGTTGCAAAGTTAGAATGAAATTGGCAGAAAAAGCATCAAAATGAGCTGCCCGGCTCAAGCTTTTTGCTATTTAGGACTGGGTAGGCTGAGCCCAAAAAAAAAAAAGGTCGGGCTATGTCTAGCTCATTTACTAAATATATGTTTGAGCTCGTCTTGAGATGTTCTTTGAGTTTATTTCACATATGATCTAGTCTAAAATGAGCCCATTATGACATTTTTTAAATAAAATAATAATAATAATAAATAATAAATAAACAAATTTTTAACCAACTAAAGAAGTAATAAATAAATAATAAAAATTTGCTCGTAAATTATAATATATTAATTATTTATCATCTATTTATTAATGCTAGTTTCGTTAACATTAAAAATTAATTACCTTCGATCTTGATTTAATTTATAGAAAATAGCGGATCAGGGATTAAGATTAATGGTAAGAAAATTAGAAATTATGAATGAATAAAGATTAATTATAATTTAGAGTATCAGAAATTAGAAGATTAGATGTGAGAGAGAGAGAGAGAGGGTGTGTGTGTGTGAGAGAGAAAATGTAAGGAAGAATTGGAGTGAAAGATAGATATTTATAAGAAAAATTTAAGTAGGAGGAGAATTTAAAAATTATTATGTGAGAGGGCTAAAAAAAAAAAACTATAATAATAAAAAAAATTGAATTTTGAAATGTGTAGATGTTGAGCCGGGCCAGGCCCAACGGGGCACAGCTAGGCCTACAGTGTCATGTTTGGCTTGAAAATTTGTCCAAGCTTGGCCCTTGCATCTAGACTGGGCTTCGAGTTGGGTTGGGCTTCAGGCCGAACTTTTTATTGGGTTACTGGTGCGGCCGAAAAGTCTGGCCCATTTTGACAGCTCTAGTCTACGGCAATAATTGGAAAATGCAAAAATAAATGAGCTATATTTGCAACGTAAGTAGGAAATAGTGAGAAGATAAAAAGGAAACTTATGTTTACATGGTGCCAAGTATAAAAGTGGAGAGCTGGACATAAAGAAAGAAGTGACGTACATACCAGTAGAAGAAAGATTCAACATTGCGAAGGAGGAATTCGACATTGAAAGAAGAGACAAACGGTGGAAGGAAGAAAGAGAGAAGGTGCAATATTTTTTGTGAAGTTTTCTTTATCTCATCCTTAGAATTTATGATGTTCACTCTTCTAATTGTTGTTTCTTTTTCATTTACATGAATTAAATTTATTTTTTAGGGTTAGGATGCAGCATTAATTTAGCATTATGTTTGATTGATTTTTACTACTTTTTTAAGTATTGTTTCTACTAAGAACTATTATTGTTCGTAATGCCTTCAATTTTTTGGGTACCACGAGGAATAATTTAATAAATTATATTGAGATCAAGAGATGAAATCTAGTTAGTCATAAATAATAATTTATATAGGTTGAATGAATAATAGAAATACTATTTAGAGATATAATGAATTAGTAATTGAGTCAACCGAATAATTGTTCGAGATTAAATATTAGAACATTAGTAAATTTAGTTTTTAGTAAACACTTAATAGTGATAATTTGAACTGTCAAAATATAATAGTTAATTGGTGTAAATATATGTCATAGGTTTATTTAAATTGATTTAAACCCTCTTGCTTTCAAATTTTGTCTTTCATTTATTTAGATTTTAATCGTTAAATTTTATTTTGTCATAGGAATAGTTTTTTTTTGGTACTTAGTAATTAGTAATTCTCTTAAGTTAGTTATCCGTATTTATATATTTTATTACTTAAACTATTTCAAGCACTTGTGAATTTTCACATCAAGAAGAAAAGTAAGAAATATAGGATAGTAATAAAAGTGAATATGAACAAAGTATATGATAAGGTTGAATTAGATTTTCTAAGAGCAATTTTAGTAAAGTTAGGGTTTGTTCCTTTATAGATTTCTTAGATCATAGAGTGTATCTCCACGGTCTCTTATAATCTTCTTATTAATGGTAGAAGAACATGTAGAATTGTTCCTACAAGAGGCATTAGGCAAGGGATCCTATATCCCATTATCTATTCCTAAGAAAATGGTCTTAAACTCTCTACCGGCTTGTCGTATCCTCTCATTTATTATTTGCTGTTGATTCTCTCTTTTTTATAGAAGCTACTAAGACTAAGAAAATTGAATTGAATAGTTAAAAATTTAAAACCTAAGAAAACCTAAACAAGGCTACAAGAAAGTGTAGCAATGGTGATGTTTTATACATGACACAAATCCCGCCTATATCATATTTACTTATAAACGTTACAAATAGATTATTTTCCCACACGTTAGCATCTTATATATCTCTTTTATGTTTATAAATTGGTACCACAATACTATCTCTATGATTTCAGTATTTTCCTAGTATCAAAAATCCTATTGAAGAGCCTAGTCAGCTATTGGATCCCAACTTCCCTCAAACACTTCCACACCTCAGTTGATATCTCATCTGATCCAACTATTTTCCCGGGTTTCATCCTATTTAATGCCTCTATTACTTCCTTTCACTAACTCTATAATAGAACACTGGATGCCTCCCTTCTTTCATCTTCGATCTCTCCAAGAGTAATCCCTTTGCACTTGTCCCATTGAGTAGGTTCTCAAAATAATTCATCTATCTATCTAAAATAGCTTTATCCTACATTAGAACTTTACTATCTTCATGTTTGACACACCTAACATAACTCAAATCCTTAGTTTTTCGATTTCTGAATTTTGTTATCTTGAAGATGTCTTTCTCCCCTTATTTTGTACCTAACCTATTATACAAATCATCATACACTCTCTTCTTAGCATCCCCTACTGCTTTACTATTTAGTCTCTTGACTTGTTTATACAGCTCATACGATCCTTGGTCTCTATATTTTTTCGAATTCTTAAACATGTTTTCTTTTCCCCAATGGCTTGTTGCACCTCATTGTTCCACCACCATGTCTCCTTGTTGTGTCCTCCCCTCCCTTTATCTTCTCCAAGTACTCCTCTCGCCCTACTCCTTATATGGTTAGTTATGTTTTCAAAAAAAAAAAAATTCAGAGATATCAATCTTATCCCTCTGCCTTACGTTCTACATCCTTCTAGGACTAATAGACTATTTAGTATTTTATTTCTAAAAGTCTGATATACTTCTCCCTTCATAGTCCACCACTTAATTCACGACCTAATCTGACCTCTATCTACTCTACCTCTACTCACAAAACAAAAATCCAAGATCAATAACCTATGTTGAGTTGTCAAACACTCTCTTAGGATGACCTTACAATTTTTATGGCTACCTAAGTCTTGTCTCCTAAAAAGAAAGTAATCAACTTGACTTCTATTCTCCCTCTTCTTATAGAAAGTGTTTAATACTCCAAAATCACTAGCTAATGCAAAATATAGAATAGAGACCCCTATATTATTTTCAACCCCAAAGCCTTGACCCCCATGAACCCTCTCATACCCAACTTTATCCTTACCTACATAGCCATTTAAATCTCCACCTAAGAAGTTCTTTTCTAGAAAAGGGATTCGATTAACTACCTCTTCCAAGGAGTCCCAAAATTCCTTCTTAGTCTCATCGTCTAATCACACTTGAGGTGCATTCACATTAATAATATACACTATCTCCGGGTTCTATGGCTAAAGTGATACTCATAATCCTATCCCCAAACCTCCTAACAGGAACTACTACATCCCTATAGATTTTATCCACCGTTATTCTCACCTCATTCCTAGTTTAATCTGTTCTTGAATAGAAAATTTTGAATCCTTCTCCTAGTTCCTTGGTCTTGCTCTTTTTCCACTTTGTCTCTTGAAGACAAGCTATGTTTACCTTCCTTCTACGCATGGTATCCACCAACTCTACTGACTTACCCATCAATATTCTTATGTTCCAAGAGGCTAAACTTATCACTACAACCGGGCGCTGCTACAACACACCTTGCTCATTTTGCACTACTCCTAAGCGTAGATGGAGTGTGTCGCTTATAGCAGAGGATGCCTTAATATTTTGTGTTAATATTAGCTATAAATATGTTTAGATTAAAGTTTGAGACTAGAAGTGTCTTCTACATTTGAAGTTTGATTTTCTAGTGCGGTCTAACTACTTAAATTGCAAAGGATAGATAATCATAAGATTAAGCCTTAGTATACTCTAATCCTAATAACTTAGTTTGGTATTTCCTCATTAATAGACAATCGTTATATTATTCTTATTTAGGTTCATCAAAAGTGTCATTATCTCACCATCTTGAGTGTATTGAGTAATGCCTAACTTAGTTAAATGCATGGTTAGGTAGAATAGCAAATCGCTCAGTATCTAGAAGTTCTTTAAAAAATATTACAGAAAGAAAACCTTGAATTTCAGGTAAGTACAAACCTCACCTACAACATGAAACTTGTTTTCGAAACTTGATGAGTTATTTTTTTATGAATTCAAGGTTGTTAACGTTGTTAATCGATTTGCCGTTATAAATTGATTGACCATTATGAGTGCTAAATTTGTTATAGTTGTTGCTTTCATGAATTCTTGAACAACATATACACTCATGGGAAACATGTAAAGTTTACCACATATTTTATGTTAGGAAATCAAGAGGTATAGGAAGATAAAGAAAAAAGAGATAGAATAGTTAAGTGTTGTACCAACCTCTCGAAAGAAGGGCAAAGACCCAATGAAGAGAGGATTATCCTATGTTATGCTAATACATGCTAAGAGATTCAAGGATCATAAGCAAGTTTGGATCAGATCGCTCCCCTATTGGTCGAGCGCTCATCTAGTAAATACATAAGACCCAAAGAAACAAAAAGTAAGAAAATACAAGAGATTGGTTGATCGAAAGATGTAATGAGTCTTACCTACGAAATGGTTTATAACTGTTTCATATATCATATTAAGATTGTTAAATGATATATGTTTCATATATCATATGCATCTTTGTTTATAACTGTTTTGTGATTCATGTTTGTACTTGTTAGGCGAAAGCTCACATCTTACTTTTTCATGTTATATGCATAAAGCGTAAGCAGCCAATCTAGTTACCCTAACAGACTTTCTAAGAAGGTTCAATACACGCAGAGGAGGAAGTCGTACTAAGAATGAGTTATGCTGTCAACTCCCGATAAATATCGTAAATAGTTCTGTATAAATACATATTTTGGTGCATCATAGAACATAACCAATATTTTGAGAACCTCTTTATAAGTATTTTGAAACCTCCTAGTGGACATGTGCACTTTTAGTAGTACTATTATAACAAACTTTTGTTCTTATGATACAAGAAACCCTTTTATTGAAGAAAACTTGTAAAGGCTTCTTAAAAGAAACAATTATCTTATTTTATCAAGAAATATTAAGTAAAGTAATGGTCTATATAGCACTATCCGTTACAGTTGGAATTAGAGCAAAGTCCTACTATCCCACTTCGCATCACCGCACTAACTTAGCAAGTTCAAGTAAGTATTTACTTTAGTTATATTATGGTAATGATCTTAGTTAGTCAAATTCTAGTTAATAGATATAATAGAATCCATAAGAGAATTAGTAGTCAGAAGCCCGTGTCGATTATTCCTCAATTCATAATAGGCATTAAAGTTTTTGTACTCTTGATTTGGATGACCATATGAGAACTACATAAAATGAATTATATGTGGTTGCATTAAGTTCTCTATGAGCTCTGAATTGTTTGAAGCCTTGATATAATGTATGAAGGGAATTACATAATATATGTTATAGAATATATTAGTACACGAAATTGAACGATCCTTATACTTTCTTTATAAACACTAGGACATTAAGTTACAAGAAGAGATTATAATTTAAGAACTATGGCCACCTAAGCCAACCTAAGCCAACCTAAGCCTAGAAGAACAAAATAGAGAATTAGAGTTAGTGATGCTGATTTCTAACCTACAATAGTGCCTAAAAGCACAAGACATGAAAGTCCAAAATTAACGAAGATAGAAAACACAACAACAACTTGGAGGAGGTATACTGGTAAAAGTACAAGAGAATGTACCGCCCCCAGGACATGCTCGTGGTAATCAAGGGCTGAAAGAGATTCAACAAGAGTCACTCTATGAGTGTTTTCGCCTTATAAATATCGGTTCTAACATCTACCTCGGATTAAGGAAGAACGAAACAAGTTGTTTGAGGCCTGAAATAACTTCAAGGAACAGTTCAGACAAAGAAGCGATAATTTATGTAAGGGTCAAATGATCTAAGACCCAACAACTAACCGATTAGGCCAAGCCGTACACGAATAACAAGAGAAAGAGAAATTTCAGCGGCTAACCGCAACAAAAAGGGAATGTAAACAAGACGGACAATAGCGCTTTTCCAAGTTGTCCAAAATTGGAAGGAACACCCATGAGAATATAGACTAGGTTCTAACATATGCTACAACTGCGTAAAGGAAGTTCACTATGCTTATGACTCCACAATCGAGCTAACCAAGATAGTAAGTCCAATCTGCCAAAAGCTCAAGGGCCATGACTTAACATGATATATCCCCAGATTGAAGGTCATGCAATCAGTCAAGAAAGATTGAAAACCTCGGAGATGAATATCAAGATATTCATGTTCACCAAGAATGATATGGAAGCCTGAACATTGGGTAGGATGACAGATTAGCTTTCTGTTCCAACTTAAATGCTTATGTATTGTTTGATACGAGTGCAGCCCATTCCTTTGCATCACATGCTTTTCTAGTAAACTTGATAGAGAAAAGGATAGGTTGGGCCAAATATTTAGAGCCACCCTTACCTCTAGGGAAGTCTTGCTATCTAGTTTATAGTTTCGTGCAATACTGGTCATTAATTTTGATAGAGAAATGTATATAGATTTTATCATCATAGACATGCACAATTATGATGTAATCTTAGGAATGGAGTTCCTTGGAAAGTACAATGCATCTGTCGGGTGTAAAGATTGAAAAGACTTTCAAAATGAATAAAGAAAAGGAATTTGAATATTTAGGGGATCCTAGGAGATGACCTAAAATAATTATATCAAGAATGAGAGCAAAGTAACTAGTATATAGTAGTTGTATCGGTTATTTGGCTAGCGTTGTGGATAAAATGATGGTAAAGAATTTCATCTAAGTATTTCTAGAAGAGTTAGCGGATTTTCCACTAGACCGAGCCATTACCTTTGAGATTGAACTATTGCCACGGACCGCACTCATATCTAAGGCACCCTATGTGGCATTGGCAGAACTCAAAGAGTGGCAAACTTAGTTGCAGGAGCTCTTGGAGAAGAGATTTATACAATTAAGTCATTCCCCTTGAGGAGCACCAGTCTTACTTGTAAAGAAGAAAGATAGAATGATGAAAATGTGTATTGACTATCAATAATTGAATAAGGAGACATTGAAGAACAAGTACCCCTTCCAAAGATCAATGATTTGTTTGATCAACTGTGGAGGGAAATAATTTTTTTGAAGATCAAATTGCGAATGACATATCACCAATTGAAAATTAAGAATAGAAACGTCCAAAAGATGGCTTTTAGAACCCATTATAGATATTACGGATTCATGGTGATGTCGTTTGGATTGACAAATTTCCCTACAACATTTATGGATCTAATGAATCGGGTTTTGAAATATTTTCTTGATAAGTCTATAATTGTCTTCATCGAGGACATACTGGTGTAAATCCAAGGAGGAGCATGAAAACCATTTAGAAGTTATACTATAGATATTGAAGGAGCATAAACTCTATGCGAAGTTCTTAAAGTGCGGGTTTTGGCTGGATGAGGTTAAATTCCTTGAGCATGTAGTCTCGAGAGGAGGAATATTAATGGATCCTGCAAAGGTTGAAGAAATAACGAAATAGCCAATTCTTAGCATTGTTACCAAGATTCAAAGTTTTCATGGATTAGCTAGTTACTATTGAAAGTGTGCTTAGATTAGTTAATCGGGTTAAAACCGATGGATATACATTGTGAGATACAATCTTATTTGTAAATATTAATAGTATTATTTTTTGTTATTTATTACTCATTATAAAGGCATTTATCTATTTATCATGTTGATTATTTATGTTGGAATTAATATTATATGTTCATTTATTACACATCATGATAAAGTTCAGTATCTTAGATTATGCCCTTGAGACCATGATAGAGATTATGCCAGTTGAGATGCAAGCTATTTAAAGGCTAAGATACAAATTGTTCGTAGTCATAGGATTATCAAAGGGATATTGATAATCCGGATAGACTATCTCATATATGTTATCTCTAAAAATGTTTAGCATGGTTGTTCTCATGATCATTGATGTTTGTGAAACATCATGATAAGTATGTGAGTGGTTAGTAGAGACTAAGAGTACCAAACGTGGTAGTTAGAAAATTTTTAGTAGTAATAATGCTAACTGTTACTGTGAATTATCTAGTAATTATTTTACATGTGGTCCTTAGACCTAAGATCACATGGTATCTTATATGTCGAGTCTTATACTTTGACATCATTCCTAGAAACCCTAGCCAAGGGTGAAATGGGGTGAAGTGTTAAATATAAAATGTTATACATGAAGATTGTAAGTGACCAAGATAGAATCTATCACTCTTGTACTCAGGAGAAATAAGTCCTATGAGTTGTATACTTTATTGAGCAATGAAATCCTTGTGAGGTAGTATGGTATGAAAAGAGTTCTAATAAATCCATTGTCTATATTCATTAAATATATAATAGTTAATATGATTTGTCTATTAGGATTTAACAGTTAAACCATGCTCTAGGATGAATCGGGATATTGGCTTAGATAGAATGATAGTTATTATATAACTGTTAGTCACAACATGTTCTTTTGAAAGATACTTACTTCCTGTCTCTCAAGTAGTTTTGGCAGTTTGCTAGAAGTCAATCTTGGCTTAAAAGTTTAAGTTAAGTAATCATGAGATTATTAAATTAACTATTTAGTTTAAGAAGTGTTTTAAAGCTAAACGAATATAATTATGAATTTGATAAAATCATACAATATTATGAGATCCTCCTCCCGACGTGATGTAGAACCTAATCGGTTACATACATTAAAGTTTAGATGTAACTCAGTTAAGTTCTCTACGAGATAAGGAAAACGGACTATAAAGGTAAAATCGTAATTTGTCTTATAGTATGACTATAAGGGCAAAATGATAAATTAATAATTCAATAAATCTAATATCGTGCAACGCATCCAGCACAACTAAGCATGATATTAATTTAATTAAAAATTAAAAATTTATATTGGAACTATTTATTTAATTATAAAGGTATCACGAAGGTCCATAATTATCAATTAGATATTAAAGGGTTCATAGGCTAATTTATTAATTTCATTTCATAGGCTAAATTAATCAAACTACTGATTAAAATATATTGGCTAAAGAATTGTAACATGTTCGGCCATATGAAAGGGTTTTAACTCATTGTTTCCTTAACCGGATGAAGGAAACCTTTCACCATGTTAACAGGTAATCCGGTCAAAGTAATAGGTTGACCCTTAGGAAACCTAGAATGTAATCGAGTATACCCCATTAGGGTCGGCTAAAAATCATAACTTTTCCTTAGCTATTGGCCGAAATCCCTAAGACTGAGAAAAGTAAGACTTTTCACGAGCTCTTAGTATCATGTGATGAATCTTAGAGTAGAAAATATACTAATAAAACTAAACTGTTTGGATTATGATTAGAATGTGAACACTTGGGCACCCCCGTCTTCTCACTGAATTTGAAAATGATGAAGAAGCAAGGAGATCCATTGAGTTATGTATTAAGATAAGTAAGTTTTTTTAGATCTTAATCTTTTTAGTTTCTTTGAACTTTTTTGTACTTTTCGTTAAATATATATTTGATATATATGTATGATCGATCTTGGTGTTTATGAGTTTAATCCATGTTTCGGTTTATATTTTAAAATTTTAAAATTATCCTTTAACTAAAGGAGATTCATAGAAGGATTTTCAAGTTTTGCTACCCCACTTACAACTCTCACTAAGAAAAGAAGTAGAGTGGATGGAAAATTGTGAACTGATCTTCCATGAAATAAAGAGGATATTGACTCAAGGAGATTCATAGAAAGATTTTCAGGTCTCGTTGCCTCACTTACAACTCTCACTAAGAAAGTGGATTGAAAATTGTGAACGGAGCTTCTAGGAAATAAAGAGGATACTGACTAGCCGCCCATTCTTATTATACCTATTAAGGGGGCAGAGTTTATGATTTATGGCGATGCATCAAAGATAGGCCTAGGGGAAGTCTTGATGTAAGATGGAAAGGTACTAGGTTATGCTTCAAGACAACCGAAAGATCACGAAAGGAATTACCCAACCCATGATTTGGAATTATCTTAAAGATAGAGTGACACTATCTATATTAGGCTTGTCGTAAGATTTTCACAGATCATAAGAGTCTCAAATTTTTTTTTTCTCAGGATGAACTGAATATGAGACAAAAGAGATGGTTAGAATTGGTAAAAGATTACAACTGTGATATTCTCTCTCACCCTAGAAAGATGAATAAAGTTGTTGATACTTTAAGTCGAAGTCTCCCTAAAATATTGATGGCAATTAATGCCTTGCCTCAACCACTACAAAATGAAATTAAGGAGGCGAATTTAAAGGTATTTATAAGTGAAATGTCAGCATTAACTCTAAAACCAACCATTTTCGATGGGATGAAGGGATCCAAAGAAGATGATTTAAAGTTATGGAGAATTCATGAGGAAGATAAAGAAGGGAAGACTAAGGAGTTTGGTCTCTCTCCAGACGGGATCCTTAATTTAAGGGAAGAATGTGCGTTCCAAATGATGATGAAATGACGCGTAAAATTCTTTTGGAAGCACATAAAACTCTGTATTATGTACACACAGGCACAACTAAGATGTACAAGAATTTGAAGGAGCACTTTTGGTAGATAGGAATGAAGAAAGACGTTGGACAATCTGTGAAAAAATGTCTAACGTGTCAACGAATCAAGGTCAAGCATCAATGTCCAACTGGAGAATTACAAACAATTGAAATTCAAAATAGAAATGAGAGCAAATATTATAGATTTCATTGTAGTGCTCCTTAAAATGACTAAAGGGCAAGATGCAATTTGGGTGATTGTCGACAGATTAACCAAATTAGCACACCTCTTACCCATATGAAGCATGTAATCCTTGGAGCAATTGGCAAAGCTATACGTGAATGAAATTGTTTGATTACATGGGATGTCATTATCGATAATTTCAGACCATGATAGTAGATTTACTTCAGCTTTTTGGAAGGTCATCCAATGAGCAATGGGAATAAACCTGAAGTTTAGCATGGATTTCCACCCACAAACAAATAGTTAGTCAAAGAGAACTATTTAAATGTTGGAAGATATGCTTCGAGCTTGTGTCATATATTTCAAGAGAGCATGGAATAAGTATACGCCATTAATAGAATTCTTTTATAACAATAGTTACCAAGTATCTATTGGGATGACGCCATATGAAGCTTTGTATAGACGAAAGTGCATATCACCGGTTCAAATTTATGAAACAGAGGAGGGGGTTTAATGACCCTCGACTTCATGGAAGCTACCACTAAAATAGTCAAGAAGATAAAATAGAAAATGGAAATCGCTCTTAACCAATAGAAGAGCTACGCAGATAAAAGACGATGACCTCTTGAGTTCCAAATCGGAGACTCTGGCATTTTTTAAGGTTTCACCTATGCAATACCTAATGCATTTTGGCAAAAAGAGAAAATTGAACTAAGGGTATATTGGACTTTTCAAAATACTGGAATGCGTCGCCGAAATAGCCTACATGCTTTGCCACTAGAGATGTCCACAGTACACAACGTGTTCCACATCTCCATGTTGAAGAAATACGTATTTGATCCCTTACACATATTGAAACATGAACCCATTCTGCTCCATGATGATTAATCCTATGAAGAGAGGGTAGTGTAGATATTAGATCGTAAGGAGAAGATACTTAGAAGTAAGGTCATACCACTAATCAAGGTGCTCTGGCAGAGTTAAAAGACCAAAGAAGCTATGTGGGAAAGAGAGAACAAAATGAAGGAGAAACATCTGAAATTATTTTGAGTTCTAGAGTTGGTCATGAGATAAAATTTTACATATGCTTGAAATATATGAATGACAACACCATTTGATTGGCATGCAATATTGTAAATGTCATTAATTATTGTGTTATAAGATTTGAAACATTGCATATATCCTTTTGTCTGCTGCCATAATGTGTAACGGAGAATATGAAACAAAAATAGATCGTACCATTAGAATTACTTAGAAGTCAAGTTTAATTAGTTTAAACACATAGCAAGACAACTAGAAATTTTACTAGTGGCTCTTTAGTGAACATGAGCACTTTTCTATAAATCCATAACTAAGATAAGCAATTAGATACCCAAGACTAATCAATGTTAGACTTGACAGTGCTCAAGGTACCGTGTAAAAAGTCCCGGATTAGAAAGCTCGATGGTGGAGACATGAGTAACCCGATTCCTGGAGCAATAGTTTAGAGGTAATGGAATATTGTCTCTTGCCGCTAAATGATAGTGCCGGAATGTTGTCACCAACTTAAGAAAATAATGACAAAATCCTAAAGAAGATGATAAGTGGTTTTAGACCATTAATAGAGAATGTTGAGTAAATATTGGACTTTGACTAAATTTTGAGGACAAAATTTTTAAAAGGGAAAATATAAACTTCCATAAATTTTACTACATATAGCTCGTAAGAAAATAAATTCTACAAAGTTAATTATGAAATTTCATATTTTGGACTTAAATAGTACCATGAAGCTTATGACACGTAAACTTAAGACAAAAATTTGTAATCTAGATTTCCAATACGCTACATGATAGTGTTCGATTATAAACTGTGGGTCTATATTTCCAATACGCTACAAGATATAGTGTTCAATTAAAAACTTGTGGTCATTTTATGCTTTTGAATTAATATTTTAATGAAAATTAGATTTTTAGCTATTAGATTATCGTAATATTTTATGAACTCTATACGGACCCATCAATTGCTTAGTAACATTAAAGTAGTACCAAGGTGGTGTTCTCAAAACCCTTCTTTCTTCTTTCTTCTATTAACGAGGACCCACTTTCTCCTGCAAATTCAATCATGTTTTTGAGGTTCTTTCACTTCGAGAGTAATTTGCACTAACTGCTAATAAACTAAAAGCCCTATCCTTACTTTTCTTATACTTTCCAAATTTCTCTTTATATATATACATATATATTAGGTCATAACTTAAGAATGGTAGGATATATAAACAATTGATGATTTGATTAGTCTTCATTTATAAGAGTTGGGTAATTTTAGTTCTTGAAACTTTCAAATTGCATAGTGTCCGAAATTTTAAAAGACAATGGGTTTAAGTATGATTTGGGGCTTAAGAATGTACAGTAATTTAATGGGGTTGTAAAGATATGATTTGTATTCATAACTCTTGATTTTAAAATATTCTTAAAGATGTTAGAGTATTATTGAAAAATTATAATTCTAATAGAATATTCTAAAATATACAATATGAGATAAGAATAAGATAATTAGCTTCGTATGATGGATTATAACAGTGGATAAAAATCTTGAGCTTTCTAAATCTAATATATTGGCTAATGGCTTAAGGATTAAGCAGGTCTGTGATTAGCTTATACTTTCTCTTAATAGTGTTAGATTTTAAAGTTTGAGCAGCTTTTTAAATGTGAAATTGATTTAAAGGTTAGAAGAGTAAACTTGGCTAGAATATTAGATAAGAGTAATTTTCTATTGTCTGAGCATTGGTTTATTTTTACCCTTATGTTTCCAAATTAAAAGTAGGCTCCATGGAATGCCTTCTTCCTGGTAGGCTTGAACCATGTTATGTGGTTCTGCCACTGAATACTCAACAAATTGAATCTTAGTTGGAAATATGCTTAGAAGATAAAAATTATCCAAATAAAAAAATAAATAAAACCGATCGCCGTGTAGCTTTGAGCTTCGACGCGATGAAAATAGTATAAAAAATTATTTAAAGATATTTATATAATTATTAAAAGACAATCAAAAAAGGCAAAACAGGCTTGTAAAAATCGTCTATCCGGTAAAACGTGAGCAAGCATCTTTATTGATGATTTTTGTTGTCCAGATTTACCAATTTTTATCATCAACACTTTTAACCTCCCTCTGTTTGATTTTCAAGAGTAATGCTGGGCAGAACTTGCGAAATGGTGAACGAACTGTCTTGCCCGGATACCAATTTTGTCCAAGAGGATTTTTTCATCCGAGAAGTAGCAATGGTCTTGGCAGGCTTTGCCATGGGCTTGGTTAGGCTTGTCTCAACACAGATATTGTTACTGTCATCCCCTGCAAAGCCATGGCTTCTAGTGTTAGTGGCGGTGTAGGGCACAGCTTGACCATCGGATTGTAGTTTATCCTGATGGTCAGAAGCATCAGCCTGAGATTTACGTGTTAAGCTGGATGCAGCATTGTCCGTACCTCCTACAAGTGATTTCAAAGGAGTCTTCTGAGACCATGAGGCACGAGAAGTTTGCTTTCGGATATTTGATTTTTGGTCAATAGTTTGACCATTTGTGGACTGCACCGAGTTATTTGGATGAATTCTTTGAGTTTTTCCCCATTTATTTCTTCTAGTTTCCTCATACATTGTTGATTTCCTCTTCTTGTTTTGTAGTGAAATACTGTTCATCTGCTCCTTGTCGACATTGTAAAACAGGAGAAAGATAAAATAATAATAATAATAACAATGATAAAGGCGAAGAAAATGGGTACCCTGTAATACAGTGGTCAAGTTCACCTGAATTCTCAAGTTTGACTCCTCATTCTTCTTCCATGAAGAGGATAGGCAATTGTCGCTACTCATCACCACATTAAGAATAAGGTTATCATCATCTGCTTCCTCCATTACACTATCCTCTTTTGTCCCACCGAATTGCAGGTTATCAATCAATGTGACTGAATTATCATCTCGTTTCTTGCCCGTTATGGTACTTGGTTCAGAATTTGATATGTTTTCCTTTTCAAATAGCTTGCTCATGACTGAATTCATTATATTAAGCTCATTCTTGTTTATCCCACCACTTTGTGTTTCCAAATGAAACTTTTTTTCGTTTTTTGCATTGTCAGAGGGGCTAGGTGGATTATGCTCTTCACAGTCACAAAGATGCAAAGGCAGAGAAGAAGACAACTCGACACGAGGGAAACTGTATTTATGCTTTCCCGTTCCGCTGAATGGCAATGATTTCACCTGCTCAACAGGTTCATACTTAGCAAATGATTTTTAAAATAATTTGGAAACAGTGAAAAAATGGCATAAACATATAAAGAGTTCACATTTCACATGCATGAAAAAATGGAAAGTGGTAAAAAAAAATATCGCTTATATTTGTGTATTAGCTTCAAAGGATACCTTTCTTAGTCTAGGAAAGAAAATATGAAGCTGCCTCATCTCTAAAGTGGGAGTTTTTGTGGGGTTTTCTGTAGGTTGACTAGCATCAATAACATTGGTTTTTGCAAGCTCGGAATCTTCTTCCCACTCATGTTTCAAACGAACAAGATAATGTTCCTTAGCCTTCTCTAGTCGCAGCCTTCCTCCCTTCCACGCACATCCATTATACTGCATAGAATTAGAGCATTAGTGACTGATATAGTAAATAGTACATGTAGAAAAAATTAGAGTGAAGCTTTTCTCTGTTTGATAGCGAGAAATCAGAAGTGCAAAAGAAATCATTTTTGCTGCATGGAGAGAAATCAAAAGAGAAAATTCATCTGTCTATGTAATTTCAATCTTTCTGTAAAAAAAAAAAAAAAAGGCATTAGATCAGCATAGAAAAATGGTATAATTCTTGATTTGGAGAAATACTCGCACAAGCTTGATGACTTCAAGCAAGAAACTGAAGGAATCAAACAAAATGTAGTTTCTGTGCCGAATCGATTGATTGTGAAAATTGATTGCAGTCTGTTATTTATACAACTAACCTAATGGAACATCTTCTCAATCAGTATAACATCATTTGCCCATTACATTCACGCATATATTGATTAGCCAGAACAAGACGTAATCAAAACTTGTAAACAATTCAGGCATCATAATACCACTAGGCATGCCATTCTATAGACCAGGCATGCCATTCTATAGACCAGCTTTACAGTAGAGTATAGTTTTTTCTTGTAATCAGTTCATTCAATCGAGTTAACAAAAACAAAAGGGGAGAGAGAGAGAGAGAGAGAGAGAGAGGGAGAAGAGAAGCGTACGGTGCTGAAGAGCTTGGAAAGGGAGTTATCGGAAGAGGGAGAGAAGTCGATATAGGCAAAGCTGCGAGCTTTGGTCCTGATAATTTCAATGACGTATACAGTTCCTAACTTGTCGAACATTTTCCTCAGATCATGTTCTGAAACCGTCGCTCCTAGTCCTCCTACGTATATCCTCATCTTCTTCGATTCCCTTTCTTCTATGCTCTCCATCTCCTTCCTTTACTAACCTTGCACAAACTCAGAAAAACAGTGTCATTCCCTAGAATCATAAATCAAGAAGTAAAATTCATTGAGCCTTCATTTTCTCAGCAAGACCTCAAACTTTGAGAAAGCGAGTACCTGTGGATAGTGGTTGCAGGCGGTGAAGCGGGTCGTTGAAGGAGTGGCCGGAGGAGTCTGTGTAAGGAAAAAATTCGAGCTTTATCATTTGAGACCTGGACGCATCACGCAGAGCTGTTAAGGGTATGGTTGGAAGATCGAGAATGAATGATTAGAACCGTGGGCTCAATACCGAATGTGTTACGTTTTAGTCCAATACTAAAGCCCAATTCTGCTTTGTTTTGTTTTAGACCTTGTATTTTTAGCTTCGTGCCAAAAATCTCCTCAATTGTAAGACGTGCTGATCAGGAGAAATACGAAGGCATCAGCCCAAAAGAATAACAGGACCTGAAGGGCCTTGCCACCACCCTGAGACTGAACGACCTTTATACGAAATAAGTCTAGCGAACTGAAACTTTTATACGGAAGAAGTCCACTGACAATGGGCGGTTAAAAGCATTTACATCCGAGATATTAAATTCTCCAAATTTTACTTAATTTCTGTTAATATAATATTTTAACTAATAATTTTTTTACATAAATCAACATCTTCATTTTTTTTTTCTATTTTTTTTTATATATTTATTAAAATAATATTAAAATAATAAAAAGAAAAGAGAAAAAATTTTAAAGTAATAAAATTTTTTTTTACTAAAATTCTTTAAAATTATAATTGATTTGGACTTTTACCTAATTAAATGCTAATGCTATGAGGATATGCCAATGTAAAGCTAAGGCTCAAAAGCAACCTCAACATTAGCGTCATGAATAAATGGAAGTGGCTCAAGTTTATGATGATTTAAATATATGCTAAGAGTCCATATATTTCGGAAGAAAATTTTAAAAGATATACATATAAATATATTAAAAAAATAAAAAAATTAAACTCTATCATCTTATCTTTGAAAAAGTTTGATTCTTATGAGGACTCTCTCTCTTAGAGGCCTACAAATACACTAGATGCAAGGCATAAAGTACCTAATTATTTTTATTCTAATATACATAAATTCTATGAATTTGTTCTTCCACTCAATGACTTCAAGTATTGAAGGAGGTATGTTGGCGGCAATTCTAACATTCCCTTTACAATTTCAGATATAAGACTTTGTACGATAAACTCTTGACATACCGTTCAAGATAATTTATGTATCAATAGTTTGATAGCGACCATACCATAGGACCTCGACATTCTTCATACTTGAAAATCTAGACAATTGATTGGTGTTGTTTTATCTTGAGAAGCATAAGAGTAATCATGAGCTATGTAGTACATAATAATGATTCCCCGTGCATTTAAGCGGATCAAGTAATCCACCAGTTGATGATCAACATGTAGTACTACCAGTTAACCCTCCAGTCAATTAGAGAAAGACAAGGTAACAACAAAATGTCGCCCTACCTTGAGTCCTTGAGTAGAATCCCAAGACTATATTTCTCAACATGTCAAGAACATGCTTGCTGAGCAAAGGGCAGAGATGTTGGCACAAATGAGGGCTGAATGAAAGTGAAATGCATGTCAACTAGCCGGTTTTACTCGTTTGGAAAATATAAACATGTGAAAGAGAATTTTTTTACATGGATCTCAACTGAATTAAATAAATAACTTACTTAATATATAAGTCTTTATTTATCATTCATCGTTATTATATTAGAATTAATATTATATATCATACCGTTTTGTATCATACACAATAAACTCTTGAAACTTATATTATATACTTTTTGTATTGATTCTCTTACATAATATCACCATAGAATCTTATATTTAGAGTTCTATATTGCCATTATCCTAAAATATTATAGACAATGATCATAATAGGATAACCCGTTGGGCATAGAATATAAAGTGTGAAACTTGTGAGTAGTTAAGATAGGATCTATTGCTTTAGTATAAGATAAAGTAAAATCTTATAACACAATATGCTCATTTATGTAATAAATGAAATATTTGGCGGAGGTAATATGATAAGAAAATGTAATTTTATATAAAGTCATTGTCTCCATTAAAGAGATATTATTCATATTATTTGTTTATTATAGTTAAACAATAAAACTCCGCTCAAGGATGAATCAAACATTCGCAAGATAGAAGAATAGAATACCACAAAAAGAAATTATATACCTAGAATAAGTAACATTGACACTTTACTAGAAGTTAATATTGATTTAAAAGACTTAAGCTAAATTAATCATGAGATGATAAGTTTACATATTTAGTTTGAAAGAGAGTTTTATAGTTAAGCATGTCTAATTATAAATTAAATAAAATCATAAGCATTAGAGGATATAAATGAACTATTATATTAATAATGAAACTATTGAGTATAATATAAAGTAAATGAATTAACTCGTTAGCTTAATATCATGCAACAATTTTAGTACAACTAAGTATGTCACATAATTAATTAGCTCGATATCATGCTAGCAATGCTATAAGATTAATTAATAAATTCATATAAGATTTAGTAAAGGTAAAATTGACTTTAAAGAGGTAATGTATAATTTGGCAATTTGATGAATTGGACTTGTATCAATTAATTATGATTTTATTAAAATTCAAACTTCATCAAATTGGATACCCTATGGTTGACCATATATATGTGAGATGCATGTGATTTAATTCTTTATTTAATTTAATAATTATCATGGTTAATTGTAATAATTAACATGTATAATTAATTAACTAAAAATAATTAGAGTTTTACTTGAAATAGGATGCCCGCTTGATTGCACACGGCCAGCCACATAGTGTTTGACTAGTAGGAAGACTCTTTTGATTTATTTAAATAATTATCATGAGTAATTATTTAAACTAATTTGAGTTTGATTAGAAGAAGCAACCTACCTAGGGTCTTGGCAAATTCATCCTATATTTCCATAGAGCGACTGAAAATCCTATAAGAGAACAACCATCCTCTAATTGAGAGTTTAGAAATTTTATGAGTTGAACGTTGTAAACGAAAAATCTTGATAGAAATTAATCTGCGTGAATCAAAATTAGAGGCTCAGCATTTAGATAACTTCTTAGTTATTCCCAAAGAACTCTTGATTTGTGATCTATCACTAGGAGGTGAAGAATATGGCTTTGGTGGATTGGTTCTCTAAGCATACAACACTTCATATTGGATAAAAAAATTTAGAATTATCATTTCGCTATTTGTCCGAACTTACAATGATATCAGAGTCAGAGTATACTTATTTAATTATAGATTAATAATGTTCATCTTTATTATTGATATTCTTGTTGTTCATAAATATTTATTATTTCTTTTATATTAATGTGAGTTTTCAACTAAGAATTACAAATAAAATAAAAATAAATATTATTAGTAACATTGTCGCAATTGCAAGTGGCAGTGCCACCGCCACCGCCCCCTTGGATCGGCATGTGGCACCACCACCATGGGTAGTAGTGGAGTTGCCACCATGTGCAAATAGGTCAGGTTGTAGCTGCGGCACTGCCACTGCCGACATAATTGTTTTTTGAAATTTTTTATTTTTTATTTTTTATTTAATTTTTTTGGGTTATTTGAATTATTTAATTAATTGACTAAAATATTTAATTAAGGATGAAGATAGTTCAAAGATAAAGATGATCAAATTTTAGTATTATAAAATATATATGATAATTGTTTGAATAAGCCTATCATTATCATATACATTATACATAGTTTATCATATAGATTCTTGATAATGATTTGACTTGTTTGAATTTGATATTGTTTCAAGAGTGACTAGTTATCTAAAATATTTAGGATAATTATAAAATAGAAATATTATATATATGGCATGATTAATTAACTTACCCAAGGAAAGGAGTTCCTAATTAGGAAAGTTTCTTAATTTAAGACATGAATTGATAATATTTTTTTTAAGGAGTTAAAGAAAAGATTATTCATTCATGTGCTAGTTTGAATATCGTAATTGGCATGCCTAATTGAAAAGAAAATGTACGTAAATTGAACTATTTACATGTTGCAAGCATTTTAATATATATATTGAGGTTTTAATATTGTATGTATAATTATATGATGAGACCATTATAATTAAAAATATCTTCTTATATTATTAATAAGCTCCTAAGTCCTGAAATTTATTTTTTGGGATGTGCTTTCCAAACATTATAGTATGTATGTAGTTGGTGAACTATAAGTATGGCTGCACTATCGTGGAGTGCTTATAATTAGTTTTAACTCATGTACTATTATTGTTGTGATGGTGAGTATACTTGATTTAGCATTTTGGTCTTGAATGCGCTCCCATAAGGTTTAATTTAATATTTCAAAGTTATACATGAATGTTTGGGTGAGCTTATGCCATGGTATAAGGCTACACTCCCATGGGATATATCGATGGTCTCACGAGTTTACTACACCTTTATATGTATTGCAATAGTCATGCTCTTGTGGGTTGTAATATTTAATTTGAGATTCCTTTCTTGTTAAGAAAAATTATTTTCTCGTATTAAATAAAAAGGTAATATAATTTATAAGAAAATAGTGAGAGATATTAAAATTAATAAGACCTTTTAATTTTAGAGACAATATTTTAGTAATATTAGTTTAAATTCATGTAATACATTTAAAAAATCAATATATTAATTTAAATTCATGTAATATTAGTTTAAATTCATGTAGTACATTAAGAAAACCAATATATCGATACCAGATATTGAAGCGAGCACATTGTATGGCTCAAGCTATAAAGAGTAGAATAACTGGTTGAAAATTTGTTTCTCTTACGTTAACCTCATTCATGTTCTTCGTGAAGAAATTATTCTTGTACCATATGATGATGCAGATAGAACATATGTTGAGGCTTGGCAAAGATAGTATAGAAGAGATTGCCTCTTCAGGGGCATAATATATGATACCATAAGTGAGTTAATAAAAAGAGGCGGCCAAATAACTAGCCTTTCAATCAAGAATCTATCTGCCATGCCAGGGATGATTTTTCCCTCGAGGCTAATCCAGTCAATTTAGAAGTGGGTGGAACACTCGAAATTTTCAAAAGGGAACCAACATACTCGTAAACATTGGGAACATTAGCTGAAATAGGCCACTTGAATGGAATAATTTTCTAAAGATAGCCAAAGTGGAAATTTGGCTATAAGAGGATCGTCATCTTAACTCGAGACCTTGAATATCATCCTAGATGACTTGCCGAAGATAGCTCTAATCTAATCAAACAACCCGCTAGCAAGCTCACTCATCCAGTCGGCCATGATGGAACCACAATTCTCGAGCATGATCCATGATGGAACCACAATTCCTAATGATAATACCCTTGTTAGTACTCTTCATGCTTGTTCCTTGAACATGAGTCTAACTAATGCATACCAAGTCTACTCCTTTATTTTTCGTTTGGGATTTAGTTCTAACATGTTCTTGATGAATGCTTTCTTAAGAACTTTAATAAGGCATGGTGAATTGGCTAAGCCCTTAGATGTTTTTGACAACTTCCCTTACAGAGATATTGTCTCATATAATGCCATAATGGCTGGATACTTGCAAATCTCTGGCACAAGATTGCCTAAATTTTGGTGTTGTATGATTTTATCGAGAGTTAAGCATGAGAACTTTACATTTGCAAGTGTCTTTATCGGTTTAGCTGCTGTCTCTGATATTAAGCTTTGATTGCAAGTTCATGGCTCTCTTGTCAAATATGGGTATAAAGGTGACATTTGTGTAAGGAACTCATTAGGATATATGTATTTGACGAGCGGAGAATTGTTAGATGGGTTCAAACTTTTGATGAAATGTCTTATATTGATGTGAGCTCTTGGACCCAAATGGCTAATGGATGCGCACACTCCGGTGAGCTAGGCAAAACACTCCAGGTTATTAATCAAATGAGATAGATGGGTGTAATGCTAACAAGTTTACCCTTGCAACTGCTTTCAATGCATGTGCCAGTCTGCCTTCATTGGAAGAAGGGAAGAAAATTCATTGCTTGAGATTCAAACTTGGGAGACTCATCGATGTATGTGTGGACAATGCTATACTCGATATGTATGCAAAATGTGAAAGCATGGTCAGTGCTCAGCTTATATTTGAGTCAATGATTGATCATTCAGTTGTTTCCTAGACCTCATTGATTATTGATTGTCCGCAAAATGGTCGTGCTAGAGAGGCTATTAAGATTTAGAGAATGAGCCTAGGTGGCTTGTCTGAGCGAAATCATAACATTCATTTCCTACTTTATGCGTGTAGCCAAGGAGATTTTATTGAAGAATAGTTGGAAGTATTTATCTTGCATGACTAGTGATTATAAAATCTCTTCCTTAGAAGATCACTATGCAATTATAGTGAATCTCCTTGGCTAGGCCGAAAGAACTAGAGAAGCATAGGAGTTGACATAGAAAATGTCATTTGAACCGAGCAAGGTAGTTTGGCAAACCTTTCTCAGTGCTTGTCAAGTTCATAGGGATATGGAAACGAAACTGCAATTACAGCAGAAGAGAGGGCATTAGATTTCGACAAGAATGATCCATCAACTTATGTATTACCATCTAACATGTTTGCTGGTTTCAGTAATTTGGACAATATGAGAATCTTGAGAGAATTGATGGAGACTAGGTATGTAAAGAAAGTTCTCGGATCGAGTTGGATTGGAGTAGCAAACAACCATGTATTAGTTGATTCGCTTATTGGATGAATGAATTTCCATATTATGCATATTTTCATAAAAGTTTCTAAGAGTGAAGTAAAAGATCTTAAATTCCTGATGCAAAATTTTCAATACATAACCTTAAGATTTATTAATTAAATAAATTGAAAAATAAAAAAGGAGACAAAAAAAAAAAAGAATAAAGGTAAAGACGAAAATAACCTTAAAGATTCAAACTCTTAAAAAACAAAATGGTTTCTTCTTCCTTCATCTTACCCGTGAACTAGACCAAAGAACATCTCATTCAGATATTTCTTTCCTCTTTCCCATCCATCGCAAATCAGACGTCCAAAATCTAGGCTGGAGCAAATTTCTTCTTCATCAACAATTAGGTTCTTCTTCTTCATCTGTCATGAGACTCCCTTTGCTACTAGATTCTTCTCTTTTCAATTATTTTTTAACACGAACTGTGATTTCACTATGTAACCATCAAATTCACATGACAATCAATGGAAAACGAAGAAGAGTCTGATGAAAATCATCAAATTCCTATGGTGTGAATTTGTAAAAAAAAAGTTAGGGTTTGATCAAAATTTCATAATGAAATTGCATTAGAGGTTGAACTTTTTTTTGTAAGAATTTTTGTGAAATATATGATAAACATGAAATTCATTTGATCTTAGTCCTATTTTACTTGATAATGGACTGAGTTCATGGTGATCTCAGTCTGAAATCTTAAAATGAGATCATAGTTTATCTCTAGAATATCGGTCTTAGATAAACTATGATCTCAGTCTGAAATTTCAAAATTTTAAACAGAATTTTAAATTTTGAACTAAGATAATAGTTTATTTCAGTCCAAAATTCTAGAGATTTGGTATAAAATCTAGAATTATGAACTCAAATCATAGTTTATCTTAATCCAAAATCCTAGAGAACATATTGTGTAACTCTTTATTTGAATCATTGTGTAATTATTCAACAATATTTTTGTTTATTTTTAGGGAGATGCATCACCTAAACTTTACCAAATCTTGAAGCCAAGGATCATTTTCCTTATGCAATTTATGATTGTTTGAGGTTGCACGAGGTGATTTCAAATATTAAGAAGATGCTTAGTTATAGACAGATGGAAATGTTTAGGAAATTCTGCTTCGGTCACTTCTTAAAAGTTGATGAAAAGCTTTCATTCTCTACTCAATTAGTCAAAGCTTTGATCTTCCGTCAAGCTGAGTCCGCAATAAAGTATGAGGCATGATACATCATTAATGGTCATCCTCTACGTTACTCTATGAAAGAGTTCGCTTTAGTTATTGGACTAAGATGTCATTAGGCACCGACCTTAACTCGCAAAGTAAGAAAAAATACATAATTTGTTATGTAATTTGTTAAAGGGAATGATAAAATTACATGTGGTGAGCTTACTGAAATTTTCAACAATACTAAGTGTAGAATTAAAAGGCGTGAAGAAGATGATGAGAATGCGGCAAAGGTTGAAGAACTACAATACAAGTTAGTGTTGGTATACTTCTTGGCGGCTGGCCTCTTAGGTATTGTGAGGAGGCACAACGCGCCAACTTAGTATCTATACATGGTTTTGGACCATGAGTTCTTCAATAGCTATCCTTAGAGTAAAGTAGTACATGAAAGAACCATCAGATACATCAAGAGGGACAACCTCCGATGAAGTCCAAAATAGCTACAAATTGAAAAACAACGGCTGATGATAAGTAGGACATACACTGTTTTCCGCTTGCCTTCGAGGTAATTAGCACTCTTAGTTAGATTTATGGTAAGTTTGTATTGCATAATGCTTTTTTATATTACTATAGGTATGTGCTTTTGAAGCAATTTCCAATATTGGAGAAACGTTTAGGTAGCGTTTGAAGAAAACCCGTTGGCCATAGATCCTTGATTGGGCGATGGATAAAAAAGGAGATGCAAAGTCGAGCAAGTAATCGTACACAAATATCATTGATGTTATGAAGAACCGAGAGGTTAGTTTTGATTGCAATCTAAACAATTATTTTTTACTTTAATTATTTAATTAACTGACCTATCTAAGATTTTTTTAAGAAAATATAAGTTAGAGTGTATGGAATCTTATGGACGTCAAGGTGAGACATTATCAGTTTTAACCCATTTGATGATGAGGTTAAAGATTCAAAAAATTGATTATGTGGGCGCTTTATTGAATGAGACGAGAGAAGAGGTAGAATCTTCTGAACAAGATGAGGAAGATAATGAGCAAGAAAATGGGAATGAGTCAGAAGAGACAAGGAGGATAATGAGGTAGAAAATATGGAGGAGTCAGAAGATGTGGAGGAGGAGGATGAGGTAAAGGAGGCCGAATGACATTGTTCAACTGCACCAACCATAGATTGTGACTTGTAGAATTTCATCTAAAGGATGGAAGAGAGAATATAGTTAGAAAATAGAGTAGAGCGTTCGTCAGAAAATCAGGGTGCTAGAGCATAATTTCAATCAGAGACTAAGTGGATTTTAGCATATCTCTGGTTTGATTGTTGAGAAACTAGATTGTGTAGCCTATCAGCTCTTTGGTGTTAATGACGAAGCAGCTTTACAACACTTCTTGGTAGAACATGATATGTTCGACACATATCAGACAATGTTGGCTCGAAATGGTATGAATTATAAATATTTTAATTTTACATTGTAAATTTATTTTGCATTACATTAATAAACATAACATTTATTATGTAGGTGTTGTTGGTGCTGGTCCCTCCCCTCCAAATATTGAGGCTCAAGTTCCAGGAGACGGATTAAGTGATGACCTTCTAAGTCGAGATGATAATGGTAAAAGTTTTAGTTATTTTTTAATATCTTAGATTTATTTTCATGACACTAATAAAATTAACATTTTTTTATGTAGGGGTCGTTGGTGCCGCTCCCTCCCCTCCAAATATTGAGGCTTGCATTCTGGGAGACGAATTAGGTAATGACCTGCAAGGTCTAGATGTTGATGGTAAGAATTTTTATTCTTATTTTTTTAAAAATATCTTAAATTTATTTTTATGACACTAACAAAATTAACATTTGTTCTATAGGGATTGTTGGTGCTGCTCCCACCCCTCAAAATATCGAGACTCGGGTTCCGGTTGTTGAAGTGGCCAATGAGCCAGGAGCCCGTAATAATAAGGAATTTTCATTTTTTTTTTTTAACTTTTCATGCCATAGATTATTATTCATCACACTAATAGAGTTGTGGTATTTCTTATGTAGTTGTCGTTGGTCCCAATCCCTCCCCTCTAAATATCGAGGCTTTGATTCCTAGAGACAGTGATGGTAAGAATTTGTATTTTTATGAAATATCATATTATATTTTGTTTTATTGTTTCCTAAATCTTATATGTTTTGTTTGGTGTGAAGTGGTGGCTGGAGATGGTAAGATTCATGATGAGTAAAGCAACCCTAGCTATGCAATGCAAGAGAGCTCATGAAGGATTAAGAAGCGTAGGTGTGCCATATTGTCTCCATATTTGAATCAAGATCATATCCAAAATACATAAAAAAAATGATGTTATCGCACTTAATCCATTCCGAGAGCTAGATCAGGCTGCATTGGAAGCTACAAAGCAATGGGCAAAAAACAATATTAGCTGACCTTTAAATAGTTGGCCAATATTGAAATCGATAAGTTGTATTTCCGAGCATTAAACATACGATGGAGGTGGCTAGCTAGTCAGGTAAGTATTATTCAATTTTACTTAAACATTTACTATTATATTCTAATTAATTTATTTATCCCTTATTTTAATAAAATGGTTGGTAGCATATCAATAAAGCTTTGTTACTAATCTATAGGCGATTACAAAAGTTCCCTTAGTTATTCCCTCGTACTGTAGAAAAATTTGTAGCAATAATAGATGACCCCTTAAGTTCTAGTATGGTTGGATATACGATTAGATGATCTATTGCTCAAAAGGTATGCATGAAAATGAAACTTATGGCTTTTTTGTGCGTTTTGATCGTCCTATTATGCCCTAACATTGTTTACTTTTTTGTTTTAGTTTAGTTACATACTGGGAAAGGTAGAATAACCTGCAAGCCTCACTTGAGACAATGTGCATACTGTGTGCATTCCGCTCATATTGAAAGTCTACATTTGGTGGCCTTAGTTGTGGACTTTGACTGTTTATTATATAGATTCGAGGGTAGATTTCCCGAAGATGAATAGAGCCACTACTACAACATTACATTCGACGGTTTGTGATATCTTATAAAAAATTAGGTTTCTTAACTAGAAGTTGACGAGGAAATACCACGGGAGTATGAAGAAGTCATTCAAGCTGCAAAAAGCCGAAGTGCCACCAAATAGGATTAGGAAAGGAAGGGGATTGTGGGGTTTGAAAAATAAAGTGTATAGAGTTTCATATAATGGGCTTTATGTTAGAAAGTGTAAATGCTGATAAGGTTATGTTGTATAGACATAATATGTCTTTAGACATTTATAGACATTCGTGGGACTTGTAGTTCCTTTTAGTTTTTTCTATAAGATATCATACTTTTTTAATATCATTGGTTTACACACTATAGTGTCAACAAACTATATATTAAACAATCAAGGAAAATAGACCAAAAAAATAAGGGAAAGAAAGCTATCACATTGTCCACTATGTCCTTAGATTTCAAACTTAACAAACAGAAATCATGGTCTGCAATCTTGGACTGAACAAATAGTCAATAATTTTGAATACAAATTTTGGACTAGTTATTCGGTTTGAAATCTAGGATAGTGGGGGTTTTCAAAAATATATATTTGTTTGATTGATTCATGCATGGTATTTATTATATCAATTCACTATCTTTTAAGACCCTAAACTTAAACAATAAACTTAAAACTCTAAATCTAAACCCCAAAAATAAAACCCTATACATAAACTCTTAAACTTAAAACTCTAAACCGAAGCCAAAAACCTAAACCCTAAATATAGAACCCTAAACTTAAACCAACTTAAACTCCTAAACCTAAACTCTAAACATAAATCTTAAACTTAGAACCCTAAACTTATACTATAAATCTAAACTTGAAGCTTAAACTTAAACCCTAAATCCTAAGCCTAAACCCTAAACTTAAAGTCCTAAACCCTAAAACCTAAACTTAACTATTAAACCCCAAGAAACACACAAAAAACAAAAAAAAAACTCACTTTCTGTCAATTTTGTCCTAGGTTTCAAACTAAACAACAGTTTGAAATTATAGAATAATTTTGGAATGTTTGTTTAGTCAACAATTTTGGATACAGATTTCGAGCTAATTATTTGTTCTGAAATCTCGGATAGTGGCCTTTTTAAAAAAAAATCTTTTATATTTGTTTGATTGTTTAATACATGGTGTTTACTATATCAATTCAATATTTTTCAAAACTCTAAACTTAAAATTCTAAATATAGACCCTAACCCTAAACTTTACACTAAACTCAAAATTATAAACCTAAACCCTAAACATAAACCCTAAACTTAGATACTAAACTTAAACCCTAAACATAAACACAAAACTCAAAACCCAAAACTTAAACCCAAAACCTAAACCCTAAACTTAAACATAGACCCTATGAAACACCAACAAAAAGAAAAAAACCTATGTCACTCTCTGTCCATTTTCTCCTAGATTTTAGACTAAGCAAATAGTCTGAAATCATTGTTTGAAATTTAGGACTGCACAAAAATTTCAAAATTATTCTTAATTTCAAACTGTTTGTTCAGTCAAAATTTTCAGACACAATTTCAGACTGAATATTTGATCTGAAATGTTAGATAATGGGGTTTTTTTAATATTTATTTGATTGTTTAATTTTGGATTTTTTTCTTTTATATTTTTTTTTTGTTAAAAATAAAAAAATATAAGCAAGATTTCAGATAGATTTTCTAATTGGGATCTTAGGCTATGATACCACTCAAAGATTTCGAAACTTGATAGTGGAAAAAAAAATAAAAGGATGACACTTCTTTCAAAATACATGAAAATGAAAAATAACAATTCTTATAATAATTAAAAAAAAAAGAATCAATAAGAAAAAAGTTCATGGAGTATTTTCAACGGGTGCTGGTGGAACAAGGTTCCAATAAGTCTTCATGTTCTGTCCAAGATTGCCACAATTTCTCCACTTTCTTTTCCTCTATGTTTTTTATCTGGTTGAAGGTATACGTTCTTTTTTTAGTCTTCCACTCTGTTTGCGCATGATGGGTGGTAAAACCATAATTGACTGGATCTTTTCTAGAAAATCCCACTCACTAGTCGATGGTAAATGATAAATTGATTATGCATATGTGGCCCTCAAATATTGAGTGAAGTAGGATGGATCACAGAAGGACTACACACTCATACTAGTTGACCTCGCAACTATTATGGCATATGCGCACAAAATTGTATCTAAGTCAAACACCCCACATGTGCAACTCTTTGCCCCTAAGTTGACAACAACAGTCATAGCACCTTGAGTCACTTCAAACATATCACCATCCACAGTATCAACCTTCATTGTCAATGAGTCATCATATCTTTTTCTTAGCATTTAAGTACCTTATAAGTGCGTCATTCGGTATGCTCATTAGCTACATTTCTTCAAGTGTTGAACCAAGTCATCATCATCATCTTCCTAATACTATCGAGCAAGGCTACAATTAGGTACTCACATGCACCCTTCAACGCAACATTATGTTACTTCAAATTATTATTTGTCATGATTTGGTGTCTAAGATTCCGGAAATGAGCTCTTGACCAGTGTTCAAAACCAATATCCTCCATATACGTTGCCACACCAGGATGCGATGCTCTGATCTCATCGAAGTATAAGTTGAATTCTTGTAACCTATATACTTTGGCTACTGTCTTGAATAGAGAGACCATTCCACCACTCATAAACTCGACTTGATATTTTTCTCGATGTGCCAAATACATGCACCACATTTTAAATTTAGGTAAACATTTTGTATAGTATTTTTGAATTCTCTATGATCGATCTGAAACAAACACCAAATTGAGGGTATTAGGTATCTTTTCCCAAAGTCTAGTAAAGAACTAAGTTCAGGATGCCTTATTCTCCGAGTCGACTATAGCACATGCTATCGAATAGAGGTGCTTATTACCATCATGTACGGTTGTGGTTAGAAGCGTTTCCTTGTAAATGCACTTAAAAAAGGTCTCATCGATACATATAACTTTTTGCATAAATTGAAACCCCTTAATGGATGCCATAAAAGCCATGAGACAATAAAGAAGTCTTCTTTCTCTGTTCTTCAAAAGTGAAGTTACAGTCTTCAGATTTACAACTTTCATCACGATAGAGTAATGTAGAAACCTTATGTATCTCTCCTTGACCATACCCCAAACAAGATCACATGCAATAGACATTGCTTTCCATGCCTTCCAATAAGTAATATTTACATTGAGATCATTGTGGACTAAAGTTTTAATCATTTTAGGATTTGGACCTTCGTTGCTCCCACTATAACTATTCATCATATGTTGTCTAATTACCAATGCAGATACTTCCCAATGTTTGTTATGCAAGAAGTCAAAGTTACATTTGTGTTGATCTTTATAAGTTAGAACTTGAAAAAATGAACAATCTTTCTTTGTACATTTGTGTTGATCTTTATAAGTTAGAACTTGAAAAAATGAACAATCTTTCTTTATCGTACCATGGAGCATCCACTTACAATTTGGATCTATACAACCGATAACATATGTAATCTTCTTACTCAACTTCTTCGCCTTGAATTCAAAATTTCGTTGGATTGCATGCATCTGTAAACTTATCTTTAGGTTGTTCTTAAATGAAAAGAACTGAGTGTGATTAAGCTCATCTCCGCTTTATTGGAAAGAAGCAATCGGGAGTAAATTGCTTCCAACGCCATTGGAAAAATTAGTACTCAATAACCCGGACTAAGTAGCAATAAGAAACATATTGGCATGATCATCATCGCCCTCATCTTCAATTCCATTTTCTGATTATGGTAAAATAGGTGGCGGCAAGTCGGGAGCAAATATTAGATATGGATTCTCTGGAGTAGATAAAGTATCAGATATATAAGAGATAACTACTACTCCCTCAAAGTAACCAAAACTTAATATTCATTTCATTGTTGTGATGATTACCACATTCTTCCTTTGTTCTTCCACCCCATCATTTTCAAGTTTATCCTCGTTCTCTTCGTCATCCTCAACCTTAACCACGGGCTCAACAACATTTTCCTCCACATCCACATTCAAGTTGTCATTTAGATTACCATCATCATAACTCATAAAAATCTCATTTTTATCATTACCAAGGTTGGATACTTGACGTCGCTCTCGAACATGAACACCGCTTCTCCCCTTCGAAATCAAGGACACATACAGTAGAAGATGGATTTTCCGAACAAGCATGGACTAAAAACGGCTTCATATATGCATCATTTTTTATAAATATTGGATGAGTGATCGATGTAAGGATAGCAGCTTGTATGCTATTGTCATACCAAATGTATTAGGATCAAGGCGAATAGTATTGTAGACGACCTCTAATAGCTCACTAAAATAGATATTTGTTTCAACCGCAACACTCTTCAATCCTTGCGAGCCTTTTGGAACACAAGATTTCGATGGTTTTGAGGTCTCATTAGTCTTCCATTCTCTATCGAAGCATATGGTTATAATACATATGAGGTTATTCCTAAAAAGTAAATAACTTGAGATCAATATCTTGACCTGAAAAAATTCTAATTTTGATAATAATAAAAAAAATAAAATAATAAAGCATGGACAAAACTTTGGACCGTCATTAATTATGGTCCATGACTCCAAACCAATTATCATTGGACCAAAATTAATTTCGGTCATTATTTCAGTTTGATAATTTACCGCAATCTTGATCTGAATTTAATAACAGTTCAATCTTGGAGGAAAATGAGCATTACCAAGTCGTGAGCAAAACAAAGGACCAAAATTTTAAAAATAAACTTCACGATATGTGTATACCCATTAAAGGCAGTAAAAAAAGAAAAAAAATAGAATATGTACCTCTGACAGTGATGTTTATATATCTCGGAACGGTGATGCTTCTCTTTCTCTGACAAATGACAAAGTATAACTCTTTTTTCTCTAATGAAGGATCGAGAAAAATTCAGAACAATGGGAGTGATGGTAATTTTGAGCGGTGCATTTTCCCATTAGACTAATAGGTAGTTTTTTCAAATCAAGTTGGTGCATTTTTTGTGGAGGAAATTAGTAGGGATAAGAGTATGTGAAATTTGCGTTATTTATTTATTTATTAAATACTAATAAATAATATGAGAAACAAGGTTATCTATAAAAAAAAAATATTGGGTTTATTCTCCGAAAACTATTAAACATGAAGTTATTTAAGTAAATATTCCTGGATTGAATTACCGCGTTTTGCCAGTAATTGACTCCAAAAAAGGGTAGTTTATTTGTTTAAAATAAACCCTTTTTTGGCCTCCTGGAAGTGAGCTGGAAAATTAAGAAGAGCCACCTAGAAGTGATGCATCTAAAACCAGTAGGTTGCTTGTTCTTCACACGATCGGTCTCTTCTCAATGACATGTCGCAGATGACTGAACCTCGGCCTTTCTAATTCTACCTATCGTCCGCACAACCTTGATAATGGCCTTGCGTTCCAAGTAACCCAGCACTGTGATCTTGTTCGACATTGCATCTATTTGCACACACTTGACACCTGAAAATCAGTATAGCTTAATTACTACTCTTCTTCCCTAAACGATATTAAGTTGATTTTACCTTTGATCTTGCACAAGGTTTTCTGAACTGCCTTCTCACAGTCCTTGCAATGAAGGCGTACCTTTAGCTCCACAACCTCCATATGTGGTCAGAATTAGTCATGACAATAGAATGAACATTCAACTTATAAAGATGAGCTGAGAAGAAAATAATGATTGAAGAAAATAGTTAACTGATCAAAAGTGGTTCAGCAGTTGGGAAAATGATTGCTCCTCGATCAAAGCTTAAAGAATAAGAATGCTAGCTTTAAAAGGGGGATATCACGCCAATAAAGTTATTTTTGCTCTTTAACTGCTTGGTATTACCAACTTTCTAACACGAGAAATGAAGACGGCAAATATAACTAAATACCCACTCCGTTCTGTATTCAAAGAAACTAAAAGGAAAAAGAACTCTGCGAATGATCCACGTCGTTCAAAAGATATGAGAAGCTGAGATTTTATTGGCCCAAATTCGAAACTATCAAGGCATAGCATTTTAAGAGAGGAAGATACTGCATCATGTGTAGACAGGCATCGAATCTCTTCTTTGAATTACTACTTATTCACCAATAGAAACCGGTTCGGAAAAAAAAAAAAAGAAAAAGCAACCTTGTAATAAATACACTAAGACTTAAATCATATATGTAAATAAAATCCCCTCTTGCCTCCCTTTAATCCTCAATCCATTGTCATTGGTTGGGACATGCAGCACCTAAATCATGCCTTACGTACTGTTGTCATGATCTCAGTCCGTGCATTATCGAGCATTCTAACAACTTCCGTAAAAGGAGGTCTCACATCTGGATTAGCATCCCAGCACCGACTCATTATCTCAGCAAGTACGGGTAAACAGTCATTGGGAATGATTGGCCGGAAACTTTTGTTAACGACGGCAAAAGCTGCCTGAACAGCGGTCATGTTCTGGAACGGGAGCATCCCTGTGATCAGTTCCCAGAGAACGATCCCAAAGCTGTATACATCCCACCTTCTGGGTGTAAGGCCTGTGCTGGATCATCTCCCTGTAGACCACCATGACATAAGTAGTAAGTAATATGGTAGACTAACTTGAGAAGAATTATTGTGTGAAGACTATCATTTTCTTTTCTCAGTTGTCTCCTATAGGGTGCACAACATACCAATAAGACGGGGAAGAAGAAACTAAGGTAATTAGCTATTTTGCCCAGAATGAAATTTAAGAAGTTAAAGTGAAGACCAACCTTACTTGTTTAACAATCCAAGAAGCAAATTGAAAATTTACAGGGACAAGACAAGTCGACCACATAGTCTTCTTTGTTTCTTTTCAACATGTACAACCACTTGTGAATATAGTAACTGCACGACCACGCAGAACAACACCATTACAGTATTTCTCAGAACAAATACTCGGGAAAGAAGAAACTAAGAAAATACTAAAAACTGAGAACTCAATCTTGGAATTTCCAAAAGCTTGTGTAAAAGTACTACGTAACATAATGGACGTCAAGATCTTTGCTGCAAGTATTAATTTTCTCACTAGGCCATACCTATAAACGAAATAAAATTAAATTCAAGTGAAATATCCTCTTTTCATATCATAAACACAGTAACCCATCACAACTCCACAATCCGTATCATTGTCCCACACGTCCAATTACAGCCCTCAAAACACTGACACTGTTTGATTCAGAGTCTTTATTTCATTATCAGAAAAACATGTCTAAAGAGCCACCTGTCAGTCTAATAGTCCTTATGATAGAATGACCTGTGTGCAAGCCTAGTAATCATTGTTTCTGTTCTCTAAGCTTAGATGCATGAAAAAGCTTGAAGAGGAACCACCTCATTGTCTATGCTAAAATATCTTGTAAGTAGAATATGTATCCAAAAAGTTACATGGCTATAATTTACATCCAAAAAATTGTCAGAGAACAATAATTTACACAAATATTTTTGAAAATAAATAAGTAAAACTCAATTTCGACTTCCCAATTTTTAAGCCCTCAACAAAACTGATTTTTGAGTTTCTATTTTCAAAATTTTAATCCCCACTTAATTATTTATTAACTTTCCTCCACGAAAGATCTCTTTTATTTTTTCTTCCATTCCCCTCCCTCCCCGCCCCCCCCCCCCCCAAAAAACCACCACCTCTACCACCACGGCCCCTCAACCCACCCATGAAACTTCTTCGCCGAGCAAGCCGGAACTGGCTTCGTGACTACTGTGCGAACACTTGATTCATCTTGTGTTGCGTCATGAGAAATGCCATTGATAGACAAGTCAAAGTCAGAACATGACTTGGACCATGCACAGATTATTCTCTTTCTAAACTATGGCCTCACCAACTAAGATACAGCCACAGTAATTCCTCATGATATACATGTATTCTCAGGAACATGCAGAGTAATTAAAGTTAGGTTTCCGGAGAATCTGATAGCAATATTTGTAAGAAACCAAGTACTGAATCTTATTTTCCATACAAGTCTTTTTAACCCGTAGTCTTTTCTAATCGGTGAACGGATATACAGTTTAGTTACATATAACATTAATGAATGGATAATGAAAGGGTTGGGTTTCACCCCATACTACGTAAGTACATAGTTTTCTAATCTCTGCTAACAGTGAGATCGATTAGGGTTGAGCAATTCAGTCAGTCCTGACCGAAATCCAACCTGCTGGCTGGCTGGATTTCGGTCGGATGGAAATGAGCGGATCCCCCAGATCGATTGGTTTGCTCTCCAAAATCGCCGCCCATTTGCTTTTTTATTTCATTTTGACTGTGATCTTTAAAACCAAAAATTTAGTAGATTTTTCCTTTTAAATGTATTCCTCTTTTTTAGTCATTTATTCTTTTCTTAAACGAATTTCTCATTTAATGCTTTCTTAATACATTTATTTTCCTTACTGAAAAGAATTCAGCCTCCATTGATTGCATCGATCACATTTATTATTTCTACATTTATGCCTCTCTACATTTGTTCCTTATCTAAATAAATAATAAAAACTAGGCCAGATTTCAGTCAGATTCAAGCCCGACTGAAATCTGAGAAAACCAATCCGATCCAAGCCCTTTGAGCGACCGATCCGACCGGGACACAGTTGGTTGGGTCAGATGGTTTGACCAACCCTAAACCGGTTGATTATCAACTAATCTTACTAATTTGGCCCCTTGGCACATCATATTTAAATATAATTAACATCAGTACAGAGAAATCAAATCTAAATATAACCTTTTACTAAAAGCTTTATTGACCAAAAAGTATGTACAAATGAAGATGGTTGTTCTAACATATCGAAATTCAGACATGCGGCAATCAAACACAGATCTACTGAAGAATAAAAGTACGACCTAAGACACTCAAACTCAGAACTAATTGAAGCATTTATAACATGTCTTACTGTATATCTAATAGAAAGTAACATTGTGCATATTAATTATGTTGCTCCCGTCAAAGGGTGTTAGCATATCAATCGTCTCTAACAGTTTCATTTATTTCAGAATCCTGCTTGTTTTAGAAACCACGTATCTGACTCCACTATTACCAATGTATGAACAATGAGTGCCTCAAATTCTTGTCTAAAGCTTATTAAGAAGTTCCAATTTCTTTATAATTTCTCCCTTATTTCTAAAATCCAACCCTGATGATTTTAAAAGTAATATAAGCTAACTATATTGCTACTATTTTGAGTGGATCACTAAATCAGATGCAAACAAGAAGGTTAAGCAGCCACAAGTGAAACATGGGAGCTCCTCTAGTAGCCAAATAGTTTGAGCACGGAATCAGATGGAAAGAATCAATTGAAAAACCAAAAACAGTTGGGAACTTAAATGTTTATATAATGGAAATAGTACAAATTTCAACTTCGGCAGTACTCAAAAGAGCACTCAGACAAATTTTCCAATGAATTCCAAATGCGATGGAAAGAGTCAATTACCAAACAGACTAGTATGGGATCAGTCTAAAATGAGAAAATAACTGTATAGTAGCAATTAAGAGAAAACCTACGGAATCCAGTACAGGACTGCATGAACAGGTTAATACCATATACAGGACACTAATGATTCAGTTGAAAGGTATATCATTTGACCCATAAATAAGCATGGATATGCTAGCTAGAAAGTTAATAACCAAACAATAGCAGAAATGACATCAGCAGCTAAGAGTAAAAACAAAAACTTACGGAGCCATCCACCGATATGTTCCAGTTCCAGGAGTCATTCCTTCAGTCTCCACCTCAATCCTTGCAACCCCACAATCAGCAATCTTTATGGACTTATCGGCAAATATCAAGAGGTTGTCAGATTTTAAGTCCCTATGGATCAATCCAAACCCATGAACAAATTCCATCCCCCTGGCAACATCCAAAGCTTGTTTCAGAGCTAATTTCAGTGGTATGGTTCGATTCCTTCGGTTTGCCAAGAACTGCCTCACCGACCCGCCCCTTGCATAGTCAGTGACAATGCACCAAACCATGGGCTTATGATATGCCCCGATAAATCAAACTATGTTTGGGTGCTTCAATGTAGCAAGCATCTTAACCTCCTGCTGAAACTGTTGCTCCATTAACTGAGCCTTTTCAAGGTCATTCTCTGGCCTCTCCAAGATCTTGATAGCAACATTCTCACCATTGTAAGTACCTCTGTAAATTTGTCCAAAGGCACCTTGGGCAAAAGCCTCCCCCATGTTAAGCTTTCTCAAATCAAGAGTCCATTGCTCAAAGTTTTCAAGCCCTCTAGTGGGGGTATTATTGTCGAATAGAGCTCGAGCCAGTGCATCATCACTCAAAGCATGTGTGACTCTTCCTCTACGATTCACACTCTGGTGAACAGTGTAGTTATCAGTTGATCTTTGCCTCAAGCCTAGGTGGTTCAAAATGCGAGTATGGGAATCATTTGATCCTACACTACTGTTATCTACAGACATTGCAACAGACCCTCCATCATTGCTTGTTTGCAAGCTTGCAAAAATGTCGATGGACATGTTTGTACCCTCACCAAGTTTATGGTAAAAGCCTTGCGATAAATCATAATCATGCCTGGTATTTAAATCGATCATTCCAGCAAATTTTGGACCACCTTCCAACAGTTTACCACTAAGAATAAGATCCTTTCAGAGACTTCTTATTTCTCCAGCATTACGAATTTCGGGCTCAAACTCTCCTAATAAAAATCTGTAGATCAATTCATAACAGAAAAGAATGCATAACGACATCCATTAGGAAAAGAAGATCAAACTAAGAAGAAAATGAGAAATTCGTAGAGGAACTTAACCATAAAACAAAATAATCAACTGAAAATATCCATAGTTAAAGTACAAATAAAGGGAATTTTTCTTTTTGAAATTAGGCTAGACCCAAAAAACTTTTGGGTTTCAGCTATCAATTCTCAAACATAAAGCAATAACAATATAAATAATAACGATGAAGATAAATGAGACGAGAAATCCATCAATCAACTTATGAGACATCAGAAAAGAAGTTATGATGAAGGAAATGGAATTCGACCAAAAATAACTACAAAAACTGTGGGATTAAGAGCTTAAAATTGACAAATTGCGTGAAGAAGAGGTACCTCGATCAATCTTATGATTGCAATTAGAACGAAGTCTACTTTAGCACTTTATACACGAGTTTCGCGCACAACATGCTAATGACTTTTGGAGGACACGTGTGCCTTGGTTTCATCTTAAACTCATATCAATGAGTCACCCCAAGCCAATAAGTCATATGATGGCGATTCAAATAAATTCTATTTTTACACTTCACACACGAGTTTTGTGCACAACATTCTAATGTCCTTTGCGGGACATGTGTGTATTTGTTTCACCTTAAAATCATTTTAATAAGTCACCACAAGCCAGTACATCTTATGATTGTGATTAGGACAAATTCTACTTTTGCACTTTATACAGGAGTTTCCTGCATAACATGCTAATGACCTTTGGGGGACACGTGTGCCTTGGTTTCACCTTAAAATCATGTTAGTGAGTCACCTCAAGCCAATAAATCATATGATGGTGATTTGAACAAATTTTGTTTTTGCACTTCAAACACGAGTTTTGTGCACAACATTCTAATGTCCTTTGCTGGACATGTGTGCATTTGTTTCACCTGAAAATCATTTTCATGAATCACCTCAAGCCAAAACATCATATGATTGCGATTAGAACGAATTCTACTTTCGCACTTTATACACGAGTTTCGTGCACAACATGCTAATGACCTTTGGGGGACACGTGTGTGTTGGTTTCACCTTAAAATCATATCAATGAGTCGCCCCAAGCCAATAAGTCATATGATGGCGATTCGAACAAATTCTACTTTTGCACTTCACACAGGAGTTTTGTGCACATCATTCTAATGTCCTTTGCGGGACATGTGTGCATTTGTTTCACCTTAAAATCATTTGAATGAGTCACCTTAAGCCAATACATCTTATGATTCTGATTAGAACGAATTCTACTTCTGCACTTTCTACATGACTTTCATGCACAACATGCTAACGACCTTTGGGGGACACGGGTGCCATGGTTTCACCTTAAAATCATATCAATGAGTCACCCCAAGCCAATAAGTCCTATGATGGCGATTCGAACAAATTATATTTTTGCACGTCACACACGAGTTTTGTGCACAACATTCTAATGTCCTTTGCGGGACATGTGTGCATTTGTTTCACCTTAAAATCATTTGAATGAGTCACCTTAAGCCAATACATCTTATGATTGCAATTAAAACGAATTCTACTTTCGCACTTTATACACGAGTTTCGTGCAAAACAAGCTAATGACCTTTGGGGGACACGTGTGCCTTGGTTTCACCTTAAAATCATGTTAGTGAGTCACCTCAAGCCAATAAATCATATGATGGTGATTTGAACAAATTTTGTTTTAGCACTTCAAACACGAGTTTTGTGCACAACATTCTAATGTCCTTTGCTGGACATGTGTGCATTTGTTTTACCTTAAAATCATTTTAATGAGTCACTCAAGCCAATACATCTTATGATTGTGATTAGAACGAATTCAACGTTTGGACTTTATACATGAGTTTCGTGCACAACATGCTAATGGCCATTGGGGGACACGTGTGCCTTGGTTTCCCCTTAAAATCATGTCAATGAGTCACCTCAAGGCAATAAATCATATGATGTTGATTCGAACAAATTCTTTTTTTGCACTTCAAACACGAGTTTTGTGCATAGCATTCTAATGTCCTTCGCTGGACATGTGTGCATTTGTTTTGCCTTAAAATCATTTTAATGAGTCACCTCAAGCCAATACATCTTATGATTGTGATTAGAATGAATTCTACTTTTGCACTTTATACACAAGTTTCGTGCACAACATGCTAATGACCTATGGGAGACACGTGTGCGTTGGTTTCACCTTAAAATCATATCAATGAGTTGCCCCAAGCCAATAAGTCATATGATGGCGATTCGAACAAATTCTATTTTTGCACTTCACACACGAGTTTTGTGCACAACATTCTAATGTCCTTTACGGGACATGTGTGCATTTGTTTGACCTTAAAATTATTTTAATAAGTCACCTCAATCCAAAACATCTTATGATTGCAATTAGAATGAATTCTACATTAGCACTTTATACACGAGTTTCGTGCACAACATGCTAATGACCTTTGGGGGACACGTGTGCCTTGGTTTCACCTTAAAATCATGTCAATGAGTCCCCTCAAGCAAATAAATCATATGATGGCGATTCGAACAAATTCTATTTTTGCACTTTACACACGAGTTTTGTGCAAAACATTCTAATGTCCTTTGCTGGACATGTGTCCATTTGTTTCACCTTAAAATCATTTTAATGAGTCACCTCAAGCCAATACATCTTATGATTCTGATTAGAACGAATTCTACTTCTGCACTTTCTACATGACTTTCATGCACAACATGCTAATGACCTTTGGGGGACACGGGTGCCTTGGTTTCACCTTAAAATCATATCAATGAGTCACCCCAAGCCAATAAGTCCTATGATGGCGATTCGAACAAATTATATTTTTGCACGTCACACACGAGTTTTGTGCACAACATTCTAATGTCCTTTGCGGGACATGTGTGCATTTGTTTCACCTTAAAATCATTTGAATGAGTCACCTTAAGCCAATACATCTTATGATTGCAATTAAAACGAATTCTACTTTCGCACTTTATACACGAGTTTCGTGCAAAACAAGCTAATGACCTTTGGGGGACACGTGTGCCTTGGTTTCACCTTAAAATCATGTTAGTGAGTCACCTCAAGCCAATAAATCATATGATGGTGATTTGAACAAATTTTGTTTTTGCACTTCAAACACGAGTTTTGTGCACAACATTCTAATGTCCTTTGCTGGACATGTGTGCATTTGTTTTACCTTAAAATCATTTTAATGAGTCACCTCAAGCCAATACATCTTCTGATTGTGATTAGAACGAATTCTACTTTTGCACTTTCTACACGAGTTTCGTGCACAACATGCTAACGACCTTTGGGGGACACGTGTGCCTTGGTTTCACCTTAAAATCATATCAATGAGTCACCCCAAGCCAATAAGTCATATGATGGCGATTCGAACAAATTCTATTTTTGGACTTCACACACGAGTTTTGTGCACAACATTCTAATGTCGTTTGGTAGACATGTGTGCATTTGTTTCACCTTAAAATCATTTTAATGAGTCACCTCAAGCCAATACATCTTATGATTGCAATTAGAATGAATTCTACATTAGCACTTTATACATGAGTTTCCTGCACATCATGCTAATGACCTTTAGGGGACACGTGTGCCTTGGTTTCACCTTAAAATCATGTCAATGAGTCACCTCAAGCAAATAAGTCATATGATGGCGATTCGAACAAATTCTATTTTTGCACTTTACACACGAGTTTTGGGCACAACATTCTAATGTCCTTTGCTGGACATGTGTGCATTTGTTTCACCTTAAAATCATTTTAATGAGTCACCTCAAGCCAATACATCTTCTGATTGTGATTAGAACAAATTCTACTTTTGCACTTTTTACACGAGTTTCGTGCTCAACATGCTAATGACCTTTGGGGGACACGTGTGCCTTGGTTTCACCTTTAAATCATATCAATGAGTCACCCCCAAGCCAATACATGTTATGATTGTGATTCGAACAAATTTTGTTTTTGCACTTCAAACACGAGTTTTGTGCACAACATTCTAATGTCCTTTGCTGGACATGTGTGCATTTGTTTTACCTTAAAATCATTTTAATAAGTCACCTCAAGCCAGTACATCTTATGATTGTGATTAGAACAAATTCTACTTTTGCACTTTATGGACGAGTTTCCTGCACAACATGCTAATGACTTTTGGGGAACACGTGTGCCTTAGTTTCACCTTAAAATCATGTCAATGAGTCACCTCAAGCAAATAAATCATATGATGGTGATTCGAACAAATTCTATTTTTGCACTTTACACATGAGTTTTGTGCACAACATTCTAATGTCCTTTGCTGGAAATGTGTGCATTTGTTTCACCTTAAAATCATTTTAATGAGTCACCTCAAGCCAATACATCTTATGATTGCAATTAGAATGAATTCTACATTAGCACTTTATACATGAGTTTTCTGCACATCATGCTAATGACCTTTAGGGGACACGTGTGCCTTGGTTTCACCTTAAAATCATGTCAATGAGTCACCTCAAGCAAATAAGTCATATGATGGCGATTCGAACAAATTCTATTTTTGCACTTTACACACGAGTTTTGGGCACAACATTCTAATGTCCTTTGCCGGACATGTGTGCATTTGTTTCACCTTAAAATCATTTTAATGAGTCACCTCAAGCCAATACATCTTCAGATTGTGATTAGAACAAATTCTACTTTTGCACTTTTTACACGAGTTTCGTGCTCAACATGCTAATGACCTTTGGGGGACACGTGTGCCTTGGTTTCACCTTTAAATCATATCAATGAGTCACCCCAAGCCAATACATGTTATGATTGTGATTCGAACAAATTTTTTTTTGCACTTCAAACACGAGTTTTGTGCACAACATTCTAATGTCCTTTGCTGGACATGTGTGCATTTGTTTTACCTTAAAATCATTTTAACAAGTCACCTCAAGCCAGTACATCTTATGATTGTGATTAGAACAAATTCTACTTTTGCACTTTATACACGAGTTTCCTGCACAACATGCTAATGACTTTTGGGGGACACGTGTGCCTTGGTTTCACCTTAAAATCATGTCAATGAGTCACCTCAAGCAAATAAATCATATGATGGCGATTCGAACAAATTCTATTTTTGCACTATACGAATGAGTTTTGTGCACAACATTCTAATGTCCTTTGCTGGAAATGTGTGCATTTGTTTCACCTGAAAATCATTTTAATGAGTCACCTCAAGCCAATACATCTTATGATTGCAATTAGAATGAATTCTACATTAGCACTTTATACATGAGTTTCGTGCACATCATGCTAATGACCTTTGGGGGACACGTGTGCCTTGATTTCACCTTAAAATCATGTCAATGAGTCACCTCAAGCAAATAAATCATATGATGGCGATTCTGACAAATTCTATTTTTGCACTTTACAGACGAGTTTTGTGCACATCATTCTAATGTCCTTCGCTGGACATGTGTGCATGTGTTTCACCTTAAAATCATTTTAATTAGTCACCTCAAGCCAGTACATCTTATGATTGTGATTAGGACAAATTCTACTTTTGCACTTTATACAGGAGTTTCCTGCACAACATGCTAATGACTTTTGGGGGACACGTGTGCCTTGGTTTCACCTTAAAATCATGTCAATGAGTCACCTCAAGCAAATAAATCATATGATTCCGATTCGAACAAATTCTATTTTTGCACTTTACACATGATTTTTGTGCACAACATTCTAATGTCCTTCGTTGGACATGTGTGCATGTGTTTCACCTTAAAATCGTTTTAATTAGTCACCTCAAGCCAATACATCTTATGATTGTGATTAGAACGAAATCTACTTTTGCAGTTTCTACACGAGTTCCGTGCACAACATGCTAACGACCTTTGGGGGACACGTGTGCCTTGGTTTCACCTTAAAATCATATCAACAAGTCGCCCCAAGCCAATAAGTCATATGATGATGATTTGAACAAATCCTATTTTTGCACTTTACACATGAGTTTTGTGCACAACATTTTAATGTCCTTTGCTGGAAATGTGTGCATTTGTTTCACCTTAAAATCATTTTAATGAGTCACCTCAAGCCAATACATTTTATGATTGTGATTAGAACGAATTCTACTTTTGCACTTTATACATAAGTTTCGTGCACAACATGCTAATGACCGTTGGTGGACATGTGTGCGTTGGTTTCACCTTAAAATCATATCAATGAGTCGCCACAAGCAAATGAATCATATGATGGCGATTCGAACCAATTCTCTTTTTGCACTTTACACACGAGTTTTGTGCACAACATTCTAATGTCCTTTGCTGGACATGTGTGCATTTGTTTCACTTTAAAATCATTTTAATGAGTCACCTCAAGCCAATAAATCTTATCATTGCATTTAGAATGAATTCTACATTAGCACTTTATACATGAGTTTCATGCACAACATGCTAATGACCTTTGGGGGACTCGTGTGCCTTGGTTTCACCTTAAAATAATATCAATGAGTTACCCCAAGCCAATAAGTCCTATGATGGCGATTCGAACAAATTCTATTTTTGCACTTTACACACGAGTTTTGTGCACAATATTCTAATGTCCTTTGCTGGACATGTGTGCATTTGTTTCACCTTAAAGTCATTTTAATGAGTCACCTCAAGCTAATACATCTTATGATTGCAGTTAGAATGAATTCTACATTAGCACTTTATACATGAGTTTCGTGCACATCATGCTAATGACCTTTGGGGGACACGTGTGCCTTGTTTTCACCGTAAAATCATGTCAATGAGTCACCTCAAGCAAATAAATCATATGATGGCGATTCGGACAAATTCTATTTTTGCACTTTACAAACGAGTTTTGTGCACATCAGTCTAATGTCCTTCGCTGGACATGTGTGCATGCGTTTCACCTTAAAATCATTTTAAATAGTCACCTCAAGCCAATACATCTTATGATTGTGATTAGAACGAAATCTACTTTTGCAGTTTCTACACGAGTTCCGTGGACAACATGCTAACGACCTTTGGGGGACACGTGTGCCTTGGTTTCACCTTAAAATCATATCAACGAGTCGCCCCAAGCCAATAAGTCATATGATGATGATTCGAACAAATCCTATTTTTGCACTTTACACATGAGTTTTGTGCACAACATTTTAATGTCCTTTGCTGGAAATGTGTGCATTTGTTTCACCTTAAAATCATTTTAATGAGTCACCTCAAGCCAATACATTTTATGATTGTGATTAGAACGAATTCTACTTTTGCACTTTATACATAAGTTTCGTGCACAACATGCTAATGACCGTTGGTGGACATGTGTGCGTTGGTTTCACCTTAAAATCGTATCAATGAGTCGCCACAAGCAAATGAATCATATGATGGCGATTCGAACCTATTCTCTTTTTGCACTTTACACACGAGTTTTGTGCACAACATTCTAATGTCCTTTGCTGGACATGTGTGCATTTGTTTTACCTTAAAATCATTTTAATAAGTCACCACAAGCCAGTACATCTTATGATTGTGATTAGGACAAATTCTACTTTTGCACTTTATACACGAGTTTCCTGCACAACATGCTAATGACTTTTGGGGGACACGTGTGCCTTGGTTTCACCTTAAAATCATGTCAATGAGTCACCTCAAGCAAATAAATCATATGATGGCGATTCGAACAAATTCTATTTTTGCACTTTACACATGATTTTTGTGCACAACATTCTAATGTCCTTTGCTGGAAATGTGTGCATTTGTTTCACCCTAAAATCATTTTAATGAGTCACCTCAAGCCAATACATCTTATGATTGCAATTAGAATGAATTCTACATTAGCACTTTATACATGAGTTTCGTGCACATCATGCTAATGACCTTTGGGGGACATGTGTGCCTTGTTTTCACCTTAAAATCATGTCAATGAGTCACCTCACGCAAATAAATCATATGATGGCGATTCGGACAAATTCTATTTTTGCACTTTACACTCGAGTTTTGTGCACATCATTCTAATGTCCTTCGCTGGACATGTGTGCATGTGTTTCGCCTTAAAATCATTTTAATTAGTCACCTCAAGCCAATACATCTTATGATTGTGATTAGAACGAATTCTACTTTTGCACTTTCTACATGATTTTCGTGCACAACATGCTAATGACCTTTGGGGGGCACGTATGCCTCGGTTTCACCTTAAAATCATGTCAATGAGTCACCTCAAGCAAATAAATCATATGATGGCGATTCGAACAAATTCTATTTTTGCACTTTACACACGAGTTTTGTGCACAACAGTCTAATGTCCTTTGCTGGACATGTGTGCATTTGTTTCACCGTAAAATCATTTTAATGAGTCACCTCAAGCCAATACATCTTATGATTGTGATTAGAACGAAATCTACTTTTGCAGTTTCTACACGAGTTCTGTGCACAACATGCTAACGACCTTTGGGGGACACGTGTGCCTTGGTTTCACCTTAAAATCATATCAACGAGTTGCCCCAAGCCAATAAGTCATATGATGATGATTCGAACAAATCCTATTTTTGCACTTTACACATGATTTTTGTGCACAACATTTTAATGTCCTTTGCTGGAAATGTGTGCATTTGTTTCACCTTAAAATCATTTTAATGAGTCACCTCAAGCCAATACATTTTATGATTGTGATTAGAACGAATTCTACTTTTGCACTTTATACGTAAGTTTCGTGCACAACATGCTAATGACCGTTGGTGGACATGTGTGCGTTGGTTTCACCTTAAAATCATATCAATGAGTCGCCACAAGCAAATGAATCATATGATGGCGATTCGAACCAATTCTCTTTTTGCACTTTACACACGAGTTTTGTGCACAACATTCTAATGTCCTTTGCTGGACATGTGTGCATTTGTTTCACTTTAAAATCATTTTAATGAGTCACCTCAAGCCAATAAATCTTATGATTGCAATTAGAATGAATTCTACATTAGCACTTTATACATGAGTTTCATGCACAACATGCTAATGACCTTTGGGGGACTCGTGTGCCTTGGTTTCACCTTAAAATAATATCAATGAGTCACCCCAAGCCAATAAGTCCAATGATGGCGATTCGAACAAATTCTATTTTTGCACTTTACACACGAGTTTTGTGCACAATATTCTAATGTCCTTTGCTGGACATGTGTGCATTTGTTTCACCTTAAAGTCATTTTAATGAGTCACCTCAAGCTAATACATCTTATGAATGCAATTAGAATGAATTCTACATTAGCACTTTATACATGAGTTTCGTGCACATCATGCTAATGACCTTTGGGGGACACGTGTGCCTTGTTTTCACCGTAAAATCATGTCAATGAGTCACCTCAAGCAAATAAATCATATGATGGCGATTCGGACAAATTCTATTTTTGCACTTTACAAACGAGTTTTGTGCACATCAGTCTAATGTCCTTCGCTGGACATGTGTGCATGTGTTTCACCTTAAAATCATTTTAAATAGTCACCTCAAGCCAATACATCTTATGATTGTGATTAGAACGAAATCTACTTTTGCAGTTTCTACACGAGTTCCGTGGACAACATGCTAACGACCTTTGGGGGACACGTGTGCCTTGGTTTCACCTTAAAATCATATCAACGAGTCGCCCCAAGCCAATAAGTCATATGATGATGATTCGAACAAATCCTATTTTTGAACTTTACACATGAGTTTTGTGCACAACATTTTAATGTCCTTTGCTGGAAATGTGTGCATTTGTTTCACCTTAAAATCATTTTAATGAGTCACCTCAAGCCAATACATTTTATGATTGTGATTAGAACGAATTCTACTTTTGCACTTTATACATAAGTTTCGTGCACAACATGCTAATGACCGTTGGTGGACATGTGTGCGTTGGTTTCACCTTAAAATCATATCAATGAGTCGCCACAAGCAAATGAATCATATGATGGCGATTCGAACCTATTCTCTTTTTGCACTTTACACACGAGTTTTGTGCACAACATTCTAATGTCCTTTGCTGGACATGTGTGCATTTGTTTTACCTTAAAATCATTTTAATAAGTCACACAAGCCAGTACATCTTATGATTGTGATTAGGACAAATTCTACTTTTGCACTTTATACACGAGTTTCCTGCACAACATGCTAATGACTTTTGGGGGACACGTGTGCCTTGGTTTCACCTTAAAATCATGTCAATGAGTCACCTCAAGCAAATAAATCATATGATGGCGATTCGAACAAATTCTATTTTTGCACTTTACACATGATTTTTGTGCACAACATTCTAATGTCCTTTGCTGGAAATTTGTGCCTTTGTTTCACCCTAAAATCATTTTAATGAGTCACCTCAAGCCAATACATCTTATGATTGCAATTAGAATGAATTCTACATTAGCACTTTATACATGAGTTTCGTGCACATCATGCTAATGACCTTTGGGGGACATGTGTGCCTTGTTTTCACCTTAAAATCATGTCAATGAGTCACCTCAAGCAAATAAATCATATGATGGCGATTCGGACAAATTCTATTTTTGCACTTTACACTCGAGTTTTGTGCACATCATTCTAATGTCCTTCGCTGGACATGTGTGCATGTGTTTCGCCTTAAAATCATTTTAATTAGTCACCTCAAGCCAATACATCTTATGATTGTGATTAGAACGAATTCTACTTTTGCAGTTTCTACACGAGTTTCGTGCACAACATGCTAATGACCTTTGCGGGGCACGTGTGCCTCGGTTTCACCTTAAAATCATGTCAATGAGTCACCTCAAGCAAATAAATCATATGATGGCGATTCGAACAAATTCTATTTTTGCACTTTACACACGAGTTTTGTGCACAACAGTCTAATGTCCTTTGCTGGACATGTGTGCATTTGTTTCACCGTAAAATCATTTTAATGAGTCACCTCAAGCCAATACATCTTATGATTGTGATTAGAACGAAATCTACTTTTGCAGTTTCTACACGAGTTCTGTGCACAACATGCTAACGACCTTTGGGGGACACGTGTGCCTTGGTTTCACCTTAAAATCATATCAACGAGTTGCCTCAAGCCAATAAGTCATATGATGATGATTCGAACAAATCCTATTTTTGCACTTTACACATGAGTGTTGTGCACAACATTTTAATGTCCTTTGCTGGAAATGTGTGCATTTGTCTCACCTTAAAATCATTTTAATGAGTCACCTCAAGCCAATACATTTTATGATTGTGATTAGAACGAATTCTACTTTTGCACTTTATACATAAGTTTCGTGCACAACATGCTAATGACCGTTGGTGGACATGTGTGCGTTGGTTTCACCTTAAAATCATATCAATGAGTCGCCACAAGCAAATGAATCATATGATGGCGATTCGAACAAATTCTATTTTTGCACTTTACACACGAGTTTTGTGCACAACAGTCTAATGTCCTTTGCTGGACATGTGTGCATTTGTTTCACCGTAAAATCATTTTAATGAGTCACCTCAAGCCAATACATCTTATGATTGTGATTAGAACGAAATCTACTTTTGCAGTTTGTACACGAGTTCTGTGCACAACATGCTAGCGACCTTTGGGGGACACGTGTGCCTTGGTTTCACCTTAACATCATATCAACGAGTTGCCCCAAGCCAATAAGTCATATGATGATGATTCAAACAAATCCTATTTTTGCACTTTACACATGAGTTTTGTGCACAACATTTTAATGTCCTTTGCTGGAAATGTGTGCATTTGTCTCACCTTAAAATCATTTTAATGAGTCACCTCAAGCCAATACATTTTATGATTGTGATTAGAACGAATTCTACTTTTGCACTTTATACATAAGTTTCGTGCACAACATGCTAATGACCGTTGGTGGACATGTGTGCGTTGGTTTCACCTTAAAATCATATCAATGAGTCGCCACAAGCAAATGAATCATATGATGGCGATTCGAACCAATTCTCTTTTTGCACTTTACACACGAGTTTTGTGCACAACATTCTAATGTCCTTTGCTGGACATGTGTGCATTTGTTTCACTTTAAAATCATTTTAATGAGTCACCTCAAGCCAATAAATCTTATGATTGCAATTAGAATGAATTCTACATTAGCACTTTATACATGAGTTTCATGCACAACATGCTAATGAGCTTTGGGGGACTCGTGTGCCTTGGTTTCACCTTAAAATAATATCAATGAGTCACCCCAAGCCAATAAGTCCTATGATGGCGATTCGAACAAATTCTATTTTTGCACTTTACACAAGAGTTTTGTGCACAATATTCTAATGTCCTTTGCTGGACATGTGTGCATTTGTTTCACCTTAAAGTCATTTTAATGAGTCACCTCAAGCTAATACATCTTATGATTGCAATTAGAATGAATTCTACATTAGCACTTTATACATGAGTTTCGTGCACATCATGCTAATGACCTTTGGGGGACACGTGTGCCTTGTTTTCACCGTAAAATCATGTCAATGAGTCACCTCAAGCAAATAAATCATATGATGGCGATTCGGACAAATTCTATTTTTGCACTTTACAAACGAGTTTTGTGCACATCAGTCTAATGTCCTTCGCTGGACATGTGTGCATGTGTTTCACCTTAAAATCATTTTAAATAGTCACCTCAAGCCAATACATCTTATGATTGTGATTAGAACGAAATCTACTTTTGCAGTTTCTACACGAGTTCCGTGGACAACATGGTAACGACCTTTGGGGGACACGTGTGCCTTGGTTTCACCTTAAAATCATATCAACGAGTCGCCCCAAGCGAGTCGCCCCAAGCCAATAAGTCATATGATGATGAGTCGAACAAATCCTATTTTTGCAGTTTACACATGAGTTTTGTGCACAACATTTTAATGTCCTTTGCTGGAAAGGTGTGCATTTGTTTCACCTTAAAATCATTTTAATGAGTCACCTCAAGCCAATACATTTTATGATTGTGATTAGAACGAATTCTACTTTTGCACTTTATACATAAGTTTCGTGCACAACATGCTAATGACCGTTGGTGGACATGTGTGCGTTGGTTTCACCTTAAAATCATATCAATGAGTCGCCACAAGCAAATGAATCATATGATGGCGATTCGAACCTATTCTCTTTTTGCACTTTACACACGAGTTTTGTGCACCACATTCTAATGTCCTTTGCTGGACATGTGTGCATTTGTTTTACCTTATAATCATTTTAATAAGTCACCACAAGCCAGTACATCTTATGATTGTAATTAGGATAAATTCTACTTCTGCACTTTATACAGGAGTTTCCTGCACAACATGCTAATGACTTTTGGGGGACACGTGTGCCTTGGTTTCACCTTAAAATCATGTCAATGAGTTACCTCAAGCAAATAAATCATATGATGGCGATTTGAACAAATTCTATTTTTGCACTTTACACATGATTTTTGTGCACAACATTCTAATGTCCTTTGCTGGAAATGTGTGCATTTGTTTCACCCTAAAATCATTTTAATAAGTCACCTCAAGCCAATACATCTTATGATTGCAATTAGAATGAATTCTACATTAGCACTTTATACATGAGTTTCGTGCACATCATGCTAATGACCTTTGGGGGACACGTGTGCCTTGGTTTCACCTTTAAATCATATCAATGAGTCACCCCAAGCCAATACATGTTATGATTGTGATTCGAACAAATTTTGTTTTTGCACTTCAAACACAAGTTTTGTGCACAACATTCTAATGTCCTTTGCTGGACATGTGTGCATTTGTTTTACCTTAAAATCATTTTAATAAGTCACGACGAGCCAGTACATCTTATGATTGTGATTAGGACAAATTCTACTTTTGCACTTTATACAGGAGTTTCCTGCACAACATGCTAATGACTTTTGGGGGACACGTGTGCCTTGGTTTCACCTTAAAATCATGTAAATGAGTCACCTCAAGCAAATAAATCATATGATGGCGATTCGAACAAATTCTATTTTTGCACTTTACACATGAGTTTTGTGCACAACATTTTAATGTCCTTTGCTGGAAATGTGTGCATTTGTTTCACCTTAAAATCATTTTAATGAGTCACCTCAAGCCAATACATTTTATGATTGTGATTAGAACGAATTCTACTCTTGCACTTTATACATAAGTTTCGTGCACTTCAAACACGAGTGTTGTGCACAACATTCTAATGTCCTTTGCGTGACAAGTGTGCATTTGTTTCACCTTAAAATCATTTTAATAAGTCACCTCAAGCCAATAAATCATATGATTGTGATTAGAACGAATTCTACTTTTGCACTTTATACCCGAGTTTCGTCCATAACTAATGACCTTTGGGGGACACGTATTCCTTGGTTTCACCTTAAAATCATATCAACGAGTCACCCTAAGGCAATAAGTCATATGATGGCGATTCGAACAAATTCTATTTTTGCACTTCACACACGAGTTTTGTGCACAACATACTAATGTCCTTTGCGGGACATGTGTGCATTTGTTTCACCTTAAAATCATTTTAATAAGTCACCTCAATGCAATACATCTTATGATTGCAATTACAACGAATTCTACTTTCGCACTTTATAGACATGTTTCGTGCACAACATGCTAATGACCTTTGGGAGACACGTGTGCCTTGGTTTCGCCTTAAAATTATGTCAATGAGTCAACTCAAGCCAATAAATCATATGATGGCAATTCGAACAAATTCTATTTATGCACAACGAACACGAGTTTTGTGCACAACATTCTAATGTCCTTTGCGGGACATGTGTGCATTTGTTTCACCTTAAAATCATTTTAATAAGTCACTTCACTATAATACATCTTATGATTGCGATGAGAACGAATTCTACTTTCGCACTTTATACACGAGTTTCGTGCACAACATGCGAATGACCTTCGGGAGACACGTGTGCCTTGGTTTCAACTTAAAATCATGTCAATGAGTCACATCAAGCCAGTAAATCATATGATGGCGATTCGAATAAATTCTATTTTTGCACTACAAACACGAGTTTTGAGCACAACATTCTATTGTCCTTTGCGGGACATGTGTGCATTTGTTTCACCTTAAAATCATGTTAATAAGTCACCCCAATGCAATACATCTTATGATTGCGATTAGAATGAATTCTACTTTCGCACTTTATTTACGAGTTTTGTGCACAACATGCTAATGACTTTTGGGGGACACATGTCCCTTGGTTTCACCTTAAAATTATGTCAATGAGTCACCTCAAGCAAATAAATCATATGATGGCGATTCGAACAAATTCAATTTTTGCACTTCAAACACTAGTTTTGTGCACAATATTCTAATGTCCTTTGCGGGACATGTGTGAATTTGTTTCACCTTAAAATCATTTTCATGAGTCACCTCAAGCCAATACATCTTATGATTGTGATTAGAACGAATTATTCTTTCGCACTATATACACGAGTTTCGTGCACAACAAGCTAATGACCCTTGGGGGACACGTGTGCCTTGGTTTCACCTTAAAATCATGTCAATGACTCACCTGAAGCCAATAAATCATATGATGGTGATTCGAACAAATTTTGTTTTTGCTCTTCAAACACGAGTTTTGTGCACAACATTCTAATGTCCTTTGCGGGACATGTGTGCATTTGTTTCACCTTAAAATCATTTTAATAAGTCATCTCAATGCAATACATTGTATGATTGCAATTACAACGAATTCTACATTCGCACTTTATACACGAGTTTCGTGCACAACATGCTAATGACCTTTGGGAGACACGTGTGCCTTGGTTTCACCTTAAAATCATGTCAATGAGTCACCTCAAGCCAATAAATCATATGGTCGTGATTCGAACAAATTCTTTTTTTGCACTTCAAACACGAGTTTTGTGCACAACATTCTAATGTCCTTTGTAGGACATGTGTGCATTTGTTTCACCTTAAAATCATTTTCACGAGTCACCTCAAGCCAATACATCTTATGATTGCGATGACAACGAATTCTACTTACGCACTTTATACACGAGTTTCGTGCACAACATCCCAATGACCTTTGAGGGACACGTGTGCCTTAGTTTCACCTGAAAATTATACCAATGATTCAGCTCAAGCCAATAAATCATATGACGGTGATTCGAACAAATTCTTTTTTTGCACTTCAAACACGAGTTTTGTGCATAACATTCTAATGTCCTTTGCTGGATATCTGTGCATTTGTTTTACCTTAAAATCATTTTAATGAGTCACCTCAACCCAATACATTATATGATTGTGATTAGAACAAATTCTACTTTTGCACTTTATACACGAGTTTCGTGCACAACATCCTTATGACCTTTGGGGGACACGTGCGCCTTTGTTTCAGCTTAAAATTATATCAATGAGTCAGCCCAAGCCAATAAGTCATATGATGGCAATTCGAACAAATTCTATTTTTGCACTTCAAACACGAGTTTTGTGCACAACATTCTAATGTCCTTTGCGGGACATGTGTTCATTTGTTTCATCTTAAAATCATTTTAATAAGTCACCTCAGTGCAATACATCATATTATTGCGATTCGAAAGAATTATACTTTCGCACTGTATACACGAGTTTCGTGCACAACATACTAATGACCTTTGGGAGACACGTGTGCCTTGGTTTCACCTTAAAATCATGTCAATGAGTCAGCTCAAGCCAATACATCATATGATGGCGATTCGAACAAATTCTATTTTTGCACTTTAAACACGAGTTTTGTGCACAACATTCTAATGTCCTTTGCAGGACATGTGTGCATTTGTTTCACCTTAAAATCATTTTAATGAGTCACCTCAAGCCAATACATCTTATGATTGCGATTAGAACGAATCCTACTTTTGCACTTTATACACGAGTTTCGTGCACAACATGCTAATGACCTTTGGGGGACACGTGTGCCTTGGTTTCACCTTAAAATCATATCAATGAGTCACGCCAAGCCAATAAATCATATGATGGCGATTCGAGCAATTTCTATTTTTGCACTTCAAACACGAGTGTTGTGCACAACATTCTAATGTCCTTTGCGGGACATGTGTGCATTTGTTTCACCGTAAAATCATTTTAATGAGTCACCTCAAGCCAGTACATCCTATAATTGCGATTAGAAAGAATTCTACTTTTGCACTTTATACACGAGTTTCGTGCACAACATGCTAATGACCTTTGGGGGACACGTGTGCCTTGGTTTCACCTTAAAATCATATCAATGAGTCACCCCAAGCCAATAAGTCATATGATGGCGATTCGAATAAATTCTATTTTTGCACTTCAACACGAGTTTTGTGCACAGCATTCTAATGTCCTTTGCGGGACATGTGTGCATTTGTTTCACCTTAAAATCATTTTAATAAGTCACATCAAGCCAATACATCTTATGATTGCAATTAGAACGAATTCTACTTTCACACTTTATACACGAGTTTCGTGCACAACATGCTAATGAACTATGGGAGACACGTGTTCCTTGGTTTCACCTTAAAATCATGTTAATGAGTCACCTCAAGCCAATAAATCATATGATGGTGATTCGAACTAATTCTGTTTTTGCACTTCGAACACGAGTTTTGTGCACAACATTCTAATGTCCTTTGCGGGACATGTGTGCATTTGTTTCACCTTAAAATCACTTTAATGAGTCACCTCAAGCCAATACATCTTATGATTGCGATTAAAACGAATTCTACTTTCGCACTTTATACACGAGTTTCGTGCACAACATGCTAATGACCTTCGGGGGACACATGTTCCTTGGTTTCACCTTAAAATCATGTCAACGAGTCACCTCAAGCCAATAAATTAAATGATAGTTATTCGAACAAATTCTGTTTTTGCACTTCAAACACGAGTTTTGTGCACAACATTCTAATGTCCTTTGCGGGACACATGTGGATTTGTTTCACCTTAAAATCATTCTAATTAGTCACCTCAAGCCAATACATCTTATGATTGTGATTAGAAGGAATTGTACTTTCGCACTTTATACAGAAGTTTCGTGCACAACATGCTAATGACCTTTGGGGTACACGTGTGCCTTGGTTTCACCTTAAAATCATGTCAATGAGTCACCCCAAGCCAATAAGTCATATAATGGTGATTTGAACAAATTCTATTTTTGCACTTCAAACACGAGTTTTGTGCACAACATTCTAACGTCCTTCTCCGGACAGGTGTGCATTTGTTTTACCTTAAAATCATTTGAAGGAGTCACCTCAAGCCAATACATCATATGATTGTGATTAGAACGAATTCTACTCTCGCACTTTATACATGAGTTTCGTGCACAACATGCTAATGACCTTTGGGAGACACGTGTGCCTTGGTTTCACCTTAAAATTATGTTAATGATTCACCTCAAGCCAATAAATCATATGATGGCGATTCGAACAAATTCTATTTTTGCACTTCAAACACGAGTTTTGTGCTCAACATTCTAATATCCTCTGTGGGACATGTGTGCATTTGTTTCACCTTAAAATCATTTTAATGAGTCACCTCAAGCCAATACATCTTATGATTGCAATTAGAACGAATTCTACACTCGCAGTTTATACATGAATTTCGTGCACAACATGCTAATGACTTTTGGGAGACACGTGTGCCTTGGTTTCACTTTAAAATTATGTCAATGATTCACCTCAAGCCAATAAATCATATGATGGCGATTCGAACAAATTCTATTTTTGCACTTCAAACACGAGTTTTGTGCACAACATTCTAATGTCCTTCTCTGGACATGTGTGCATTTGTTTCACCTTAAAATCATTTTAATGAGTCACCTCAAGCTAATACATCTTATGATTGTGATTAGAACGAATTCTACAGTTGCTCTTTATACACGAGTTTCGTGCACAACATGTTAATGACCTTTGGGGAACACGTGTGCCTTGGTTTCACCTTAAAATCATATCAATGAGTCACCTCGAGCCAATAAATCAAATGATAGTTATTCGAACAAATTCTGTTTTTGAACTTCAAACACGAGTTTTGTGCGCAACATTCTAATGTCCTTCTCCGGACCTGTGTGCATTTGTTTTACCTTAAAATCATTTTAATGAGTCACCTCAAGCCAATACATCATATGATTGTGATTAGAACGAATTCCACAGTTGCACTTTATACACGAGTTTCGTGCACAATAAGCTAATGACCTTTGGGGGACACGTGTGCCTTGGTTTCACCTTAAAATAATATCAATGAGTCTCCCCAAGCCAATAAGTCATATGATGGAGATTCGAAGAAATTATATTTTTTTGCACTTCAAACACGTGTTTTGTGCACAACATTCTAGTGTCCTTTGCGGGACATGTGTGCATTTGTTTTACCTAAAAATCATTTTAATAAGTCACCTCAAGCCAATACATCTTATGATTGGAATTAGAACGAATTCTACTCTCGCACATTATACACAAGTTTCATGCACAACATGCTAATGACCTTTGGGAGACACATGTGCCTTGGTTTCACCTTAAAATTATGTCAATGATTCACCTAAAGCCAATAAATCATATGATGGCGATTCGAACAAATTCTGTTTTTGCACTTCAAACACGAGTTTTGTGCACAACATTCTAATGTCCTTTGCGGGACATGCGTGCATTTGTTTCACCTTAAAATCATTTTTATAAAGCACGTTAAGCCAATACATATTATGATTGTGATTAGAATGAATTCTACTTTCGCACTTTATACACGAGTTTCGTGCACAACATGCTAATGCCCTTTGGGAGACACGTGTGCCTTGGTTTCACCTTCAAATCATATCAATGAGTCTCCCCAAGCCAATAAGTCATATGACGGAGATTCGAACAAATTCAATTTTTGCATTTCAAACACGAGTTTTGTGCACAACATTCTAATGTCCTTTTTGGGACATGTGCATTTGTTTCACCTTAAAATCGTCTTAATGAGTCTCCTCAAGCCAATACATCTTATGATTGTGATTAGAACGAATTCTACTGTTGCACTTTATACACGAGTTTCCTGCGCAACATGCTAATGACCTTTTGGGGACACGTGTGCCTTTGTTTCACCTTTAAATCATGTCAATCAGTCACCTCAAGCCAATAAATTAAATGATGGTGATTCGAACAAATTATGTTTCTGCACTTCAAACAGGAGTTTTGTGCACAGCATTCTAATGTCCTTCTCTGGACATGTGTGCATTTGTTTTACCTGAAAATTATTTTAATAAGTCACCTCAAGCCAATACATCTGATGATTGCAATTAGAACGAATTCTACTTTCGCACTTTGTACACGAGTTTCGTGCACAACATGCTAATGACCTTTAGGCGACACGTGTGCCTTGGTTTCACCTTAAAATAATGTCAATGACTCACCCCAAGCCAAAAAGTCATATAATGGTGATTCGAACAAATTCTGTTTTTGCACTTCGAACACGAGTTTTGTGCACAACATTCTAATGTCCTCTGTGGGACACTTGTGCATTTCTTTCACCTGAAAATCATTTTAATAAATCACCTCAAGACAATACATCATATGATTGCGATTCAAAACAATTCCACTTTTGCACTTTGTACACGAGTTTCGTACACAACATGTTAATGACCTTTAGGGGACATGTGTGCCTTGGTATCACCTTCAAATTATATCAATGGGTCAACTCAAGCTAATAAGTCATATGACGGCGATTCGAACAAATTCTATTTTTGCACTTCAAACACGAGTTTTGTGCACAACATTCTAATGTCCTTCTCTGGACATGTGTGCATTTGTTTTACCTTAAAATTATTTTAATGAGTCACCTCAAGCCAATACATCTTATGATTGCGATTAGAACGAATTCTACTTTCGCACTTTATACACGAGTTTCATGCACAACATGCTAATGACCTTCGGGGGACACGTGTTCCTTGGTTTCACCTTAAAATCATGTCAATGAGTCACCTCAAGCCAATAAATCATATAATGGGGATTCGAACAAATTCTGTTTTTACACTTCAAACACGAGTTTTGTGCACAACATTCTAATGTCCTCTGTGGGACATGTGTGCATTTGTTTCACCTGAAAATCATTTTAATAAATCACCTCAAGACAATAAATCATATGATTGCGAGTCGAAACAATTCCACTTTTGCACTTTGTACACGAGTTTCGTACACAACATGTTAATGACCTTTAGGGGACATGGGTGCCTTGGTATCACCTTCAAATCATGTCAAGGAGTCAACTCAAGCTAATAAGTCATATGATGGCGATTCGAACAAATTCTATTTTTGCACTTCAAACACGAGTTTTGTGCACAACATTCTAATGTCCTTTGCGGCACCTGTGTGCATTTGTTTCACCTTAAAATCATTTTAATAAGTCACCTTAAGCCAATATATCTTATGATGGTAATTAGAACGAATTCTACTCTCGCACTTTATACACGAGTTTCGTGCACAACATGCTAATGACTTTTGGGATACACGCGTGCCTTGGTTTTACCTTAAAATTATGTGAATGATTCAACTCAAGATAATAAATCGTATGATGGCGATTGAAACAAATTCTAATTTTGCACTTCAAACACGAGTTTTGTGCACAACATTCTAATGTCCTTTGCAGGACATGTGTGCATTTGTTTCACCATAAAATCCTTTTAATAAGTCACCTCAAGCTAATTTATCTTATGTTTGCAATTAGAATGAATTCTACTCTCGCACTTTATACACGATTTTCATGCACAACATGCTAATGACCTTTGGCATACACGTGTGCCTTGGTTTCACCTTAAAATAATGTCAATGATTCACCTTAAGATAATAAATCATATGATGACGATTCGATAAAATTCTTTTTTTGCACTTCAAACACGAGTTTTGTGCACAACATTCTAATGTCCTTTTCGGAACATGTGTGCATTTGTTTCACCTTAAAATCATGTCAATGAGTCACCCCAAGCCAATAAGTCATATTATGGTGATACGAACAAATTTAGTTTTTGCACTTCAAACACGAGTGTTGTGCACAACATTCTAATATCCTCTGTGGGACATGTGTGCATTTGTTTCACCTTAAAATCATTTTAATAAGTCACCTCAAGACAATACATCATGTGATTGCGATTCGAAAGAATTCCACTTTTGCACTCTGTACATGAGTTTCGTACGCAACATGTTAATGACCTTTAGGGGATACGTGTGCCCTGGTTTCACATTCAAATCATGTCAATGAGTCAACTCAAGATAATAAATCGTATGATGGTGATTGAAACAAATTCTAATTTTGCACTTCAAACACGAGTTTTGTGCACAACATTCTAATGTCCTTTGCGGGACATGTGTGCATTTGTTTCACCATAAAATCATTTTAATAAGTCACCTCAAGCTAATTTATCTTATGTTTGCAATTAGAACGAATTCTACTCTCGCAGTTTATACACGATTTTCGTGCACAACATGCTAATGACCTTTGGCATACACGTGTGCCTTGGTTTCACCTTAAAATAATGTCAATGATTCACCTCAAGATAATAAATCATATGATGACGATTCGATAAAATTCTTTTTTTGCACTTCAAACACGAGTTTTGTGCACAACATTCTAATGTCCTTTTCGGAACATGCGTGCATTTGTTTCACCTTAAAATCATGTCAATGAGTCACCCCAAGCCAATAAGTCATATTATGGTGATACGAACAAATTCAGTTTTTGCACTTCAAACACGAGTTTTGTGCACAACATTCTAATATCCTCTGTGGGACATGTGTGCATTTGTTTCACCTTAAAATCATTTTAATAAGTCACCTCAAGACAATACATCATGTGATTGCGATTCGAAAGAATTCCACTTTTGCACTCTGTACATGAGTTTCGTACGCAACATGTTAACGACCTTTAGGGGATACGTGTTCCTTGGTTTCACATTCAAATCATGTCAATGAGTCAACTCAAGCTAATAAGTCATATGACGGCCATTTGAACAAATTTTATTTTTGCGCTTCAAACACGAGTTTTGTGCACAACATTCTATTGTTCTTTGCGGGACATGTGTGCATTTGTTTCACCTTAAAATCAATTTAATGAGTTACCTCAAGCCAATACATCTTATGATTGCGAGTAGAACTAATTCTACTTTCGCACTTTATACACGAGTTTCGTGCACAACATGCTAATGACCTATGGGAGACACGTGTGCCTTGGTTTCACCTTAAAATCATGTCAATGAGTCACCTCAAGCCAATAAATCATATGATGGCGATTCAAAAAAATTCTATTTTCACACTTCAAACACGAGTTTTGTGCACAACATTCTAATGTCCTTTGCGGCACCTGTGTGCATTTGTTTCACCTTAAAATCATTTTAATAAGTCACCTCAAGCCAATATATCTTATGATTGTAATGAGAACGAATTCTACTCTCGCACTTTATACACGAGTTTCGTGCACAACATGCTAATGACCTTTGGGGGACACGTGTGCCTTGGTTTCACCTTAAAATCATATCAATGAGTCTCCCCAAGCCAATAAGTCATATGATGGCGATTTCAACAAATTCTATTTTTGCACTTCAAACACGAGTTTTGTGCACAACATTCTAATGTCCTTTGCGGGACATGTGTGCATTTGTTTTACCTTAAAATCATTTTAATAAGTCAGCTCAAGCCAATACATCTTATGATTGCAATTAGAACGAATTCTACTCTCGCACTTTATACACGAGTTTCGTGCACAACATGCTAATGACCTTTGGGAGACAGGTGTGCCTTGCTTTCACCTTAAAATTATGTCAATGATTCACCTCAAGCTAATAAATCGTATGATGGCGATTCGAACAAATTCTATTTTTGCACTTCAAACACGAGTTTTGTGGACAACATTCTAATGTCCTTCTCTGGACATGTGTGCATTTGTTTTACCTTAAAATCATTTTAATGAGTCACCTCAAGCCAATACATCTTATGATTGCGATTTGAACGAATTCTACTTTCGCACTTTATACACAAGTTTCGTGCACAACATGCTAACGACCTTCGGGGGACACGTGTTCCTTGGTTTCACCTTAAAATCATGTCAATGAGTCACCTAAAGATAATAAATCATATGATGGCGATTCGAACAAATTCTATTTTTCCACTTCAAACACGAGTTTTGTGCACAACATTATAATGCCCTTTGCGGGACATGTGTGCATTTGTTTCACCTTTAAATCATTTTAATAAGTCACCTCAAGAAAATACATCATATGATTGCGATTTGAAAGAATTCCACTTTTGCACTTTGTACACGAGTTTCGTACACAACATGTTAATGACCTTTAGGGGACACGTGTGCCTTGGTTTCACCTTAAAATCATGTCAATGAGTCAACTCAAGCAAATAAGTCATATGATGGCGATTCGAATAATTCTATTTTTGCACTTCAAACACGAGTTTTGTGTACAACATTCTAATGTACTTCTCTGGACATGTGTGCATTTGTTTTACCTTAAAATCATTTTAATAAGTCACCTCAAGCCAATACATCTTATCATTGTGATTAGAACGAATTCTACTTTTGCACTTTATACTCGAGTTTCGTGCACAACATGCTAATGACTTTTGGGGGACACGTGTGCCTTGGTTTCACCTTAAAATCATGTCAATGAGTCACCTCAATCCAATAAATCATATGATGGCGATTCGGACAAACTCTAGTTTTGCACTTCAAACACGAGTTTTGTGCACAACATTATAATGTCCTTTGCGGGATATGTGTGCATTTGTTTGACCTTAAAATCATTTTAATAAGTCACCTCAAGCTAATATATCTTATCATTGCAATTAGAACGAATTCTACTCTCGCTCTTTATACACGAGTTTCGTGCACAACATGCTAATGACCTTTGGGAGACACGTGTGCCTTGCTTTCCCCTTAAAATTATGTCAATGATTCACCTCAAGCCAATAAATCATATGATGGCGATTCGAACAAATTCTATTTTTGCACTTCAAAGACGAGTTTTGTGCACAACATTATAATGCCCTTTGCGGGACATGTGTGCATTTGTTTCACCTTTAAATCATTTTAATAAGTCACCTCAAGAAAATACATCATATGATTGCGATTTGAAAGAATTCCACTTTTGCACTTTGTACACGAGTTTCGTACACAACATGTTAATGACCTTTAGGGGACACGTGTGCCATGGTTTAACCTTAAAATCATGTGAATGAGTCAACTCAAGCAAATAAGTCATATGATGGCGATTCGAATAATTTTATTTTTGCACTTCAAACACGAGTTTTGTGCACAACATTCTAATGTACTTCTTTGGACATGTGTGCATTTGTTTTACCTTAAAATCATTTTAATAAGTCACCTCAAGCCAATACATCTTATCATTGTGATTAGAACAAATTCTACTTTTGCACTTTATACACGAGTTTCGTGCATAACATGCTAATGACTTTTGGGGGACACGTGTGCCTTGGTTTCACTTTAAAATCATGTCAATAAGTCACCTCAATCCAATAAATCATATGATGGTGATTCGGACAAACTCTAGTTTTGCACTTCAAACACGAGTTTTGTGCACAACATTATAATGTCCTTTGCGGGATATGTGTGCATTTGTTTGACCTTAAAATCATTTTAATAAGTCACCTCAAGCTAATATATCTTATCATTGCAATTAGAACGAATTCTACTCTCGCACTTTATACACGAGTTTCGTGCACAACATGTTAATGACCTTTAGGGGACACGTGTGCGTTGGTTTCACCTTAAAATCATGTCAATGAGTCAACTCAAGCTAATAAGTCAAATGACGGTGATTCGAACAAATTCTATTTTTTCCCTTCAAACATGAGTTTTGTGCACAACATTCTAATGTCCTTTGCGGGACATGTGTGCATTTGTTTCACCCTAAAATCACTTTAATGAGCCACCTCAATCCAATACATCTTATGATTGCGATTAGAACGAATTCTACTTTCGCACTTTATACACGAGTTTCGTGCACAACATGCTAATGACCTTTGGGGGACACGTGTGCCTTGGTTTCACCTTAAAATCATGTCAATGAGTCACCTCAATCCAGTAAATCATATGATGGCGATTCGGACAAACTCTAGTTTTGCACTTCAAACACGAGTTTTGTGCATAACATTATAATGTCCTTTGTGGGATATGTGTGCATTTGTTTCACCTTAAAATCATTTTAATAAGTCACCTCAAGCTAATATATCTTATCATTGCAATTAGAACGAATTCTACTCTCGCACTTTATACACGAGTTTCGTGCACAACATGATAATGACCTTTAGGGGACACGTGTGCCGTGGTTTCACCTTCAAATCATGTCAATGAGTCAACTCAAGCTAATAAGTCAAATGACGGCGATTCGAACAAATTCTATTTTTTCCCTTCAAACATGAGTTTTGTGCACAACATTCTAATGTCCTTTGCGGGACATGTGCGCATTTGTTTCACCTTAAAATCACTTTAATGAGCCACCTCAATCCAATACATCTTATGATTGCGATTAGAACGAATTCTACTTTCGCACTTTATACACGAGTTTCGTGCACAACATGCTAATAACCTTTAGGGGACACGTGTGCCTTGGTTTCACCTTAAAATCTTGTCAATGTGTCACCCCAAGCCAATAAATCATATAATGGTGATTCGAAGAAATTCTGTTTTCGAACTTCAAACACGAGTTTTGTGCACATCATTCTAATGTCCTTTGCGGGACATGTGTGCATTTGGTTCACCTTAAAATCATTTTAATAAGTCACCTCAAGCCAATATATCTTATGATTGCAATTAGAACGAATTCTACTCTCGCACTTTATACACGAGTTTCGTGCACAACATGATAATGACCGTTAGGGGACACGTGTGCCTTGGTTTCACCTTCAAATCATGTCAATGAGTCAACTCAAGCTAATAAGTCAAATGACGGCGATTCGAACAAATTCTATTTTTTCCCTTCAAACATGAGTTTTGTGCACAACATTCTAATGTCCTTTGCGGGACATGTGTCCATTTGTTTCACCTTAAAATCACTTTAATGAGCCACCTCAATCCAATACATCTTATGATTGCGATTAGAACGAATTCTACTTTCGCACTTTATACACGAGTTTCGTGCACAACATGCTAATAACCTTTAGGGGACACGTGTGCCGTGGTTTCACCTTAAAATCATGTCAATGTGTCACCCCAAACCAATAAATCATATAATGGTGATTCAAAGAAATTCTGTTTTCGCACTTCAAACACGAGTTTTGTGCACAACATTCTAATGTCCTTTGTGGGACATGTGTGCATTTGTTTCACCTTAAAATCATTTTAATAAGTCACCTTAAGCCAATATATCTTATGATTGCAATTAGGATGAATTCTACTCTCGCACTTTATACAGGAGTTTTGTGCCAACATGCTAATGACCGTCGGGATACACGTGTGCCTTAGTTTCACCTTAAAATTATGTCAGTGATTCACCTCAAGATAATAAATCATATGATGGAGATTCGAACAAATTCTATTTTTGCACTTCAAACACGAGTTTTGTGCACAACATTCTAATGTCCTTTGCGGGACATGTGTGCATTTGTTTTACCTTAAAATTACTTTAATGAGCTACCTCAATCCAATAGATCTTATGATTGCGATTAGAACGAATTCTACTTTCGCACTTTATACACGAGTTTCGTGCACAACATGCTAATAACCTTTAGGGGACACGTGTGCCTTGGTTTCACCTTAAAATCTTGTCAATGTGTCACCCCAAGCCAATAAATCATATAATGGTGATTCGAAGAAATTCTGTTTTCGCACTTCAAACACGAGTTTTGTGCACATCATTCTAATGTCCTTTGCGGGACATGTGTGCATTTGTTTCACCTTAAAATGATTTTAATAAGTCACCTCAAGCCAATATATCTTATGATTGCAATTAGGATGAATTCTACTCTCGCACTTTATACACGAGTTTCGTGCCAACATGCTAATGACCTTCGGGATACACGTGTGCCTTGGTTTCACCTTAAAATTATGTCAATGGTTCACCTCAAGATAATAAATCATATGATGGAGATTCGAACAAATTCTATTTTTGCGCTTCAAACACGAGTTTTGTGCACAACATTCTAATGTCCTTTGCGGGACATGTGTGCATTTTTTTCACCTTAAAATCATTTTAATGAGTCACCTCAGGCCAATACATCTTATGATTGCGATGAGAATGAATTCTATTTTCGCACTTTATACACGAGTTTCGTGCAGAACATGCTAATGACCTTCGGGGGACACGTGTTCCTTGGTTTCACCTTAAAATCATTTCAATGAGTCACCTCAAGCCAATAAATCATATGATGGTGATTCGAATAAATTCTTTTTTTGCACTTCAAACACGAGTTTTGTGCACAACATTCTAATGTCCTTTGCGGGAGATGTGTGCATTTGTTTCATCTTAAAATCACTATAATGAGCCACCCTAAGCCAATACATCGGATGATTGCAATTAGAACGAATTCTACTTTCGCGCTTTGCACACGACTTTCGTGCACAACATGCTAATGACCTTTAGGCGACACGTGTGCCTTGGTTTCACCATAAAATCATGTCAATGAGTCACCCAAGCCAATAAGTCATATAATAGTGATTCGAACAAATTCTGTTTTCGCACTTCAAACACAAGTTTTGTGCAGAACATTCAAATGTCCTTTGCGGCACCTGTGTGCATTTGTTTCACCTTAAAATCATTTTAATAAGTCACCTCAAGCTAATATATCTTATCATTGCAATTAGAACGAATTCTACTCTCGCACTTTATACACGAGTTTCGTGCACAACATGATAATGACCTTTAGGGGACACGTGTGCCTTTGTTTCACCTTCAAATCATGTCAATGAGTCAACTCAAGCTAATAAGTCAAATGACGGCGATTCGAACAAATTCTATTTTTTCCCTTCAAACATGAGTTTTGTGCACAACATTCTAATGTCCTTTGCGGGACATGTGTGCATTTGTTTCACCTTAAAATCACTTTAATGAGCCACCTCAATCCAATACATCTTATGATTGAGATTAGAACGAATTCTACTTTCGCACTTTATACACGAGTTTTGTGCACAACATGCTAATAACCTTTAGGGGACACGCGTGCCCTGGTTTCACCTTAAAATCATGTCAATGTGTCACCCCAAGCCAATAAATCATATAATGGTGATTCGAAGAAATTCTGTTTTCGAACTTCAAACACGAGTTTTGTGCACATCATTCTAATGTCCTTTGCGGGACATGTGTGCATTTGTTTCACCTTAAAATCATTTTAATAAGTCACCTCAAGCAAATATATCTTATGATTGCGGTTTGAACGAATTCTACTTTCGCACTTTATACACGAGTTTCGTGCACAACATGCTAATGACCTTCGGGGGACACGTGTTCCTTGGTTTCACCTTAAAATCATTTCAATGAGTCACCTCAAGCCAATAAATCATATGATGGTGATTCGAATAAATTCTTTTTTTGCACTTCAAACACGAGTTTTGTGCACAACATTCTAATGTCCTTTGCGGGAGATGTGTGCATTTGTTTCATCTTAAAATCACTATAATGAGCCACCCTAAGCCAATACATCTGATGATTGCAATTAGAACGAATTCTACTTTCGCACTTTGCACAGGAGTTTCGTGCACAACATGCTAATGACCTTTAGGCGACACGTGTGCCTTGGTTTCACCATAAAATCATGTCAATGAGTCACCCCAAGCCAATAAGTCATATAATGGTGATTCAAACAAATTCTGTTTTCGCACTTCAAACACGAGTTTTGTGCACAACATTCTAATGTCCTTTGCGGCACCTGTGTGCATTTGTTTCACCTCAAAATCATTTTAATGAGTCACCTCAAGCCAATACATCTTATGATTGCAATTTGAACGAATTCTACTTTCGCACTTTATACACGAGTTTCGTGCACAACATGCTAACGACCTTCGGGGGACATGTGTTCCTTGGTTTCACCCTAAAATCATTTCAATGAGTCACCTCAAGATAATAAACCATATGATGTCGATTCGAACAAATTCTATTTTTGCACTTCAAACACGAGTTTTGTGCACAACATTATAATGTCCTTTACGGGACATGTGTGTATTTGTTTCATCTTAAAATCACTTTAATGAGCCACCTCAAGCCAATACATCTTATGATTGCGATTAGAATGAATTCTACTTTCGCACTTTATACACGAGTTTCGTGCACAACATGCTAATGACCTTTAGGGGACACGTGTGGCTTGGTTTCACCTTAAAATCATGTCAACGTGTCACCCCAAGCCAATAACTCATATAATGGTGATTTGAAGAAATTCTGTTTTCGCACTTCAAACACGAGTTTTGTACACAACATTCTAATGTCCTTTGCGGGGCATGTGTGCATTTGTTTCACCTTAAAATCACTATAATGAGCCACCTCAAGCCAATACATCTTATGAATGCGATTAGAACGAATTCTACTTTTGCACTTTATACATGAGTTTCGTGCACAACATGCTACTGACCTTTTGGGGACACGTGTGCGTTGGTTTCACCTTAAAATCATGTCAATGAGTCACGCCAAACCAATAAGTCATATAATGGTGATTCGAACAAATTCTGTTTTTGCACTTCAAACACGAGTTTTGTGCACAACATTATAATATCCTTTGCGGGACATGTGTGCATTTGTTTCATCTTAAAATCACTTTAATGAGCCACCTCAAGCCAATACATCTTATGATTGCGATTAGAATGAATTCTACTTTCGCACTTTAGACACGAGTTTCTTGCACAACATGCTAATGACCTTTAGGGGACGCGTGTGCCTTGGTTTCACCTTAAAATCATGTCAATGTGTCACCCCAAGCCAATAAGTCATATAATGGTGATTCGAAAAAATTCTGTTTTCGCACTTCAAACACGAGTTTTGTGCACACCATTCTAATGTCCTTTGCGGGACATGTGTGCATTTGTTTCACCTTAAAATCACTATAATGAGCCATTTCAAGCCAATACATTTTATGATTGCGATTTGAAAGAATTCCACTTTGGCACTTTATACATGAGTTTCGTGCACAACTTGCTAATGACCTTTAGGCGACACGTGTGCCTTGGTTTCACCTTAAAATCATGTCAATGTGTCACCCCAAGCCAATAAGTCATATAATGGTGAATCGAAGAAATTCTGTTTTCGCACTTCAAACACGAGTTTTGTGCACAACATTCTAATGTCCTTTGCGGGACATGTGTGCATTTGTTTCACCTTAAAATCACTATAATGAGCCACCTCAAGCCAATACATCTTATGATTGCGATTAGAACGAATTCTACTTTCGCACTTTATACATGAGTTTCGTGCACAACATGCTAATGACCTTTAGGCGACACGTGTGCCTTGGTTTCACCATAAAATCATGTCAATGAGTCACCCCAAGCCAATAAGTCATATAATGGTGATTCAAACAAATTCTGTTTTCGCACTTCAAACACGAGTTTTGTGCACAACATTCTAATGTCCTTTGCGGCACCTGTGTGCATTTGTTTCACCTCAAAATCATTTTAATGAGTCACCTCAAGCCAATACATCTTATGATTGCAATTTGAACGAATTCTACCTTCGCACTTTATACACGAGTTTCGTGCACAACATGCTAACGACCTTCGGGGGACATGTGTTCCTTGGTTTCACCCTAAAATCATTTCAATGAGTCACCTCAAGATAATAAACCATATGATGTCGATTCGAACAAATTCTATTTTTGCACTTCAAACACGAGTTTTGTGCACAACATTATAATGTCCTTTGCGGGACATGTGTGTATTTGTTTCATCTTAAAATCACTTTAATGAGCCACCTCAAGCCAATACATCTTATGATTGCGATTAGAATGAATTCTACTTTCGCACTTTATACACGAGTTTCGTGCACAACATGCTAATGACCTTTAGGGGACACGTGTGCCTTGGTTTCACCTTAAAATCATGTCAACGTGTCACCCCAAGCCAATAACTCATATAATGGTGATTTGAAGAAATTCTGTTTTCGCACTTCAAACACGAGTTTTGTGCACAACATTCTAATGTCCTTTGCGGGGCATGTGTGCATTTGTTTCACCTTAAAATCACTATAATGAGCCACCTCAAGCCAATACATCTTATGAATGCGATTAGAACGAATTCTACTTTTGCACTTTATACATGAGTTTCGTGCACAACATGCTACTGACCTTTTGGGGACACGTGTGCGTTGGTTTCACCTTAAAATCATGTCAATGAGTCACGCCAAACCAATAAGTCATATAATGGTGATTCGAACAAATTCTGTTTTTGCACTTCAAACACGAGTTTTGTGCACAACATTATAATATCCTTTGCGGGACATGTGTGCATTTGTTTCATCTTAAAATCACTTTAATGAGCCACCTCAAGCCAATACATCTTATGATTGCGATTAGAATGAATTCTACTTTCGCACTTTATACACGAGTTTCTTGCACAACATGCTAATGACCTTTAGGGGACGCGTGTGCCTTGGTTTCACCTTAAAATCATGTCAATGTGTCACCCCAAGCCAATAAGTCATATAATGGTGATTCGAAAAAATTCTGTTTTCGCACTTTAAACACGAGTTTTGTGCACACCATTCTAATGTCCTTTGCGGGACATGTGTGCATTTGTTTCACCTTAAAATCACTATAATGAGCCATTTCAAGCCAATACATTTTATGATTGCGATTTGAAAGAATTCCACTTTGGCACTTTATACATGAGTTTCGTGCACAACTTGCTAATGACCTTTAGGCGACACGTGTGCCTTGGTTTCACCTTAAAATCATGTCAATGTGTCACCCCAAGCCAATAAGTCATATAATGGTGAATCGAAGAAATTCTGTTTTCGCACTTCAAACACGAGTTTTGTGCACAACATTCTAATGTCCTTTGCGGGACATGTGTGCATTTGTTTCACCTTAAAATCACTATAATGAGCCACCTCAAGCCAATACATCTTATGATTGCGATTAGAACGAATTCTACTTTCGCACTTTATACATGAGTTTCGTGCACAACATGCTAATGACCTTTAGGGGACACGTGCGTTGGTTTCACCTTAAGATCATGTCTGTGAGTCACCCCAAACCAATAAGTCATATAATGGTGATTCGAACAAATTCTGTTTTTGGACTTCAAACGCGAGTGTTGTGCACAACATTCTAATGTCCTTTGCGGGACATGTGTGCATTTGTTTCACCTTAAAATCATTTTAATAAGTCACCTCAAGCCAATATATCTTATTATTGCAATTAGAACGAATTCTACTTTCGCACTTTATACACGACTTTCGTGCACAACATGCTAATGACCTTTGCGATACGTGTGTGCCTTGGTTTCACCTTAAGATTATGTCAATAATTCACCTCAAGATAATAAATCATATGATGGCGATTCGAGCAAATTCTATTTTTGCACTTCAAACACGAGTTTTGTGCACAACATTCTAATGTCCTTTGCGGGACATGTGTTCATTTGTTTCACCTTAAAATCATTTTATTGAGTCACCTCAAGCCAATACATCTAATTATTGCGATTAGAATGAATTAAACTTTCGCACTTTATACACGAGTTTCGTGCACAACATGCTAAAGACCTTTAGGGGACACGTGTGCCTTGGTTTCACCTTAAAATAATGTCAATGAGTTACCCGAAGCCAATAAGTTATATAATGGTTATTCGAACAAATTCTGTTTTTTGCACTTCAAACACGAGTTTTGTGCACAACATTCTAATATCCTCTGTGGGACATTTGTGCATTTGTTTCACCTTAAAATCATTTTAATAAGACACCTCAAGCAAATATATCTTATGATTGCAATTTGAACAAATTCTACTCTAGCACTTTATACACGAGTTTCGTGCACAACATGCTAATGACCTTCGGGGGACACGTGTTCCTTGGTTTCACCTTAAAATCATTTCAATGAGTCACCTCAAGCCAATAAATCATATGATGGTGATTCGAATAAATTATTTTTTTGCACTTCAAACACGAGTTTTGTGCACAACATTCTAATGTCCTTTGCGGGAGATGTGTGCATTTGTTTCATCTTAAAATCACTATAATGAGCCACCCTAAGCCAATACATCTGATGATTGCAATTAGAACGAATTCTACTTTCGCACTTTGCACACGAGTTTCGTGCACAACATGCTAATGACCTTTAGGCGACACGTGTGCCTTGGTTTCACCATAAAATCATGTCAATGAGTCACCCCAAGCCAATAAGTCATATAATGGTGATTCCAACAAATTCTGTTTTTCCACTTCAAACACGAGTTTTGTGTACAACATTCTAGTGTCCTTTGCGGGACATGTGTGCATTTGTTTCACCTTAAAATAATTTTAATAAGCACCTCAAGCCAATATGTCTTATGATTGCAATTAGAACGAATTCTACTCTCGCACTTTATACACGAGTTTCGTGCACAACATGCTAATGACCTTTGGGATACACGTGTGCCTTGGTTTCACCTTAAAATTATGTCAGTGATTCACCTCATGATAATAAATCATATGATGACGATTCGAACAAATTCTATTTTTCCACTTCAAACACGAGTTTTGTGCACAACATTCTTATGTCCTCTGTGGGACATGTGTGCATTTGTTTCACCTTAAAATCATTTTAATAAGTCACCTAAAGACAATACATCATATGATTGCGATTTGAAAGAATTCCACTTTTGCACTTTGTACACGAGTTTCGTACACAACATTTTAATGACCTTTAGGGGACACGTGTGCCTTGGTTTCACCTTCAAATCATGTCAATGAGTCAACTCAAGCTAATAAGTCATATGATGGCGATTCGAACAAATTCTATTTTTGCACTTCAAACACGAGTTTTGTGCACAACATTCTAATGTCCTTTGCGGGACATGTGTTCATTTGTTTTTCCTTAAAATCATTTTCACGAGTCACCTCAAGCAAATAAATCTTATGATTGTGATTAGAACGAATTCTACTTTTGCACTTTAGATATGAGTTTCATGCACAACATGCTAATGACCTTTAGGGGACACGTGTACCTTGGTTTCACCTTAAAATCATGTCAATGAGTCACCCCAAGCCAACAAGTCATATAATGGTGATTCGAACAAATTCGGTTTTTGCACTTCAAACACGAGTTTTGTGCACAACATTCTAATGTCCTTTTCTGGACATGTGTGCATTTGTTTTACCTTAAAATCATTTTAATGAGTCACCTCAAGCCAATACATCTTATGATTGCGATTAGAACTAATTCTACTTTTGCACTTTACACACGAGTTTGATGCACAACATGCTAATGACCTTCGGGGGACACGTGTGGCTTGGTTTCACCTTACAATTATGTCAACGATTTACCTCAAGATAATAAATAATATGATGGTGATTGGAACAAATTCTATTTTTGCACTTCAAACACGAGTTTTGTGCACAACATTCTAATGTCCTTTGCAGGACTTGTGTGCATCTGTTTCACCTTAAAATCATTTTAATAAGCACCGCAAGGCAATATATCTTATGATTGCGATTAGAATGAATTCTACTTTTGCACTTTATACACGAGTGTCGTGCAGAACATGCTAATGACCTTCGGGATACACGTGTGCCTTGGTTTCACCTTAAAATTATGTCAATGATTCACCTGAGGATAATAAATCATATGATGGTGATTCGAACAAATTCTATTTTTGAACTTCAAACACGAGTTTTGTGCACAACATTCTAATGTTCTTTGCGGGACATGTGTGCATTTGTTTGACCTTAAAATCAGTTTAATGAGTCACCTCAGGCCAATACATCTTATGATTGCGATTAGAATGAATTCTACTTTCGCACTTTATACACGAGTTTCGTGCACAACATGCTAATGACCTTCGGGGGACACGTGTGCCTTGGTTTCACCTTAAAATCATGTCAATGAGTCACCCTAAGCCAATAAGTCATATAATGGTGATTCGAACAAATTCTGTTTTTGCACTTCAAACACGAGTTTTGTGCACAACATTCTATTGTCCTTTGCGGGACATGTGTGCATTTGTTTCACCTTAAAATCATTTGAATAAGCACCTCAAGCCAATATATCTTATGATTGCAATTAGAACGAATTCTACTCTCGCACTTTATACACGAGTTTCGTGCACAACATGCTAATGACCTTTGGGATACACGTGTGCCTTGGTTTCACCTTAAAATTATGTCAATGATTCACCTCATGATAATAAATCATATGATGACGATTCGAACAAATTCTATTTTTCAACTTCAAACACGAGTTTTGTGCACAACATTCTAATGTCCTTTGCGGGACATGTATGCATTTGTTTCACCTTAAAATCATTTTAACGAGTCACCTCAAGCCAATACATCTTATGATTGCGATTAGAAGGAATTCTAGTTTCGCACTTTATACACGAGTTTTGTGCACAACCTGCTAATGACCTTTGGGGGACACGTGTGCCGTGGTTTCACCTTGAAATCATGTCAATGAGTCACCCCAAGCCAATAAGTCATATAATTGTGAATAGACCAAATTCTGTTTTTGCACTTCAAACACGAGTTTTGTGCACAACATTCTAATGTCCTTTGTGGGACTTCTGTGCATTTGTTTCACCTTAAAATCATTTTTATAACTCACCTCAAGACAATGCATCATATGATTGCGATTCGAAAGAATTCCACTTTTGCTCTTTGGACACGAGTTTCGTACACAACATGTTAATGACCTTTAGGGGACACGTGTGCCTTGGTTTCACCTTCAAATCATGTCAATGAGTCAACTCAAGCTAATAAGTCATATGACGGCGATTCGAACAAATTCTGTTTTTGAACTTCAAACACGAGTTTTGTGCACAACATTCTAAAGTCTTTTGCGGGACATGTGTGCATTTGTTTCACCTTAAAATCATTTGAATAAGCACCTCAAGCCAATATATCTTATGATTGCAATTAGAACGAATTCTACTCTCGCACTTTATACACGAGTTTTGTGCACAACATGCTAATGACCTTTGGGATACACGTGTGCCTTGGTTTCACCTTAAAATTATGTCAATGATTCACCTCATGATAATAAATCATATGATGACGATTCGAACAAATTCTATTTTTGCACTTCAAACACGAGTTTTGTGCACAACATTCTAATATCCTTTGCGGGACATTTGTGCATTTGTTTCACCTTAAAATCATTTTAATGAGTCACCTCAAGCCAATACATCTTATGATTGCGATTACAATGAATTCTACTTTCGCACTTTATACACGAGTTTTGTGCCCAGCATGCTAATGACCTTTAGGGGACACGTGTGCCTTGGTTTCACCTTAAAATCATGTCAATGAGTCACCCCAAGCCAATAAGTCATATAATGGTGATTCGAACAAATTCTGTTTTTGCACTTCAAACACGAGTTTTGTCCACAACATTCTAATGTCCTTTGCGGGACATGTGTGCATTTGTTTCACCTTAAAATCATTTTAACGAGTCACCTCAAGCCAATACATCTTATGATTGTGATTAGAATGAATTCTACTTCCGCGCTTTATACACGAGTTTTGTGCACAAACTGCTAATGACCTTTTGGGGACACGTGTGCCTCGGTTTCACCTTAATATCATGTCAATGAGTCACCCCAAGGCCATAAGTCATATAATGGTGAATAGAACAAATTCTGTTTTTGCACTTCAAACACGAGTTTTGTGCACAACATTCTAATGTCCTTTGTGCGACTTGTGTTCATTTGTTTCACCTTAAAATCATTTTAATAAGCACCTCAAGCCAATATATCTTGTGATTGCAATTAGAACGAATTCTACTCTCGCACTTTATACACGAGTTTCGTGCACAATATGCTAATGACCTTTGGGATACACGTGTGCCCTGGTTTCACCTTAAAATTATGTCAATGACTCCACTCAAGATAATAATTCATATGATGGCGATTCGAACAAATTCTATTTTTGCACTTCAAAAACGAGTTTTGTGCCCAACATTCTAATGTCTTTTGCGGGGCATGTGTGCATTTCTTTCACCTTAAAGTCATTTTAGTGAGCCACCTCAAGCCAATACGTCTTATAATTGCGATTAGAATGAATTCTACTTTCGCACTTTATAGACGAGTTTTGTGCACAACATGCTAATGACCTTTGGGGGACACGTGTTCCTTGGTTTCACCTTAAAATCATATCAATGACTCACCCCAAGCCAATAAGTCATATGATGGCGATTGGAACAAATTCTATTTTTCAACTTCAAACACGAGTTTTGTGCACAACATTCTAATGTCCTTTGCGGGACATGTGTGCATTTGTTTCACCTTAAAATCACTTTAATGACCCACCTCAAGCCAATACATCTTATGATTGCCTTATAACGAATTCTACTTTCGCACTTTATACACGAGTTTTGTGCACAACGTGCTAATGACCTTTGGGGGACACATGTGCCTTGGTTTCGCCTTAAAATCATATCAATGAGTCACCCCATCTATAAGTCATATGACGGCGACTCGAAAAATTTCTATTTTTCCACTTCAAACACGAGTTTTGTTCACAACATTCTAATGTCCTTTGCGGGACATGTGTGCATTTGTTTCACCTTAAAATCACTTTAATGAGCCACCTCAAGCCAATACATCTTATGATTGCGATTAGAACGAATTCTACTTTCACACTTTATACACGAGTTTCGTGCACAACGTGCTAATGACCTTTTAGGGGACACGTGTGCCTTGGTTTCACCTTAAAATCATGTCAATGAGTCACCCCAAGCCAATAAGTCATATAATGGTGATTCGAACAAATTCTGTTTTTGCACTTCAAACGCGAGTTTTGTGCACATCATTCTAATGTCCTTTGCCGGACATGTGTGCATATGTTTTACCTTAAAATCATTTTAATGAGTCACCTCAAGCCAATACAACTTATGATTGCGATAAGAATGAATTCTACTTTCGCACTTTATACTCGAGTTTCGTGCACAACATGCTAATGACCTTTAGGGGACACGTGTGCCTTGGTTTCACCTTAAAATCATGTCAATGAGTCACCCCAAGCCAATAAGTCATATAATGGTGAATAGAACAAATTCTGTTTTTTCACTTCAAACACGAGTTTTGTGCACAACATTCTAATGTCCTTTGCGGGACATGTGTGCATTTGTTTCACCTTAAAATCACTTTAATAAGCCACCTCAAGCCAATACATCTTATGATTGCGATTAGAACGAATTCTACTTTCGCACTTTATACACGAGTTTCGTGCACAAGATGCTAATGACCTTTAGAGGACACGTGTGCCTTAGTTTCACCTTAAAGTCATGTCAATGAGTCACCCCAAGCCAATAAGTCATATAATGGTGATTCGAACAAATTCTGTTTTTGCACTTCAAACGCGAGTTTTGTGCACAACATTCTAATGTCCTTTGAGGGACATGTGTGCATTTGTTTCACCTTAAAATCACTTTAATGAGCCACCTCAAGCCAATACATCTTATGATTGCGATTAGAACGAATTCTACTTTCACACTTTATACACGAGTTTCGTGCACAACGTGCTAATGACCTTCTAGGGGACACGTGTGCCTTGGTTTCACCTTAAAATCATGTCAATGAGTCACCCCAAGCCAATAAGTCATATAATGGTGAGTCGAACAAATTCTGTTTTTGCACTTCAAACGCGAGTTTTGTGCACATCATTCTAATGTCCTTTGCCGGACATGTGTGCATTTGTTTCACCTTAAAATCATTTTAATGAGTCACCTCAAGCCAATACATCTTATGATTGCGATAAGAATGAATTCTACTTTCGCACTTTATACTCGAGTATCGTGCACAACATGCTAATGACCTTTGGGGACACGTGTGCCTTGGTTTCACCTTAAAATCGTGTCAATGAGTCACCCCAAGCCAATAAGTCATATAATGGTGAATAGAACAAATTCTGTTTTTGCACTTCAAACACGAGTTTTGTGCACAACATTCTAATGTCCTTTCCGGGACATGTGTGCATTTGTTTCAACTTAAAATCACTTTAATGAGCCACCTCAAGCCAATACATCTTATGATTGCGATTAGAACGAATTCTACTTTCGCACTTTATACACGAGTTTCGTGCAGAACATGCTAATGACCTTTGCGGGACACGTGTGCCTTGGTTTCACCACAAAATCATGTCAATAAGTCACCCCAAGCCAATAAGTCATATAATGGTTATTAGAACAAATTCTGTTTTTGCACTTCACACACGAGTTTTGTGCACAAAATTCTAATGTCCTTTGCGGGACATGTGTGCATTTGTTTCACCTTAAAATCATTTTACTAAATCACCTCTAGCCAGTATTTAGGCACGAGTTTCGTGCACAACATGCTAATGACCTTTGGGCTACACATGTGCCTTAGTTTCACCTTAAAATTATGTCAATGATTCACCTCAAGATAATAAATCATATGATGGCGATTCGAATAAATTCTATTTTTGCACATCAAACACGAGTTTTGTGCACGACATTCTAATGTCCTTTGCGGGACATGTGTTCATTTGTTTTACCTTAAGATCATTTTCATGAGTCACCTCAAGGCAATATATCTTATGATTATGATTAGAACAAATTCTACTTTTGCACTTTATACACGAGTTACGTGCACAACATATTAATGACCTTTGGGGGACACGTGTGCCTTGGTTTCACCTTAAAATCATGTCAATGAGTCAACTCAAGCTAATAATAAGTCCTATGATGGCGATTCGGACAAATTCTGTTTTTGAACTTCAAACACGAGTTTTGTGCACAACATTTTAATGTCCTTTGCGGGACATGTGTTCATTTGTTTTTCCTTAAAATCATTTTCATGAGTCACCTCAAGCCAATAAATCTTATGAATGTCATTAGAACGAATTCTACTTTTGCTTTTTAGACACGAGTTTCGTGCACAACATGCTAATGACCTTTGGGGGAAACGTATGCCTTGGTTTCACATTAAAATCATGTCAATGAGTCAACTCAAGCTAATAAGTCATATGATGGCGATTCGAATAAATTCTATTTTTGCACTTCAAACACGAGTTTTCTGCAGAACATTCTAATGTCCTTTGCGGGACATGTGTTCATTTGTTTTGCCTTAAGATCATTTTCATGAGTCACCTCAAGCCAATACATCTTATGATTATGATTAGAACGAATTCTACTTTTGCACTTTATACACGAGTTTCGTGCACAACATGCTAACGACCTTTGGGGGACACGTGTGCCTTGGTTTCACCTTAAAATCATGTCAGTGAGTCAACTCAAGCTAATAATAAGTCATATGATGGTGATTCGAACAAATTCTGGTTTTGACCTTCAAAAATGAGTTTTGTGCACAACATTCTAATGTCCTTTGCGGGACATGTGTTCATTTGTTTTACCTTAAGATCATTTTCATGAGTCACCTCAAGCCAATACATCTTATGATTATGATTACAAAGAATTCTACTTTCGCACTTTAGACACGAGTTTCGTGCACAACATGCTAATGACCTTTGGGGGACACGTGTGCCTTGGTTTCACCTTAAAATCATGTCAATGAGTCAACTCAAGCTAATAATATGTCATATGATGGCGATTGGAATAAATTCTATTTTCGCACTTCAAACACGAGTTTTGTGCACAACATTCTAATGTCCTTTGCGGGACATGTGTTCATTTGTTTTACCTTAAGATCATTTTCATGAGTCACCTCAAGGCAATATATCTTATGATTATGATTAGAACAAATTCTACTTTTGCACTTTATACACGAGTTTCGTGCACAATATGCTAATGACCTTTGGGGGACACGTGTGCCTTGGTTTCACCTTAAAATCATGTCAGTGAGTCACCCTAGGCCAATAAGTCATATAATGGTGATTCGAACAAATTCTGTTTTTGAACTTCAAATACAAGTTTTGTGCACGACATTCTAATGTCCTTTGCGGAACATGTGTGCATTTTCTTTCACCTCAAAATCCTTTTCATGAGTCAGCTCAAGCTAGTACATCTTATGATTGTGATTAGAACGAATTCTACTTTTGCACTTTACACACGAGTTTCGTGCACAAAATGCTAATGACCTTTCGGGGATATGTGTGCCTTGGTTTTACGTTAAAATCATGTCAGTGAGTCACCCCAAGCAAATAAGTCATATGATGGTGATTCGAACAAATTCTGTTTTTGAACTTCAAATACGAGTTTTGTGCACGACATTCTAATGTCCTTTGCGGAACATGTGTGCATTTGTTTCACCTTAAAATCATTTGCATGAGTCACCTCAAGCCAGTACATCTTATGATTGTGATTAGAACGAATTCTACTTTTGCACTTTATACACGAGTTTCGTGCACAACATGCTAATGGCCTTTGGGGGACACGTGTGCCTTGGTTTCACCTTAAAATCATGTCACTTAGTCAACTCAAGCTAATAATAAGTCATATGATGGTGATTCGAACAAATTCTGTTTTTGACCTTCAAAAACGAGTTTTGTGCACAACATTCAAATGTCCTTCGCGGGACATGTGTGCATTTGTTTTACCTTAAAATCATTTTAATGAGTCACCTCAAGCCAATACATCTTATCATTGTGATTAGAACGAATTCTACTTTTGCACTTTATACACGAGTTTCGTGCACATTATGCTAATGACCTTTGGGTGAGACGTGTGCCTTGGTTTCACATTAAAATCATGTCAATGAGTCAACTCAAGCTAATAATATGTCTTATGATGGCGATTCGAATAAATTCTATTTTTACACTTCAAACACGACTTTTGTGCACAAGATTCTTATGTGCTTTGCAGGACATGTGTGCATTTGTTTTACCCTAAAGTCATTTTAATAAGTCACCTCAAGCCAATACATCTTATGATTGCAATTAGAACTAATTCTACTCTCGCACTTTAGACACGAGTTACGTGCACAACATGCTAATGACCTTTGGGGGACACGTGTGCCTTCGTTTCACCTTAAAATGAAGTCAATGAGTCAACTCAAGCTAATAATAAGTCATATCATTGTGATTCGAACAAATTCTGTTCTTGAACTTCAAACATGATTTTTGTGCACAACATTCTAATGTCCTTTGCGGAACATGTGTGTATTTGTTTCACCTTAAAATCATTTTCATGAGTCACCTCAAGCTAGTACATCTTATGATTGTGATTAGAAAGAATTCTACTTTTGCACTTTATACACGAGTTTCGTGCACAAAATGCTAATGACCTTTGGGGGACACGTGTGCCTTGGTTTCACCTTAAAATCATGTCTATGAGTCAACTAAAGCTAATAATAAGTCATATGATGGTGATTCGAACAAATTCTGTTTTTGAACTTCAAACACGAGTTTTGTGCACAACATTCTAATGTCCTTTGCGGGACATGTGTTCGTTTGTTTTACCTTAAGATCATTTTCATGAGTCACCTCGAGCCAATACATCTTATGATTACGACTAGAACGAATTCTACTTTTCCACTTTATACACGAGTTTCGTCCACAACATTCTAATGACCTTTGGGGGTCATCTGTGCCTTGGTTTCACCTTATAATCATGTCAGTGAGTCAACTCAAGCTAATAATAAGTCATATGATGGCGATTCGAATAAATTCTATTTCTGCACTTCAAACACGAGTTTTGTGCACAACATTCTAATGTCCTTTACGGGACATGTGTTCATTTGTCTTGCCTTAAGATCATTTTCATGAGTCACCTCAAGCCAATACATCTTATGATTATGATTAGAACGAATTCTACTTTTCCACTTTATACACAAGTTTCGTGCACAACATGCTAATGAACTTTGGGGGACATGTGTGCCTTGGTGTTACCTTAAAATCATGTCAGTGAGTCACCCCAAGCCAATAAGTCATATGATGGTGATTCGAACAAATTCTGTTTTTGAACATCAAACACGAGTTTTGTGCGTAACATTCTAATGTCCTTTGCAGAACATGTGTGCATTTCTTTCACCTTAAAATCATTTGCATGAGTCACCTCAAGGCAGTACATCTTATGATTGTGATTAGAACGAATTCTACTTTTGCACTTTATACACGAGTTACGTGCACAACATCCTAATAATAAGTCATATGATGGGGACACGTGTGCCTTGGTTTCACCTTAAAATCATGTCAATGAGTCAACTCAAGCTAATAATAAGTCATATGATGGTGATTCGAACAAATTCTGTTTTAGAACATCAAACACGAGTTTTGTGCACAACATTCTCATGTCCTTTGCGGGACATGTGTTCATTTGTTTTACCTTAAGATCATTTTCATGAGTCACCTCAAGCCAATCCATCTTATGATTATGATTAGAACGAATTCTACTTTTGCACTTTATACACGAGTTTCGTGCACAACATGCTAATGACCTTTGGGGGACATGTGTACCTTGGTTTTACCTTAAAATCATGTCAGTGAGTCACCCCAAGCCAATAAGTCATATGATGGCGATTGGAATAAATTCTAATTTCGCACTTCAAACACGAGTTTTGTGCAGAACATTCTAATGTCTTTTGCGGGAAAAGTGTTCATTTGTTTTGTCTTGAAATCATTTTCATGAGTCACCTCAAGGCAATACATCTTATGATTATGATTAGAACGAATTCTACTTTTGCACTTTATACACGAGTTACGTGCACAACATGCTAATGACCTTTGGGGGACATGTGTGCCTTGCTTTCACCTTAAAATCATGTCAATGAGTCAACTCAAGCTAATAATAAGTCATATGCTGGCGATTCGAACAAATTCTATTTTTGAACATCAAAGACGAGTTTTGTGCACAAGATTCTCATGTCCTTTGCGGGACATGTGTTCATTTGTTTTACCTTAAGATCATTTTCATGAGTCACCTCAAGCCAATACATCTTATGATTATGATTAGAACGAATTCTACTTTTGCCCTTTATACACGAGTTTCGTGCACAACATGCTAATGACCTTTGGGGGACACGTGTGCCTTGGTTTCACCTTAAAATCATATCAATGAGTCACCCCAAGCCAATAAGTCATATGATGGTGATTCGAACAAATTCTGTTTTTAAACTTCAAAAACGAGTTTTGTGCACGACATTCTAATGTCCTTTGCGGAACACGTGTGCATTGTTTTTCACCTTAAAATCATTTTCATGAGTCACCTCAAGCTAGTACATCTTATGATTGTGATTAGAACAAATTCTACTTTTGCACTTTGGACACGAGTTACGTGCACAAAATGCTAATGACCTTTGGGGGACACGTGTGCCTTGGTTTCACCTTAAAATCATGTCTATGAGTCAACTAAAGCTAATAATAAGTCATATGATGGTGGTTCGAACAAATTCTGTTTTTGAACTTCAAACACGAGTTTTGTGCACAACATTCTAATGAACTTTGCGGGACATGTGTTCATTTGTTTTTCCTTAAAATCATTTTCATGAGTCACCTCAAGCCAATAAATTTTATGATTGTGATTAGAACGAATTCTACTTTTGCACTTTAGACACGAGTTTCGTGCACAACATGCTAATGACCTTTGGGGGACACGTGTGCCATGGTTTCACATTAAAATCATGTCAATGAGTCAAGTCAGGCTAATAATATGTCATATGATGGCGATTGGAATAAATTCTAATTTCGCACTTCAAACACGAGTTTTGTGCAGAACATTCTAATGTCTTTTGCGGGAAAATTGTTCATTTGTTTTTTCTTAAAATCATTTTCATGAGTCACCTCAAGGCAATACATGTTATGATTATGATTAGAACGAATTCTACTTTTGCACTTTATACACGAGTTACGTGCACAACATGCTAATGACCTTTGGGGGACATGTGTGCCTTGGTTTCACCTTCAAATCATGTCAATGAGTGAACTCAAGCTAATAATAAGTCATATGCTGGCGATTCGAATAAATTCTATTTTTGAACATCAAACACGAGTTTTGTGCACAAGATTCTCATGTCCTTTGCGGGACATGTGTTCATTTGTTTTACCTTAAGATCATTTTCATGAGTCACCTCAAGCCAATACATCTTATGATTATGATTAGAACGAATTCTACTTTTGCCCTTTATACACGAGTTTCGTGCACAACATGCTAATGACCTTTGGGGGACACGTGTGCCTTGGTTTCACCTTAAAATCATATCAATGAGTCACCCCAAGCCAATAAGTCATATGATGGTGATTCGAACAAATTCTGTTTTTAAACTTCAAAAACGAGTTTTGTGCACGACATTCTAATGTCCTTTGTGGAACATGTGTGCATTGTTTTTCAACTTAAAATCATTTTCATGAGTCACCTCAAGCCGGTACATCTTATGATTGTGATTAGAACAAATTCTACTTTTGCACTTTGGACACGAGTTACGTGCACAAAATGCTAATGACCTTTGGGGGACACGTGTGCCTTGGTTTCACCTTAAAATCATATCAATGAGTCACCCCAAGCCAATAAGTCATATGATGGTGATTCGAACAAATTCTGTTTTTGAACTTCAAAAACGAGTTTTGTGCACGACATTCTAATGTCCTTTGCGGAATACGTGTGCATTGTTTTTCACCTTAAAATCATTTTCATGAGTCAACTCAAGCTAATAATAAGTCATATGCTGGCGATACGAACAAATTCTATTTTTGAACATCAAACACGAGTTTTGTGCACAAGATTCTCATGTCCTTTGCGGGACATGTGTTCATTTGTTTTACCTTAAGATCATTTTCATGAGTCACCTCAAGCCAATACATCTTATGATTATGATTAGAACGAATTCTACTTTTGCCCTTTATACACGAGTTTCGTGCACAACATGCTAATGACCTTTGGGGGACATGTGTGCCTTGGTTTCACCTTAAAATCATGTCAATGAGTCAACTCAAGCTAATAATAAGTCATATGCTGGCGATTCGAACAAATTCTATTTTTGAACATCAAACACGAGTTTTGTGCACAAGATTCTCATGTCCTTTGCGGGACATGTGTTCATTTGTTTTACCTTAAGATCATTTTCATGAGTCACCTCAACCCAATACATCTTATGATTATGATTAGAACGAATTCTACTTTTGCCCTTTATACACGAGTTTCGTGCACAACATGCTAATGACCTTTGGGGGACACGTGTGCCTTGGTTTCACCTTAAAATCATATCAATGAGTCACCCCAAGCCAATAAGTCATATGATGGTGATTCGAACAAATTCTGTTTTTGAACTTCAAAAACGAGTTTTGTGCACGACATTCTAATGTCCTTTGCGGAACACGTGTGCATTGTTTTTCATCTTAAAATCATTTTCATGAGTCACCTCAAGCTAGTACATCTTATGATTGTGATTAGAACAAATTCTACTTTTGCACTTTGGACACGAGTTACGTGCACAAAATGCTAATGACCTTTGGGGGACACGTGTGCCTTGGTTTCACCTTAAAATCATGTCTATGAGTCAACTAAAGCTAATAATAAGTCATATGATGGTGGTTCGAACAAATTCTGTTTTTGAACTTCAAACACGAGTTTTGTGCACAACATTCTAATGAACTTTGCGGGACATGTGTTCATTTGTTTTTCCTTAAAATCATTTTCATGAGTCACCTCAAGCCAATAAATTTTATGATTGTGATTAGAACGAATTCTACTTTTGCACTTTAGACACGAGTTTCGTGCACAACATGCTAATGACCTTTGGGGGACACGTGTGCCATGGTTTCACATTAAAATCATGTCAATGAGTCAAGTCAGGCTAATAATATGTCATATGATGGCGATTGGAATAAATTCTAATTTCGCACTTCAAACACGAGTTTTGTGCAGAACATTCTAATGTCTTTTGCGGGAAAATTGTTCATTTGTTTTTTCTTAAAATCATTTTCATGAGTCACCTCAAGGCAATACATGTTATGATTATGATTAGAACGAATTCTACTTTTGCACTTTATACACGAGTTACGTGCACAACATGCTAATGACCTTTGGGGGACATGTGTGCCTTGGTTTCACCTTCAAATCATGTCAATGAGTGAACTCAAGCTAATAATAAGTCATATGCTGGCGATTCGAATAAATTCTATTTTTGAACATCAAACACGAGTTTTGTGCACAAGATTCTCATGTCCTTTGCGGGACATGTGTTCATTTGTTTTACCTTAAGATCATTTTCATGAGTCACCTCAAGCCAATACATCTTATGATTATGGTTAGAACGAATTCTACTTTTGCCCTTTATACACGAGTTTCGTGCACAACATGCTAATGACCTTTGGGGGACACGTGTGCCTTGGTTTCACCTTAAAATCATATCAATGAGTCACCCCAAGCCAATAAGTCATATGATGGTGATTCGAACAAATTCTGTTTTTAATCTTCAAAAACGAGTTTTGTGCACGACATTCTAATGTCCTTTGTGGAACATGTGTGCATTGTTTTTCAACTTAAAATCATTTTCATGAGTCACCTCAAGCCGGTACATCTTATGATTGTGATTAGAACAAATTCTACTTTTGCACTTTGGACACGAGTTACGTGCACAAAATGCTAATGACCTTTGGGGGACACGTGTGCCTTGGTTTCACCTTAAAATCATATCAATGAGTCACCCCAAGCCAATAAGTCATATGATGGTGATTCGAACAAATTCTGTTTTTGAACTTCAAAAACGAGTTTTGTGCACGACATTCTAATGTCCTTTGCGGAATACGTGTGCGTTGTTTTTCACCTTAAAATCATTTTCATGAGTCAACTCAAGCTAATAATAAGTCATATGCTGGCGATACGAACAAATTCTATTTTTGAACATCAAACACGAGTTTTGTGCACAAGATTCTCATGTCCTTTGCGGGACATGTGTTCATTTATTTTACCTTAAGATCATTTTCATGAGTCACCTCAAGCCAATACATCTTATGATTATGATTAGAACGAATTCTACTTTTGCCCTTTATACACGAGTGTCGTGCACAACATGCTAATGACCTTTGGGGGACATGTGTGCCTTGGTTTCACCTTAAAATCATGTCAATGAGTCAACTCAAGCTAATAATAAGTCATATGCTGGCGATTCGAACAAATTCTATTTTTGAACATCAAACACGAGTTTTGTGCACAAGATTCTCATGTCCTTTGCGGGACATGTGTTCATTTGTTTTACCTTAAGATCATTTTCATGAGTCACCTCAACCCAATACATCTTATGATTATGATTAGAACGAATTCTACTTTTGCCCTTTATACACGAGTTTCGTGCACAACATGCTAATGACCTTTGGGGGACACGTGTGCCTTGGTTTCACCTTAAAATCATATCAATGAGTCACCCCAAGCCAATAAGTCATATGATGGTGATTCGAACAAATTCTGTTTTTGAACTTCAAAAACTCAAAAACGAGTTTTGTGCACGACATTCTAATGTCCTTTGCGGAACACGTGTGCATTGTTTTTCACCTTAAAATCATTTTCATGAGTCACCTCAAGCTAGTACATCTTATGATTGTGATTAGAACAAATTCTACTTTTGCACTTTGGACACGAGTTACGTGCACAAAATGCTAATGACCTTTGGGGGACACGTGTGCCTTGGTTTCACCTTAAAATCTATGAGTCAACTAAAGCTAATAATAAGTCATATGATGGTGATTCGAACAAATTCTGTTTTTGAACTTCAAACACGAGTTTTGTGCACAACATTCTAATGAACTTTGCGGGACATGTGTTCATTTGTTTTTCCTTAAAATCATTTTCATGAGTCACCTCAAGCCAATAAATTTTATGATTGTGATTAGAACGAATTCTACTTTTGCACTTTAGACACGAGTTTCGTGCACAACATGCTAATGACCTTTGGGGGACACGTGTGCCATGGTTTCACATTAAAATCATGTCAATGAGTCAAGTCAGGCTAATAATATGTCATATGATGGCGATTGGAATAAATTCTAATTTCGCACTTCAAACACGAGTTTTGTGCAGAACATTCTAATGTCTTTTGCGGGAAAATTGTTCATTTGTTTTTTCTTAAAATCATTTTCATGAGTCACCTCAAGGCAATACATGTTATGATTATGATTAGAACGAATTCTACTTTTGCACTTTATACACGAGTTACGTGCACAACATGCTAATGACCTTTGGGGGAAATGTGTGCCTTGGTTTCACCTTCAAATCATGTCAATGAGTGAACTCAAGCTAATAATAAGTCATATGCTGGCGATTCGAATAAATTCTATTTTTGAACATCAAACACGAGTTTTGTGCACAAGATTCTCATGTCCTTTGCGGGACATGTGTTCATTTGTTTTACCTTAAGATCATTTTCATGAGTCACCTCAAGCCAATACATCTTATGATTATGATTAGAACGAATTCTACTTTTGCCCTTTATACACGAGTTTCGTGCACAACATGCTAATGACCTTTGGGGGACACGTGTGCCTTGGTTTCACCTTAAAATCATATCAATGAGTCACCCCAAGCCAATAAGTCATATGATGGTGATTCGAACAAATTCTGTTTTTAAACTTCAAAAACGAGTTTTGTGCACGACATTCTAATGTCCTTTGTGGAACATGTGTGCATTGTTTTTCAACATAAAATCATTTTCATGAGTCACCTCAAGCCGGTACATCTTATGATTGTGATTAGAACAAATTCTACTTTTGCACTTTGGACACGAGTTACGTGCACAAAATGCTAATGACCTTTGGGGGACACGTGTGCCTTGGTTTCACCTTAAAATCATATCAATGAGTCACCCCAAGCCAATAAGTCATATAATGGTGATTCGAACAAATTCTGTTTTTGAACTTCAAAAACGAGTTTTGTGCACGACATTCTAATGTCCTTTGCGGAATACGTGTGCATTTTTTTTCACCTTAAAATCATTTTCATGAGTCAACTCAAGCTAATAATAAGTCATATGCTGGCGATACGAACAAATTCTATTTTTGAACATCAAACACGAGTTTTGTGCACAAGATTCTCATGTCCTTTGCGGGACATGTGTTCATTTGTTTTACCTTAAGATCATTTTCATGAGTCACCTCAAGCCAATACATCTTATGATTATGATTAGAACGAATTCTACTTTTGCCCTTTATACACGAGTTTCGTGCACAACATGCTAATGACCTTTGGGGGACATGTGTGCCTTGGTTTCACCTTAAAATCATGTCAATGAGTCAACTCAAGCTAATAATAAGTCATATGCTGGCGATTCGAACAAATTCTATTTTTGAACATTAAACACGAGTTTTGTGCACAAGATTCTCATGTCCTTTGCGGGACATGTGTTCATTTGTTTTACCTTAAGATCATTTTCATGAGTCACCTCAACCCAATACATCTTATGATTATGATTAGAACGAATTCTACTTTTGCCCTTTATACACGAGTTTCGTGCACAACATGCTAATGACCTTTGGGGGACACGTGTGCCTTGGTTTCACCTTAAAATCATATCAATGAGTCACCCCAAGCCAATAAGTCATATGATGGTGATTCGAACAAATTCTGTTTTTGAACTTCAAAAACGAGTTTTGTGCACGACATTCTAATGTCCTTTGCGGAACACGTGTGCATTGTTTTTCAACTTAAAATCATTTTCATGAGTCACCTCAAGCCAGTACATCTTATGATTGTGATTAGAACAAATTCTACTTTTGCACTTTGGACACGAGTTACGTGCACAAAATGCTAATGACCTTTGGGGGACACGTGTGCCTTGGTTTCACCTTAAAATCATGTCTATGAGTCAACTAAAGCTAATACTAAGTCATATGATGGTGATTCGAACAAATTCTGTTTTTGAACTTCAAACATGAGTTTTGTGCACAACATTCTAATGTCCTTTGCGGGACATGTGTTCATCTGTTTTACCTTAAGATCATTTTCCTGAGTCACCTCGAGCCAATACCTCTTATGATTACGACTAGAACGAATTCTACTTTTGCACTTTATACACGAGTTTCGTGCACAACATGCTAATGACCTTTGGGGGACACGTGTGCGTTCGTTTCACCTTAAAATGAAGTCAATGAGTCAACTCAAGCTAATAATAAGTCATATCATTGTGATTCGAACAAATTCTGTTCTTGAACTTCAAACATGATTTTTGTGCACAACATTCTAATGTCCTTTGCGGAACATGTGTGTATTTGTTTCACCTTAAAATCATTTTCATGAGTCACCTCAAGCTAGTACATCTTATGATTGTGATTAGAACGAATTCTACTTTTGCACTTTATACACGAGTTACGTGCACAACATTCTAATGACCTTTGGGGGACACGTGTGCGTTGGTTTCACCTTAAAATCATGTCAATGAGTCAACTCAAGCTAATAATAAGTCATATGATGGTGATTTGAACAAATTCTGTTTTTGAACTTCAAACACAAGTTTTGTGCACACCATTCTAAAGTCCTTTGCGGGACATTGTTCATTTGTTTTACCTTAAGATCATTTTCATGAGTCACCTCAAGCCAATACATCTTATGATTATGATTAGAACGAATTCTACTTTTGCACTTTATACACGAGTTTCGTGCACAACATACTAATGACCTTTGGGGGACACGTGTGCCTTGGTTTCACCTTAATATCATATCAATGAGTCACCCCAAGCCAATAAGTCATATGATGGTGATTCGAACAAGTTCTGTTTTTGAACTTCAAACACGAGTTTTGTGCACAACATTCTAATGTCCTTTGCGGAACATGTGTGCATTTCTTTCACCTTAAAATCATTTTCATGAGTCACCTCAAGCCAGTACATCTTATGATTGTGATTAGAACGAATTCTACTTTGGCACTTTATACACGAGTTACGTGCACAACATTCTAATGACCTTTGGGGGACATGTGTGCCTTGTTTTCACCTTAAAATCATATCAATGAGTGAACTCAAGCTAATAATAAGTCATATGCTGGCGATTCGAATAAATTCTATTTTTGAACATCAAACACGAGTTTTGTGCACAAGATTCTCATGTCCTTTGCGGGACATGTGTTCATTTGTTTTACCTTAAGATCATTTTCATGAGTCACCTCAAGCCAATACATCTTATGATTATGATTAGAACGAATTCTACTTTTGCACTTTATACACGAGTTTCGTGCACAACATGCTAATGACCTTTGGGGGACACGTGTGCCTTGGTTTCACCTTAAAATCATGTCAATGAGTCAACTCAAGCTAATAAGGCATATGATGGTGATTCGAACAAATTCTGTTTTTGAACTTCAAACACGAGTTTTGTGCACAACATTCTAATGTCCTTCGCGGGATATGTGTTCATTTGTTTTTCCTTAAAATCATTTTCATGAGTCGCCTCAAGCCAATAAATCTTATGATTGTGACTAGAACGAATTCTACTTTTGCACTTTAGACACGAGTTTCGTGCACAACATGCTAATGACCTTTGGGGGACACGTGTGCCTTGGTTTCACATCAAAATCATGTCAATAAGTCAACTCAAGCTAATAAGTCATATGATGGCGATTCGAATAAATTCTATTTTTGCACTTCAAACATGAGTTTTGTGCACAACATTCTAATGTCCTTTGCGGGACATTGTTCATTTGTCTTGCCCTAAGATCATTTTCATGAGTCACCTCAAGCCAATACATCTTATGATTATGATTAGAACGAATTCTACTTTTGCACTTTAGACACGAGTTTCGTGCACAACATGCTAATGACCTTTGGGGGACACGTGTGCCTTGGTTTCACATCAAAATCATGTCAATAAGTCAACTCAAGCTAATAAGTCATATGATGGCGATTCGAATAAATTCTATTTTTGCACTTCAAACATGAGTTTTGTGCACAACATTCTAATGTCCTTTGCGGGACATTGTTCATTTGTCTTGCCCTAAGATCATTTTCACGAGTCACCTCAAGCCAATACATCTTATGATTATGATTAGAACGAATTCTACTTTTGCACTTTATACACGAGTTTCGTGCACAACATGCTAATGACCTTTGGGGGACACGTGTGCCTTGGTTTCACCTTAAAATCATGTCAGTGAGTCACCCCAAGCCAATAAGTCATATGATGGTGATTCGGGCAAATTCTGTTTTTGAACTTCAAACACGAGTTTTGTGCACAACATTCTAATATCCTTTGCGGAACATGTGTGCATTTGTTTCACCTTAATATCATTTGCATGAGTCACCTCAAGCCAGTACATCATATGATTGTGATTAGAACGAATTCTACTTTTGCACTTTATACACGAGTTTCGTGCACAACATGCTAATGACCTTTGGGGGACACATGTGCCTCGGTTTCACCTTAAAATCATATCAATCAGTCACCCCAAGCCAATAAGTCATATGATGGTGATTCGAACAAATTCTGTTTTTGAACTTCAAAAACGAGTTTTGTGCACGACATTCTAATGTCCTTTGCGGAACACGTGTGCATTGTTTTTCACCTTAAAATCATTTTCATGAGTCACCTCAAGCCAGTACATCTTATGATTGTGATTAGAACAAATTCTACTTTTGCACTTTGGACACGAGTTACGTGCACAAAATGCTAATGACCTTTGGGGGACACGTGTGCCTTGGTTTCACCTTAAAATCTTGTCTATGAGTCAACTAAAGCTAATAATAAGTCATATGATGGTGATTCGAACAAATTCTGTTTTTGAACTTCAAACACGAGTTTTGTGCACAACATTCTAATGAACTTTGCGGGACATGTGTTCATTTGTTTTTCCTTAAAATCATTTTCATGAGTCACCTCAAGCCAATAAATTTTATGATTGTGATTAGAACGAATTCTACTTTTGCACTTTAGACACGAGTTTCGTGCACAACATGCTAATGACCTTTGGGGGACACGTGTGCCTTGGTTTCACATTAAAATCATGTCAATGAGTCAAGTCAGGCTAATAATATGTCATATGATGGCGATTGGAATAAATTCTAATTTCGCACTTCAAACATGAGTTTTGTGCACAACATTCTATTGTCCTTTGCGGTACATGTGTGCATTTGTTTCACCTTAAAATCATTTTCATGAGTCACCTCAAGCCAGTACATCATATGATTGTGATTAGAACGAATTCTACTTTTGCACTTTATACACGTGTTTCCTGCACAACATGCTAATGACCCTTGGGGGACACGTGTGCCTTGGTTTCACCTTAAAATCATGTCAGTGAGTCACCCCATGCCAATAAGTCATATGATGGTGATTCCGGCAAATTCTGTTTTTGAACTTTAAACACGAGTTTTGTGCACCACATTCTAATATCCTTTGCGGAACATGTGTGCATTTGTTTCACCTTAATATCATTTGCATGAGTCACCTTAGCCAGTACATCATATGATTCTGATTAGAACGAATTCTACTTTTGCACTTTATACACGAGTTTCGTGCACAACATGCTAATGACCTTTGGGGGACACATGTGCCTCGGTTTCACCTTAAAATCATATCAATGAGTCACCCCAAGCCAATAAGTCATATGATGGTGATTCGAACAAATTCTGTTTTTGAACTTCAAAAACGAGTTTTGTGCACGACATTCTACTGTCCTTTGCGGAACATGTGTGCATTTTTTTTCACCTTAAAATCATTTTCAAGAGTCAGCTCAAGCTAGTACATCTTATGAATATGATTAGAATGAATTCTACTTTTGCACTATAGACACGAGTTTCTTGCACAACATGGTAATGACCTTTGGGGGACACGTGTGCCTTGGTTTCACATTAAAATCATGTCAATGAGTCAACTCAAGCTAATAAGTCATATGATGGCAATTCGAATAAATTCTATTTTTGCACTTCAAACACGAGTTTTGTGCACAACATTCTACTGTCCTTTGCGGGACATGTGTTCATTTGTCTTGCCATAAGATCATTTTCATGAGTCACCTCAAGCCAATATATCTTATGATTATGATTAGAACGAATTCTACTTTTGCACTTTAGACACGAGTTTCGTGCACAACATGCTAATGACCTTTGGGGGACCCTGGTGCCTTGGTTTCACCTTAAAATCATGTCAATGAGTCAACTCAAGCTAATAAGTCATATGATGGCGATTTGAATAAATTATATTTTTGCACTTCAAACACGAGTTTTGTGCACAATATTCAAATGTCCTTCGCTGGACATGTGTGCATTTGTTTTACCTTAAAATCATTTTAATGAGTCACCTCAAGCCAATAAATCTTATAAATATGATTAGAATGAATTCTACTTTTGCACTATAGACACGAGTTTCTTGCACAACATGCTAATGACCTTTGGGGGACACGTGTGCCTTGGTTTCACATTAAAATCATGTCAATGAGTCAACTCAAGCTAATAAGTCATATGATGGCAATTCGAATAAATTCTATTTTTGCACTTCAAACACGAGTTTTGTGCACAACATTCTACTGTCCTTTGCGGGACATGTGTTCATTTGTCTTGCCATAAGATCATTTTCATGAGTCACCTCAAGCCAATATATCTTATGATTATGATTAGAACGAATTCTACTTTTGCACTTTATACACGAGTTTCGTGCACAACATGCTAATGACCTTTGGGGGACACATGTGCCTTGGTTTCACCTTAAAATCATGTTAGTGAGTCACCCCAGGCCAATAAGTCATATGATGGTGATTCGAACAAATTCTTTTTTTGAACTTCAAACACGAGTTTTGTGCACAACATTCTAATGTCCTTTGCGGAACATGTGTGCACTTGTTTCACCTTAAAATCATTTGCATGAGTCACCTGAAGCTAGTACATCATATGATTGTGATTAGAACGAATTCTACTTTTGCACTTTATACACGAGTTTCGTGCACAACATGCTAATGACCTTTGGGGGACACGTGTGCCTTGGTTTCACCTTAAAATCATGTCAGTGAGTCACCCCAAGCCAATAAGTCATATGATGGTGATTCGAACAAATTCTATTTTTGAACTTCAAACACGAGTTTTGTGCACAACATTCTAATGTCCTTTGCGGAACATGTGTGCATTTGTTTCACCATAAAATCAATTTCATCAGTCACCTCAAGCCAGTACATCTTATGATTGTGATTAGAACGAATTCTATTTTTGCACTTTATACACGAGTTACGTGCCCAACATTCTAATGACCTTTGGGGGACACGTGTGCCTTGGTTTCACCTTAAAATCATGTCAATGAGTCAACTCAAGCTAATAATAAGTCAAATGATGGCGATTCGAATAAATTCTATTTTTCCACTTCAAACACGAATTTTGTGCACAACATTCTAATGTCCTTTGCGGGACATGTGTTCATTTGTCTTGCCTTAAAATCATTTTCATGAGTCACCTCAAGCCAGTACATCTTATGATTGTGATTAGAACGAATTCTACTTTTGCACTTTATACACGAGTTTCGTGCACAACATGCTAATGACGTTTGGGGGACACGTGTGCCTTGGTTTCACCTTAAAATCATGTCAATGAGTCTACTCAAGCTAATAAGTCATATGATGGCGATTCGAACAAATTCTGTTTTCCAACTTCAAACATGAGTTTTGTGCACAACATTCTAATGCCCTTTGCGGAACATGTGTGCATTTGTTTCACCTTAAAATCATTTTCATGAGTCACCTCAAGCCAGTACATCTTATGATTGTGATTAGAACGAATTCTACTTTTGCACTTTATACACGAGTTTCGTGCACAACATGCTAATGACCTTTGGGGGACACGTGTGCCTTGGTTTCACCTTAAAATCATGTCAATGAGTCTACTCAAGCTAATAAGTCATATGATGGCGATTCGAAGAAATTCTGTTTTCCAACTTCAAACATGAGTTTTGTGCACAACATTCTAATGCCCTTTGCGGAACATGTGTGCATTTGTTTCACCTTAAAATCATTTTCATGAGTCACCTCAAGCCAGTACATCTTATGATTGTGATTAGAACGAATTCTACTTTTGCACTTTATACACGAGTTTCGTGCACAACATGCTAATGACCTTTGGGGGACACGTGTGCCTTTGTTTCACCTTAAAATCATGTCAATGAGTCAACTCAAGCTAATAATAAGTCATATGATGGCGATTCGAATAAATTCTATTTTTGCACTCCAAACACGAGTTTTGTGCACAACATTCTAATGTCCTTTGCAAGACATGTGTTCATTTGTCTTGCCATAAGATCATTTTCATGAGTCACCTCGAGCTAATATATCTTATGATTATGATTAGAACGAATTCTACTTTTGCACTTTATACACGAGTTACGTGCCCAACATTCTAATGACCTTTGGGGGACACGTGTTCCTTGGTTTCACCTTAAAATCATGTCAATGAGTCAACTCAAGCTAATAATAAGTCATATGATGGCGGTTCGAATAAATTCTATTTTTCCACTTCAAACACGAATTTTGTGCACAACATTCTAATGTCCTTTGCGGGACATGTGTTCATTTGTCTTGCCTTAAAATCATTTTCATGAGTCACCTCAAGCCAGTACATCTTATGATTGTGATTAGAACGAATTCTACTTTTGCACTTTATACACGAGTTTCGTGCACAACATGCTAATGACCTTTGGGGGACACGTGTGCCTTGGTTTCACCTTAAAATCATGTCAATGAGTCACCCCAAGCAAATAAGTCATATGATGGTGATTTGAACAAATTCTGTTTTTGAACTTCAAACACGAGTTTTGTACACAACATTCTAATGTCCTTCGCGGAACATGTGTGCATTTGTTTCACCATAAAATCAATTTCATGAGTGACCTCAAGCCAGTACATCTTATGATTGTGATTACAACGAATTCTACTTTTGCACTTTATACACGAGTTACGTGCCTAACATTCTAATGACCTTTGGGGGACACGTGTGCCTTGGTTTCACCTTAAAATCATGTCAATGAGTCAACTCAAGCTAATAATAAGTCATATGATGGTGATTCGAATAAATTCTATTTTTCCACTTCAAACACGAATTTTGTGCACAACATTCTAATGTCCTTTGCGGGACATGTGTTCATTTGTCTTGCCTTAAAATCATTTTCATGAGTCACCTCAAGCCAATATATCTTATGATTATGATTAGAACGAATTCTACTTTTTCACTTTATACACGAGTTTCGTGCACAACATGCTAATGACCTTTTGGGGGACACATGTGCCTTGGTTTCACCTTAAAATCATGTCAGTGAGTCACCCCAGGCCAATAAGTCATATGATGGTGATTCGAACAAATTCTGTTTTTGAACTTCAAACACGAGTTTTGTGCACAACATTCTAATGTCCTTTGCGGAACATGTGTGCACTTGTTTCACCTTAAAATCATTTGCATGAGTCACCTCAAGCCAGTACATCATATGATTGTGATTAGAACGAATTCTACTTTTGCACTATATACACGAGTTTCGTGCACAACATGCTAATGACCTTTGGGGGACACGTGTGCCTTGGTTTCACCTTAAAATCATGTCAATGAGTCAACTCAAGCTAATAAGTCATCTGATGGCGATTCGAACAAATTCTGTTTTTGAACTTCAAACATGAGTTTTGTGCACAACATTCTAATGTCCTTTGCGGAACATGTGTGCATTTGTTTCACCTTAAAATCATTTTCATGAGTCACCTCAAGCCAGTACATCTTACGATTGTGATTAGAACAAATTCTACTTTTGCACTTTATACACGAGTTTCGTGCACAACATGCTAATGACCTTTGGGGGACACGTGTGCCTTGGTTTCACCTTAAAATCATGTCAATGAGTCAACTCAAGCTAATAAGTCATATGATGGCGATTCGAATAAATTCTATTTTTGCACTTCAGACACGAGTTCTGTGCACAACATTCTAATGTCCTTTGTGGGACATGTGTTCATTTGTCTTGCCTTAAGATCATTTTCATGAGTCACCTCAAGCCAATACAACTTATGATTATGATTAGAACAAATTCTACTTTTGCACTTTAGACACGAGTTTCGTGCACAACATGCTAATGACCTTTGGGGGACACGTGTGCCTTGGTTTTCACCTTAAAATCATGTCAATGAGTCAACTCAAGCTAATAAGTCATATGATGGCGATACGAATAAATTCTATTTTTGCACTTCAAACACGAGTTTTGTGCACAACATTCTAATGTCCTTTGCGGGACATGTGTTCATTTGTCTTGCCTTAAGAACATTTTCATGAGTCACCTCAAGCGAATACATTTTATGATTATGATCAGAACAAATTCTACTTTTGCACTTTAGACACGAGTTTCGTGCACAACATGCTAATGACCTTTGGGGGACACATGTGCCTTGGTTTCACCTTAAAATCATGTCAGTGAGTCACCCCAAGCCAAAAAGTCATATGATGGTGATTCGAAAAAATTCTGTTTTTGAACTTCAAAAACGAGTTTTGTGCACGACATTCTAATGTCCTTTGCGGAACATGTGTGCATTTGTTTCACCTTAATATCATTTGCATGAGTCACCTCAAGCCAGTACATCATATGATTCTGATTAGAACGAATTCTACTTTTGCACTTTATACACGAGTTTCGTGCACAACATGCTAATGACCTTTGGGGGACACATGTGCCTCGGTTTCACCTTAAAATCATATCAATGAGTCACCCCAAGCCAAAAAGTCATATGATGGTGATTCGAAAAAATTCTGTTTTTGAACTTCAAAAACGAGTTTTGTGCACGACATTCTAATGTCCTTTGCGGAACATGTGTGCATTTGTTTCACCTTAAAATCATTTTCATGAGTCACCTCAAGCCAGTACATCTTACGATTGTGATTAGAACAAATTCTACTTTTGCACTTTATACACGAGTTTCGTGCACAACATGCTAATGACCTTTGGGGGACACGTCTGCCTTGGTTTCACCTTAAAATCATGTCAATGAGTCAACTCAAGCTAATAAGTCATATGATGGCGATTCGAATAAATTCTATTTTTGCACTTCAAACACGAGTTCTGTGCACAACATTCTAATGTCCTTTGCGGGACATGTGTTCATTTGTCTTGCCTTAAGATCATTTTCATGAGTCACCTCAAGCCAGTACATCTTATGATTATGATTAGAACAAATTCTACTTTTGCACTTTAGACACGAGTTTCGTGCACAACATGCTAATGACCTTTGGGGGACACGTGTGCCTTGGTTTTCACCTTAAAATCATGTCAATGAGTCAACTCAAGCTAATAAGTCATATGATGGCGATACGAATAAATTCTATTTTTGCACTTCAAACTCGAGTTTTGTGCACAACATTCTAATGTCCTTTGCGGGACATGTGTTCATTTGTCTTGCCTTAAGAACATTTTCATGAGTCACCTCAAGCGAATACATTTTATGATTATGATCAGAACAAATTCTACTTTTGCACTTTAGACACGAGTTTCGTGCACAACATGCTAATGACCTTTGGGGGACACATGTGCCTTGGTTTCACCTTAAAATCATGTCAGTGAGTCACCCCAAGCCAAAAAGTCATATGATGGTGATTCGAAAAAATTCTGTTTTTGAACTTCAAAAACGAGTTTTGTGCACGACATTCTAATGTCCTCTGCGGAACATGTGTGCATTTGTTTCACCTTAAAATCATTTTCATGAGTCACCTCAAGCCAGTACATCTTACGATTGTGATTAGAACAAATTCTACTTTTGCACTTTATACACGAGTTTCGTGCACAACATGCTAATGACCTTTGGGGGACACGTCTGCCTTGGTTTCACCTTAAAATCATGTCAATGAGTCAACTCAAGCTAATAAGTCATATGATGGCGATTCGAATAAATTCTATTTTTGCACTTCAAACACGAGTTCTGTGCACAACATTCTAATGTCCTTTGCGGGACATGTGTTCATTTGTCTTGCCTTAAGATCATTTTCATGAGTCACCTCAAGCCAATACATCTTATGATTATGATTAGAACAAATTCTACTTTTGCACTTTAGACACGAGTTTCGTGCACAACATGCTAATGACCTTTGGGGGACACGTGTGCCTTGGTTTTCACCTTAAAATCATGTCAATGAGTCAACTCAAGCTAATAAGTCATATGATGGCGATACGAATAAATTCTATTTTTGCACTTCAAACTTGAGTTTTGTGCACAACATTCTAATGTCCTTTGCGGGACATGTGTTCATTTGTCTTGCCTTAAGAACATTTTCATGAGTCACCTCAAGCGAATACATTTTATGATTATGATCAGAACAAATTCTACTTTTGCACTTTAGACACGAGTTTCGTGCACAACATGCTAATGACCTTTGGGGGACACATGTGCCTTGGTTTCACCTTAAAATCATGTCAGTGAGTCACCCCAAGCCAAAAAGTCATATGATGGTGATTCGAAAAAATTCTGTTTTTGAACTTCAAAAACGAGTTTTGTGCACGACATTCTAATGTCCTTTGCGGAACATGTGTGCATTTGTTTCACCTTAAAATCATTTTCATGAGTCACCTCAAGCCAGTACATCTTACGATTGTGATTAGAACAAATTCTACTTTTGCACTTTATACACGAGTTTCGTGCACAACATGCTAATGACCTTTGGGGGACACGTGTGCCTTGGTTTCACCTTAAAATCATGTCAATGAGTCAACTCAAGCTAATAAGTCATATGATGGCGATTCGAATAAATTCTATTTTTGCACTTCAAACACGAGTTCTGTGCACAACATTCTAATGTCCTTTGGGGGACATGTGTTCATTTGTCTTGCCTTAAGATCATTTTCATGAGTCACCTCAAGCCAATACATCTTATGATTGTGATTAGAACGGATTCTACTTTTGCACATTATACACGAGTTTCGTGCACAACATGCTAATGACCTTTGGGGGACACTGGTGCCTTGGTTTCACATTAAAATCATGTCAATGAGTCAACTCAAGCTAATAAGTCATATGATGGCGATTCGAATAAATTCTATTTTTGCACTTCAAACACGAGTTTTGTGCCCAACATTCTAATGTCCTTTGCGGGACATGTGTTCATTTGTCTTGCCTTAAGATCATTTTCATGAGATACCTCAAGCCAATAAATCTTATGATTATGATTAGAACGAATTCTACTTTTGCACTTTAGACACGAGTTTCGTGCACAACATGCTAATGACCTTTGGGGGACACATGTGCCTTGGTTTCACCTTAAAATCATGTCAGTGAGTCACCTCAAGCCAATAAGTCATATGATGGTGATTCGAACAAATTCTGTTATTGAACTTCAAACACGAGTTTTGTGCACAACATTCTAATGTGTTTTGCGGGACATGTGTTCATTTGTTTTTTCTTAAAATCATTTTCATGAGTCACCTCAAGGCAATACATCTTATGATTATGATTAGAACAAATTCTACTTTTGCACTTTATACACGAGTTACGTGCACAACATGCTAATGACCTTTGGGGGACATGTGTGCCTTGGTTTCACCTTAAAATCATGTCAATGAGTCAACTCAAGCTAATAACAAGTCATATGATGGCGATTCGAATAAATTTTATTTTCGCACTTCAAACACGAGTTTTGTGCACAACATTCTAACGTCCTTTGCGGGACATGTGTTCATTTGTTTTACCATAAGATCATTTTCATGAGTCACCTCAAGCCAATACATCTTATGATTGTGATTAGAACGAATTCTACTTTTGCACTTTATACACGAGTTTCGTGCACAACATTCTAATGACCTTTGGGGGACACGTGTGCCTTGGTTTCACCGTAAAATCATGTTAATGAGTCAACTCAAGGTAATAATAAGTCATATGATGGTGATTCGAACAAATTCTGTTTTTGAACTTCAAACACGAGTTTTGTGCACAACATTCTAATGTCATTTGCGGGACATGTGTTCATTTGTTTTACCTTAAGATCATTTTCATGAGTCACCTCAAGCCAATACATCTTATGATTATGATTAGAACGAATTCTACTTTTGCACTTTATACACGAGTTTCGTGCACAACATGCTAATGACCTTTGGGGGCCACGTGTGCCTTGGTTTCACCTTAAAATCATATCAATGAGTCACCCCAAGCCAATAAGTCATATGATGGTGATTCGAACAAATTCTGTTTTTGAACTTCAAACCCGAGTTTTGTGCACAACATTCTAATGTTCTTTGCGGAACATGTTTGCATTTGTTTCACCTTAAAATCATTTTCATGAGTCACCTCAAGCCAGTACATCTTATGATTGTGATTAGAACGAATTCTACTTTTGCACTTTATACACAAGTTACGTGCACAACATTCTAATGACCTTTGGGGGACACGTGTGCCTTGGTTTCACCGTAAAATCATGTTAATGAGTCAACTCAAGGTAATAATAAGTCATATGATGGTGATTCGAACAAATTCTGTTTTTGAACTTCAAACACGAGTTTTGTGCACAACATTCTAATGTCCTTTGCGGGACATTGTTCATTTTTATTACCTTAAGATCATTTTCATGAGTCACCTCAAGCCAATACATCTTATGATTATGATTAGAACGAATTCTACTTTTGCACTTTATACACGAGTTTCATACAGAACATGCTAATGACCTTTGGGGGACTCGTGTACCTTGGTTTCACCTTAAAATCATGTCAGTGAGTCACCCAAAGCCAATCAGTCATATGATGGTGATTCGAACAAATTCTGTTTTTGAACTTCAAAAACGAGTTTTGTGCACGACATTCTAATGTCCTTTGCGGAACACGTGTGCATTTTTTTTCACCTTAAAATCATTTTCATGAGTCACCTCAACCCAGTACATCTTATGATTGTGATTAGAACGAATTCTACTTTTGCACTTTATACACAAGTTACGTGCACAACATTCTAATGACCTTTGGGGGACACGTGTGCCTTGGTTTCACCTTAAAATCATTTCAATGAGTCAACTCAAGCTAATAATAAGTCATATGATGGTGATTCGAACAAATTCTGTTTTTGAACTTCAAAAACGAGTTTTGTGCACAACATTCTAATGTCCTTTGCGGAACATGTGTGCATTTGTTTCACCTTAAAATAATTTTCATGAGTCACCTCAAGCCAGTACATCTTACGATTGTGATTAGAACGAATTCTACTTTTGCACTTTATACACGAGTTACGTGCACAACATTCTAATGACCTTTGGGGGACACGTGTGCCTTGGTTTCACCTTAAAATCATGTCAATGAGTCAACTCAAGCTAATAATAAGTCATATGATGGTGATTCGAACAAATTCTGTTTTTGAACTTCAAACACGAGTTTTGTGCACAACATTCTAATGTCCTTTGCGGAACATGTGTGCATTTGTTTCACCTTAAAATAATTTTCATGAGTCACCTCAAGCGAGTACATCTTACGATTGTGATTAGAACGAATTCTACTTTTGCACTTTATACATGAGTTACGTGCACAACATTCTAATGACCTTTGGGGGACACGTGTGCCTTGGTTTCACCTTAAAATCATGTCAATGAGTCAACTCAAGCTAATAATAAGTCATATGATGGTGATTCGAACAAATTCTGTTTTTGAACTTCAAACACGAGTTTTGTGCACAACATTCTAATGTCCTTTGCGGGACATGTGTTCATTTGTTTTTCCTTAAAATCATTTTCATGAGTCACCTCAAGCCAATAAATTTTATGATTGTGATTAGAACGTATTGTACTTTTGCACTTTAGACACGAGTTTCACGCACAACATGCTAATGACCTTTGGGGGACACGTATGCCTTGGTTTCACATTGAAATCATGTCAATGAGTCAAGTCAGGCTAATAATATGTCATATGATGGCGATTCGAATAAATTCTGTTTTCGCACTTCAAACACGAGTTTTGTGCACAACATTCTAATGTCCTTTGCGGGACATGTGTTCATTTGTCTTGCCTTAAAATCATTTTCATGAGTCACCTCAAGCCAGTACATCTTATGATTGTGATTAGAACGAATTCTACTTTTGCACTTTATACACGAGTTTCGTCCACAACATGCTAATGACGTTTGGGGGACACGTGTGCCTTGGTTTCACCTTAAAATCGTGTCAATGAGTCAACTCAAGCTAATAAGTCATATGATGGCGATTCGAACAAATTCTGTTTTTCAACATCAAACATGAGTTTTGTGCACAACATTCTAATGTCCTTTGCGGAACATCTGTGCATTTGTTTCACCTTAAAATCATTTTCATGAGTCACCTCAAGCCAGTACATCTTATGATTGTGATTAGAACGAATTCTACTTTTGCACTTTATACACGTGTTATGTGCACAAGATTCTAATGACCTTTGGGGGACACGTGTCCCATGGTTTAACCTTAAAATCATGTCAATGAGTCAACTCATGCTAATAATAAGTCATATGATGGGGATTCGAACAAATTCTGTTTTTGAACTTCAAACACGAGTTTTGTGCACAACATTTTAATGTCCTTTGCGGAACACGTCTGCATTTGTTTCACTTTAAAATCATTTTCATGAGTCACCTCAAGCCAATAATTCTTATGATTGTGATTAGAACGAATTGTACTTTTGCACTTTAAACACGAGTTTCATGCACAACATGCTAATGACCTTCGGGGGACACGTGTGCCTTGGTTTCACATTAAAATCATGTCAATGAGTCAAGTCCGGCTAATAATCTGTCATATGATGGCGATTGGAATAAATTCTGTTTTTGAACATCAAACACGAGTTTTGTGCAGAACATTCTATTGTCCTTTGCGGAACATGTGTGCATTTGTTTCACCTTAAAATCATTTTCATGAGTCACCTCAAGCCAGTACATCTTATGATTGTGATTAGAACGAATTCTACTTTTGCACTTTATACACGAGTTACGTGCACAACATGCTAATGACCTTTGGGGGACATGTGTGGCTTGGTTTCACCTTAAAATCATGTCAATGAGTCAACTCAAGCTAATAATAAGTCATATGATGGCGATTCGAATAAATTTTATTTTTGCACTTCAAACACGAGTGTTGTGCACAACATTCTAATGTCCTTTGCGGGACATGTGTTCATTTGTTTTACCTTAAGATCATTTTCATGAGTCACCACAAGCCAATACATCTTATGATTATGATTAGAACGAATTCTACTTTTGCACTTTAGACACGAGTTTCGTGCACAACATGCTAATGACCTTTGGGGGACACGTGTGGCTTGGTTTCACCTTAAAATCATGTCAGTGAGTCACCCCAAGCAAATAAGTCATATGATGGTGATTCAAACAAATTCTGTTTTTGAACTTCAAAAACTAGTTTTGTGCACAACATTCTAATGTCCTTTGCGGAACATGTGTGCATTTTTTTTCACCATAAAATCATTTTCATGAGTCTGCTCAAGCCAGTACATCTTATGATTGTGATTAGAACGAATTCTACTTTTGCACATTATACACGAGTTTCGTGCACAACAGGCTAATGACCTTTGGGGGACACTGGTGCCTTGGTTTCACCTTAAAATCATGTCAATGAGTCAACTCAAGCTAATAAGTCATATGATGGCGATTCGAATAAATTCTATTTTTGCACTTCAAACACGGTTTTTGTGCACAACATTCTAATGTCCTTTGCGGGACATGTGTTCATTTGTTTTTCTTTAAAATCATTTTCATGAGTCACCTCAAGCCAATAAATCTTATGATTGTGATTAGAACGAATTCTACTTTTGCACTTTAGACACGAGTATCGTGCACAACATGCTAATGACCTCTGGGGGACACGTGTGCCTTGGTTTCACCTTAACATCATGTCAATGAGTCAACTCAAGCTAATAATAAGTCATATGATGGTGATTCGAACAAATTCTGTTTTTGAACTTCAAACACGAGTTTTGTGCACAACATTCTAATGTCCTTTGCGGGACATTTTTCATTTGTTTTACCTTAAGATCATTTTCATGAGTCACCTCAAGCCAATACATCTTATGATTATGATTAGAACGGATTCTACCTTTGCACATTATACACAAGTTTCGTGCACAACATGCTAATGACCTTTGGGGGACACGTGTGCCTTGGTTTCGCATTAAAATCATGTCAATGAGTCAACTTAAGCTAATAAGTCATATGATGGCGATTCGAATAAATTCTATTTTTGCACTTCAAACACGAGTTTTGTGCACAACATTCTAAAATCCTTTGCGGGACATTGTTCATTTGTCTTGCCTTGAGATCATTTTCATGAGTCACCTCAAGCCAATACATCTTATGATTTGATTAGAACGAATTCTACCTTTGCACTTTATACACGAGTTTCGTGCACAACTTGCTAATGACCTTTAGGGGACACGTGTGCCTTGGTTTCACCTTAAAATCATGTAAGTCAGTCACCCCAAGCATATAAGTCATATGATGGTGATTCGAACAAATTCTGTTTTTGAACTTCAAACACGAGTTTTGTGCACAACATTCTAATGTCCTTTGCGGAACATGTGTGCATTTGTTTCACCTTAAAATCATTTTCAAGAGTCACCTCAAGCCAGTACATATTATGATTGTGATTAGAACGAATTCTACTTTTGCACTTTAAACACGAGTTACGTGCACAACATTCTAATGACCTTTGGGGGACACGTGTGCCTTGGTTTCACCTTAACATCATGTCAATGAGTCAACTCAAGCTAATAATAAGTCATATGATGGTGATTCGAACAAATTCTGTTTTTGAACTTGAAACACGAGTTTTGTGCACAACATTCTAATGTCCTTTGCGGGACATTGTTCATTTGTTTTACCTTAAGATCATTTTCATGAGTCACCTCAAGCCAATACATCTTATGATTGTGATTAGAACGGATTCTACTTTTGCACATTATACACGAGTTTCGTGCACAACATGCTAATGACCTTTGGGGGACACGTGTGCCTTGGTTTCACCTGTAAATCATGTCAATGAGTCAACTTAAGCTAATAAGTCATATGATGGCGATTTGAATAAATTCTATTTTTGCACTTCAAACACGAGTTTTGTGCACAACATTCTAATGTCCTTTGGGGGACATGTGTTCATTTGTTTTTCCTTAAAATCATTTTCATGAGTCACCTCAAACCAATAAATCTTATGATTGTGATTAGAACAAATTCTAGTTTTGCACATTATACACGAGTTTCGTGCACAACATGCTAATGACCTTTGGGGAACACGTGTGCCTTGGTTTCACATTAAAATCATGTCAATGAGTCAACTCAAGCTAATAAGTCATATGATGGTGATTCGAATAAATTCAATTTTTGCACTTCAAACACGAGTTTTGTGCACAACATTCTAATGTCCTTTGGGGGACATGTGTTCATTTGTTTTTCCTTAAAATCATTTTCAAGAGTCACCTCAAACCAATAAATCTTATGATTGTGATCAGAACGAATTCTACTTTTGCACTTTAGACACGAGTTTCGTGCACAACATGCTAATGACCTTTGGGGGCCACGTGTGCCTTGGTTTCACCTTAAAATCATGTCAATGAGTCAACTCAAGCTAATAATAAGTCATATGATGGTGATTCGAACAAATTCTGTTTTTGAACTTCGAACACGAGTTTTGTGCACAACATTCTAATGTCCTTTGCGGGACATTGTTCATTTGTTTTTCCTTAAAATCATTTTCATGAGTCACCTCAAACCAATAAATCTTATGATTATGATTAGAACGGATTCTACTTTTGCACATAATACACGAGTTTCGTGCACAACACGCTAATGACCTTTGGGGGCCACGTGTGCCTTGGTTTCACCTTAAAATCATGTCAATGAGTCAACTCAAGCTAATAATAAGTCATATGATGGTGATTCGAACAAATTCTGTTTTTGAACTTGGAACACGAGTTTTGTGCACAACATTCTAATGTCCTTTGCGGGACGTTGTTCATTTGTTTTACCTTAAGATCATTTTCATGAGTCACCTCAAGCAAATAAATCTTATGATTGTGATTAGAACGAATTCTACTTTTGCACTTTAGACACGAGTTTCGTGCACAACATGCTAATGACCTTTGGGGGACACGTGTGCCTTGGTTTCACTTGTAAATCATGTCAATGAGTCAACTCAAACTAATAATAAGTCATATGATGGCGATTCGAATAAATTCTATTTTTGAACTTCAAACACGAGGTTTGTGCGCAACATTCTAATGTCCTTTGCGGGACATGTGTTCATTTGTTTTTCTTTAAAATCATTTTCATGAGTCACCTCAAGCCAATAAATCTTATGATTGTGATTAGAACGAATTCTACTTTTGCACTTTAGACATGAGTTTCGTGCACAACATGCTAATGACCTTTGGGGGACACGTGTGCCTTGGTTTCACCTTAAAATCATGTCAATGAGTCAACTTAAGCTAATAATAAGTCATATGATGGTGATTCGAACAAATTCTGTTTTTGAACTTCAAACACGAGGTTTGTGCACAACATTCTAATGTCCTTTGCGGGACATGTATCATTTGTTTTTCCGTAAAATCATTTTCATGAGTCACCTCAAGCCAATAAATCTTATGATTGTGATTAGAACGAATTCTACTTTTGCACTTTAGACATGAGTTTCGTGCACAACATGCTAATGACCTTTGGGGGACACGTGTGCCTTGGTTTCACATTAAAATCATGTCAATGAGTCAACTCAAGCTAATAATAAGTCATATGATGGTGATTCGAACAAATTCTGTTTTTGAACTTCAAACACGAGTTTTGTGCACAACATTCTAATGTCCTTTGTGGGACATGTGTTCATTTGTTTTTCCGTAAAATCATTTTCATGAGTCACCTCAAGCCAATAAATCTTATGATTGTGATTAGAACGAATTCTACTTTTGCACTTTAGACACGAGTTTCATGCACAACATGCTAATGACCTTTGGGGGCCACGTGTGCCTTGGTTTCACCTTAAAATCATGTCAGTGAGTCACCCCAAGCCAAAAAGTCATATGATGGTGATTCGAACAAATTCTGTTTTTGAACTTCAAAAACGAGTTTTGTGCACGACATTCTAATGTCCTTTGCGGAACATGTGTGCATTTTTTTCCACCTTAAAATCATTTTCATGAGTCAGCTGAAGCTACTACATCTTATGATTGTGATTAGAACGAATTCTAGTTTTGCACATTATATATGAGTTTCGTGCACAACATGCTAATGACCTTTGGGGAACACGTGTGCCTTGGTTTCACATTAAAATCATGTCAATAAGTCAACTCAAGCTAATAAGTCATATGATGGTGATTCGAATAAATTCAATTTTTGCACTTCAAACGCGAGTTTTGTGCACAACATTCTAATGTCCTTTGGGGGACATGTGTTCATTTGTTTTTCCGTAAAATCATTTTCATGAGTCACCTCAAACCAATAAATGTTATGATTGTGATAAGAACGCTACTTTTGCACTTTAGACACGAGTTTCGTGCACAACATGCTAATGACCTTTGGGGGCCACGTGTGCCTTGGTTTCACCTTAAAATCATGTCAATGAGTCAACTCAAGCTAATAATAAGTCATATGATGGTGATTCGAACAAATTCTATTTTTGAACTTGGAACACGAGTTTTGTGCACAACATTCTAATGTCCTTTGCGGGACATTGTTCATTTGTTTTACCTTAAGATCATTTCCATGAGTCACCTCAAGCCAATACATCTTATGATTATGATTAGAACGGATTCTACTTTTGCACATTATACACGAGTTTCGTGCACAACATGCTAATGACCTTTGGGGGACACGTGTGCCTTGGTTTCACCTGTAAATCATGTCAATGAGTCAACTCAAACTAATAAGTCATATGATGGCGATTCGAATAAATTCTATTTTTGCACTTCAAACACGGGTTTTGTACACAACATTCTAATGTCCTTTGCGGGACATGTGTTCATTTGTTTTTCTTTAAAATCATTTTCATGAGTCACCTCAAGCAAATAAATCTTATGATTGTGATTAGAACGAATTCTACTTTTGCACTTTAGACACGAGTTTCGTGCACAACATGCTAATGACCTTTGGGGGACACATGTGCCTTGGTTTCACCTTAAAATCATGTCAATGAGTCAACTCAAGCTAATAATAAGTCATATGATGGTGATTCGAACAAATTCTGTTTTTGAACTTCAAACACGAGGTTTGTGCACAATATTCTAATGTCCTTTGCGGGACATGTATCATTTGTTTTTCCGTAAAATCATTTTCATGAGTCACCTCAAGCCAATAAATCTTATGATTGTGATTAGAACGAATTCTACTTTTGCACTTTAGACATGAGTTTCGTGCACAACATGCTAATGACCTTTGGGGGACACGTGTGCCTTGGTTTCACATTAAAATCATGTCAATGAGTCAACTCAAGCTAATAATAAGTCATATGATGGTGATTCGAACAAATTCTGTTTTTGAACTTCAAACACGAGTTTTGTGCACAACATTCTAATGTCCTTTGTGGGACATGTGTTCATTTGTTTTTCCGTAAAATCATTTTCATGAGTCACCTCAAGCCAATAAATCTTATGATTGTGATTAGAACGAATTCTACTTTTGCACTTTAGACACGAGTTTCATGCACAACATGCTAATGACCTTTGGGGGCCACGTGTGCCTTGGTTTCACCTTAAAATCATGTCAGTGAGTCACCCCAAGCCAAAAAGTCATATGATGGTGATTCGAACAAATTCTGTTTTTGAACTTCAAAAACGAGTTTTGTGCACGACATTCTAATGTCCTTTGCGGAACATGTGTGCATTTTTTTCCACCTTAAAATCATTTTCATGAGTCAGCTCAAGCTACTACATCTTATGATTGTGATTAGAACGAATTCTAGTTTTGCACATTATATATGAGTTTCGTGCACAACATGCTAATGACCTTTGGGGAACACGTGTGCCTTGGTTTCACATTAAAATCATGTCAATAAGTCAACTCAAGCTAATAAGTCATATGATGGTGATTCGAATAAATTCAATTTTTGCACTTCAAACACGAGTTTTGTGCACAACATTCTAATGTCCTTTGGGGGACATGTGTTCATTTGTTTTTCCGTAAAATCATTTTCATGAGTCACCTCAAACCAATAAATGTTATGATTGTGATAAGAACGCTACTTTTGCACTTTAGACACGAGTTTCGTGCACAACATGCTAATGACCTTTGGGGGCCACGTGTGCCTTGGTTTCACCTTAAAATCATGTCAATGAGTCAACTCAAGCTAATAATAAGTCATATGATGGTGATTCGAACAAATTCTATTTTTGAACTTGGAACACGAGTTTTGTGCACAACATTCTAATGTCCTTTGCGGGACATTGTTCATTTGTTTTACCTTAAGATCATTTCCATGAGTCACCTCAAGCCAATACATCTTATGATTATGATTAGAACGGATTCTACTTTTGCACATTATACACGAGTTTCGTGCACAACATGCTAATGACCTTTGGGGGACACGTGTGCCTTGGTTTCACCTGTAAATCATGTCAATGAGTCAACTCAAACTAATAAGTCATATGATGGCGATTCGAATAAATTCTATTTTTGCACTTCAAACACGGGTTTTGTACACAACATTCTAATGTCCTTTGCGGGACATGTGTTCATTTGTTTTTCTTTAAAATCATTTTCATGAGTCACCTCAAGCAAATAAATCTTATGATTGTGATTAGAACGAATTCTACTTTTGCACTTTAGACACGAGTTTCGTGCACAACATGCTAATGACCTTTGGGGGACACATGTGCCTTGGTTTCACCTTAAAATCATGTCAATGAGTCAACTCAAGCTAATAATAAGTCATATGATGGTGATTCGAACAAATTCTGTTTTTGAACTTCAAACACGAGGTTTGTGCACAATATTCTAATGTCCTTTGCGGGACATGTATCATTTGTTTTTCCGTAAAATCATTTTCATGAGTCACCTCAAGCCAATAAATCTTATGATTGTGATTAGAACGAATTCTACTTTTGCACTTTAGACATGAGTTTCGTGCACAACATGCTAATGACCTTTGGGGGACACGTGTGCCTTGGTTTCACATTAAAATCATGTCAATGAGTCAACTCAAGCTAATAATAAGTCATATGATGGTGATTCGAACAAATTCTGTTTTTGAACTTCAAACACGAGTTTTGTGCACAACATTCTAATGTCCTTTGTGGGACATGTGTTCATTTGTTTTTCCGTAAAATCATTTTCATGAGTCACCTCAAGCCAATAAATCTTATGATTGTGATTAGAACGAATTCTACTTTTGCACTTTAGACACGAGTTTCATGCACAACATGCTAATGACCTTTGGGGGCCACGTGTGCCTTGGTTTCACCTTAAAATCATGTCAGTGAGTCACCCCAAGCCAAAAAGTCATATGATGGTGATTCGAACAAATTCTGTTTTTGAACTTCAAAAACGAGTTTTGTGCACGACATTCTAATGTCCTTTGCGGAACATGTGTGCATTTTTTTCCACCTTAAAATCATTTTCATGAGTCAGCTCAAGCTACTACATCTTATGATTGTGATTAGAACGAATTCTAGTTTTGCACATTATATATGAGTTTCGTGCACAACATGCTAATGACCTTTGGGGAACACGTGTGCCTTGGTTTCACATTAAAATCATGTCAATAAGTCAACTCAAGCTAATAAGTCATATGATGGTGATTCGAATAAATTCAATTTTTGCACTTCAAACACGAGTTTTGTGCACAACATTCTAATGTCCTTTGGGGGACATGTGTTCATTTGTTTTTCCGTAAAATCATTTTCATGAGTCACCTCAAACCATTAAATGTTATGATTGTGATAAGAACGCTACTTTTGCACTTTAGACACGAGTTTCGTGCACAACATGCTAATGACCTTTGGGGGCCACGTGTGCCTTGGTTTCACCTTAAAATCATGTCAATGAGTCAACTCAAGCTAATAATAAGTCATATGATGGTGATTCGAACAAATTCTATTTTTGAACTTGGAACACGAGTTTTGTGCACAACATTCTAATGTCCTTTGCGGGACATTGTTCATTTGTTTTACCTTAAGATCATTTCCATGAGTCACCTCAAGCCAATACATCTTATGATTATGATTAGAACGGATTCTACTTTTGCACATTATACACGAGTTTCGTGCACAACATGCTAATGACCTTTGGGGGACACGTGTGCCTTGGTTTCACCTGTAAATCATGTCAATGAGTCAACTCAAACTAATAAGTCATATGATGGCGATTCGAATAAATTCTATTTTTGCACTTCAAACACGGGTTTTGTACACAACATTCTAATGTCCTTTGCGGGACATGTGTTCATTTGTTTTTCTTTAAAATCATTTTCATGAGTCACCTCAAGCAAATAAATCTTATGATTGTGATTAGAACGAATTCTACTTTTGCACTTTAGACACGAGTTTCGTGCACAACATGCTAATGACCTTTGGGGGACACATGTGCCTTGGTTTCACCTTAAAATCATGTCAATGAGTCAACTCAAGCTAATAATAAGTCATATGATGGTGATTCGAACAAATTCTGTTTTTGAACTTCAAACACGAGGTTTGTGCACAATATTCTAATGTCCTTTGCGGGACATGTATCATTTGTTTTTCCGTAAAATCATTTTCATGAGTCACCTCAAGCCAATAAATCTTATGATTGTGATTAGAACGAATTCTACTTTTGCACTTTAGACATGAGTTTCGTGCACAACATGCTAATGACCTTTGGGGGACACGTGTGCCTTGGTTTCACATTAAAATCATGTCAATGAGTCAACTCAAGCTAATAATAAGTCTTATGATGGTGATTCGAACAAATTCTGTTTTTGAACTTCAAACACGAGTTTTGTGCACAACATTCTAATGTCCTTTGTGGGACATGTGTTCATTTGTTTTTCCGTAAAATCATTTTCATGAGTCACCTCAAGCCAATAAATCTTATGATTGTGATTAGAACGAATTCTACTTTTGCACTTTAGACACGAGTTTCATGCACAACATGCTAATGACCTTTGGGGGCCACGTGTGCCTTGGTTTCACCTTAAAATCATGTCAGTGAGTCACCCCAAGCCAAAAAGTCATATGATGGTGATTCGAACAAATTCTGTTTTTGAACTTCAAAAACGAGTTTTGTGCACGACATTCTAATGTCCTTTGCGGAACATGTGTGCATTTTTTTCCACCTTAAAATCATTTTCATGAGTCAGCTCAAGCTACTACATCTTATGATTGTGATTAGAACGAATTCTAGTTTTGCACATTATACACGAGTTTCGTGCACAACATGCTAATGACCTTTGGGGAACACGTGTGCCTTGGTTTCACATTAAAATTATGTCAATGAGTCAACTCAAGCTAATAAGTCCTATGATGGTGATTCGAATAAATTCAATTTTTGCACTTCAAACACGAGTTTTGTGCACAACATTCTAATGTCCTTTGGGGGACATGTGTTCATTTGTTTTTCCGTAAAATCATTTTCATGAGTCACCTCAAACCAATAAATCTTATGATTGTGATCAGAACGAATTCTACTTTTGCACTTTAGACACGAGTTTCGTGCACAACATGCTAATGACCTTTGGGGGCCACGTGTGCCTTGGTTTCACCTTAAAATCTTGTCAGTGAGTCACCCTAAGCAAATAAGTCATATGATGCTGATTCGAACAAATTCTGTTTTTGAACATCAAACACGAGTTTTGTGCACGACATTCTAATGTCCTTTGCGGAACACGTGTGCATTTGTTTCACCTTAAAATCATTTTCATGAGTCACCTCAAGCCAGTACATGTTATGATTGTCAGAAGAACGAATTCTACTTTTGCACTTTATACACGAGTTACGTGCAGAACATGCTATTGACCTTTGGGGGACACGTGTGCCTTGGTTTCACCTTAAAATCATGTCAATGAGTCAACTCAAGCTAATAAGTCATATGATGGCGATTCGAATAAATTATTTTTTTGCACTTCAAACACGAGTTTTGTGCACAACATTCTAATGTCCTTTGCGGGACATGTGTTCATTTGTTTTTCTTTAAAATCATTTTCATGAGTCACCTCAAGCAAATAAATCTTATGATTGTGATTAGAACGAATTCTACTTTTGCACTTTAGACACGAGTTTCGTGCACAACATGCTAATGACCTTTGGGGGACACGTGTGCCTTGGTTTCACCTTAAAATCATGTCAATGAGTCAACTCAAGCTAATAATAAGTCATATGATGGTGATTCGAACAAATTCTGTTTTTGAACTTCAAACACGAGGTTTGTGCACAACATTCTAATGTCCTTTGCGGGACATGTATCATTTGTTTTTCCGTAAAATCATTTTCATGAGTCACCTCAAGCCAATAAATCTTATGATTGTGATTAGAACGAATTCTACTTTCGCACTTTAGACATGATTTTCGTGCACAACATGCTAATGACCTTTGGGGGACACGTGTGCCTTGGTTTCACATTAAAATCATGTCAATGAGTCAACTCAAGCTAATAATAAGTCATATGATGGTGATTCGAACAAATTCTGTTTTTGAACTTCAAACACGAGTTTTGTGCACAACATTCTAATGTCCTTTGCGGAACATGTGTGCATTTGTTTCACCTTAAAATCATTTTCATGAGTCACCTCAAGCCAATAAATCTTATGATTGTGATTAGAACGAATTCTACTTTTGCACTTTATACACGAGTTTCATGCACAACATGCTAATGACCTTTGGGGGCCACGTGTGCCTTGGTTTCACCTTAAAATCATGTCAGTGAGTCACCCCAAGCCAAAAAGTCATATGATGGTGATTCGAACAAATTCTGTTTTTGAACTTCAAAAACGAGTTTTGTGCACGACATTCTAATGTCCTTTGCGGAACATGTGTTCATTTTTTTCCACCTTAAAATCATTTTCATGAGTCAGCTCAAGCTACTACATCTTATGATTGTGATTAGAACGAATTCTAGTTTTGCACATTATACACGAGTTTCGTGCACAACATGCTAATGACCTTTGGGGAACACGTGTGCCTTGGTTTCACATTAAAATTATGTCAATGAGTCAACTCAAGCTAATAAGTCATATGATGGTGATTCGAATAAATTCAATTTTTGCACTTCAAACACGAGTTTTGTGCACAACATTCTAATGTCCTTTGGGGGACATGTGTTTATTTGTTTTTCCGTAAAATCATTTTCATGAGTCACCTCAAACCAATAAATCTTATGATTGTGATCAGAACGAATTCTACTTTTGCACTTTAGACACGAGTTTCGTGCACAACATGCTAATGACCTTTGGGGGCCACGTGTGCCTTGGTTTCACCTTAAAATCTTGTCAGTGAGTCACCCTAAGCAAATAAGTCATATGATGCTGATTCGAACAAATTCTGTTTTTGAACATCAAACACGAGTTTTGTGCACGACATTCTAATGTCCTTTGCGGAACACGTGTGCATTTGTTTCACCTTAAAATCATTTTCATGAGTCACCTCAAGCCAGTACATGTTATGATTGTCAGAAGAACGAATTCTACTTTTGCACTTTATACACGAGTTACGTGCACAACATGCTATTGACCTTTGGGGGACACGTGTGCCTTGGTTTCACCTTAAAATCATGTCAATGAGTCAACTCAAGCTAATAAGTCATATGATGGCGATTCGAATAAATTATTTTTTTGCACTTCAAACACGAGTTTTGTGCACAACATTCTAATGTCCTTTGTGGGACATTTGTTCATTTGTTTTTCTTTAAAATCATTTTCATGAGTCACCTCAAGCAAATAAATCTTATGATTGTGATTAGAACGAATTCTACTTTTGCACTTTAGACACGAGTTTCGTGCACAACATGCTAATGACCTTTGGGGGACACGTGTGCCTTGGTTTCACCTTAAAATCATGTCAATGAGTCAACTCAAGCTAATAATAAGTCATATGATGGTGATTCGAACAAATTCTGTTTTTGAACTTCAAACACGAGGTTTGTGCACAACATTCTAATGTCCTTTGCGGAACACGTGTGCATTTGTTTCACCTTAAAATCATTTTCATGAGTCACCTCAAGCCAATAAATCTTATGATTGTGATTAGAACGAATTCTACTTTCGCACTTTAGACATGATTTTCGTGCACAACATGCTAATGACCTTTGGGGGACACGTGTGCCTTGGTTTCACATTAAAATCATGTCAATGAGTCAACTCAAGCTAATAATAAGTCATATGATGGTGATTCGAACAAATTCTGTTTTTGAACTTCAAACACGAGTTTTGTGCACAACATTCTAATGTCCTTTGCGGAACATGTGTGCCTTTGTTTCACCTTAAAATCATTTTCATGAGTCACCTCAAGCCAATAAATCTTATGATTGTGATTAGAACGAATTCTACTTTTGCACTTTAGACACAAGTTTCATGCACAACATGCTAATGACCTTTGGGGGCCACGTGTGCCTTGGTTTCACCTTAAAATCATGTCAGTGAGTCACCCCAAGCCAAAAAGTCATATGATGGTGATTCGAACAAATTCTGTTTTTGAACTTCAAAAACGAGTTTTGTGCACGACATTCTAATGTCCTTTGCGGAACATGTGTGCATTTTTTTCCACCTTAAAATCATTTTCATGAGTCAGCTCAAGCTACTACATCTTATGATTGTGATTAGAACGAATTCTAGTTTTGCACATTATATATGAGTTTCGTGCACAACATGCTAATGACCTTTGGGGAACACGTGTGCCTTGGTTTCACATTAAAATCATGTCAATAAGTCAACTCAAGCTAATAAGTCATATGATGGTGATTCGAATAAATTCAATTTTTGCACTTCAAACACGAGTTTTGTGCACAACATTCTAATGTCCTTTGGGGGACATGTGTTCATTTGTTTTTCCGTAAAATCATTTTCATGAGTCACCTCAAACCAATAAATGTTATGATTGTGATAAGAACGCTACTTTTGCACTTTAGACACGAGTTTCGTGCACAACATGCTAATGACCTTTGGGGGCCACGTGTGCCTTGGTTTCACCTTAAAATCATGTCAATGAGTCAACTCAAGCTAATAATAAGTCATATGATGGTGATTCGAACAAATTCTATTTTTGAACTTGGAACACGAGTTTTGTGCACAACATTCTAATGTCCTTTGCGGGACATTGTTCATTTGTTTTACCTTAAGATCATTTCCATGAGTCACCTCAAGCCAATACATCTTATGATTATGATTAGAACGGATTCTACTTTTGCACATTATACACGAGTTTCGTGCACAACATGCTAATGACCTTTGGGGGACACGTGTGCCTTGGTTTCACCTGTAAATCATGTCAATGAGTCAACTCAAACTAATAAGTCATATGATGGCGATTCGAATAAATTCTATTTTTGCACTTCAAACACGGGTTTTGTTCACAACATTCTAATGTCCTTTGCGGGACATGTGTTCATTTGTTTTTCTTTAAAATCATTTTCATGAGTCACCTCAAGCAAATAAATCTTATGATTGTGATTAGAACGAATTCTACTTTTGCACTTTAGACACGAGTTTCGTGCACAACATGCTAATGACCTTTGGGGGACACATGTGCCTTGGTTTCACCTTAAAATCATGTCAATGAGTCAACTCAAGCTAATAATAAGTCATATGATGGTGATTCGAACAAATTCTGTTTTTGAACTTCAAACACGAGGTTTGTGCACAATATTCTAATGTCCTTTGCGGGACATGTATCATTTGTTTTTCCGTAAAATCATTTTCATGAGTCACCTCAAGCCAATAAATCTTATGATTGTGATTAGAACGAATTCTACTTTTGCACTTTAGACATGAGTTTCGTGCACAACATGCTAATGACCTTTGGGGGACACGTGTGCCTTGGTTTCACATTAAAATCATGTCAATGAGTCAACTCAAGCTAATAATAAGTCATATGATGGTGATTCGAACAAATTCTGTTTTTGAACTTCAAACACGAGTTTTGTGCACAACATTCTAATGTCCTTTGTGGGACATGTGTTCATTTGTTTTTCCGTAAAATCATTTTCATGAGTCACCTCAAGCCAATAAATCTTATGATTGTGATTAGAACGAATTCTACTTTTGCACTTTAGACACGAGTTTCATGCACAACATGCTAATGACCTTTGGGGGCCACGTGTGCCTTGGTTTCACCTTAAAATCATGTCAGTGAGTCACCCCAAGCCAAAAAGTCATATGATGGTGATTCGAACAAATTCTGTTTTTGAACTTCAAAAACGAGTTTTGTGCACGACATTCTAATGTCCTTTGCGGAACATGTGTGCATTTTTTTCCACCTTAAAATCATTTTCATGAGTCAGCTCAAGCTACTACATCTTATGATTGTGATTAGAACGAATTCTAGTTTTGCACATTATATATGAGTTTCGTGCACAACATGCTAATGACCTTTGGGGAACACGTGTGCCTTGGTTTCACATTAAAATCATGTCAATAAGTCAACTCAAGCTAATAAGTCATATGATGGTGATTCGAATAAATTCAATTTTTGCACTTCAAACACGAGTTTTGTGCACAACATTCTAATGTCCTTTGGGGGACATGTGTTCATTTGTTTTTCCGTAAAATCATTTTCATGAGTCACCTCAAACCAATAAATGTTATGATTGTGATAAGAACGCTACTTTTGCACTTTAGACACGAGTTTCGTGCACAACATGCTAATGACCTTTGGGGGCCACGTGTGCCTTGGTTTCACCTTAAAATCATGTCAATGAGTCAACTCAAGCTAATAATAAGTCATATGATGGTGATTCGAACAAATTCTATTTTTGAACTTGGAACACGAGTTTTGTGCACAACATTCTAATGTCCTTTGCGGGACATTGTTCATTTGTTTTACCTTAAGATCATTTCCATGAGTCACCTCAAGCCAATACATCTTATGATTATGATTAGAACGGATTCTACTTTTGCACATTATACACGAGTTTCGTGCACAACATGCTAATGACCTTTGGGGGACACGTGTGCCTTGGTTTCACCTGTAAATCATGTCAATGAGTCAACTCAAACTAATAAGTCATATGATGGCGATTCGAATAAATTCTATTTTTGCACTTCAAACACGGGTTTTGTACACAACATTCTAATGTCCTTTGCGGGACATGTGTTCATTTGTTTTTCTTTAAAATCATTTTCATGAGTCACCTCAAGCAAATAAATCTTATGATTGTGATTAGAACGAATTCTACTTTTGCACTTTAGACACGAGTTTCGTGCACAACATGCTAATGACCTTTGGGGGACACATGTGCCTTGGTTTCACCTTAAAATCATGTCAATGAGTCAACTCAAGCTAATAATAAGTCATATGATGGTGATTCGAACAAATTCTGTTTTTGAACTTCAAACACGAGGTTTGTGCACAATATTCTAATGTCCTTTGCGGGACATGTATCATTTGTTTTTCCGTAAAATCATTTTCATGAGTCACCTCAAGCCAATAAATCTTATGATTGTGATTAGAACGAATTCTACTTTTGCACTTTAGACATGAGTTTCGTGCACAACATGCTAATGACCTTTGGGGGACACGTGTGCCTTGGTTTCACATTAAAATCATGTCAATGAGTCAACTCAAGCTAATAATAAGTCTTATGATGGTGATTCGAACAAATTCTGTTTTTGAACTTCAAACACGAGTTTTGTGCACAACATTCTAATGTCCTTTGTGGGACATGTGTTCATTTGTTTTTCCGTAAAATCATTTTCATGAGTCACCTCAAGCCAATAAATCTTATGATTGTGATTAGAACGAATTCTACTTTTGCACTTTAGACACGAGTTTCATGCACAACATGCTAATGACCTTTGGGGGCCACGTGTGCCTTGGTTTCACCTTAAAATCATGTCAGTGAGTCACCCCAAGCCAAAAAGTCATATGATGGTGATTCGAACAAATTCTGTTTTTGAACTTCAAAAACGAGTTTTGTGCACGACATTCTAATGTCCTTTGCGGAACATGTGTGCATTTTTTTCCACCTTAAAATCATTTTCATGAGTCAGCTCAAGCTACTACATCTTATGATTGTGATTAGAACGAATTCTAGTTTTGCACATTATACACGAGTTTCGTGCACAACATGCTAATGACCTTTGGGGAACACGTGTGCCTTGGTTTCACATTAAAATTATGTCAATGAGTCAACTCAAGCTAATAAGTCCTATGATGGTGATTCGAATAAATTCAATTTTTGCACTTCAAACACGAGTTTTGTGCACAACATTCTAATGTCCTTTGGGGGACATGTGTTCATTTGTTTTTCCGTAAAATCATTTTCATGAGTCACCTCAAACCAATAAATCTTATGATTGTGATCAGAACGAATTCTACTTTTGCACTTTAGACACGAGTTTCGTGCACAACATGCTAATGACCTTTGGGGGCCACGTGTGCCTTGGTTTCACCTTAAAATCTTGTCAGTGAGTCACCCTAAGCAAATAAGTCATATGATGCTGATTCGAACAAATTCTGTTTTTGAACATCAAACACGAGTTTTGTGCACGACATTCTAATGTCCTTTGCGGAACACGTGTGCATTTGTTTCACCTTAAAATCATTTTCATGAGTCACCTCAAGCCAGTACATGTTATGATTGTCAGAAGAACGAATTCTACTTTTGCACTTTATACACGAGTTACGTGCACAACATGCTATTGACCTTTGGGGGACACGTGTGCCTTGGTTTCACCTTAAAATCATGTCAATGAGTCAACTCAAGCTAATAAGTCATATGATGGCGATTCGAATAAATTATTTTTTTGCACTTCAAACACGAGTTTTGTGCACAACATTCTACTGTCCTTTGCGGGACATGTGTTCATTTGTTTTTCTTTAAAATCATTTTCATGAGTCACCTCAAGCAAATAAATCTTATGATTGTGATTAGAACGAATTCTACTTTTGCACTTTAGACACGAGTTTCGTGCACAACATGCTAATGACCTTTGGGGGACACGTGTGCCTTGGTTTCACCTTAAAATCATGTCAATGAGTCAACTCAAGCTAATAATAAGTCATATGATGGTGATTCGAACAAATTCTGTTTTTGAACTTCAAACACGAGGTTTGTGCACAACATTCTAATGTCCTTTGCGGGACATGTATCATTTGTTTTTCCGTAAAATCATTTTCATGAGTCACCTCAAGCCAATAAATCTTATGATTGTGATTAGAACGAATTCTACTTTCGCACTTTAGACATGATTTTCGTGCACAACATGCTAATGACCTTTGGGGGACACGTGTGCCTTGGTTTCACATTAAAATCATGTCAATGAGTCAACTCAAGCTAATAATAAGTCATATGATGGTGATTCGAACAAATTCTGTTTTTGAACTTCAAACACGAGTTTTGTGCACAACATTCTAATGTCCTTTGCGGAACATGTGTGCATTTGTTTCACCTTAAAATCATTTTCATGAGTCACCTCAAGCCAATAAATCTTATGATTGTGATTAGAACGAATTCTACTTTTGCACTTTATACACGAGTTTCATGCACAACATGCTAATGACCTTTGGGGGCCACGTGTGCCTTGGTTTCACCTTAAAATCATGTCAGTGAGTCACCCCAAGCCAAAAAGTCATATGATGGTGATTCGAACAAATTCTGTTTTTGAACTTCAAAAACGAGTTTTGTGCACGACATTCTAATGTCCTTTGCGGAACATGTGTTCATTTTTTTCCACCTTAAAATCATTTTCATGAGTCAGCTCAAGCTACTACATCTTATGATTGTGATTAGAACGAATTCTAGTTTTGCACATTATACACGAGTTTCGTGCACAACATGCTAATGACCTTTGGGGAACACGTGTGCCTTGGTTTCACATTAAAATTATGTCAATGAGTCAACTCAAGCTAATAAGTCATATGATGGTGATTCGAATAAATTCAATTTTTGCACTTCAAACACGAGTTTTGTGCACAACATTCTAATGTCCTTTGGGGGACATGTGTTTATTTGTTTTTCCGTAAAATCATTTTCATGAGTCACCTCAAACCAATAAATCTTATGATTGTGATCAGAACGAATTCTACTTTTGCACTTTAGACACGAGTTTCGTGCACAACATGCTAATGACCTTTGGGGGCCACGTGTGCCTTGGTTTCACCTTAAAATCTTGTCAGTGAGTCACCCTAAGCAAATAAGTCATATGATGCTGATTCGAACAAATTCTGTTTTTGAACATCAAACACGAGTTTTGTGCACGACATTCTAATGTCCTTTGCGGAACACGTGTGCATTTGTTTCACCTTAAAATCATTTTCATGAGTCACCTCAAGCCAGTACATGTTATGATTGTCAGAAGAACGAATTCTACTTTTGCACTTTATACACGAGTTACGTGCACAACATGCTATTGACCTTTGGGGGACACGTGTGCCTTGGTTTCACCTTAAAATCATGTCAATGAGTCAACTCAAGCTAATAAGTCATATGATGGCGATTCGAATAAATTATTTTTTTGCACTTCAAACACGAGTTTTGTGCACAACATTCTAATGTCCTTTGTGGGACATGTGTTCATTTGTTTTTCTTTAAAATCATTTTCATGAGTCACCTCAAGCAAATAAATCTTATGATTGTGATTAGAACGAATTCTACTTTTGCACTTTAGACACGAGTTTCGTGCACAACATGCTAATGACCTTTGGGGGACACGTGTGCCTTGGTTTCACCTTAAAATCATGTCAATGAGTCAACTCAAGCTAATAATAAGTCATATGATGGTGATTCGAACAAATTCTGTTTTTGAACTTCAAACACGAGGTTTGTGCACAACATTCTAATGTCCTTTGCGGAACACGTGTGCATTTGTTTCACCTTAAAATCATTTTCATGAGTCACCTCAAGCCAATAAATCTTATGATTGTGATTAGAACGAATTCTACTTTCGCACTTTAGACATGATTTTCGTGCACAACATGCTAATGACCTTTGGGGGACACGTGTGCCTTGGTTTCACATTAAAATCATGTCAATGAGTCAACTCAAGCTAATAATAAGTCATATGATGGTGATTCGAACAAATTCTGTTTTTGAACTTCAAACACGAGTTTTGTGCACAACATTCTAATGTCCTTTGCGGAACATGTGTGCCTTTGTTTCACCTTAAAATCATTTTCATGAGTCACCTCAAGCCAATAAATCTTATGATTGTGATTAGAACGAATTCTACTTTTGCACTTTAGACACAAGTTTCATGCACAACATGCTAATGACCTTTGGGGGCCACGTGTGCCTTGGTTTCACCTTAAAATCATGTCAGTGAGTCACCCCAAGCCAAAAAGTCATATGATGGTGATTCGAACAAATTCTGTTTTTGAACTTCAAAAACGAGTTTTGTGCACGACATTCTAATGTCCTTTGCGGAACATGTGTGCATTTTTTTCCACCTTAAAATCATTTTCATGAGTCAGCTCAAGCTACTACATCTTATGATTGTGATTAGAACGAATTCTAGTTTTGCACATTATACACGAGTTTCGTGCACAACATGCTAATGACCTTTGGGGAACACGTGTGCCTTGGTTTCACATTAAAATCATGTCAATGAGTCAACTCAAGCTAATAAGTCATATGATGGTGATTCGAATAAATTCAATTTTTGCACTTCAAACACGAGTTTTGTGCACAACATTCTAATGTCCTTTGGGGGACATGTGTTCATTTGTTTTTCCTTAAAATCATTTTCATGAGTCACCTCAAACCAATAAATCTTATGATTGTGATCAGAACGAATTCTACTTTTGCACTTTAGACACGAGTTTCGTGCACAACATGCTAATGACCTTTGGGGGCCACGTGTGCCTTGGTTTCACCTGTAAATCATGTCAATGAGTCAACTCAAGCTAATAATAACTCATATGATGGCGATTCGAACAAATTCTTTTCTTGCACTTCAAACACGAGTTTTGTGCACAACATTCTAATGTTCTTTGCGGGACATGTGTTCATTTGTTTTTCCTTAAAATCATTTTCATGAGTCACCTCAAGCCAGTACATCTTATGATTATTATAAGAACGAATTCTACTTTTGCACTTTATACACGAGTTACGTGCACAACATGCTAATGACCTTTGGGGGACACTTGTGCCTTGGTTTCAACTTAAAATCATGTCAATGAGTCAACTCAAGCTAATAAGTCATATGATGGTGATTCGAATAAATTCAATTTTTGCACTTCAAACACGAGTTTTGTGCACAACATTCTAATGTCCTTTGCGGAACATGTGTGCATTTGTTTCACCTTAAAATCATTTTCATGAGTCACCTCAAGCCAGTACATCTTATGATTGTGATTAGAACGAATTCTACTTTTGCACTTTATACATGAGTTTCGTGCACAACATGCTAATGACCTTTGGGGGACACGTGTGCCTTGGTTTCACCTTAAAATCATGTCAATGAGTCAACTCAAGCTAATAAGTCATATGATGGCGATTTGAATAAATTCTATTTTTGCACTTCAAACACGAGTTTTGTGCACAACATTCTAATGTCCTTTGCGGGACATGTGTTCATTTGTTTTTCATTAAAATCATTTTCATGAGTCACCTCAAACTAATAAATCTTATGATTGTGATTAGAACGAATTCTACTTTTGCACTTTAGACACAAGTTTCGTGCACAACATGCTAATGACCTTTGGGGGCCACGTGTGCCTTGGTTTCACCTTCAAATCATATCAGTGAGTCACCCCAAGCCAATAAGTCATATGATGCTGATTCGAACAAATTCTGTTTTTGAACTTCAAACATGAGTTTTCTGCACAACATTCTAATGTCCTTTGCGGAACTTGTGTGCATTTGTTTCACCTTAAAATCATTTTCATGAGTCACCTCAAGCCAGTACATCTTATGATTGTGATTAGAACGAATTCTACTTTTGCACTTTATACACGAGTTACGTGCACAACATGCTAATGACCTTTGGGGGACACGTGTGCCTTGGTTTCACCTTAAAATCATGTCAATGAGTCAACTCTAGCAAATAATAAGTCATATGATGGTGATTAGAGCAAATTCTGTTTTTGAACATCAAACACGAGTTTTGTGCACAACATTCTAATGTCCTTTGCGGAACACGTGTGCATTTGTTTCACCTTAAAATCATTTTCATGAGTCACCTCAAACCAGTACATGTTATGATTGTGATTAGAACGAATTCTACTTTAGCACTTTATACACGAGTTACGTGCACAACATGCTAATGGCCTTTCGGGGACACGTGTGCCTTGGTTTCACCTTAAAATCATGTCAATGAGTCAACTCAAGCAAATAATAAGTCATATGATGGTGATTGGAACAAATTCTGTTTTTGAACTTTAAACACGTGTTTTGTGCACAACATTCTAATGTCCTTTGCGGAACACGTGTGCATTTGTTTCACCTGAAAATCATTTTCATGAGTCACCTCAAGCCAGTACATGTTCTGATTGTGATAAGAACGAATTCTACTTTTGCACTTTATACACGAGTTACGTGCACAACATGCTGATGACCTTTGGGGGACACGTGTGCCTTGCTTTCACCTTAAAATCATGTCAATGACTCAACTCAAGCTAATAAGTCATATGATGGCGATTTGAATAAATTCTATTTTTGCACTTCAAACACGAGTTTTGTGCACAACATTCTAATGTCTTTTGCGGGAGATGTGTTCATTTGTTTTACCTTAAGATCATTTTCATGAGTCACCTCAAGCCAATACATCTTATGATTATGATTAGAACGAATTCTACTTTTGCAGTTTATACACGAGTTTCGTTCACAACATGCTAATGACCTTTGGGGGACACGTGTGCCTTGGTTTCACCTTATAATCATGTCAGTGAGTCACCGCAAGCCAATAAGTCATATGATGGTGATTCGAACAAATTCTGTTTTTGAACTTCAAACAAGAGTTTTGTGCACAACATTCTAATGCCCTTTGCGGAACATGTGTGCATTTGTTTCACCTTAAAATCATTTTCATGAGTCACCTCAAGCCAGTACATCTTATGATTGTGATTAGAACGAATTCTACTTTTTTGCACTTTATACACGAGTTACGTGCACAACATGATAATGACCTTTGGGGGACACGTGTGCCTTGGTTTCACCTTAAAATCATGTCAATGATTCAACTCAAGCTAATAAGTCATATGATGGCGATTCGAATAAATTCTCTTTTTGCACTTCAAACACGAGTTTTGTGCACAACATTCTAATGTGCTTTAGGGGACATGTGTTCATTTGTTTTTCCTTAAAATCATTTTCATGAGTCACCTCAAACCAATAAATCTTATGATTGTGATTAGAACGAATTCTACTTTTGCACTTTAGACTAAGTTTCGTGCACAACATGCTAATGACCTTTGGGGGCCGCGTGTGCCTTGGTTTCACCTTACAATCATGTCAGTGAGTCACCCCAAGCCAATAAGTCATATGATGGTCATTCGAACAAATTCTATTTTTGAACTTCAAACACCAGTTTTGTGCACAACATTCTAATGTCCTTTGCTGAACATGTGTGCATTTGTTTCACCTTAAAATCATTTTCATGAGTCACCTCAAGCCAGTACATCTTATGATTGTGATTAGAACGAATTCTACTTTTGCACTTTATACACGAGTTTCGTGCACAACATGCTAATGACCTTTGGGGGACACGTGTGCCTTGGTTTCACCTTAAAATCATGTCAATGACTCAACTCAAGCTAATAAGTCATATGATGGCGATTCGGATAAATTCTCTTTTTGCACTTCAAACACGAGTTTTGTGCACAACATTCGAATGTGCTTTAGGGGACATGTGTTCATTTGTTTTTCCTTAAAATCATTTTCATGAGTCACCTCAAACCAATAAATCTTATGATTGTGATTAGAACGAATTCTACTTTTGCACTTTAGACACGAGTTTCGTGCACAACATGCTAATGACCTTTGGGGGCCACGTGTGCCTTGGTTTCACCTGTAAATCATGTCAATGAGTCAACTCAAGCTAATAATAACTCATATGATGGTGATTCGAACAAATTCCTTTTTTGAACTTCAAACACGAGTTTTGTCCAGAACATTCTAATGCCCTTTGCGGAACATGTGTGCATTTGTTTCACCTTAAAATCATATTCATGAGTCACCTCAAGCCAGTACATCTTATGATTGTGATTAGAACGAATTCTACTTTTGCACTTTATACACGAGTTACGTGCACAACATGCTAATGACCTTTGGGGGACACGTGTGCCTTGGTTTCACCTTAAAATCATGTCAATGAGTCAACTCAAGCTAATAAGTCATATGATGGCGATTTGAATAAATTCTATTTTTGCACTTCAAACATGAGTTTTGTGCACAACATTCTAATGTCCTTTGCGGGACATGTGTTCATTTGTTTTTCCTTAAAATCATTTTCATGAGTCACCTCAAGCCAATAAATCTTATGATTATAATTAGAACGAATTCTACTTTTGCACTTTATACACGAGTTTCGTGCACAACATGCTAATGACCTTTGGGGGATATGTGTGCCTTGGTTTCACTTTAAAATCATGTCAATGAGTCAACTCAAGCTAATAAGTCATATGATGGCGATTTGAATAAATTCTATTTTTGCACTTCAAACACGAGTTTTGTGTACAACATTCTAATGTCCTTTGGGGGACATGTGTTCATTTGTTTTTCCTTAAAATCATTTTCATGAGTCACCTCAAGCCAATAAATCTTATGATTATGATTAGAACGAATTCTACTTTTGCACTTTATACACGAGTTTCGTGCACAACATGCTAATGACCTTTAGGGGACACGTGTTCCTTGGTTTCACCTTTAAATCATGTCAATGAGTCAACTCAAGCTAATAATAACTCATATGATGGTGATTCGAACAAATTCTGTTTTTGAACTCCAAACACGAGTTTTGTGCACAACATTCTAATGCCGTTTGCGGAACATGTGTGCATTTGTTTCACCTTAAAATCATATTCATGAGTCACCTCAAGCCAGTACATCTTATGATTGTGGTTAGGACGAATTCTACTTTTGCACTTTATACACGAGTTACGTGCACAACATGCTAATGACCTTTGGGGGACACGTGTGCCTTGGTTTCACCTTAAAGTCATGTCAATGAGTCAACTCAAGCTAATAAGTCATATGATGGCGATTTGAATAAATTCTATTTTTGCACTTCAAACACGAGTTTTGTGCACAACATTCTAATGTCCTTTGCGGGACATGTGTTCATTTGTTTTAAAATCATTTTCATGAGTCACCTCATGCCAATAAATCTTATCATTGTGATTAGAACGGATTCTACATTTGTACTTTAGACACGAGTTTCGTGCACAACATGCTAATGACCTTTGGGGGCCAGGTGTGCCTTTGTTTCACCTTAAAATCATGTCAGTGAGTCTGCCTAAGCAAGTAAGTCATATGATGGCGATACGAATAAATTCTCTTTTTGTACTTCAAACACGAGTTTTGTGCACAACATTCTAATGTCCTTTGCAGGACATGTGTTCATTTAATTAACCTTAAAATCATTTTCCTGAGTCACCTCAAGCCAATACATCTTATGATTATGATTAGAACGAATTCTACTTTTGCACTTTATACACGAGTTTCGTGCACAACATGCTAATGACCTTTTGGGGACACGTGTGCCTTTGTTTCACCTTAAAATCATGTCAATGAGTCAACTCAAGCTAATAAGTCATATGATGGCGATTCGAATAAATTCTTTTTTTGTACTTCAAACACGAGTTTTGTGCACAACATTCTAATGTCCTTTGCAGGACATGTGTTCCTTTGTTTAACCTTAAAATCATTTTCCTGAGTCACCTCAAGCCAATACATCTTATGATTATGATTTGAACGAATTCTACTTTTGCACTTTATACACGAGTTTCGTGCACAACATGCTAATGACTTTTGGGGGACACATGTGCCTTGGTTTCACCTTTAAATCATGTCAATGAGTCAAATAAAGCTAATAAGTCATATGATGGCGATTCTAATAAATTCTCTTTTTGCACTTCAAACACGAGTTTTGTGCACAACATTCTTATGTCCTTTGCGGAACATGTGTTCATTTGTTTTTCCTTAAAATCATTTTCATGAGTCACCTCAAGCCAATAAATCTTATGATTATGATTAGAACGAATTCTACTTTTGCACCTTATACATGAGTTTCGTGCACAACATGCTAATGACCTTTGGGGGACACGTGTGCCTTGGTTTCACCTTAAAATCATGTCAGTGAGTCACCCCAAGCCAATAAGTTATATGATGGTCATTCGAACAAATTCTGTTTTTGAACTTCAAACACGAGTTTTGTGCACAACATTCTAATGTCCTTTGCGGAACATGTGTGCATTTGTTTCACCTTAAAATCATTTTCATGAGTCACCTCAAGCCAGTTCATCTTATGATTGTGATTAGAACGAATTCTACTTTTGCACTTTATACACGACTTTCGTGCGCAACATGGTAATGACCTTTGGGGGACATGTGTGCCTTGGTTTCACTTTAAAATCATGTCAATGAGTCAACTCAAGCTAATAAGTCATATGATGGCGATTTGAATAAATTCTATTTTTGCACTTCAAACACGAGTTTTGTGCACAACATTCTAATGCCCTTTGCGGGACATGTGTTCATTTGTTTGTCCTTAAAATCATTTTCATGAGTCACCTCAAGCCAATAAATCTTATGATTGTGATTAGAACGAATTCTACTTTTGCACCTTATACACGAGTTTCGTGTACAACATGCTAATAACCTTTGGGGGACACGTGTGCCTTGGTTTCACCTTAAAATCATGTCAGTGAGTCACCCCAAGCCAAAAAGTCATATGATGGTGATTCAAACAAATTCTGTTTTTGAACTTCAAACACGAGTTTTGTGCACAACATTCTAATGCCTTTGCGGAACATGTGTTCGTTTGTTTTTCCTTAAAATCATTTTCATGAGTCACCTCAAGCCAATAATTCTTATGCTTGTGATTAGAACGAATTCTACTTTTGCACCTTATACACGAGTTTCGTGCACAACATTCTAATGACCTTTAGGGGACACGTGTGCTTTGGTTTCACCTTAAAATCATGCCAATGAGTCAACTCAAGCTAATAAGTCATATGATGGCGATTCGAATAAATTCAATTTTTGCACTTCAAACACGAGTTTTGTGCACAACATTCTAATGTCCTTCGCGGGACATGTGTTCATTTGTTTTACCTTAAAATCATTTTCATGAGTCACCTCAAACCAATACATCTTATGATTATGATTAGAACGAATTCTACTTTTGCACTTTATGCACGAGTTTCGTGCACAACATGCTAATGACCTTTGGGGGACACGTGTGCCTTGGTTTCACCTTAAAATCATGTCAATGAGTCTGCTCAAGCTAATAATAAGTCATATGATGGCGATTCGAATGAATTCTATTTTTGCATTTCAAACACAAGTTTTGTCCACAACATTCTAATGTCCTTCGCGGGACATGTGTTCATTTGTTTTACCATAAAATCATTTTCATGAGTCACCTCAAGCCAATACATCTTATGATTATGATTAGAACGAATTCTACTTTTGCACTTTATACACAAGTTTCGTGCACAACATGCTAATGACCTTTGGGGGACACGTGTGGCTTGATTTTTCCTTAAAATCATGTCAGTGAGTCACCCTAAGCCAATAAGTCATATGATGGTGATTCGAACAAATTCTGTTTTTGAACTTCAAACACGAGTTTTGTGAACAACATTCTAATGTCCTTTGCGGAACATGTGTGCATTTGTTTCACCTTAAAATCATTTTAATGAGTCACCTTAAGCCAATACATCTTATTATTGTGATTAGAACGAATTCTACTTTTGCACTTTATACACGAGTTTCGTGCACAACATTCTAATGACCTTTAGGGGACACGTGTGCTTTGGTTTCACCTTAAAATCATGCCAATGAGTCAACTCAAGCTAATAAGTCATATGATGGCGATTCGAATAAATTCAATTTTTGCACTTCAAACACGAGTTTTGTGCACAACATTCTAATGTCCTTCGCGGGACATGTGTTCATTTGTTTTACCTTAATATCATTTTCACGAGTCACCTCAAGCCAATACATCTTATGATTATGATTAGAACGAATTCTACTTTTGCACTTTATGCACGAGTTTCGTGCACAACATGCTAATGACCTTTGGGGGACATGTGTGCCTTGGTTTCACCTTAAAATCATGTCAATGAGTCTGCTCAAGCTAATAATAAGTCATATGATGGCGATTCGAATGAATTCTATTTTTACATTTCAAACACAAGTTTTGTCCACAACATTCTAATGTCCTTCGCGGGACATGTGTTCATTTGTTTTACCATAAAATCATTTTCATGAGTCACCTCAAGCCAATACATCTTATGATTATGATTAGAACGAATTCTACTTTTGCACTTTATACACAAGTTTCGTGCACAACATGCTAATGACCTTTGGGGGACACGTGTGGCTTGATTTTTCCTTACAATCATGTCAGTGAGTCACCCCAAGCCAATAAGTCATATGATGGTGATTCGAACAAATTCTGTTGTTGAACTTCAAACACGAGTTTTGTGAACAACATTCTAATGTCCTTTGCGGAACATGTGTGCATTTGTTTCACCTTAAAATCATTTTCATAAGTCACCTCAAGCCAGTACATCTCATGATTGTGATTAGAACGAATTCTACTTTTGCACTGTATACACGAGTTTCGTGCACAACATGCTAATGACCTTTGGGGGACACATGTGCCTTGGTTTCAACTTAAAATCATGTCAATGAGTCAACTCAGGCTAATAATAAGTCATATGATGGCGATTCGAATAAATTCTATTTTTGCACTTCAAACACGAGTTTTGTGCACAACCATTCTAATGTCCTTTGCGTGACATGTGTTCATTTGTTTTACCTTAAAATCATTTTCATGAGTCACCTCAAGCCAATACATCTTCTGATTATGATTAGAATGAATTCTACTTGTGCACTTTATACACGAGTTTCGTGCACAACATGGTAATGACCTTTGGGGGACACATGTGGCTTGGTTTCACCTTAAAATCATGTCAGTGAGTCACCCCAAGCCAATAAGTCATATGATGGTGATTCGTACAAATTTTGTTTTTTCACTTCAAATACGAGTTTTGTGCACAACATTCTAATGTCCTTTGCGGGACATGTGTTCATTTGTTTTTCCTTAAAATCATTTTCATGAGTCACCTCAAGCCAATAATTCTTATGCTTGTGATTAGAACGAATTGTACTTTTGCACTTTAGACATGAGTTTCGTGCACAACATGCTAATGACCTTTGGGGGCCACGTGTGCCTTGGTTTCACCTTAAAATCATACCAGTGAGTCACCCCAAGCCAATAAGTCATATGATGGTGATTCGAACAAATTCTGTTTTCGAACTGCAAACACGAGTTTTATGCACAACATTCTAATGTCCTTTGCGGAACATGTGTGCATTTGTTTCACCTTAAAATCATTTTCATGGGTCAGCTCAAGCCAGTACATCTTATGATTGTGATTAGAACGAACTCTCCTTTTGCACTTTATACATGAGTTTCGTGCACAACATGCTAATGACCTTTAGGGGACACGTGTGCCTTGGTTTCACTCTGAAATCATGTCAATGAGTCAACTCAGGCTAATAATCAGTCATACGATGGCGATTCGAATAAATTCTATTTTTGCACTTCAAACACGAGTTTTGTGCACAACATTCTAATGTCCTTTACGGGACATGTGTTCATTTGTGTTACCTTAAAATCATTTTAATGAGTCACCTTAGGCCAATACATCTTATGATTGTGATTAGAATGAATTCTACTTTTGCACTTTATACACAAGTTTCGTGCACAACATGCTAATGACCTTTAGGTGACACGTGTGCCTTGGTTTCACCCTAAAATAATGTCAATGAGTCAACTCAGGCTTATAATCCGTCATATGATGGCGATTCGAATAAATTCTATTTTTGCACTTCAAACAGGAGCTTTGTGCACAACATTCTAATGTCCTTTGCAGGACATGTGTTCATTTGTTTTTCCTTAAAATCATTTTTATGAGTCACCTCAAACTAATAAATCTTATGATTGTGATTACAACGAATTCTACTTTTGCACTTTATACACGAGTTTTGTGCACAACAGGCTAATGACCTTTAGGGGACACGTGTGCCTTGGTTTCACCTTGAAATCATGTCAATGGGTCAACTCAGGGTAATAATAAGTCATATGATGGCGATTCAAAAAAATTCTATTTTTGCACCTCAAACACGAGTTTGTGCACAACATTCTAATGTCCTTTTCAAGACATGTGTTCATTTGTTTTTCCTTAAATTCATTTTCTTGAGTCACCTCAAGCCAATAAATCTTATGATTGTGATTAAAACGAATTCTACTTTTGCCCTTTATACATGAGTTTCGTGCACAACATGCTGTTGACCTTTAGGGGACACGTGTGGCTTGGTTTCACGTTAAAATCACGTCAATGAATAAACTCAGGCTAATAATAAGGCATATGATGGCGATTCGAATAAATTCTATTTTTGCACTTCAAACACGAATTTTGTGCACAACATTCTAATGTCTTTTGCGGGACATGTGTTCATTTGATTTTCCTTAAAATCATTTTCATGAGTCACCTCAAGCCAATAAATCTTATGATTGTGATTAGAACGAATTCTACTTTTGCCCTTTATACACGAGTTTCGTGCACAATATGCTAATGACCTTTAGGGGACACGTGTGCCTTGGTTTCACCTGAAAATCATGTCAATGAGTCAAGTGAGGCTAATAATAAGTCATATGATGGCGATTCGAATAAATTCTATTTTTGCACTTCAAACACGAGTTTTGTGCACAACATTCTAATGTCTTTTGCGGGACATGTGTTCATTTCTTTTTCCTTAAAAGCATTTTCATGAGTCACCTCAAGCGAAAAAATCTTATGATCGTGATTAGAACGAATTCAACTCTTGCACTTTTTAGACGAGTTTCGTGCACAACATGCTATTGACCTTTAGGGGACACGTGTGGCTTGGTTTCACCTTAAAATCACGTCAATGAGTCAACTCAGGCTAATAATAAGGAATATGATGGCGATTCGAATAAATTCTATTTCTGCACTTCTAACACGAGTTTTGTGCACAACATTCTAATGTCCTTTGCGGGACATGTGTTCATTTGTTTTTCCTCAAAATCATTTTCATGAGTCACCTCAAGCGAATAAATCTTATGATTGTGATTCGAACGAATTCAACTTTTGCATATTATAGACGAGTTTCGTGCACAACATGCTATTGACATTTAGGGGACACGTGTGGCTTGGTTTCACGTTAAAATCATGTGAATGAGTCAACTCAGGCTAATAATAAGGCATATGATGGCGATTCGAAGGAATTCTATTTTTGCACTTCTAACACGAGTTTTGTGCACAATATTCTAATGTCCTTTGCGGGACATGTGTTCATTTGTTTTCCTTAAAATCATTTTCATGAGTCACCTCAAGCGAATAAATCTTATGATATCGATTAGAACGAATTCTACTTTTGCACTTTATACACGAGTTTCGTGCACAACATGCTATTGACCTTTAGGGGACACGTGTGGCTTGGTTTCACCTTAAAATCACGTCAATGAGCCAACTCAGGCTAATAATAAGGCACATGATGGCGATTCGAATAAATTCTATTTTTGCACTTCTAACACGAGTTTTGTGCACAACATTCTAATGTCCTTTGCGGGACATGTGTTCATTTGTTTTTCCTCAAAATCATTTTCATGAGTCACCTCAAGCGAATAAATCTTATGATTGTGATTAGAACGAATTCAACTTTTGCACTTTATAGACGAGTTTCGTGCACAACATGCTATTGACGTTTAGGGGACACGTGTGGCTTGGTTTCAAGTTAAAATTACGTTAATGAGTCAACTTTGGCTAATAATAAGGCATATGATGGCGATTCGAATAAATTCTATTTTTGCACTTCAAACAAGAGTTTTGTGCACAACATTCTAATGTCCTTTGCAGGACATGTGTTCATTTGTTTTTCCTTAAAATCATTTTCATGAGTCACCTCAAGCCAATAAATCTTATGATTGTGATTAGAACGAATTCTACTTTTGCACTTTATACACGAGTTTTTTGCACAACATGCTAATGACCTTTAGGGGACACGTGTGCCTTGGTTTCACCTAAAAATCATGTCAATGAGTCAACTCAGGCTAATAATAAGTCATATGATGGCGATTCGTACAAATTCTGTTTTTTCACTTCAAACATGAGTTTTTTGCACAACATTCTAATGTCCTTTCCGGGACATGTGTTCATTTGTTTTACCTTAAAATCATTTTAATCAGTCACCTTAAGCCAATACATCTTATAATTGTGATTAGAATGAATTCTACTTTTGCACTTTATACACAAGTTTCGTGCACAACATGCTAATGACCTTTAGGGGACACGTGTGCTTTGGTTTCACCCTAAAATCACGTCAATGGGTCCACTCAGGCTAATAATAAGTCATATGATGGCGATTCGAATAAATTCTATTTTTGCACTTCAAACACGAGTTTTGTGCACAACATTTTAATGTCTTTTGCGGGACATGTGTTCATTTGATTTTCCTTAAAATCATTTTCATGAGTCACCTCAAGCCAATAAATCTTATGATTGTGATTAGAACGAATTCTACTTTTGCCCTTTGTACACGAGTTTCGTGCACAACATGCTAATGACCTTTAGGGGACACGTGTGCCTTGGTTTCACCTGAAAATCATGTCAATGAGTCAAGTGAGGCTAATAATAAGTCATATGAAGGCGATTCGAATAAATTCTATTTTTGCACTTCAAACACGAGTTTTGTGCACAACATTCTAATGTCTTTTGCGGGACATGTGTTCATTTGTTTTTCCTTAATATCATTTTCATGAGTCACCTCAAGCGAAAAAATCTTATGATTGTGATTAGAACGAATTCAACTCTTGCACTTTTTAGACGAGTTTTGGTGCACAACATGCTATTGACCTTTAGGGGACACGTGTGGCTTGGTTTCACCTTAAAATCACATCAATGAGTCAACTCAGGCTAATAATAAGGCATATGATGGCGATTCGAATAAATTCTATTTTTGCACTTCAAACAAGAGTTTTGTGCACAACATTCTAATGTCCTTTGCAGGACATGTGTTCATTTGTTTTTCCTTAAAATCATTTTCATGAGTCACCTCAAGCCAATAAATCTTATGATTGTGATTAGAACGAATTCTACTTTTGCACTTTATACAAGAGTTTTGGTGCACAACATGCTAATGACCTTTAGGGGACACGTGTGCCTTGGTTTCACCTAAAAATCATGTCAATGAGTCAACTCAGGCTAATAATAAGGCATATGATGGCGATTCGAATAAATTCTATTTTTGCACTTCTAACACGAGTTTTGTGCACAACATTCTAATGTCCTTTGCGGGACATGTGTTCATTTGTTTTTCCTCGAAATCATTTTCATGAGTCACCCCTAGCGAATAAATCTTATGATTGTGATTAGAACGAATTCAATTTTTGCACTTTATAGACGAGTTTCGTGCACAACATGCTATTGACCTTTAGGGGACACGTGTGGCTTGGTTTCACGTTAAAATCACGTCAATGAGTCAACTCAGGCTAATAATAAGGCATATGATGGCGATTCGAATAAATTCTATTTTTGCACTTCAAACACGAGTTTTGTGCACAACATTCTAATGTCTTTTGCGGGACATGTGTTCATTTGTTTTACCTTAAAGTCATTTTAATGAGTCACCTTAAGCCAATACATCTTATGATTGTGATTAGAACGAATTCTACTTTTGCACTTTATACACAAGTTTCGTGCACAACATGCAAATGACCTTTAGGGGACATGTGTGCCTTGGTTTCACCTAAAAATCATGTCAATGAGTCAACTCAGGCTAATGATAAGTCATATGATGGCGATTCGTACAAATTCTGTTTTTTCACTTCAAACATGTGTTTTTTGCACAACATTCTAATGTCCTTTCCGGGACATGTGTTCATTTGTTTTACCTTAAAATCATTTTAATCAGTCACCTTAAGCCAATACATCTTATGATTGTGATTAGAATGAATTCTACTTTTGCACTTTATACACAAGTTTCGTGCACAACATGCTAATGACCTTTAGGGGACACGTGTGCCTTGGTTTCACCCTAAAATCACGTCAATGGGTCCACTCAGGCTAATAATAAGTCATATGATGGCGATTCGAATAAATTCTATTTTTGCACTTCAAACACGAGTTTTGTGCACAACATTCTAATGTCTTTTGCGGGACATGTGTTCATTTGATTTTCCTTAAAATCATTTTCATGAGTCACCTCAAGCCAATAAATCTTATGATTGTGATTAGAACGAATTCTACTTTTGCCCTTTATACACGAGTTTCGTGCACAACATGCTAATGACCTTTAGGGGACACGTGTGCCTTGGTTTCACCTGAAAATCATGTCAATGAGTCAAGTGAGGCTAATAATAAGTCATATGATGGCGATTCGAATAAATTCTATTTTTGCACTTCAAACACGAGTTTGGTGCACAACATTCTAATGTCTTTTGCGGGACATGTGTTCATTTGTTTTTCCTTTAAATCATTTTCATGAGTCACCTCAAGCGAAAAAATCTTATGATTGTGATTAGAACGAATTCAACTCTTGCACTTTTTAGACGAGTTTCGTGCACAACATGCTATTGACCTTTAGGGGACACGTGTGGCTTAGTTTCACCTTAAAATCACGTCAATGAGTCAACCCAGGCTAATAATAATGCATATGATGGCGATTCGAATAAATTCTATTTTTGCACTTCAAACAAGAATTTTGTGCACAACATTCTGATGTCCTTTGCAGGACATGTGTTCATTTGTTTTTCCTTAAAATCATTTTCATGAGTCACCTCAAGCCAATAAATCTTATGATTGTGATTAGAACGAATTCTACTTTTGCACTTTATACACGAGTTTTGGTGCACAACATGCTAATGACCTTTAGGGGACACGTGTGCCTTGGTTTCACCTAAAAATCATGTCAATGAGTCAACTCAGGCTAATAATAAGGCATATGATGGCGATTCGAATAAATTCTATTTTTGCACTTCTAACACGAGTTTTGTGCACAACATTCTAATGTCCTTTGCGGGACATGTGTTCATTTGTTTTTCCTCGAAATCATTTTCATGAGTCACCTCTAGCGAATAAATCTTATGATTGTGATTAGAACGAATTCAATTTTTGCACTTTATAGACGAGTTTCGTGCACAACATGCTATTGACCTTTAGGGGACACATGTGGCTTGGTTTCACGTTAAAATCACGTCAATGAGTCAACTCAGGCTAATAATAAGGCATATGATGGCGATTCGAATAAATTCTATTTTTGCACTTCAAACACAAGTTTTGTGCACAACATTCTAATGTCTTTTGCGGGACATGTGTTCATTTGTTTTACCTTAAAGTCATTTTAATGAGTCACCTTAAGCCAATACATCTTATGATTGTGATTAGAACGAATTCTACTTTTACACTTTATACACAAGTTTCGTGCACAACATGCAAATGACCTTTAGGGGACACGTGTCGCTTGGTTTCACCCTAAAATCATGTCAATGAGTCAAATCACGCTAATAACAAGTCATATGATGGCGATTAGAATAAATTCTGCTTTTGCACTTCAAACACGAGTGTTATGCACAACATTCTAATGTCCTTTGTGGGACATGTGTTCATTTGTTTTTCCTTAAAATCATTTTCATAAGTCACCTCAAGTGAATAAATCTTGTGATTGTGCTTAGAATGAATTCTACTTTTGCACTTTATAGACGAGTTTCGTGCACAACATGCTATTGACCTTTAGGGGACACGTGTGGCTTGGTTTCACCTTAAAATCACGTCAATGAGTCAACTCAGGCTAATAATAAGAAATATGATGGCAATTCGAAAAATTCTATTTGTGCACTTCTAACACGAGTTTTGTGCACAACATTCTGATGTCCTTTGCGGCACATGTGTTCATTTGTTTTTCCTTAAAATCATTTTCATGAGTCACCTCAAGCGAATAAATCTTATGATTGTGATTAGAACGAATTCTACTTTTGCACTTTATAGACGAGTTTCGTGCACAACATGTTATTGACCTTTAGGGGACATGTGTGGCTTGGTTTCACCTTAAAATCACGTCAATGAGTCAACTCAGGCTAATAATAAGGAATATGATGGCGATTCGAAAAATTCTATTTTTGCACTTCTAACACGAGTTTTGTGCACAACATCCTAATGTCCTTTGCGGCACATGTGTTTATTTGTTTTTCCTTAAAATCATTTTCATGAGTCACCTCAAGCAAATAAATATGATGATTGTGATTAGAACGAATTCTACTTTTGCACTTTATACACGAGTTTTGTGCACAACAGGCTAATGACCTTTAGGGGACACGTATGCCCTAGTTTCACCTTGAAATCACGTCAATGGGTCAACTCAGGGTAATAATAGGTCATATGATGGCGATTCAAATAAATTCTATTTTTGCACTTCAAACACGAGTTTGTGCACAACATTCTAATGTCCTTTTCAAGACATGTGTTCATTTGTTTTTTCCTTAAAATCATTTTCATGAGTCACCTCAAGCCAATAAATCTTATGATTGTGATTAGAACGAATTCTACTTTTGCCCTTTATACACGAGTTTCGTGCACAACATGCTAATGACCTTTAGGGGACACGTGTGCCTTGGTTTCACCTAAAAATCATGTCAATGAGTCATGTGAGGCTAATAATAAGTTATATGATGGCGATTCGAATAAATTCTATTTTTGCACTTCAAACACGAGTTTTGTGCACAACATTCTAATGTCTTTTGCGGGACATGTGTTCATTTGTTTTTCCTTAAAATCATTTTCATGAGTCACCTCAAGCCAATAAATCTTATGATTGTGATTAGAACGAATTCAACTTTTGCACTTCATAGATGAGTTTCGTGCACAACATGGTATTCACCTTTAGGGGACACGTGTGGCTTGGTTTCACCTTAAAATCACGTCAATGAGTCAACTCAGGCTAATAATAAGGCATATGATGGCGATTCAAATAAATTCTATTTTTGCACTTCAAACAAGAGTTTTGTGTACAACATTCTAATGTCCTTTGCAGGACATGTGTTCATTTGTTTTTCCTTATAATCATTTTCATGAGTCACCTCTAGCGAATAAATCATATGATTGTGATTAGAACGAATTCAACTTTTGCACTTTATGGACGAGTTTCGTGCACAACATGCTATTGACCTTGAGGGGACACGTGTGGCTTGGTTTCATCTTAAAATCACGTCAATGAGTCAACTCGGGCTAATAATGAGGCATATGATGGCGATTCGAATAAATTCTATTTTTGCACTTCAAACAAGAGTTTTGTGCACAACATTCTAATGTCTTTTGCGGGACATGTGTTCATTTGTTTTTCCTTAAAATCATTTTCATGAGTCACCTCAAGCCAATAAATCTTATGATTGTGATTAGAACGAATTCTACTTTTGCACTTTATACACGAGTTTCGTGCACAACATGCTAATGACCTTTAGGGGACACGTGTGCCTTGGTTTCACCTAAAAATCATGTCAATGAGTCAACTCAGGCTAATAATAAGTCATATGATGGCGATTCGAATAAATTCTACTTTTGCACTTCTAACACGAGTTTTGTGCACAACATTCTAATGACCTTTGCGGGACATGTGTTCATTTGTTTTTCTTTAAAATCATTTTCATGAGTCACCTCAAGCGAATAAATCTTATGATTGTGATTAGAACGAATTCTACTTTTGCACTTTATAGACGAGTTTCGTGCACAACATGCTATTGACCTTTAGGGGACACGAGTGGCTTTGTTTCACCTTAACATCACGTCAATGAGTCAACTCAGGCTAATAATAAGGCATATGATGGCGATTTAAATAAATTCTATTTTTGCACTTCTAACACGAGTTTTGTGCACAACATTCTAATGTCCATTGCGGGACATGTGTTCATTTGTTTTTCTTTAAAATCATTTTCATGAGTCACCTCAGGCGAATAAATCTTATGATTGTGATTAGAACGAATTCTACTTTTGCACTTTATACACGAGTTTTGTGCACAACAGGCTAATGACCTTTAGGGGACACGTGTGCCTTGGTTTCACCTTAAAATCACGTCAATGGGTCAACTCATGCTAATAATAAGTCATATGATGGCGATTCGAATAAATTCTATTTTTGCACTTCAAACACGAGTTTTGTGCATTACATTCTAATGTCCTTCGCGGGACATGTGTTCATTTGTTTTACCTTAAAATCATTTTCATGAGTCACCTCAAGCCAATAAATCTTATGATTGTGATTAGAATGAATTCTACTTTTGCACTTTATACATGTGTTTCGTGCACAACATGCTAATGACCTTTAGGGGACACGTGTGCCTTGGTTTCACCTAAAAATCATGTCAATGAGTCAACTCAGGCTAATAATAAGTCATATGGTGGCGATTCGAATAAATTCTATTTTTGCACTTCAAACACGAGTTTTGTGCACGACATTTTAATGTCCTTCGCGGGACATGTGTTCATTTTGTTTAACCTTAAAATCATTTTCATGAGTCACCTCAAGCCAATACATCTTATGATTATGATTAGAACGAATTCTACTTTTTCACTTTATACACGAGTTTCGTGCACAACTTGCTAATGACCTTTAGGGGACACGTGTGCCTTGGTTTCACCCTAAAATCACGTCGATGGGTGAACCCAAGCTAATAATAAGTCATATGATGGCGATTCGAATAAATTCTATTTTTGCACTTCAAACACGAGTTTTGTACACAACATTCTAATGTCTTTTGCGGGACATGTGTTCATTTGTTTTTCCTTAAAATCATTTTCATGAGTTACCTCAAGCCAATAAATCTTATGATTGTGATTAGAACGAATTCAACTTTTGCACTTTATAGACGAGTTTCGTGCACAACATGCTATTGACCTTTAGGGGACACGTGTGGCTTGGTTTCACCTTAAAATCACGTCAATGAGTCAACTCAGGCTAATAATAAGGCATATGATGGCGATTCAAATAAATTCTATTTTTGCACTTCAAACAAGAGTTTTGTGCACAACATTCTAATGTCCTTTGCAGGACATGTGTTCATTTGTTTTTCCTTAAAATCATTTTTATGAGTCACCTCAATCCAATAAATCTTATGATTGTGATTAGAACGAATTCTACTTTTGCACTTTATACACGAGTTTCATGCACAACATGCTAATGACCTTTAGGGGACACGTGTGCCTTGGTTTCACCTAAAAATCATATCAATGAGTCAACTCAGGCTAATAATAAGTCATATGATGGCGATTCGAATAAATTCTATTTTTGCACTTCTAACACGAGTTTTGTGCACAACATTCTAATGTCCTTTGCGGGACATGTGTTCATTTGTTTTTCTTTAAAATCATTTTCATGAGTCACCTCAAGCGAATAAATCTTATGATTGTGATTAGAACGAATTCTACTTTTGCACTTTATAGACGAGTTTCGTGCACAACATGCTATTGACCTTTAGGGGACACGTGTGGCTTAGTTTCACCTTAAAATCACGTCAATGAGTCAACTCAGGCTAATAATAAAGCATATGATGGCGATTCGAATAAATTCTATTTTTGCACTTCTAACACGAGTTTTGTGCACAACATTCTAATGTCCTTTGCGGGACATGTGTTCAGTTGTTTTACCTTAAAATCATTTTCATGAGTCACCTCAAGCCAATACATCTTATGATTATGATTAGAACGAATTCTACTTTTTCACTTTATACACGAGTTTCGTGCACAACTTGCTAATGACCTTTAGGGGACACATGTGCCTTGGTTTCACCCTAAAATCACGTCAATGGGTCAACTCAGGCTAATAATAAGTCATATCATGGTGATTCGTACAAATTCTGTTTTTTCACTTCAAACACGAGTTTTGTGCCCAATATTTTAATGTCCTTTGCGGGACATGTGTTCATTTGTTTTACCTTAAAATCATTTTAATGAGTCACCTTAAGCTAATACATCTTATGATTGTGATTAGAACGAATTCTACTTTTGCACTTTATACACGAGTTTCGTGCACAACATGCTATTGACCTTTAGGGGACACGTGTGGCTTAGTTTCACCTTAAAATCACGTCAATGAGTCAACTCAGGCTAATAATAAGTCATATGATGGCGATTCGAATAAATTCTATTTTTGCACTTCAAACACGAGTTTTGTGCACAGCATTCTAATGTCCTTCGCGGGACATGTGTTCATTTGTTTTACCTTAAAATCATTTTCATGAGTCACCTCAAGCCAATACATCTTATGATTATGATTAGAACGAATTCTACTTTTGCACTTTATACACGAGTTTCGTGCACAACTTGCTAATGACCTTTAGGGGACACGTGTGCCGTGGTTTCACCCTAAAATGACGTCAATGGGTGAACTCAGGCTAATAATAAGTCATATGATGTTGATTCGTACAAATTCTGTTTTTCCACTTCAAACACGAGTTTTGTGCACAATATTCTAATGTCATTTGCGGGACATGTGTTCATTTGTTTTACCTTAAAATCATTTTAATGGGTCACCTGAAGCTAATACATCTTATGATTGTGATTAGAACGAATTCTACTTTTGCACTTTATACACGAGTTTCGTGCACAACATGCTATTGACCTTTAGGGGACACGTGTGGCTTAGTTTCACCTTAAAATCATGTCAATGAGTCAACTCAGGGTTATAATAAGTCATATGATGGCGATTCGAATAAATTCTATTTTTGCACTTCAGACCGAGTTTTGTGCACAACATTCTAATGTCTTTTGCGGGACATGTGTTCATTTGTTTTACCTTAAAATCATTTTCATGAGTCACCTCAAGCCAATACATCTTATGATTATGATTAGAACGAATTCTACTTTTTCACTTTATACACGAGTTTCGTGCACAACATGCTAATGACCTTTAGGGGACACATGTGCCTTGGTTTCACCCTAAAATCACGTCAATGGGTCAACTCAGGCTAATTATAAGTCATATCATGGTGATTCGTACAAATTCTGTTTTTTCACTTCAAACACGAGTTTTGTGCCCAATATTTTAATGTCCTTTGCGGGACATGTGTTTATTTTTTTTACCTTAAAATCATTTTAACGAGTCACCTTAAGGTAATACATCTTATGATTGTGATTAGAACGGATTCTACTTTGGCACTTTATACACAAGGTTCGTGCACAACATGCTAATGACCTTTAGGGGACACGTGTGCCTTGGTTTCACCTAAAAATCATATCAATGAGTCAACTCAGGCTAATAATAAGTCATACGATGGCGATTCGAATAAATTCTATTTTTGCACTTCTAACACGAGTTTTGTGCACAACATTCTAATGTCCTTTGCGGGACATGTGTTCATTTGTTTTTCTTTAAAATCATTTTCATGAGTCACCTCAAGCGAATACAACTTATGATTATGATTAGAACGAATTCTACTTTTTCACTTTATACACGAGTTTCGTGCAGAACTTGCTAATGACCTTTAGGGGACACATGTGCCTTGGTTTCACCCTAAAATCACGTCAATGGGTCAACTCAGGCTAATAATAAGTCATATGATGGTGATTCGTACAAATTCTGTTTTTTCACTTCAAACACGAGTTTTGTGCACAATATTTTAATATCCTTTGCGGGACATGTGTTCATTTTTTTTACCTTAAAATCATTTTAACGAGTCACCTTAAGGTAATACATCTTATGATTGTGATTAGAACGGATTCTACTTTTGCACTTTATACACAAGTTTCGTGCACAACATGCTAATGACCTTTAGGGGACAATTGTGCCTTGGTTTTACCCTAAAATCATTTGAATGAGTCAACTCGGCTAATGATAAGTCATATGATGGCGATTCGAATAAATTCTATTTTTGCACTTCAAACACGAGTTTTGTGCACAACATTTTAATATCTTTTGCGGGACATGTGTTCATTTGTTTTTCCTTAAAATCATTTTCATGAGTCACCTCAAGCCAATAAATCTTATGATTGTGAGTAGAACGAATTCAACTTTTGCACTTTATAGACGAGTTTCGTGCACAACATGCTATTGACCTTTAGGGGACACGTTGGGCTTGGTTTCATCTTAAAATCACGTCAATGAGTCATCTCAGGCTAATAATAAGGCATATGATGGCGATTCGAATAAATTCTATTTTTGCACTTCAAACAAGAGTTTTGTGCACAACATTCTAATGTCCTTTGCAGGACATGTGTTCATTTGTTTTTCTTAAAATCATTTTTATGAGTCACCTCAAGCCAAGAAATCTTATGATTGTGATTAGAATGAATTCTACTTTTGCACTTTATAGACGAGTTTCGTGCACAACATGCTATTGACCTTTAGGGGACACGTGTGGCTTAGTTTCACCTTAAAATCACGTCAATAAGTCAACTCAGGCTAATAATAAGTCATATGATGGCGATTCGAATAAATTCTATTTTTGCACTTCAAACACGAGTTTTGTGCACAACATTCTAATGTCCTTCGCGGGACATGTGTTCCTTTGTTTTACCTTAAAATCATTTCCATGAGTCACCTCAGGCCAATACATCTTATGATTATGATTAGAACGAATTCTACTTTTGCACTTTATACACGAGTTTCGTGCACAACTTGCTAATGACCTTTAGGGGACACGTGTGCCTTGGTTTCACCCTAAAATGACGTCAATGGGTCAACTCAGGCTAATAATAAGTCATATGATGTTGATTCGTACAAATTCTGTTTTTTCACTTCAAACACGAGTTTTGTGCACAATATTCTAATGTCGTTTGCGGGACATGTGTTCATTTGTTTTACCTTAAAATCATTTTAATGAGTCACCTTAAGCTAATACATCTTATGATTGTGATTAGAACGAATTCTACTTTTGCACTTTATACACGACTTTCGTGCACAATACACTATTGACCTTTAGGGGACACGTGTGGCTTAGTTTCACCTTAAAATCACGTCAATGAGTCAACTCAGGCTAATAATAAGTCATATGATGGCGATTCGAATAAATTCTATTTTTGCACTTCAAACACGAGTTTTGTGCACAACATTCTAATGTCCTTCGCGGGACATGTGTTCATTTGTTTTACCTTAAAATCATTTTCATGAGTCACCTCAAGCCAATACATCTTATGATTATGATTAGAACGAATTCTACTTTTTCACTTTATACACGAGTTTCGTGCACAACTTGCTAATGACCTTTAGGGGACACGTGTGCCCTGGTTTCGCCTTAAACTCATGTCAGTGAGTCACCCCAAGCCAATAAGTCATATGATGGTGATTCGTACAAATTCTGTTTTTGCACTTCAAACACGAGTTTTGTGCACAACATTCTAATGTCCTTCGCGGGACATGTGTTCCTTTGTTTTACCTTAAAATCATTTCCATGAGTCACCTCAGGCCAATACATCTTATGATTATGATTAGAACGAATTCTACTTTTGCACTTTATACACGAGTTTCGTGCACAACTTGCTAATGACCTTTAGGGGACACGCGTGCCTTGGTTTCACCCTAAAATCACGTCGATGGGTCAACTCAGGCTAATAATAAGTCATATGATGGTGATTCGTACAAATTCTGTTTTTTCACTTCAAACACGAGTTTTGTGCACAATATTCTAATGTCCTTTGCGGGACATGTGTTCATTTGTTTTACATTAAAATCATTTTAATGAGTCACCTTAAGCTAATACATCTGATGATTGTGATTAGAACGAATTCTACTTTTGCACTTTATACACAAGTTTCGTGCACAACATGCTAATGACCTTTAGGGGACACATGTGCCTTGGTTTTACCCTAAAATCATGTCAATGAGTCAACTCAGGCTAATAATAAGTCGTATGACGTTGATTCATACAAATTCTGTTTTTTCACTTCAAACATGAGTTTTGTGCACAATATTCTAATGTCCTTTGCGGGACATGTGTTCATTTGTTTTACCTTAAAATCATTTTCATGAGTCACCTCAAGCCAATACATCTTATGATTATGATTAGAAGGAATTCTACTTCTGCACTTTATACACGAGTTTCGTGCACAACTTGCTAATGACCTTTAGGGGACACGTGTGCCTTGGTTTCACCCTAAAATCACGTCAATGGGTCAACTCAGGCTAATAATAAGTCATATGATGGTGATTCGTACAAATTCTGTTTTTTCACTTCAAACACGAGTTTTGTGTACAATATTCTAATGTCCTTTGCGGGACATGTGTTCATTTGTTTTACCTTAAAATCATTTTAATGTGTCAACTCAAGCCCATACATCTTATGATTGTGATTAGAACGAATTCTACTTTTGCACTTTATACACAAGTTTCGTGCACAACATGCTAATGACCTTTAGGGGACACGTGTGCCTTGGTTTTACCCTAAAATCATGTCAATGAGTCAACTCAGGCTAATAATAAGTCGTATGACGTTGATTCGTACAAATTCTGTTTTTTCACTTCAAACACGAGTTTTGTGCACAATATTCTAATGTCCTTTGCGGGACATGTGTTCATTTGTTTTACCTTAAAATCATTTTAATGAGTCACCTCAAGCCCATACATCTTATGATTGTGATTAGAACGAATTCTACTTTTGCACTTTATACACAAGTTTCGTGCACAACATGCTAATGACCTTTAGGGGACACGTGTGCTTTGGTTTTACCCTAAAATCATGTCAATGAGTCAACTCAGGCTAATAATAAATCATATGATGGCAATTCGAATAAATTCATTTTTGCACTTCAAACACGAGTTTTGTGCACAATATTCTAATGTCCTTTGCGGGACATGTGTTCATTTGTTTTTCCTTAAAATCATTTTAATGAGTCACCTCAAGCTAATACATCTTATGATTGTGATTAGAACGAATTCTACTTCTGCACTTTATAGACGAGTTTCGGGCACAACATGCTAATGACCTTTAGGGGACACATGTGCCTTGTTTTTATCCTAAAATCACGTCAATGGGTCAACTCAGGCTAATAATAAGTCATATGATGATGATTCGTACAAATTCTGTTTTTTCACTTCAAACACAAGTTTTGTGCACAATATTCTAATGTCCTTTGCGGGACATGTGTTCATTTGTTTTACCTTAAAATCATTTTAATGAGTCACCTTACGCTAATATATCTTATGATTGTGATTAGAACGAATTCTACTTTTGCACTTTTTACACAAGTTTCGTGGACAACTTGCTAATGACCTTTAGGGGACACGTGTGCCTTGGTGTTACCCTAAAATCACGTCAATGGGTCAACTCAGGCTAATAATAAGTCATATGATGGTGATTCGTACAAATTCTGTTTTTTCACTTCAAACACGAGTTTTGTGCACAATATTCTACTGTTCTTTGCGGGATATGTGTTCATTTGTTTTACTTTAAAATCATTTTAATGTGTCAACTCAAGCCCATACATCTTATGATTGTGATTAGAACGAATTCTACTTTTGCACTTTATACACAAGTTTCGTGCACAACATGCTAATGACCTTTAGGGGACACGTGTGCCTTGGTGTTACCCTAAAATCACGTCAATGGGTCAACTCAGGCTAATAATAAGTCATATGATGGTGATTCGTACAAATTCTATTTTTTCACTTCAAACACGAGTTTTGTGCACAATATTCTACTGTTCTTTGCGGGATATGTGTTCATTTGTTTTACTTTAAAATCATTTTAATGAGTCATCTTAAGCGAATACATCTTATGATTGTGATTAGAACGAATTCTACTTTTGCACTTTATACACAAGTTTCGTGCACAACATGCTAATGACCTTTAGGGGACACGTGTGCCTTGGTTTTACCCTAAAATCATGTCAATGAGTCAACTCAGGCTAAGAATAAGTCATTTGATGGCGATTCGAATAAATTCTATTTTTGCACTTCAAACACGAGTTTTGTGCACAACATTATAATGTCCTTTGCGGGACATGTGTTCATTTGTTTTTCCTTAAAATCATTTTCATGAGTCACCTCAGGCGAATAAATCTTATGATTGTGATTAGAACGAATTCTACTTTTGCACTTTATACACGAGTTTTGTGCACAACATACTAATGACCTTTAGGGGACATGTGTGCCTTAGTTTCACCTTAAAATCACGTCAATGGGTCTACTCAGGCTAATAATAAGTCATATGATGGCGATTCGAATAAATTCCATTTTTGCACTTCAAGCATGAGTTTTGTGCAAAACATTCTAATGTCCTTTTCAGGACATGTGTTGATTTGTTTTTCCTTAAAATAATTTTCATGAGTCACCTCAAGCCAATAAATCTTATGATTGTGATTAGAAAGAATTCTACTTTTGCACTTTATACACGAGTTTCGGGCACAACATGCTAATGACGATTAGGGGACACGTGTCCCTTGGTTTCACCTAAAAATCATGTCAATGAGTCAACTCAGGCTAATAATAAGTCATATGATGGCGATTCAAATAAATTCTATTTTTGCACTTCAAACACGAGTTTTGTGCACAACATTCTAATGTCCTTCGCGGGACATGTGTTCATTTGTTTTACCTTAAAATCATTTTTCATGACTCACCTCAAGCGAATAAATCTTATGATTGTGATTAGAACGAATTCTACTTTTGCACTTTATACACGAGTCTTATGCACAACATACTAATGACCTTTAGGGGACACATGTGCTTAGTTTCACCTTAAAATCACGTCAATGGGTCAACTCAGGCTAATAATAAGTCATATGATGGCGATTCGAATAAATTCTATTTTTGCACTTCAAGCACGAGTTTTGTGCACAACATTCTACTGTCCTTTTCAGGACATGTGTTCATTTGTTTTTCCTTAAAATCATTTTAATGAGTGACCTCAAGCCAATAAATCTTATGATTGTGATTAGAACGAATTCTACTTTTGCACTTTATACACGAGTTTCGTGCACAACATGCTAATGACCTTTAGGGGACACGTGTTCCTTGGTTTCACCTAAAAATCATGTCAATGAGTAAACTCAGGCTAATAATAAGTCATATGATGGTGATTCAAATAAATTCTATTTTTGCACTTTAAACACGAGTTTTGTGCACAACATTCTAATGTCCTTCGCGGGACATGTGTTCATTTGTTTTACCTTAAAATCATTTTCATGAGTCACCTCAAGCCGATACATCTTATGATTATGATTAGAAAGAATTCTACTTGTGCACTTTATACACGAGTTTCGTGCACAACATGCTAATGACCTTTGGGGACACGTATGGTTTGGTTTCACCTTAAAATCAGGTCAGTGAGTCACCCCAAGCCGATAAGTCATGTGATGGTGATTCGTACAAATTCTGTTTTTTCACTTCAAACATGAGTTTTTTGCACAACATTCTAATGTCCTTTGCGGGACATGTGTTCATTTGTTTTTCCTTAAAATCATTTTAATGAGTCACCTTAAGCCAATACATCTTATGATTGTGATTAGAACGAATTCTACTTTTGCAATTTATACACAAGTTTCGTGGACAACATGCTAATGTCCTTTAGGGGACACGTGTGCCTTGGTTTTCCCCTAAAATCACATCAATGGGTCAATCAGGCTAATAATAAGTCATATGATGGTGATTCGTACAAATTCTGTTTTTTCACTTCAAACACGAGTTTTGTGCACAATATTCTAATGTCCTTTGTGAGACATGTGTTCATTTGTCTTACCTTAAAATCATTTTAATGAGTCACCTTAAGCTAATACACCTTATGATTGTGATTAGAACGAATTCTACTTTTGCACTTTATACACAAGTTTCGTGCACAACATGCTAATGACCTTTAGGGGACACGTGTGCCTTGGTTTTACCCTAAAATCATTTCAATGAGTCAACTCAGGCTAATAATAAGTCATATGATGGCGATTCGAATAAATTCTGTTTTTGCACTTCAAGCACGAGTTTTGTGCACAACATTCTAATGTCCTTTTCAGGACATGTGTTCATTTGTTTTTCCTTAAAATCATTTTAATGAGTCACCTTAAGCTAATACATCTTATGATTGTGATTAGAACGAATTCTACTTTTGCAGTTTATACACAAGTGTCGTGCACAACATGCTAATGACCTTTAGGGGACACGTGTGCCATGGTTTTACCCTAAAATCATGTCAATGAGTCAACTCAGGCTAATAATAAGTCATATGATGGCGATTCGAATAAATTCTATTTTTGCACTTCAAACACGAGTTTTGTGCGCAACATTATAATGTCCTTTGCGGGACATGTGTTCATTTGTTTTTCCTTAAAATCATTTTCATGAGTCACCTCAAGCGAATAAATCTTATTATTGTGATTAGAACGAATTCTACTTTTGCACTTTATACACGAGTTCTGTGCACAACATACTAATGACCTTTAGGGGACATGTGTGCCTTAGTTCACCTTAAAATCACGTCAATGGGTCAACTCAGGCTAATAATAAGTCATATGATGGCGATTCGAATAAATTCTATTTTTGCACTTCAAGCACGAGTTTTGTGCACAACATTCTAATGTCCTTTTCAGGACATGTGTTCATTTGTTTTTCCTTAAAATCATTTTAATGAGTCACCTTAAGCTAATACATCTTATGATTGTGATTAGAACGAATTCTACTTTTGCACTTTATACACAAGTGTCGTGCACAACATGCTAATGACCTTTAGGGGACACGTGTGCCTTGGTTTTACCCTAAAATCATTTCAATGAGTCAACTCAGGCTAATAATAAGTCATATGATGGCGATTCGAATAAATTCTATTTTTGCACTTCAAACACGAGTTGTGTGCACAACATTCTAATGTCCTTCGCGAGACATGTGTTCATTTGTTTTACCTTAAAATCATTTTCATGAGTCACCTCAAGCCAATACATCTTATGATTATGATTAGAACGAATTCTACTTTTGCACTTTATACACGAGTTTCGTGCACAACTTGCTAATGACCTTTGGGGGACACGTGTGCCTTGGTTTCGCCTTAAACTCATGTCAGTGAGTCACCCCAAGCCAATAAGTCATATGATGGTGATTCGTACAAATTCTGTTTTTGCACTTCAAACACGAGTTTTGTGCACAACATTCTAATGTCCTTCGCGGGACATGTGTTCCTTTGTTTTACCCTAAAATCATTTCCATGAGTCACCTCAGGCCAATACATCTTATGATTATGATTAGAACGAATTCTACTTTTGCACTTTATACACGAGTTTCGTGCACAACTTGCTAATGACCTTTACGGGACACGTGTGCCTTGGTTTCACCCTAAAATCACGTCAATGGGTCAACTCAGGCTAATAATAAGTCATATGATGGTGATTCGTACAAATTCTGTTTTTTCACTTCAAACACCAGTTTTGTGCACAATATTCTAATGTCCTTTGCGGGACATGTGTTCATTTGTTTTACATTAAAATCATCTTAATGAGTCACCTTAAGCTAATACATCTTATGATTGTGATTAGAACGAATTCTACTTTTGCACTTTATACACAAGTTTCGTGCACAACATGCTAATGACCTTTAGGGAACACATGTGCCTTGGTTTTACCCTAAAATCATGTCAATGAGTCAACTCAGGCTAATAATAAGTCGTATGACGTTGATTCGTACAAATTCTGTTTTTTCACTTCAAACACGAGTTTTGTGCACAATATTCTAATGTCCTTTGCGGGACATGTGTTCATTTCTTTTACCTTAAAATCATTTTCATGAGTCACCTCAAGCCAATACATCTTATGCTTATGATTAGAACGAATTCAACTTCTGCACTTTATACACGAGTTTCGTGCACAACTTGGTAATGACCTTTAGCAAACACGTGTGCCTTGGTTTCACCCTAAAATCACGTCAATGGGTCAACTCAGGCTAATAATAAGTCATATGATGGTGATTCGTACAAATTCTGGTTTTTCAATTCAAACACGAGTTTTGTGTAAAATATTCTAATGTCCTTTGCGGGACATGTGTTCATTTGTTTTACCTTAAAATCATTTTAATGAGTCACCTCAAGCCCATACATCTTATGATTGTGATTAGAACGAATTCTACTTTTGCACTTTATACACAAGTTTTGTGCACAACATGCTAATGACCTTTAGGGGACACGTGTGCCTTGGTTTTACCCTAAAATCATGTCAATGAGTCAACTCAGGCTAGTAATAAATCATATGATGGCAATTCGAATAAATTCATTTTTGCACTTCAAACACGGGTTTTGTGCCCAATATTCTAATGTCCTTTGCGGGACATGTGTTCATTTGTTTTACCTTAAAATCATTTTAATGAGTCACCTTAAGCTAATACATCTTATGATTGTGATTAGAACGAATTCTACTTTTGCACTTTATAGACGAGTTTCGGGCACAACATGCTAATGACCTTTAGGGGACACATGTGCTTAGTTTCACCTTAAAATCACGTCAATGGGTCAACTTAGGCTAATAATAAGTCATATGATGATGATTCGTACAAATTCTGTTTTTTCACTTCAAACACAAGTTTTGTGAACAATATTCTAATGTCCTTTGCGGGACATATGTTCATTTGTTTTACCTTAAAATCATTTTAATGAGTCACCTTAAGATAATATATCTTATGATTGTGATTAGAACGAATTCTACTTTTGCACTTTTTACACAAGTTTCGTGCACAACTTGCTAATGACCTTTAGGGGACACGTGTGCCTTGGTTTTACCCTAAAATCACGTCAATGGGTCAACTCAGGCTAATAATAAGTCATATGATGGTGATTCGTACAAATTCTGTTTTTTCACTTCAAACACGAGTTTTGTGCACAATATTCTACTGTTCTTTGCGGGATATGTGTTCATTTGTTTTACTTTAAAATCATTTTAATGAGTCATCTTAAGCGAATACATCTTATGATTGTGATTAGAACGAATTCTACTTTTGCACTTTATACACAAGTGTCGTGCACAACATGCTAATGACCTTTAGGGGACACGTGTGCCTTGGTTTTACCCTAAAATCATTTCAATGAGTCAACTCAGGCTAATAATAAGTCATATGATGGCGATTCGAATAAATTCTGTTTTTGCACTTCAAGCACGAGTTTTGTGCACAACATTCTAATGTCCTTTTCAGGACATGTGTTCATTTGTTTTTCCTTAAAATCATTTTAATGATTCACCTAAAGCTAATACATCTTATGATTGTGATTAGAACGAATTCTACTTTTGCACTTTATACACAAGTGTCGTGCACAACATGCTAATGACCTTTAGGGGACACGTGTGCCTTGGTTTTACCCTAAAATCATGTCAATGAGTCAACTCAGGCTAATAATAAGTCATATGATGGCGATTCGAATAAATTCTATTTTTGCACTTCAAACACGAGTTTTGTGCACAACATTATAATGTCCTTTGCGGGACATGTGTTCATTTGTTTTTCCTTAAAATCATTTTCATGAGTCACCTCAAGCGAATAAATCTTATGATTGTGATTAGAACGAATTCTACTTTTGCACTTTATACACGAGTTTTGTGCACAACATACTAATGACCTTTAGGGGACATGTGTGCCTTAGTTTCACCTTAAAATCACGTCAATCGGTCAACTCAGGCTAATAACAAGTCATATGATGGCGATTCGAATAAATTTCATTTTTGCACTTCAAGCATGAGTTTTGTGCAAAACATTCTAATGTCCTTTTCAGGACATGTGTTCATTTGTTTTTCCTTAAAATAATTTTCATGAGTCACCTCAAGCCAATAAATCTTATGATTGTGATTAGAACGAATTCTACTTTTGCACTTTATACACGAGTTTCGGGCACAACATGCTAATGACCTTTAGGGGACACGTGTCCCTTGGTTTCACCTAAAAATCATGTCAATGCGTCAACTCAGGCTAATAATAAGTCATATGATGGCGATTCAAATAAATTCTATTTTTGCACTTCAAACACGAGTTTTGTGCACAACATTCTAATGTCCTTCGCGGGACATGTGTTCATTTGTTTTACCTTAAAATCATTTTCATGACTCACCTCAAGAATAAATCTTATGATTTTGATTAGAACGAATTCTACTTTTGCACTTTATACACGAGTTTTGTGCACAACATACTAATGACCTTTAGGGGACACATGTGCCTTAGTTTCACCTTAAAATCACGTCAATGGGTCAACTCAGGCTAATAATAAGTCATATGATGGCGATTCGAATAAATTCTATTTTTGCACTTCAAGCACGAGTTTTGTGCACAACATTGTAATGTCCTTTTCAGGATATGTGTTCATTTGTTTTTCCTTAAAATCATTTTAATGAGTCACCTCAAGCCAATAAATCTTATGATTGTGATTAGAACGAATTCTACTTTTGCACTTTATACACGAGTTTCGTGCACAACATGCTAATGACCTTAAGGGGACACGTGTTCCTTGGTTTCACCTAAAAATCATGTCAATGAGTAAACTCAGGCTAATAATAAGTCATATGATGGTGATTCAAATAAATTCTATTTTTGCACTTCAAACACGAGTTTTGTGCACAACATTCTAATGTCCTTCGCGGGACATGTGTTCATTTGTTTTACCTTAAAATCATTTTCATGAGTCACCTCAAGCCAATACATCTTATGATTATGATTAGAAAGAATTCTACTTATGCACTTTATACACGAGTTTCGTGCACAACATGCTAATGACCTTTGGGGACACGTGTGGTTTGGTTTCACCTTAAAATCAGGTCAGTGAGTCACCCCAAGCCAATAAGTCATGTGATGGTGATTCATACAAATTCTGTTTTCTCACTTCAAACATGAGTTTTTTGCACAACATTCTAATGTCCTTTGCGGGACATGTGTTCATTTGTTTTTCCTTAAAATCATTTTAATGAGTCACCTTAAGCCAATACATCTTATGATTGTGATTAGAACGAATTCTACTTTTGGAATTTATACACAAGTTTCGTGGACAACATGCTAATGTCCTTTAGGGGACACGTGTGCCTTGGTTTTCCCCTAAAATCACGTCAATGGGTCAACTCAGGCTAATAATAAGTCATATGATGGTGATTCGTACAAATTCTGTTTTTTCACTTCAAACACGAGTTTTGTGCACAATATTCTAATGTCCTTTGCGAGACATGTGTTCATTTGTTTTACCTTAAAATCATTTTAATGAGTCACCTTAAGCTAATACACCTTATGATTGTGATTAGAACGAATTCTACTTTTGCACTTTATACACAAGTTTCGTGCACAACATGCTAATGACCTTTAGGGGACACGTGTGCCTTGGTTTTACCCTAAAATCATTTCAATGAGTCACCTCAGGCTAATAATAAGTCATATGATGGCGATTCGAATAAATTCTGTTTTTGCACTTCAAGCACGAGTTTTGTGCACAACATTCTAATGTCCTTTTCAGGACATGTGTTCATTTGTTTTTCCTTAAAATCATTTTAATGAGTCACCTTAAGCTAATACATCTTATGATTGTGATTAGAACGAATTCTACTTTTGCACTTTATACACAAGTTTCGTGCACAACATGCTAATGACTTTTAGGGGACACGTGTGCCTTGGTTTTACCCTAAAATCATGTCAATGAGTCAACTCAGGCTAATAATAAGTCATATGATGGCGATTCGAATAAATTCTATTTTTGCACTTCAAACACGAGTTTTGTGCACAACATTATAATGTCCTTTGCGGGACATGTGTTCATTTGTTTTTCCTTAAAATCATTTTCGTGAGTCACCTCAAGCGAATAAATCTTATGATTGTGATTAGAACGAATTCTACTTTTGCACTTTATACACGAGTTCTGTGCACAACATACTAATGACCTTTAGGGGACATGTGTGCCTTAGTTTCACCTTAAAATCACGTCAATGGGTCAACTCAGGCTAATAATAAGTCATATGATGGCGATTCGAATAAATTCTATTTTCGCACTTCAAGCACGAGTTTTGTGCAGAACATTCTAATGTCCTTTTCAGGGCATGTGTTCATTTGTTTTTCCTTAAAATCATTTTAATGAGTCACCTTAAGCTAATACATCTTATGATTGTGATTAGAACGAATTCTACTTTTGCACTTTATACACGAGTTTCGTGCACAACATGCTAATGACCTTTGGCGACACGGGTGGCTTTGTTACACCTTAAAATCAGGTCAGTGAGTCAACTCAGGCTAATAATAAGTCATATGATGGCGATTCAAATAAATTCTATTTTTGCACTTCAAACACGAGTTTCGTGCACAACATTCTAATGTCCTTGGCGGGACATGTGTTCATTTGTTTATCTTAAAATCATTTTCATGAGTCACCTCAAGCCAATACATCTTATGATTATGATTAGAAAGAATTCTACTTGTGCACTTTATACACGAGTTTCGTGCACAACATGCTAATGACCTTTGGGGACACGTGTGGTTTGGTTTCACCTTAAAATCAGGTCAGTGAGTCACCCCAAGCCAATAAGTCATGTGATGGTGATTCGTACAAATTCTGTTTTCTCACTTCAAACATGAGTTTTTTGCACAACATTCTAATGTCCTTTGCGGGACATGTGTTCATTTGTTTTTCCTTAAAATCATTTTAATGAGTCACCTTAAGCCAATACATCTTATGATTGTGATTAGAACGAATTCTACTTTTGCAATTTATACACAAGTTTCGTGGACAACATGCTAATGTCCTTTAGGGGACACGTGTGCCTTGGTTTTCCCCTAAAATCACGTCAATGGGTCAACTCAGGCTAATAATAAGTCATATGATGGTGATTCGTACAAATTCTGTTTTTTCACTTCAAACACGAGTTTTGTGCACAATATTCTAATGTCCTTTGCGAGACATGTGTTCATTTGTTTTACCTTAAAATCATTTTAATGAGTCGCCTTAAGCTAATACACCTTATGATTGTGATTAGAACGAATTCTACTTTTGCACTTTATACACAAGTTTCGTGCACAACATGCTAATGACCTTTAAGGGACACGTGTGCCTTGGTTTTACCCTAAAATCATTTCAATGAGTCAACTCAGGCTAATAATAAGTCATATGATGGCGATTCGAATAAATTCTGTTTTTGCACTTCAAGCACGAGTTTTGTGCACAACATTCTAATGTCCTTTTCAGGACATCTGTTCATTTGTTTTTCCTTAAAATCATTTTAATGAGTCACCTTAAGCTAATACATCTTATGATTGTGATTAGAACGAATTCTACTTTTGCACTTTATACACAAGTGTCGTGCACAACATGCTAATGACCTTTAGGGGACACGTGTGCCTTGGTTTTACCCTAAAATCATGTCAATGAGTCAACTCAGGCTAATAATAAGTCATATGATGGCGACTCGAATAAATTCTATTTTTGCACTTCAAACACGAGTTTTGTGCACAACATTATAATGTCCTTTGCGGGACATGTGTTCATTTGTTTTACCTTAAAATCATTTTCATGAGTCACCTCAAGCCAATACATCTTATGATTATGATTAGAAAGAATTCTACTTGTGCACTTTATACACGAGTTTCGTGCACAACATGCTAATGACCTTTGGGGACACGTGTGGCTTGGTTTCACCTTAAAATCAGGTCAATGGGTCAACTCAGGCTTATAATAAGTCATATGATGGCGATTCGAATAAATTCTATTTTTGCACTTCAAGCACAAGTTTTGTGCACAACATTCTAATGTCACCTTAATAAGACATGTGTTCATTTGTTTTTCCTTAAAATCATTTTCCTGAGTCACATCAAGCCAATACATCTTATGATTATGATTAGAACGAATTCTACTTTTGCACTTTAAACACGAGTTTCGTGCACAACTTGCTAATGACCTTTGGGGGACACGTGTGCCTTGGTTTCACCTTAAAGCTCATGTCAGTGAGTCACCCCAAGCCAATAAGTCATATGATGGTGATTCGTACAAATTCTGTTTTTGCACTTCAAACACGAGTTTTGTGCACAACATTCTAATGTCCTTTGCGGGACATGTGTTCATTTGTTTTTCCTTAAAATCATTTTCATGAGTCACCTCAAGCGAATAAATCTTATGATTGTGATTAGAACGAATTCTACTTTTGCACTTTATACACGAGTCTTATGCACAACATACTAATGACCTTTAGGGGACACATGTGCCTTAGTTTCACCTTAAAATCACGTCAATGGGTCAACTCAGGCTAATAATAAGTCATATGATGGCGATTCGAATAAATTCTATTTTTGCACTTCAAGCACAAGTTTTGTGCACAACATTCTAATGTCACCATTATAAGACATGTGTTCATTTGTTTTTCCTTAAAATCATTTTCATGAGTCACCTCAAGCCAACACATCTTATGATTATGATTAGAACGAATTCTACTTTTGCACTATAAACACGAGTTTCGTGCACAACTTGCTAATGACCTTTGGGGGACACGTGTGCCTTGGTTTCACCTTAAACTCATGTCAGTGAGTCACCCCAAGCCAATAAGTCATATGATGGTGATTCGTACAAATTCTGTTTTTGCACTTCAAACACGAGTTTTGTGCACAACATTCTAATGTCCTTTGCGGGACATGTGTTCATTTGTTTTTCCTTAAAATCATTTTCATGAGTCACCTCAGGCCAATACATCTTATGATTGTGATTGGAAAGAATTCTACTTTTGCACTTTATACACGAGTTTTGTGCACAACATACTAATGACCTTTAGGGGACATGTGTGCCTTAGTTTCACCTTAAAATCACGTCAATGGGTCAACTCAGGCTAATAATAAGTCATATGATGGCGATTCGAATAAATTCTATTTTTGCACTTCAAGCACGAGTTTTGTGCACAACATTCTAATGTCCTTTTCAGGACATGTGTTCATTTGTTTTTCTTTAAAATCATTTTAAAGAGTCACCTCATGCCAATAAATCTTACGATTGTGATTAGAACGAATTCTACTTTTGCACTTTATACACGAGTTTCGGGCATAACATGCTAATGACCTTTAGGGGACACGTGTTCCTTGGTTTCACCTAAAAATCATGTCAATGAGTCAACTCAGGCCAATAATAAGTCATATGATGGCGATTCAAATAAATTCTATTTTTGCACTTCAAACACGAGTTTTGTGCACAACAATCTAATGTCCTGCGCGGGACATGTGTTCATTTGTTTTACCTTAAAATCATTTTCATGAGTCACCTCAAGCGAATAAATCTTATGATTGTGATTAGAATGAATTCTACTTTTGCACTTTATACACGAGTCTTATGCACAACATACTAATGACCTTTAGGGGACACATGTGCTTAGTTTCACCTTAAAATCACGTCAATGGGTCAACTCAGGCTAATAATAAGTCATATGATGGCGATTCGAATAAATTCTATTTTTGCACTTCAAGCACAAGTTTTGTGCACAACATTCTCATGTCCTTTTCAGGACATGTGTTCATTTGTTTTTCCTTAAAATCATTTTCATGAGTCACCTCAAGCCAATACATCTTATGATTATGATTAGAACGAATTCTACTTTTGCACTTTAAACACGAGTTTCGTGCACAACTTGCTAATGACCTTTGGGGGACACGTGTGCCTTGGTTTCACCTTAAACTCATGTCAGTGAGTCACCCCAAGTCAATAAGTCATATGATGGTGATTCGTACAAATTCTGTTTTTGCACTTCAAACACGAGTTTTGTGCACAACATTCTAATGTCCTTTGCGGGACATGTGTTCATTTGTTTTTCCTTAAAATCATTTTCATGAGTCACCTCAAGCGAATAAATCTTATGATTGTGATTAGAACGAATTCTACTTTTGCACTTTATACACGAGTTTTGTGCACAACATACTAATGACCTTTAGGGGACATGTGTGCCTTAGTTTCACCTTAAAATCACGTCAATGGGTCAAGTCAGGCTAATAATAAGTCATATGCTGGCGATTCGAATAAATTATATTTTTGCACTTCAAGCACGAGTTTTGTGCACGACATTCTAATGTCCTTTTCAGGACATGTGTTCATTTGTTTTTCTTTAAAATCATTTTAAAGAGTCACCTCATGCCAATAAATCTGATGATTGTGATTAGAACGAATTCTACTTTTGCACTTTATACACGAGTTTCGGGCACAACATGCTAATGACCTTTAGGGGACACGTGTGCGTTGGTTTCACCTAAAAATCATGTCAATGAGTCAACTCGGGCCAATAATAAGTCATATGATGGCGATTCAAATAAATTCTATTTTTGCACTTCAAACACGAGTTTTGTGCACAACAATCTAATGTCCTTCGCGGGACATGTGTTCATTTGTTTTACATTAAAATCATTTTCATGAGTCACCTCAAGCGAATAAATCTTATGATTGTGATTAGAACGAATTCTACTTTTGCACTTTATACACGAGTCTTATGCACAACATACTAATGACCTTTAGGGGACACATGTGCTTAGTTTCACCTTAAAATCACGTCAATGGGTCAACTCAGGCTAATAATAAGTCATATGATGGCGATTCGAATAAATTCTATTTTTGCACTTCAAGCACAAGTTTTGTGCACAACATTCTCATGTCCTTTTCAGGACATGTGTTCATTTGTTTTTCCTTAAAATCATTTTCATGAGTCACCTCAAGCCAATACATCTTATGATTATGATTAGAACGAATTCTACTTTTGCACTTTAAACACGAGTTTCGTGCACAACTTGCTAATGACCTTTGGGGGACACGTGTGCCTTGGTTTCACCTTAAACTCATGTCAGTGAGTCACCCCAAGCCAATAAGTCATATGATGGTGATTCGTACAAATTCTGTTTTTGCACTTCAAACACGAGTTTTGTGCACAACATTCTAATGTCCTTTGCGGGACATGTGTTCATTTGTTTTTCCTTAAAATAATTTTCATGAGTCACCTCAAGCGAATAAATCTTATGATTGTGATTAGAACGAATTCTACTTTTGCACTTTATAGACGAGTCTTATGCACAACATACCAATGACCTTTAGGGGACACATGTGCCTTAGTTTCACCTTAAAATCACGTCAATGGGTCAACTCAGGCTAATAATAAGTCATATGATGGCGATTCGAATAAATTCTATTTTTGCACTTCAAGCACAAGTTTTGTGCACAACATTCTAATGTCACCTTAATAAGACATGTGTTCATTTGTTTTTCCTTAAAATCATTTTCATGAGTCACCTCAAGCCAATACATCTTATGATTATGATTAGAACGAATTCTACTTTTGCACTTTAAACACGAGTTTCGTGCACAACTTGCTAATGACCTTTGGGGGACACGTGTGCCTTGGTTTCACCTTAAACTCATGTCAGTGAGTCACCCCAAGCCAATAAGTCATATGATGGTGATTCGTACAAATTCTGTTTTTGCACTTCAAACACGAGTTTTGTGCACAACATTCTAATGTCCTTTGCGGGACATGTGTTCATTTGTTTTTCCTTAAAATCATTTTCATGAGTCACCTCAAGCGAATAAATCTTATGATTGTGATTAGAACGAATTCTACTTTTGCACTTTATAGACGAGTCTTATGCACAACATACTAATGACCTTTAGGGGACACATGTGCCTTAGTTTCACCTTAAAATCACGTCAATGGGTCAACTCAGGCTAATAATAAGTCATATGATGGCGATTCGAATAAATTCTATTTTTGCACTTCAAGCACAAGTTTTGTGCACAACATTCTAATGTCACCTTAATAAGACATGTGTTCATTTGTTTTTCCTTAAAATCATTTTCATGAGTCACCTCAAGCCAATACATCTTATGATTATGATTAGAACGAATTCTACTTTTGCACTTTAAACACGAGTTTCGTGCACAACTTGCTAATGACCTTTGGGGGACACGTGTGCCTTGGTTTCACCTTAAACTCATGTCAGTGAGTCACCCCAAGCCAATAAGTCATATGATGGTGATTCGTACAAATTCTGTTTTTGCACTTCAAACACGAGTTTTGTGCACAACATTCTAATGTCCTTTGCGGGACATGTGTTCATTTGTTTTTACTTAAAATCATTTTCATGAGTCACCTCAAGCGAATAAATCTTATGATTGTGATTAGAACGAATTCTACTTTTGCACTTTATACACGAGTTTTGTGCACAACATACTAATGACCTTTAGGGGACATGTGTGCCTTAGTTTCACCTTAAAATCACGTCAATGGGTCAACTCAGGCTAATAATAAGTCATATGATGGCGATTTGAATAAATTCTATTTTTGCACTTCAAGCACGAGTTTTGTGCACAACATTCTAATGTCCTTTTCAGGACATGTGTTCATTTGTTTTTCTTTAAAATCATTTTAAAGAGTCACCTCATGCCAATAAATCTTATGATTGTGATTAGAACGAATTCTACTTTTGCACTTTATACACGAGTTTCAGGCACAACATGCTAATGACCTTTAGGGGACACGTATGCGTTGGTTTCGCCTAAAAATCATGTCAATGAGTCAACTCAGGCCAATAATAAGTCATATGATGGCGATTCAAATAAATTCTATTTTTGCACTTCAAACACGAGTGTTGTGCACAACAATCTAATGTCCTTCGCGGGACATGTGTTAATTTGTTTTACCTTAAAATCATTTTCATGAGTCACCTCAAGCGAATAAATCTTATGATTGTGATTAGAACGAATTCTACTTTTGCACTTTATACACGAGTCTTATGCACAACATACTAATGACCTTTAGGGGACACATGTGCTTAATTTCACCTTAAAATCACGTCAATGGGTCAACTCAGGCTAATAATAAGTCATATGATGGCGATTCGAATAAATTCTATTTTTGCACTTCAAGCACAAGTTTTGTGCACAACATTCTCATGTCCTTTTCAGGACATGTGTTCATTTGTTTTTCCTTAAAATCATTTTCATGAGTCACCTCAAGCCAATACATCTTATGATTATGATTAGAACGAATTCTACTTTTGCACTTTAAAGACGAGTTTCGTGCACAACTTGCTAATGACCTTTGGGGGACACGTGTGCCTTGGTTTCACCTTAAACTCATGTCAGTGAGTCACCCCAAGCCAATAAGTCATATGATGGTGATTCGTACAAATTCTGTTTTTGCACTTCAAACACGAGTTTTGTGCACAACATTCTAATGTCCTTTGCGGGACATGTGTTCATTTGTTTTTACTTAAAATCATTTTCATGAGTCACCTCAAGCGAATAAATCTTATGATTGTGATTAGAACGAATTCTACTTTTGCACTTTATACACGAGTTTTGTGCACAACATACTAATGACCTTTAGGGGACATGTGTGCCTTAGTTTCACCTTAAAATCACGTCAATGGGTCAACTCAGGCTAATAATAAGTCATATGATGGCGATTCGAATAAATTCTATTTTTGCACTTCAAGCACAAGTTTTGTGCACAACATTCTAATGTCCTTTTCGGGACATGTGTTCATTTGTTTTTCCTTAAAATCATTTTCATGAGTCACCTCAAGCGAATAAATCTTACGATTGTGATTAGAACGAGTTCTACTTTTGCACTTTAAACACGAGTTTCGTGCACAACTTGCTAATGACCTTTGGGGGACACGTGTGCCTTGGTTTCACCTTAAACTCATGTCAGTGAGTCACCCCAAGCCAATAAGTCATATGATGGTGATTCGTACAAATTCTGTTTATGCACTTCAAACACGAGTTTTGTGCACAACAATCTAATGTCCTTCGCGGGACATGTGTTCATTTGTTTTACATTAAAATCATTTTCATGAGTCACCTCAAGCGAATAAATCTTATGATTGTGATTAGAACGAATTCTACTTTTGCACTTTATACACGAGTCTTATGCACAACATACTAATGACCTTTAGGGGACACATGTGCTTAGTTTCACCTTAAAATCACGTCAATGGGTCAACTCAGGCTAATAATAAGTCATATGATGGCGATTCGAATAAATTCTATTTTTGCACTTCAAGCACAAGTTTTGTGCACAACATTCTAATGTCACCTTAATAAGACATGTGTTCATTTGTTTTTCCTTAAAATCATTTTCATGAGTCACCTCAAGCCAATACATCTTATGATTATGATTAGAACGAATTCTACTTTTGCACTTTAAACACGAGTTTCGTGCACAACTTGCTAATGACCTTTGGGGGACACGTGTGCCTTGGTTTCACCTTAAACTCATGTCAGTGAGTCACCCCAAGCCAATAAGTCATATGATGGTGATTCGTACAAATTCTGTTTTTGCACTTCAAACACGAGTTTTGTGCACAACATTCTAATGTCCTTTGCGGGACATGTGTTCATTTGTTTTTCCTTAAAATAATTTTCATGAGTCACCTCAAGCGAATAAATCTTATGATTGTGATTAGAACGAATTCTACTTTTGCACTTTATAGACGAGTCTTATGCACAACATACCAATGACCTTTAGGGGACACATGTGCCTTAGTTTCACCTTAAAATCACGTCAATGGGTCAACTCAGGCTAATAATAAGTCATATGATGGCGATTCGAATAAATTCTATTTTTGCACTTCAAGCACAAGTTTTGTGCACAACATTCTAATGTCACCTTAATAAGACATGTGTTCATTTGTTTTTCCTTAAAATCATTTTCATGAGTCACCTCAAGCCAATACATCTTATGATTATGATTAGAACGAATTCTACTTTTGCACTTTAAAGACGAGTTTCGTGCACAACTTGCTAATGACCTTTGGGGGACACGTGTGCCTTGGTTTCACCTTAAACTCATGTCAGTGAGTCACCCCAAGCCAATAAGTCATATGATGGTGATTCGTACAAATTCTGTTTTTGCACTTCAAACACAAGTTTTGTGCACAACATTCTAATGTCCTTTGCGGGACATGTGTTCATTTGTTTTTCCTTAAAATCATTTTCATGAGTCACCTCAAGCGAATAAATCTTATGATTGTGATTAGAACGAATTCTACTTTTGCACTTTATAGACGAGTCTTATGCACAACATACTAATGACCTTTAGGGGACACATGTGCCTTAGTTTCACCTTAAAATCACGTCAATGGGTCAACTCAGGCTAATAATAAGTCATATGATGGCGATTCGAATAAATTCTATTTTTGCACTTCAAGCACAAGTTTTGTGCACAACATTCTAATGTCACCTTAATAAGACATGTGTTCATTTGTTTTTCCTTAAAATCATTTTCATGAGTCACCTCAAGCCAATACATCTTATGATTATGATTAGAACGAATTCTACTTTTGCACTTTAAACACGAGTTTCGTGCACAACTTGCTAATGACCTTTGGGGGACACGTGTGCCTTGGTTTCACCTTAAACTCATGTCAGTGAGTCACCCCAAGCCAATAAGTCATATGATGGTGATTCGTACAAATTCTGTTTTTGCACTTCAAACACGAGTTTTGTGCACAACATTCTAATGTCCTTTGCGGGACATGTGTTCATTTGTTTTTACTTAAAATCATTTTCATGAGTCACCTCAAGCGAATAAATCTTATGATTGTGATTAGAACGAATTCTACTTTTGCACTTTATACACGAGTTTTGTGCACAACATACTAATGACCTTTAGGGGACATGTGTGCCTTAGTTTCACCTTAAAATCACGTCAATGGGTCAACTCAGGCTAATAATAAGTCATATGATGGCGATTTGAATAAATTCTATTTTTGCACTTCAAGCACGAGTTTTGTGCACAACATTCTAATGTCCTTTTCAGGACATGTGTTCATTTGTTTTTCTTTAAAATCATTTTAAAGAGTCACCTCATGCCAATAAATCTTATGATTGTGATTAGAACGAATTCTACTTTTGCACTTTATACACGAGTTTCGGGCACAACATGCTAATGACCTTTAGGGGACACGTGTGCGTTGGTTTCGCCTAAAAATCATGTCAATGAGTCAACTCAGGCAAATAATAAGTCATATGATGGCGATTCAAATAAATTCTATTTTTGCACTTCAAACACGAGTGTTGTGCACAACAATCTAATGTCCTTCGCGGGACATGTGTTCATTTGTTTTACCTTAAAATCATTTTCATGAGTCAGCTCAAGCGAATAAATCTTATGATTGTGATTAGAACGAATTCTACTTTTGCACTTTATACACGAGTCTTATGCACAACATACTAATGACCTTTAGGGGACACATGTGCTTAATTTCACCTTAAAATCACGTCAATGGGTCAACTCAGGCTAATAATAAGTCATATGATGGCGATTCGAATAAATTCTATTTTTGCACTTCAAGCACAAGTTTTGTGCACAACATTCTCATGTCCTTTTCTGGACATGTGTTCATTTGTTTTTCCTTAAAATCATTTTCATGAGTCACCTCAAGCCAATACATCTTATGATTATGATTAGAACGAATTCTACTTTTGCACTTTAAAGACGAGTTTCGTGCACAACTTGCTAATGACCTTTGGGGGACACGTGTGCCTTGGTTTCACCTTAAACTCATGTCAGTGAGTCACCCCAAGCCAATAAGTCATATGATGGTGATTCGTACAAATTCTGTTTTTGCACTTCAAACACGAGTTTTGTGCACAACATTCTAATGTCCTTTGCGGGACATGTGTTCATTTGTTTTTACTTAAAATCATTTTCATGAGTCACCTCAAGCGAATAAATCTTATGATTGTGATTAGAACGAATTCTACTTTTGCACTTTATACACGAGTTTTGTGCACAACATACTAATGACCTTTAGGGGACATGTGTGCCTTAGTTTCACCTTAAAATCACGTCAATGGGTCAACTCAGGCTAATAATAAGTCATATGATGGCGATTCGAATAAATTCTATTTTTGCACTTCAAGCACGAGTTTTGTGCACAACATTCTAATGTCCTTTTCAGGACATGTGTTCATTTGTTTTTCTTTAAAATCATTTTAAAGAGTCACCTCATGCCAATAAATCTTACGATTGTGATTAGAACGAATTCTACTTTTGCACTTTATACACGAGTTTCGGGCACAACATGCTAATGACCTTTAGGGGACACATTTGTTCCTTGGTTTCACCTAAAAATCATGTCAATGAGTCAACTCAGGCCAATAATAAGTCATATGATGGCGATTCAAATAAATTCTATTTTTGCACTTCAAACACGAGTTTTGTGCACAACAATCTAATGTCCTGCGCGGGACATGTGTTCATTTGTTTTACCTTAAAATCATTTTCATGAGTCACCTCAAGCGAATAAATCTTATGATTGTGATTAGAATGAATTCTACTTTTGCACTTTATACACGAGTCTTATGCACAACATACTAATGACCTTTAGGGGACACATGTGCTTAGTTTCACCTTAAAATCACGTCAATGGGTCAACTCAGGCTAATAATAAGTCATATGATGGCGATTCGAATAAATTCTATTTTTGCACTTCAAGCACAAGTTTTGTGCACAACATTCTCATGTCCTTTTCAGGACATGTGTTCATTTGTTTTTCCTTAAAATCATTTTCATGAGTCACCTCAAGCCAATACATCTTCTGATTATGATTAGAACGAATTCTACTTTTGCACTTTAAAGACGAGTTTCGTGCACAACTTGCTAATGACCTTTGGGGGACACGTGTGCCTTGGTTTCACCTTAAACTCATGTCAGTGAGTCACCCCAAGCCAATAAGTCATATGATGGTGATTCGTACAAATTCTGTTTTTGCACTTCAAACACGAGTTTTGTGCACAACATTCTAATGTCCTTTGCGGGACATGTGTTCATTTGTTTTTCCTTAAAATCATTTTCATGAGTCACCTCAAGCGAATAAATCTTATGATTGTGATTAGAACGAATTCTACTATTGCACTTTATACACGAGTTTTGTGCACAACATACTAATGACCTTTAGGGGACACGTGTGCCTTAGTTTCACCTTAAAATCACGTCAATGGGTCAACTCAGGCTAATAATAAGTCATATGATGGCGATTCGAATAAATTCTATTTTTGCACTTCAAGCACAAGTTTTGTGCACAACATTCTAATGTCACCTTAATAAGACGTGTGTTCATTTGTTTTTCCTTAAAATCATTTTCATGAGTCACCTCAAGCCAATACATCTTATGATTATGATTAGAACGAATTCTACTTTTCCACTTTAAACACGAGTTTTGTGCACAACTTGCTAATGACCTTTGGGGGACACGTGTGCCTTGGTTTCACCTTAAACTCATGTCAGTGAGTCACCCCAAGCCAATAAGTCATATGATGGTGATTCGTACAAATTCTCTTTTTGCACTTCAAACACGAGTTTTGTGCACAACATTCTAATGTCCTTTGCGGGACATGTGTTCATTTGTTTTTCCTTAAAATCATTTTCATGAGTCACCTCAGGCCAATACATCTTATGATTGTGATTGGAAAGAATTCTACTTTTGCACTTTATACACGAGTTTTGTGCACAACATACTAATGACCTTTAGGGGACATGTGTGCCTTAGTTTCACCTTAAAATCACGTCAATGGGTCAACTCAGGCTAATAATAAGTCATATGATGGCGATTCGAATAAATTCTATTTTTGCACTTCAAGCACGAGTTTTGTGCACAACATTCTAATGTCCTTTTCAGGACGTGTTCATTTGTTTTTCTTTAAAATCATTTTAAAGAGTCACCTCATGCCAATAAATCTTACGATTGTGATTAGAACGAATTCTACTTTTGCACTTTATACACGAGTTTCGGGCACAACATGCTAATGACCTTTAGGGGACACGTGTTCCTTGGTTTCACCTAAAAATCATGTCAATGAGTCAACTCAGGCCAATAATAAGTCATATGATGGCGATTCAAATAAATTCTATTTTTGCACTTCAAACACGAGTTTTGTGCACAACAATCTAATGTCCTGCGCGGGACATGTGTTCATTTGTTTTACCTTAAAATCATTTTCATGAGTCACCTCAAGCGAATAAATCTTATGATTGTGATTAGAATGAATTCTACTTTTGCACTTTATACACGAGTCTTATGCACAACATACTAATGACCTTTAGGGGACACATGTGCTTAGTTTCACCTTAAAATCACGTCAATGGGTCAACTCAGGCTAATAATAAGTCATATGATGGCGATTCGAATAAATTCTATTTTTGCACTTCAAGCACAAGTTTTGTGCACAACATTCTCATGTCCTTTTCAGGACATGTGTTCATTTGTTTTTCCTTAAAATCATTTTCATGAGTCACCTCAAGCCAATACATCTTATGATTATGATTAGAACGAATTCTACTTTTGCACTTTAAACACGAGTTTCGTGCACAACTTGCTAATGACCTTTGGGGGACACGTGTGCCTTGGTTTCACCTTAAACTCATGTCAGTGAGTCACCCCAAGTCAATAAGTCATATGATGGTGATTCGTACAAATTCTGTTTTTGCACTTCAAACACGAGTTTTGTGCACAACATTCTAATGTCCTTTGCGGGACATGTGTTCATTTGTTTTTCCTTAAAATCATTTTCATGAGTCACCTCAAGCGAATAAATCTTATGATTGTGATTAGAACGAATTCTACTTTTGCACTTTATACACGAGTTTTGTGCACAACATACTAATGACCTTTAGGGGACATGTGTGCCTTAGTTTCACCTTAAAATCACGTCAATGGGTCAAGTCAGGCTAATAATAAGTCATATGCTGGCGATTCGAATAAATTATATTTTTGCACTTCAAGCACGAGTTTTGTGCACGACATTCTAATGTCCTTTTCAGGACATGTGTTCATTTGTTTTTCTTTAAAATCATTTTAAAGAGTCACCTCATGCCAATAAATCTTATGATTGTGATTAGAACGAATTCTACTTTTGCACTTTATACACGAGTTTCGGGCACAACATGCTAATGACCTTTAGGGGACACGTGTGCGTTGGTTTCACCTAAAAATCATGTCAATGAGTCAACTCGGGCCAATAATAAGTCATATGATGGCGATTCAAATAAATTCTATTTTTGCACTTCAAACACGAGTTTTGTGCACAACAATCTAATGTCCTTCGCGGGACATGTGTTCATTTGTTTTACATTAAAATCATTTTCATGAGTCACCTCAAGCGAATAAATCTTATGATTGTGATTAGAACGAATTCTACTTTTGCACTTTATACACGAGTCTTATGCACAACATACTAATGACCTTTAGGGGACACATGTGCTTAGTTTCACCTTAAAATCACGTCAATGGGTCAACTCAGGCTAATAATAAGTCATATGATGGCGATTCGAATAAATTCTATTTTTGCACTTCAAGCACAAGTTTTGTGCACAACATTCTCATGTCCTTTTCAGGACATGTGTTCATTTGTTTTTCCTTAAAATCATTTTCATGAGTCACCTCAAGCCAATACATCTTATGATTATGATTAGAACGAATTCTACTTTTGCACTTTAAACACGAGTTTCGTGCACAACTTGCTAATGACCTTTGGGGGACACGTGTGCCTTGGTTTCACCTTAAACTCATGTCAGTGAGTCACCCCAAGCCAATAAGTCATATGATGGTGATTCGTACAAATTCTGTTTTTGCACTTCAAACACGAGTTTTGTGCACAACATTCTAATGTCCTTTGCGGGACATGTGTTCATTTGTTTTTCCTTAAAATAATTTTCATGAGTCACCTCAAGCGAATAAATCTTATGATTGTGATTAGAACGAATTCTACTTTTGCACTTTATAGACGAGTCTTATGCACAACATACCAATGACCTTTAGGGGACACATGTGCCTTAGTTTCACCTTAAAATCACGTCAATGGGTCAACTCAGGCTAATAATAAGTCATATGATGGCGATTCGAATAAATTCTATTTTTGCACTTCAAGCACAAGTTTTGTGCACAACATTCTAATGTCACCTTAATAAGACATGTGTTCATTTGTTTTTCCTTAAAATCATTTTCATGAGTCACCTCAAGCCAATACATCTTACGATTATGATTAGAACGAATTCTACTTTTGCACTTTAAAGACGAGTTTCGTGCACAACTTGCTAATGACCTTTGGGGGACACGTGTGCCTTGGTTTCACCTTAAACTCATGTCAGTGAGTCACCCCAAGCCAATAAGTCATATGATGGTGATTCGTACAAATTCTGTTTTTGCACTTCAAACACGAGTTTTGTGCACAACATTCTAATGTCCTTTGCGGGACATGTGTTCATTTGTTTTTCCTTAAAATCATTTTCATGAGTCACCTCAAGCGAATAAATCTTATGATTGTGATTAGAACGAATTCTACTTTTGCACTTTATAGACGAGTCTTATGCACAACATACTAATGACCTTTAGGGGACACATGTGCCTTAGTTTCACCTTAAAATCACGTCAATGGGTCAACTCAGGCTAATAATAAGTCATATGATGGCGATTCGAATAAATTCTATTTTTGCACTTCAAGCACAAGTTTTGTGCACAACATTCTAATGTCACCTTAATAAGACATGTGTTCATTTGTTTTTCCTTAAAATCATTTTCATGAGTCACCTCAAGCCAATACATCTTATGATTATGATTAGAACGAATTCTACTTTTGCACTTTAAACACGAGTTTCGTGCACAACTTGCTAATGACCTTTGGGGGACACGTGTGCCTTGGTTTCACCTTAAACTCATGTCAGTGAGTCACCCCAAGCCAATAAGTCATATGATGGTGATTCGTACAAATTCTGTTTTTGCACTTCAAACACGAGTTTTGTGCACAACATTCTAATGTGGTTTGCGGGACATGTGATCATTTGTTTTTCCTTAAAATCATTTTCATGAGTCACCTCAAGCGAATAAATCTTATGATTGTGATTACAACGAATTCTACTATTGCACTTTATACACGAGTTTTGTGCACAACATGCTAATGACCTTTAGGGGACACGTGTGCCTTGGTTTCACCTTAAAATCACGTCAATGGGTCAACTCAGGCTAATAATAAGTCATATGATGGAGATTCGAATAAATTCTATTTCTGCACTTCAAACAAGAGTTTTGTGCACAACATTCTAATGTCCTTCACGGGACATGTGTTCATTTTTTTTACCTTAAAATCATTTTCATGAGTCACCTCAATCCAGTACATCTCATGATTGTGATTAGAACGAATTCTACTTTTGCACTTTATACACGAGTTTCGTGCACAAGATGCTAATGACCTTTGGATGACACGTGTGCCTTGGTTTCACCTTAAAATCACGTCAATGGGTCAACTCATGCAAATAATAAGTCATATGATGGCGATTCGAATAAATTCTATTTTCGCACTTCAAACACGAGTTTTGTGCACAACATTCTAATGTCCTTCGTGGGACATGTGTTCATTTGTTTTTCCTTAAAATCATTTTCATTAGTCACCTCAAGCCAATACATCTTATGATTATGATTAGAACGAATTCTACTTTTGCACTTTATACTCGAGTTTCGTGCACAACTTGCTAATGACCTTTAGGGGACACGTGTGCCTTGGTTTCACCTTAAAATCTCATCAAAGGGTCAACTCAGGCTAATAATATGTCATATGATGGCGATTCGAATAAATTCTATTTTTGCACTTCAAGCACGAATTTTGTGCACAACATTCTAATGTCCTTTTCAGGACATGTGTTCATTTGTTTTACCTTAAAATCATTTTCATGAGTCACCTCAAGCGAATAAATCTTATGATTGTGATTAGAACGAATTCTACTTTTCCACTTTATACACGAGTTTTGTGCACAACATGCTAAGTACCTTTAGGGGACACGTGTACCTTAGTTTCACCTTAAAATCACGTCAATGGGTCAACTCAGGCTAATAATAAGTCATATGATGGCGATTCGAATAAATTCTATTTTTGCACTTCAAGCACAAGTTTTGTGCACAACATTCTAATATCCTTTTCACGACATGTGTTCATTTGTTTTTCCTTAAAATCATTTTCATGAGTCACCTCAAGCCAATACATCTTATGATTATTATTAGAACGAATTCTACTTTTGCACTTTAAACACGAGTTTCGTGCACAACTTGCTAATGACCTTTGGGGGACACGTGTGCCTTGGTTTCACCTTAAACTCATGTCAGTGAGTCACCCCAAGCCAATAAGTCATATGATGGTGATTCGTACAAATTCTGTTTTTGCACTTCAAACACGAGTTTTGTGCACAACATTCTAATGTCCTTTGCGGGACATGTGTTCATTTGTTTTTCCTTAAAATAATTTTCATGAGTCACCTCAAGCGAATAAATCTTATGATTGTGATTAGAACGAATTCTACTTTTGCACTTTATAGACGAGTCTTATGCACAACATACTAATGACCTTTAGGGGACACATGTGCTTAGTTTCACCTTAAAATCACGTCAATGGGTCAACTCAGGCTAATAATAAGTCATATGATGGCGATTCGAATAAATTCTATTTTTGCACTTCAAGCACAAGTTTTGTGCACAACATTCTAATGTCCTTTTCGGGACATGTGTTCATTTGTTTTTCCTTAAAATCATTTTCATGAGTCACCTCAAGCGAATAAATCTTACGATTGTGATTAGAACGAATTCTACTTTTCCACTTTATACACGAGTTTTGTGCACCACATGCTAAGTACCTTTAGGGGACACGTGTACCTTGGTTTTACCCTAAAATCATGTCAATGAGTCAATTCGGGCTAATAATAAGTCATATGATGGCGATTCGAATAAATTCTATTTTTCCACTTCAAACACGAGTTTTGTGCAGAACATTATAATGTCCTTTGCGGGACATGTGTTCATTTGTTTTTCCTTAAAATCATTTTCATGAGTCACCTCAAGCGAGTAAATCTTATGATTGTGATTAGAACGAATTCTACTTTTGCACTTTATGCATGAGTTTCGTGCACAACATGCTAATGACCTTTCGGGGACACGTGTGCCTTAGTTTCACCTTAAAATCACGTCAACGGGTCAACTCAGGCTAATAATAAGTCATATGATGGCGATTCGAATAAATTCTATTTTTGCACTTCAAACAAGAGTTTTGTGCACAACATTCTAATGTCCTTCACGGGACATGTGTTCATTTTTTTTACCTTAAAATCATTTTCATGAGTCACCTCAAGCCAATACATCTTATGATTATGATTAAAACGAATTCTACTTTTGCACTTTATACACGAGTTTCGTGCACAACTTGCTAATGACCTTTGGGGGACACGTGTGCCTTGGTTTTACCCTAAAATCATGTCAATGAGTCAACTCAGGCTAATAATAAGTCATATGATGGCGATTCGAATAAATTCTATTTTTGCACTTCAAACACGAGTTTTGTGCACGACATTATAATGTCCTTTGCGGGACATGTGTTCATTTATTTTTCCTTAAAATCATTTTCATGAGTCACCTCAAGCGAATAAATCTTATGATTGTGATTAGAACGAATTCTACTTTTGCACTTTATACACGAGTTTTGTGCACAACATACTAATGACCTTTAGGGGACATGTGTGCCTTAGTTTCACCTTAAAATCACGTCAATGGGTCAACTCAGGCTAATAATAAGTCATATGATGGCGATTCGAATAAATTCTATTTTTGCACTTCAAGCACGAGTTTTGTGCACAACATTCCAATGTCCTTTTCAGGACATGTGTTCATTTGTTTTTGTTTAAAATCATTTTAATGAGTCACCTCAAGCCAAAAAATCTTATGATTGTGATTAGAACGAATTCTACTTTTGCACTTTATACACGAGTTTCGGGCACAACATGCTAATGACCTTTAGGGGACACGTGTGCCTTGGTTTCACCTAAAAATCATGTCAATGAGTCAACTCATGCTAATAATAAGTCATATGATGGCGATTCAAATAAATTCTATTTTTGCACTTCAAACACGAGTTTTGTGCACAACAGTCTAACGTCCTTCGCGGGACATGTGTTCATTTGTTTTACCTTAAAATCATTTTCATGAGTCACCTCAAGCGAATAAATCTTATGATTGTGATTAGAACGAATTCTACTTTTGCACTTTATATACGAGTTTTGTGCACAACATACTAACGACCTTTAGGGGACACATGTGCCTTAGTTTCACCTTAAAATCACGTCAATGGGTTAACTCAGGCTAATAATAAGTCATATGATGGCGATTCGAAGAAATTCTGTTTTTGCACTTCAAGCACAAGTTTTGTGCACAACATTCTAATGTCCTTTTCAGGACATGTGTTCTATTGTTTTTCCTTAAAATCATTTTCATGAGTCACCTCAAGCCAATACATCTTCTGATTATGATTAGAACGAATTCTACTTTTGCACTTTAAACACGAGTTTCGTGCACAACATGCTAATGACCTTTGGGGGACACGTGTGCCTTGGTTTCACCTTAAACTCATGTCAGTGAGTCACCCCAAGCCAATAAGTCATATGATGGTGATTCGTACAAATTCTGTTTTTGCACTTCAAACACGAGTTTTGTGCACAACATTCTAATGTGCTTTGCGTGACTTGTTTTTCCTTAAAATCATTTTCATGAGTCACCTCAAGCGAATAAATCTTATGATTGTGATTAGAACGAATTCTACTATTGCATTTTATACATGAGTTTTGTGCACAACATGCTAATGACCTTTAGGGGACACGTGTGCCTTGGTTTCACCTTAAAATCACGTCAATGGGTCAACTCAGGCTAATAATAAGTCATATGATGGCGATTCGAATAAATTCTATTTTTGCACTTCAAACACGAGTTTTGTGCACAACATTCTAATGTCGTTCGCGGGACATGTGTTCGTTTGTTTTACCTTAAAATCATTTTCACGAGTCACCTAAAGCCAATTAATCTTATGATTGTGATTAGAACGAATTCTACTTTGGCACTTTATACAAGTGTTTTGTGCACAACATGCTAATGACCTTTGGGGGACACGTGTGCCTCGGTTTCACTTAAAATCATGTCAATGAGTCACATCAAACTAATAAGTCATATGATGGCGATCCGAATAAATTCTATTTTTGCACTTCAAACACGAGTTTTGTGCACAAGACATTCTAATGTCCTTTGTGGGACATGTGTTCATTTGTTTTACCTTAAAATCATTTTCATGAGTCACCTCAAGCCAAATACATCTTATGATTATGATTAAAATGAATTCTACTTTTGCACTTTATACACGAGTTTCGTGCACAACTTGCTAATGACCTTTGGGGGACACGTGTGCCTTGGTTTCACCTTAAAATCATGTCAGTGAGTCACCCCAAGCCAATAAGTCATATGATGGTGATTCGTACAAATTCTGTTTTTGCACCACAAACACGAGTTTTGTGCACAACATTCTAATGTCCTTTGCGGGACATGTGTTCATTTGTTTTTCCTTAAAATCATTTTCATAGCTCACCTCAAGCGAATAAATCTTATGATTGTGATTAGAACGAATTCTACTTTTGCACTTTATACACAAGTTTCATGCACAACATGCTAATGACCTTTAGGGGACACGTGTGCCTTGGTTTTACCCTAAAATCATGTCAATGAGTCAACTCAGGCTAATGATAAGTCATATGATGGCGATTCGAATAAATTCTATTTTTGCACTTCAAACACGAGTTTTGTGCACAACATTATAATGTCCTTTGCGGGACATGTGTTCATTTGTTTTTCCTTAAAATCATTTTCATGAGTCACCTCAACGGAATAAATCTTATGATTGTGATTAGAACGAATTCTACTTTTGCACTTTATGCACGAGTTTTGTGCACAACATGCTAATGACCTTTAGGGGACACGTGTGCCTTAGTTTCAACTTAAAATCACGTCAATGGGTGAACTGAGGCTAATAATAAGTCATATGATGGCGATTCGAATAAATTCTATTTTTGAACTTCAAGCACAAGTTTTGTGCACAACATTCTAATGTCCTTTTCAGGACATGTGTTCATTTGTTTTACCTTAAAATCATTTTCATGAGTCACCTCAAGCCAATAGATCTTATGATTATGATTGGAACGAATTCTACTTTTACACTTTGTACATGAGTTTCGTGCATAACTTGCCAATGACCTTTGCGGGACACGTGTGCCTTGGTTTCACCTTAAAATCATGTCAGTGAGTCACCCCAAGCCAACAAGTCATATGATGGTGATTCGTACAAATTCTGTTTTTTCACTTCAAACACGAGTTTTGTGCACAACATTCTAATGTCCTTTGCGGGATATGTGTTCATTTGTTTTACCTTAAAATCATTTTAATGGGTCACCTTAAGCCAATACATCCTATGATTGTGATTAGAGCGAATTCTACTTTTGCACTTTATACACGAGTTTTGTGCACAACATGCTAATGACCTTTAGGGGACACGCGTGCCTTGGTTTCACCTTAAAATCACGTCAATGGGTCAAACACGTCAATGGTGCACAACATGTTGGTGATTTGAACAAATTCTGTTTTTGCACTTAAAACACGAGTTTTGTGCACAACATTCCAATGTCCTTTGCGGGACCTGTGTTCATTTGTTTTACCTTAAAATCATTTTCATGAGTCACCTCATGCCAATATATCTTATGATTGTGATTAGAACGAATTCTACTTTTGCACTTTATACACGAGTTTTGTGCACAACATCCTAATGACCTTTAGGGGACACGTGTGCCTTGGTTTCACCTTAAAATCATGTCAGTGAGTCACCCCAAGCCAACAAGTCATATGATGGTGATTCGTACAAATTCTGTTTTTTCACTTCAAACACGAGTTTTGTGCACAACATTCTAATGTCCTTTGCGGGATATGTGTTCATTTGTTTTACCTTAAAATCATTTTAATGGGTCACCTTAAGCCAATACATCTTATGATTGTGATTAGAGCGAATTCTACTTTTGCACTTTATACACGAGTTTTGTGCACAACATGCTAATGACCTTTAGGGGACACGTGTGCCTTGGTTTCACCTTAAAATCACGTCAATGGGTCAAACACGTCAATGGTGCACAACATGTTGGTGATTTGAACAAATTCTGTTTTTGCACTTAAAACACGAGTTTTGTGCACAACATTCCAATGTCCTTTGCGAGACATGTGTTCATTTGTTTTACCTTAAAATCATTTTCATGAGTCACCTCATGCCAATATATCTTATGATTGTGATTAGAACGAATTCTACTTTTGCACTTTATACACGAGTTTCGTGCACAACATCCTAATGACCTTTGGGGGAGACGTGTGCCTTAGTTTCACCTTAAAATCATGTCAATTAGTCGCCCCAAGCCAATAAGTCATATGATGGTGATTTAAACAAATTCTGTTTTTGCACTTCAAACACGAGTTTTGTGCACAACATTCTAATGTCCTTTGCGGAACATGTGTTCATTTGTTTCACCTTAAAAACATTGTTATGAGTCACCTTAAGGCAATACATCTTATGATTGTGATTAGAACGAATTCTACTTTTGCACTTTATACACGAGTTTCGTGCACAACATGCTAATGACCTTTGGGGGACATGTGTGCCTTGGTTTCGCCTTAAAATCATGTCAATTAGTCACCCCAAGCCAATAAGTCATATGATGGTGATTCGATCAAATTCTATTTTTGCACTTCAAAAACGACTTTTTTGCACATCATGCTAATGTCCTTCGCTGTACATGTGTGAATTTGTTTTACCTTAAAATCATTTTACTGAGTCACCTTAAGGCAATACATCTTATGATTGCGATTAGAACGAATTCTACTTTTGCACTTTATACACAAGTTTCGTCCACAACATGGTAATGACTTTTGGGGGACACGTGTGCCTTGGTTTCACCTCAAAATCATGTCAATGAGTCAACTCAAGTTGATAATAAGTCATATGATGGTGATTCGAACAAATTTTGTTTTTGCACTTCAAACACGAGTTTTTAGCACAACATTCTAATGTCCCTTGCGGGACATGTGTTCATCTGTTTTGCCTTAAAATCATTTTAATGAGTCACCTTAAGCCAATACATCTTATGATTGTAAATAGAACGAATTCTACTTTTGCACTTTATACACGAGTTTCGTGCACAACATGCTAATGACCTTTGGGGGACACGTGTGCCTTGGTTTCACCTTAAAATCATGTCAATTAGTCACCCCATGCCAATAAGTCATATGATGGTGATTCGACCAAATTCTGTTTTTGCACTTCAAACATGAGTTTTGTGCACAATATTCTAATGTCCTTCGCTGGAAATGTGTTGATTTGTTTTACCTTAAAATTATTTTCATGACTCACCTCAAGCCAAATACATCTTATGATTATAATTAAAACGAATTCTACTTTTGCACTTTATACACGAGTTTCGTGCACAACATTCTAATGAACTTTGGGGGACACGTGTGCCTTGGTTTCTCCTTAAAATCATGTCAATTAGTCAGCCCAAGCAAATAAGTCATATGATGGTGATTCGAACAAATTCTGTTTTCGCACTTCAAACACGTGTTTTGTGCACAACACTCTAATGTCCTTTGCGGGACATGTGTTCATTTGTTTTACCTTAAAATCATTTTAATGAGTCACCTTAAGCCAATACATCTTATGATTGTGATTAGAACGAATTCTACTTTTGCACTATATACACGAGTTTCGTGCACAACATGCTAATGGCCTTTAGGGGACACGTGTGCCTTTGTTTCACCATAAAGTCATGTCAATGAGTCAACTCAGGCTAATAATAAGTCATATATGGCGATTCGAATAAATTCTATTTTTGCACTTCAAACATGAGTTTTGTGCACAACATTCTAATGTCCTCTGCAGGACATGTGTTCATTTTTTTTTCCTTCAAATCATTTTCATGAGTCACCTCAAGCCAATAAATCTTATGATTGTGATTAGAACGAATTCTACTTTTGCACTTTATACACGAGTTTCGTGCACAACATGCTAATGGCCATTAGGGGACACGTGTGCCTTTGTTTCACCATAAAGTCATGTCAATGAGTCAACTCTGGCTAATAATAAGTCATATGATGGCGATTCGAATAAATTCTATTTTTGCACTTCAAACATGAGTTTTGTGCACAACATTCTAATGTCCTTTGCGGGACATGTGTTCATTTTTTTTTCCTTAAAATCATTTTCCTGAGTAACCTCAAGCCAATAAATCTTATGATTCTGATTAAAACGAATTCTACTTTTGCACTTCATACACAAGTTTCGTGCACAACATGCTAATGACCTTTGGGGGACACGTGTGCCTTGGTTTCACCTTAAAATAATGTCAGTGAGTCACCCCGAGCCGATAAGTCATATGATGGTGAGTCGAACAAATTTTGTTTTTGCACTTCAAACACGAGTTTTTCGCACAGCATTCTAATGTCCTTTGCGGGATATGTGTTCATCTGTTTTGCCTTAAAATCATTTTAATGAGTCACCTTAAGCCAATACATCTTATGATTGTAAATAGAACGAATTCTACTTTTGCACTTTATACACGAGTTTCGTGCACAACATGCTAATGACCTTTGGGGGACACGTGTGCCTTGGTTTCACCTTAAAATCATGTCAATTAGTCACCCCAAGCCAATAAGTCATATGATGGTGATTCGACCAAATTCTAATTTTGCACTTTAAACATGAGTTTGCACAATATTCTAATGTCCTTCGCTGGAAATGTGTTCATTTGTTGTACCTTAAAATTATTTTCATGAGTCACCTCAAGCCAAATACATCTTATGATTATAATTAAAACGAATTCTACTTTTGCACTTTATACACGAGTTTCGTGCACAACATTCTAATGAACTTTTGGGGACACGTGTGTCTTGGTTTCACCTTAAAATCATGTCATTGAGTCACCCCAAGCCGATAAGTCATATGATGGTGATTCGAACAAATTCTGTTTTCGCACTTCAAACACGTGTTTTGTGCACAACAATCTAATGTCCTTTGCGGGACATGTGTTCATTTGCTTTACCTTAAAATCGTTTTCATGAGTCACCTTAAGCCAATACATCTTATGATTGTGATTAGAACGAATTCTACTTTTGCACTTTGTACACGAGTTTCGTGCACAACATGCTAATGGCCTTTAGGGGACACGTGTGCCTTTGTTTCACCATAAAGTCATGTCAATGAGTCAACTCAGGCTAATAATAAGTCATATGATGGCGATTCGAATAAATTCTATTTGTGCACTTCAAACATGAGTTTTGTGCACAACATTCTAATGTCCTTTGCAGGACATGTGTTCATTTTTTTTTCCTTCAAATCATTTTCATGAGTCACCTCAAGCCAATAAAGCTTATGATTGTGATTAGAACGAATTCTACTTTTGCACTTTATACACGAGTTTCGTGCACAACATGCTAATGGCCTTTAGGGGACACGTGTGCCTTTGTTTCACCATAAAGTCATGTCAATGAGTCAACTCTGGCTAATAATAAGTCATATGATGGCGATTCGAATAAATTCTATTTTTGCACTTCAAACATGAGTTTTGTGCACAACATTCTAATGTCCTCTGTGGGACTTGTGTGCATTTTTTCACCTTAAAATCATTCTAATAAGTCACCTCAAGACAATATATCGTATGATTGTGATTCGAAAGAATTCAACTTTTGCAATTTATACACGAGTTTCGTGCACAACATGCTAATGACTTTTCGGGGACACGTGTGCCTTGGTTTCACCTTAAAATCATGTCAATGAGTCACCTCAAGCCAATATATCATATGATGGTGATTCGAACAAATTCTGTTTTTGCACTTCAAACACGTGTTTTGTGCACAACACTCTAATGTCCTTTGCGGGACATGTGTTCATTTGCTTTACCTTAAAATCATTTTAATGAGTCACCTTAAGCCAATACATCTTATGATTGTGATTAGAACGAATTCTACTTTTGCACTTTATACACGAGTTTCGTGCACAACATGCTAATGGCCTTTAGGGGACACGTGTGCCTTTGTTTCACCATAAAGTCATGTCAATGAGTCAACTCAGGCTAATAATAAGTCGTATGATGGCGATTCGAATAAATTCTATTTTTGCACTTCAAACATGAGTTTTGTGCACAACATTCTAATGTCCTTTGCAGGACATGTGTTCATTTTTTTTCCTTTAAATCATTTTCATGAGTCACCTCAAGCCAATAAATCTTATGATTGTGATTAGAACGAATTCTACTTTTGCACTTTATACACGAGTTTCGTGCACAACATGCTAAGGGCCTTTAGGGGACACGTGTGCCTTTGTTTCACAATAAAGTTATGTCAATGAGTCAACTCTGGCTAATAATAAGTCATATGGTGGCGATTCGAATAAATTCTATTTTTGCACTTCAAACATGAGTTTTGTGCACAACATTCTAATGTCCTTTGGAGGACATGTGTTCATTTTTTTTTTCCTTAAAATCATTTTCATGAGTCACCTTAAGCCAATAAATCTTATGATTATAATTAAAACGAATTCTACTCTTGCACTTTATACGCGAGTTTCGTGCACAACATGCTAATGACCTTTAGCGGACACGTATGCCTTGGTTTCATCTGTAAATCATGTCAATGAGTCAACCCAAGCTAATAATAAGTCATATGATGGCGATTCGAATAAATTCTATTTTTGCACTACAAACATGAGTTTTGTGCACAATAATCTAATGTCCTTCGCGGGAAATGTGTTCATTTGTTTTACCTTAAAATTATTTTCATGAGTCACCTCAAGCCAAATACATCTTATGATTATGATTAAAACGAATTCTACTTTTGCACTTTATACACAAGTTTCGTGCACAACATGCTAATGACCTTTGGGGGACACGTGTGGCTTTGTTTCACCATAAAGTCATGTCAATGAGTCAACTCAGGCTAATAATAAGTCATATGATGGCGATTCGAATAAATTCTATTTTTGCACTTCAGACATGAGTTTTGTGCACAACGTTCTAATGTCCTTTGTAGGACATGTGTTCATTTTTTTTTCCTTAAAATCATTTTCATGAGTCACCTCAAGCCAATAAATCTTATGATTATAATTACAACAAATTCTACTTTTTCACTTTATACACGAGTTTCGTGCACAACGTGCTAATGACCTTTAGGGGACACGTGTGCCTTGGTTTCACCTGTAAATCATGTCAATGAGTCAACCCAAGCTAATAATAAGTCATATGATGGTGATTCGAATACATTCTATTTTTGCACTTCAAACATGAGTTTTGTGCACAATATTCTAATGTCCTTCGCGGGAAATGTGTTCCTTTGTTTTACCTTAAAATTATTTTAATGAGTCACCTTAAGCCATTACATCTTATGATTATAATTAAAACGAATTCTACTTTTGCATTTTATACACGAGTTTCGTGCACAACATTCTAATGACCTTTGGGAGACACGTGTGGCTTGGTTTCACCTTAAAATCATGTCATTGAGTCATCCCAAGCCGATAAGTCATATGATGGTGATTCGAACAAATTCTGTTTTCGCACTTCAAACACGAGTTTTGTGCACAACATTCTAATGTCCTTTGCGGGACATGTGTTCATTTGTTTTACCTTAAAATCATTTTAATGAGTCACCTTAAGCCATTACATCTTATGATTGTGATTAGAACGAATTCTACTTTTGCACTTTATACACGAGTTTCGTGCACAATATGCTAATGGCCTTTAGGGGACACGTGTGCCTTTGTTTCATCATAAAGTCATGTCAATGAGTCAACTCAGGCTAATAATAAGTCATATGATGGCGATTCGAATAAATTCCATTTTTGCACTTCAAACATGAGTTTTGTGCACAATATTCTAATGTCCTTCACGGGAAATGTGTTCATTTGTTTTACCTTAAAATTATTTTCATGAGTCACCTCAAGCAAAATACATCTTATGATTATAATTCAAACGAATTCTACTTTTGCATTTTATACACGAGTTTCGTGCACAACATTCTAATGACCTTTGGGGGACACGTGTGCCTTGGTTTCACCTTAAAATCATGTGATTGAGTCACCCCAAGCCGATAAGTCATATGACGGTGATTCAAACAAATTCTGTTTTCGCACTTCAAACACGAGTTTTGTGCACAACATTCTAATGTCCTTTGCGGGACATGTGTTCATTTGTTTTACCTTAATATCATTTTAATGAGTCACCTTAAGCGAATACATCTTATGATTGTGATTAGAACGAATTCTACTTTTGCACTTTATACACGAGTTTCGTGCACAACATGCTAATGGCCTTTAGGGGACACGTGTGCCTTTGTTTCACCATAAAGTCATGTCAATGAGTCAACTCAGGCTAATAATAAGTCATATGATGGCGATTCGAATAAATTCTATTTTTGCGCTTCAAACATGAGTTTTGTGCACAACATTCTAATGTCCTTTGCAGGACATGTGTTCATTTTTTTTTCCTTAAAATCATTTTCATGAGTCACCTCAAGCCAATAAATCTTATGATTGTGATTAGAACAAATTCTACTTTTGCACTTTATACACGAGTTTCGTACACAACAGCTAATGACCTTTCGGGGACACGTGTGCCTTGGTTTCACCTTAAAATCATGTCAGTGAGTCACCCCAAGCCAATAGGTCATATGATAGTGATTCGAATAAATTCTATTTTTGCACTTCAAACATGAGTTTTGTGCACACAACATTCTAATGTCCTTTGCAGGACATGTGTTCATTTTTTTTTCCTTAAAATCATTTTCATGAGTCACCTGAAGCCAATAAATCTTATGATTATAATTAAAACGAATTCTACTCTTGCACTTTATATACGAGTTTCGTGCACAACATGCTAATGACCTTTAGCAGACACGTGTGCCTTGGTTTCACCTGTAAATCATGTCAATGAGTCAACCCAAGCTAATAATAAGTCATATGATGGCGATTCGAATAAATTCTATTTTTGTACTACAAACATGAGTTTCGTGCACAATATTTTAATGTCCTTCGCGGGAAATGTGTTCATTTGTTTTACCTTAAAATTATTTTCATGAGTCACCTCTGGCCAAATACATCTTCTGATTATTATTAAAACGAATTCTACTTTTGCACTTCATACACAAGTTTCATGCACAACATGCTAATGACCTTTGGGGGAGACGTGTGCCTTGGTTTCACCTTAAAATAATGTCAGTGAGTCACCCCGAGCCGATAAGTCATATGATGGTGATTCGAACAAATTTTGTTTTTTAACTTCAAACACGAGTTTTTAGCACAACATTCTAATGTCCCTTGCGGGACATGTGTTCATCTGTTTTGCCTTAAAATCATTTTAATGAGTCACCTTAAGCCAATAAATCTTATGATTGTAAATAGAACGAATTCTACTTTTGCACTTTATACACGAGTTTCGTGCACAACATGCTAATGACCTTTGGGGGACACGTGTGCCTTGGTTTCACTTTAAAATCATGTCAATTAGTCACCCCATGCCAATAAGTCATATGATGGTGATTCGACCAAATTCTAATTTTGCACTTCAAACATGAGTTTTGTGCACAATATTCTAATGTCCTTCGCTGGAAATGTGTTCATTTGTTTTACCTTAAAATTATTTTCATGAGTCACCTCAAGCCAAATACATCTTATGATTATAATTAAAACGAATTCTACTTTTGCACTTTATACACGAGTTTCGTGCACAACATTCTAATGAACTTTGGGGGACACGTGTGCCTTGGTTTCTCATTAAAATCATGCCATTGAGTCACCCCAAGCCGATAAGTCATATGATGGTGATTCGAACAAATTCTGTTTTCGCACTTCAAACACGTGTTTTGTGCACAACACTCTAATGTCCTTTGCGGGACATGTGTTCATTTGTTTTACCTTAAAATCATTTTAATGAGTCACCTTAAGCCAATACATCTTATGATTGTGATTAGAACGAATTCTACTTTTGCACTTTATACACGAGTTTCATGCACAACATGCTAATGGCCTTTAGGGGACACGTGTGCCTTTGTTTCACCATAAAGTCATGTCAATGAGTCAACTCTGGCTAATAATAAGTCATATGATGGCGATTCGAATAAATTCTATTTTTGCACTTCAAACATGAGTTTTGTGCTCAACATTCTAATGTCCTTTGCAGGACATGTGTTCATTTTTTTTTCCTTAAAATCATTTTCATGAGTCACCTCAAGCCAATAAATCTTATGATTATAATTAAAACGAATTCTACTCTTGCACTTTATACACGAGTTTCGTGCACAACATGCTAATGACCTGTAGCGGACACGTGTGCCTTGGTTTCACCTTAAAATCATGTCATTGAGTCACCCCAAGCCGATAAATCATATGATGGTGATTCGAACAAATTCTGTTTTCGCACTTCAAACACGTGTTTTGTGCACAACACTCTAATGTCCTTTGCGGGACATGTGTTCATTTGTTTTACCTTAAAATCATTTTAATGAGTCACCTTAAGCCAATACATCTTATGATTGTGATTAGAACGAATTCTACTTTTGCACTTTATACACGAGTTTCGTGCACAACATGCTAATGGCCTTTAGGGGACACGTGTGCCTTTGTTTCACCACAAAGTCATGTCAATGAGTCAACTCAGGCTAATAATAAGTCATATGATGGCGATTCGAATAAATTCTATTTTTGCACTTCAAACATGAGTTTTGTGCACAACATTCTAATGTCCTTTGCAGGACATGTGTTCATTTTTTTTTCCTTTAAATCATTTTCATGAGTCACCTTAAGCCATTACATCTTATGATTGTGATTAGAACGAATTCTACTTTTGCACTTTATACACGAGTTTCGTGCACAACATGCTAATGGCCTTTAGGAGACACGTGTGCCTTTGTTTCACCATAAAGTCATGTCAATGAGTCAACTCAGGCCAATAATAAGTCATATCATGGCGATTCGAATAAATTCTATTTTTGCACTTCAAACATGAGTTTTGTGCACAACATTCTAATGTCCTCTGCAGGACATGTGTTCATTTTTTTTTCCTTCAAATCATTTTCATGAGTCACCTCAAGCCAATAAATCTTATGATTGTGATTAGAACGAATTCTACTTTTGCACTTTATACACGAGTTTCGTGCACAACATGCTAATGGCCATTAGGGGACACGTGTGCCTTTGTTTCACCATAAAGTCATGTCAATGAGTCAACTCTGGCTAATAATAAGTCATATGATGGCGATTCGAATAAATTCTATTTTTGCACTTCAAACATGAGTTTTGTGCACAACATTCTAATGTCCTTTGCAGGACATGTGTTCATTTTTTTTTCCTTAAAATCATTTTCATGAGTAACCTCAAGCCAATAAATCTTATGATTGTGATTAAAACGAATTCTACTTTTGCACTTCATACACAAGTTTCGTGCACAACATGCTAATGACCTTTGGGGGACACGTGTGCCTTGGTTTCACCTTAAAATAATGTCAGTGAGTCACCCCGAGCCGATAAGTCATATGATGGTGAGTCGAACAAATTTTGTTTTTGCACTTCAAACACGAGTTTTTCGCACAGCATTCTAATGTCCTTTGCGGGATATGTGTTCATCTGTTTTGCCTTAAAATCAATTTAATGAGTCACCTTAAGCCAATACATCTTATGATTGTAAATAGAACGAATTCTACTTTTGCACTTTATACACGAGTTTCGTGCACAACATGCTAATGACCTTTGGGGGACACGTGTGCCTTGGTTTCACCTTAAAATCATGTCAATTAGTCACCCCAAGCCAATAAGTCATATGATGGTGATTCGACCAAATTCTAATTTTGCACTTCAAACATGAGTTTTGTGCACAATATTCTAATGTCCTTCGCTGGAAATGTGTTCATTTGTTGTACCTTAAAATTATTTTCATGAGTCACCTCAAGCCAAATACATCTTATGATTATAATTAAAACGAATTCTACTTTTGCACTTTATACACGAGTTTCGTGCACAACATTCTAATGAACTTTGGGGGACACGTGTGTCTTGGTTTCACCTTAAAATCATGTCATTGAGTCACCCCAAGCCGATAAGTCATATGATGGTGATTCGAACAAATTCTGTTTTCGCACTTCAAACACGTGTTTTGTGCACAACAATCTAATGTCCTTTGCGGGACATGTGTTCATTTGCTTTACCTTAAAATCATTTTAATGAGTCACCTTAAGCCAATACATCTTATGATTGTGATTAGAACATATTCTACTTTTGCACTTTGTACACGAGTTTCGTGCACAACATGCTAATGGCCTTTAGGGGACACGTGTGCCTTTGTTTCACCATAAAGTCATGTCAATGAGTCAACTCAGGCTAATAATAAGTCATATGATGGCGATTCGAATAAATTCTATTTGTGCACTTCAAACATGAGTTTTGTGCACAACATTCTAATGTCCTTTGCAGGACATGTGTTCATTTTTTTTTCCTTCAAATCATTTTCATGAGTCACCTCAAGCCAATAAAGCTTATGATTGTGATTAGAACGAATTCTACTTTTGCACTTTATACACGAGTTTCGTGCACAACATGCTAATGGCCTTTAGGGGACACGTGTGCCTTTGTTTCACCATAAAGTCATGTCAATGAGTCAACTCAGGCTAATAATAAGTCATATGATGGAGATTCGAATAAATTCTATTTGTGCACTTCAAACATGAGTTTTGTGCACAACATTCTAATGTCCTTTGCAGGACATGTGTTCATTTTTTTTTCCTTCAAATCATTTTCATCAGTCACCTCAAGCCAATAAAGCTTATGATTGTGATTAGAACGAATTCTACTTTTGCACTTTATACACGAGTTTCGTGCACAACATGCTAATGGCCTTTAGGGGACACGTGTGCCTTTGTTTCACCATAAAGTCATGTCAATGAGTCAACTCTGGCTTATTATAAGTCATATGATGGCGATTCGAATAAATTCTATTTTTGCACTTCAAACATGAGTTTTGTGCACAACATTCTAATGTCCTTTGCAGGACATGTGTTCATTTTTTTTTCCTTCAAATCATTTTCATGAGTCACCTCAAGCCAATAAAGCTTATGATTGTGATTAGAACGAATTCTACTTTTGCACTTTATACACGAGTTTCGTGCACAACATGCTAATGGCCTTTAGGGGACACGTGTGCCTTTGTTTCACCATAAAGTCATGTCAATGAGTCAACTCTGGCTAATAATAAGTCATATGATGGCGATTCGAATAAATTCTATTTTTGCACTTCAAACATGAGTTTTGTGCACAACATTCTAATGTCCTTTGCAGGACATGTGTTCATTTTTTTTTCCTTAAAATCATTTTCATGAGTAACCTCAAGCCAATAAATCTTATGATTGTGATTAAAACGAATTCTACTTTTGCACTTCATACACAAGTTTCATGCACAACATGCTAATGACCTTTGGGGGACACGTGTGCCTTGGTTTCACCTTAAAATAATGTCAGTGAGTCACCCCGAGCCGATAAGTCATATGATGGTGAGTCGAACAAATTTTGTTTTTGCACTTCAAACACGAGTTTTTCGCACAGCATTCTAATGTCCTTTGCGGGATATGTGTTCATCTGTTTTGCCTTAAAATCATTTTAATGAGTCACCTTAAGCCAATACATCTTATGATTGTAAATAGAACGAATTCTACTTTTGCACTTTATACACGAGTTTCGTGCACAACATGCTAATGACCTTTGGGGGACACGTGTGCCTTGGTTTCACCTTAAAATCATGTCAATTAGTCACCCCAAGCCAATAAGTCATATGATGGTGATTCGACCAAATTCTAATTTTGCACTTCAAACATGAGTTTTGTGCACAATATTCTAATGTCCTTCGCTGGAAATGTGTTCATTTGTTGTACCTTAAAATTATTTTCATGAGTCACCTCAAGCCAAATACATCTTATGATTATAATTAAAACGAATTCTACTTTTGCACTTTATACACGAGTTTCGTGCACAACATTCTAATGACCTTTGGGGGACACGTGTGTCTTGGTTTCACCTTAAAATCATGTCAATGAGTCACCTCAAGCCAATATATCATATGATGGTGATTCCAACAAATTCTGTTTTTGCACTCCGAACACGTGTTTTGTGCACAACACTCTAATGTCCTTTGCGGGACATGTGTTCATTTGCTTTACCTTAAAATCATTTTAATGAGTCACCTTAAGCCAATACATCTTATGATTGTGATTAGAACGAATTCTACTTTTGCACTTTATACACGAGTTTCGTGCACAACATGCTAATGGCCTTTAGGGGACACGTGTGCCTTTGTTTCACCATAAAGTCATGTCAATGAGTCAACTCAGGCTAATAATAAGTCATATGATGGCGATTCGAATAAATTCTATTTTTGCACTTCAAACATGAGTTTTGTGCACAACATTCTAATGTCCTCTGTGGGACTTGTGTGCATTTTTTCACCTTAAAATCATTCTAATAAGTCACCTCAAGACAATATATCATATGATTGTGATTCGAAAGAATTCAACTTTTGCAATTTATACACGAGTTTCGTGCACAACATGCTAATGACTTTTCGGGGACACGTGTGCCTTGGTTTCACCTTAAAATCATGTCAATGAGTCACCTCAAGCCAATATATCATATGATGGTGATTCGAACAAATTCTGTTTTTGCACTTCAAACACGTGTTTTGTGCACAACACTCTAATGTCCTTTGCGGGACATGTGTTCATTTGCTTTACCTTAAAATCATTTTAATGAGTCACCTTAAGCCAATACATCTTATGATTGTGATTAGAACGAATTCTACTTTTGCACTTCATACACGAGTTTCGTGCACAACATGCTAATGGCCTTTAGGGGACACGTGTGCCTTTGTTTCACCATAAAGTCATGTCAATGAGTCAACTCAGGCTAATAATAAGTCATATGATGGCGATTCGAATAAATTCTATTTTTGCACTTCAAACATGAGTTTTGTGCACAACATTCTAATGTCCTTTGCAGGACATGTGTTCATTTTTTTTTCCTTTAAATCATTTTCATGAGTCACCTCAAGCCAATAAATCTTATGATTGTGATTAGAACGAATTCTACTATTGCACTTTATACACGAGTTTCGTGCACAACATGCTAATGGCCTTTAGGGGACACGTGTGCCTTTGTTTCACCATAAATTTATGTCAATGAGTCAACTCTGGCTAATAATAAGTCATATGATGGCGATTCGAATAAATTCTATTTTTGCACTTTAAACATGAGTTTTGTGCACAACATTCTAATGTCCTTTGGAGGACATGTGTTCATTTTTTTTTTCCTTAAAATCATTTTCATGAGTCACCTCAAGCCAATAAATCTTATGATTATAATTAAAACGAATTCTACTCTTGCACTTTATGCACGAGTTTCGTGCACAACATGCTAATGACCTTTAGCGGACACGTATGCCTTGGTTTCATCTGTAAATCATGTCAATGAGTCAACCCAAGCTAATAATAAGTCATATGATGGCGATTCGAATAAATTCCATTTTTGCACTACAAACATGAGTTTTGTGCACAATAATCTAATGTCCTTCGCGGGAAATGTGTTCATTTGTTTTACCTTAAAATTATTTTCATGAGTCACCTCAAGCCAAATACATCTTATGATTATGATTAAAACGAATTCTACTTTTGCACTTTATACACAAGTTTCGTGCACAACATGCTAATGACCTTTGGGGGACACGTGTGCCTTGGTTCCACCTTAAAATAATGTCAGTGAGTCACCCCGAGCCGATAAGTCATATGATGGTGATTCCAACAAATTCTGTTTTTGCACTTCAAACACGAGTTTTGTGCACAGCATTCTAATGTCCTTTGCAGGACATGTGTTCATCTGTTTTGCCTTAAAATCATTTTAATGAGTCACCTTAAGCCAATGCATCTTATGATTGTAAATAGAACGAATTCTACTTTTGCACTTTATACACGAGTTTCGTGCACAACATGCTAATGACCTTTGGGGGACACGTTTGCCTTGGTTTCACCTTAAAATCATGTCAATTAGTCACCCCAAGCCAATAAGTCATATGATGGTGATTCGACCAAATTCTAATTTTGCACTTCAAACATGAGTTTTGTGCACAATATTCTAGTGTCCTTCGCGGGAAATTTGTTCATTTGTTTTACCTTAAAATTATTTTCATGAGTCACCTCAAGCCAAATACATCTTATGATTATAATTAAAACGAATTCTACTTTTGCACGTTATACACGAGTTTCGTGCACAACATTCTAATGACCTTTGGGGGACACGTGTGCCTTGGTTTCACCTTAAAATCATGTCATTGAGTCACCCCAAGCCGATAAGGCATATGATGGTGGTTCGAACAAATTCTATTTTCGCACTTCAAACACGAGTTTTGTGCACAACATTCTAATGTCCTTTGCGGGACATGTGTTCATTTTTTTTTCCTTAAAATCATTTTCATGAGTCACCTCAGGCCAATAAATCATACGATTGTGATTCGAAAGAATTCAACTTTTGCACTTTATACACGAGTTTCGTGCACAACATGCTAATGACTTTTCGGGGACACGTGTGCCTTTGTTTCACCTTAAAATCATGTCAATGAGTCACCTCAAGCCAATAAATCATATGATGGTGATTCGAACAAATTCTGTTTTTGCACTTCAAACACGACTTTTGTGCACAACATTCTAATGTCCTTTGCGGGACATGTGTGCATTTGTTTCACCTTAAAATAATTTTCTTGTGTCACCTCAAGCCAATACAGCTTACGATTGTGATTAGAACGAATTCCACTTTTGCACATTATACACGAGTTTCGTGCACAACATGCTAATGACCTTTGAGGGACACGTGTGCCTTGGTTTCGCCTTAAAATCATGTCAATTAGTCACCCCAAGACAATAAGTCATATGATGGTGAGTCGAACAAATTCTATTTTTACACTTCAAAAACGAGTTTTGTGTAGATCATGCTAATGTCCTTCGTTGGACATGTGTGAATTTGTTTTACCTTAAAATCATTTTAATGAGTCACCTCAAGCCAATACATCTTATGATTGTGATTAGAACGAATTCTACTTTTGCACTTTATACACGAGTTTCGTGCAAAACATGCTAATGACCTTTGGGGGACACGTGTGCCTTGGTCTCACCTTAAAATCATGTCGATGAGTTACCCCAAGCCAATAAGTCATATGATGGTGCTTCGAACAAATTCTGTTATTTCACTTCAAACACGAGTTTTGTGCACAACATGCTATTGACCTTTAGGGGACACGTGTGCCTTCGTTTCACCTTAAAATCATGTCAATGAGTCAACTCAAGTTAACAATAAGTCATATGATGGCGATTGGAATAAATTCTATTTTTGCACTTCAAACACGAGTTTTGTGCACAACATTCTAATGTCCTCTGTGGGACTTGTGTGCATTTTTTCACCTTAAAATCATTCTAATATGTCACCTCAAGCCAATACAGCTTACGATTGTGATTAGAACGAATTCCACTTTTGCACATTATACACGAGTTTCGTGCACAACATGCTAATGACCTTTGAGGGACACGTGTGCCTTGGTTTCGCCTTAAAATCATGTCAATTAGTCACCCCAAGACAATAAGTCATATGATGGTGAGTCGAACAAATTCTATTTTTACACTTCAAAAACGAGTTTTGTGTAGATCATGCTAATGTCCTTCGTTGGACATGTGTGAATTTGTTTTACCTTAAAATCATTTTAATGAGTCACCTCAAGCCAATACATCTTATGATTGTGATTAGAACGAATTCTACTTTTGCACTTTATACACGAGTTTCGTGCAAAACATGCTAATGACCTTTGGGGGACACGTGTGCCTTGGTCTCACCTTAAAATCATGTCAATGAGTTACCCCAAGCCAATAAGTCATATGATGGTGCTTCGAACAAATTCTGTTATTTCACTTCAAACACGAGTTTTGTGCACAACATGCTATTGACCTTTAGGGGACACGTGTGCCTTCGTTTCACCTTAAAATCATGTCAATGAGTCAACTCAAGTTAACAATAAGTCATATGATGGCGATTGGAATAAATTCTATTTTTGCACTTCAAACACGAGTTTTGTGCACAACATTCTAATGTCCTCTGTGGGACTTGTGTGCATTTTTTCACCTTAAAATCATTCTAATATGTCACCTCAAGACAATATATCATATGATTGTGATTCGAAAGAATTCAACTTTTGCAATTTATACACGAGTTTCGTGCACAACATGCTAATGACTTTTCGGGGACACGTGTGCCTTGGTTTCACCTTAAAATCATGTCAATGAGTCACCTCAAGCCAATATATCATATGATGGTGAGTCGAACAAATTCTATTTTTACACTTCAAAAACGAGTTTTGTGTAGATCATGCTAATGTCCTTCGTTGGACATGTGTGGAATCTGTTTTGCCTTAAAATCATTTTAATGAGTCACCTTAAGCCAATGCATCTTATGATTGTAAATAGAACGAATTCTACTTTTGCACTTTATACACGAGTTTCGTGCACAACATGCTAATGACCTTTGGGGGACACGTGTGCCTTGGTTTCACCTTAAAATTATGTCAATTAGTCACCCCAAGCCAATAAGTCATATGATGGTGATTCGAACAAATTCTATTTTTGCACTTCAAAAACGAGTTTTGTGCAAAACATTCTAATGTCCTTCGCTGGACATGTGTGAATTTGTTTTACCTTAAAATCATTTTAATGAGTCACCTCAATCCAATACATCTTATGATTGTGATTAGAACGAATTCTACTTTTGCACTTTATACACGAGTTTCGTGCACAACATGCTAATCACTTTTGGGGGACACATGTGCCTTGATTTCGCCTTAAAATCATGTCAATGAGTCACCTCAAGCCAATAAATCATATGATGGCGATTCGAATAAATTCTATTTGTGCACTTCAAACATGAGTTTTGTGCACAACATTCTAATGTCCTTTGCAGGACATGTGTTCATTTTTTTTTCCTTCAAATCATTTTCATGAGTCACCTCAAGCCAATAAAGCTTATGATTGTAATTAGAACGAATTCTACTTTTGCACTTTATACACGAGTTTCGTGCACAACATGCTAATGGCCTTTAGGGGACACGTGTGCCTTGGTTTCCGCTTAAAATTATGTCAATTAGTCACCCCAAGCCAATAAGTCATATGATGGTGATTCGAACAGATTCAATTTTTGCACTTCAAAAACGACATTTGTGCTTAATATTCTAATGTCCTTTGCGGGACATGTGTGCATTTGTTTTACCTTAAAATCATTTTAATGAGTCACCTCAAGCCAATACATCTTATGATTGTGATTAGAACGAATTCTACTTTTGCACTTTATACACGAGTTTCGTGCACAACATGCTAATGACCTTTGGGGGACACGTGTGCCTTGGTTTCGCCTTAAAATCATGTCAATAAGTCACCTCAAGCCAATAAATCATATGATGGTGATTCGAACAAATTCTGTTTCGGCACTTCAAACATGAGTTTTGTGCACAACATTCTTATGTGCTTCGCTGGACATGTGTGCATTCGTTTCACCTTAAAATCATTTTAATGAGTCACCTTAAGCCAACACATCTTATGATTGTGATTAGAACGAATTCTACTTTTGCACTTATACACGAGTTTCGTGCACAACATGCTAATGACCTTTGGGGGACACGTGTGCCTTGGTTTCACCTTAAAATTATGTCAATTAGTCACCCCAAGCCAATAAGTCATATGATGGTGATTCGAACAAATTCTGTTTTTGCACTTCAAACATGAGTTTTGTGCACAACATTCTTATGTCCTCCGCTGGACATGTGTGCATTTGTTTGAGCTTAAAATCATTTTAATGAGTCACCTTAAGCCAACACATCTTATGATTGTGATTGGAACGAATTCTACTTTTGCACTTTATACACGAGTTTCGTGCACAACATGCTAATGACCTTTGGGGGACACGTGTGCCTTGGTTTCACCTTAAAATTATGTCAATTAGTCAACCCAAGCCAATAAGTCATATGATGGTGATTCGAAAAAATTGTATTTTTGCACTTCAAAAACGAGTTTTGTGCACAACATTCTAATGTCCTTCGCTGGACATGTGTGAATTTGTCTTACCTTAAAATCATTTTAATGTGTCACCTCATGCCAATACATCTTATGATTGTGATTAGAACGAATTCTACTTTTGCACTTTATACACGAGTTTCGTGCACAACATGCTAATGACCTTTGGGGGACACGTGTGCCTTGGTTTCACCTTAAAATCATGTCAATGAGTCACCCCAAGCCAATAAGTCATATGATGGTGATTCGAACAAATTCTATTTTTGCACTTCCAAAACGAGTTTTGTGCACAACATTCTAATGTCCTTTGCGGGACATGTGTGCATTTGTTTTACCTTAAAATCATTTTAATGAGTCAACTTAAGCCAACACATCTTATGATTGTGATTAGAGCGAATTCTACTTTTGCACTTTTTACACGAGTTTCGTGCACAACATGCTAATGACCTTTGGGGGACACGTGTGCCTTGGTTTCACCTTAAAATCATGTCAATTAGTCACCCCAAGACAATAAGTCATGTGATGGTGATTCGAACAAATTCTATTTTTGCACTTCCAAAACGAGTTTTGTGCACAACATTCTAATGTCCTTTGCGGGACATGTGTGCATTTGTTTTACCTTAAAATCATTTTAATGAGTCACCTTAAGCCAACACATCTTATGATTGTGATTAGAGCGAATTCTACTTTCGCACTTTATACAGGAGTTTCGTGCCCAACATGCTATTGACCTTTGGGGGACAAGTGTGCCTTGGTTTCACCTTAAAATCATGTCAATTAGTCACCCCAAGCCAATAAGTCATATGATGGTGATTCGAACAAATTCTATTTTTGCTCTTCAAAAACGAGTTCTGTGCACACCATTCTAATGTCCTTTGTTGGACATGTGTGCATTTGTTTTACCTTAAAATCATTTTAATGAGTCACCTTAAGGCAATACATCTTATGATTGTTATTAGAACGAATTCTACTTTTGCACTTTATACACGAGTTTCGTGCACAACATGCTAATGACCTTCGGGGGAAACGTGTGCCTTGGTTTCACCTTAAAATCATGTCAATTAGTCACCCCCAGCCAATAAGTCATATGATGGTGATTCGAACAAATTCTATTTTTGCACTTCAAAAACTAGTTTTGCGCACAACATTCTAATGTCCTTCGCTGGACATGTGTGCATTTGTTTTACCTTAAAATCATTTTAATGAGTCACCTTAAGCCAACACATCTTATGATTGTGATTAGAACGAATTCTACTTTTGCACTTTATACACGAGTTTCGTGCACAACATGCTAATGACCTTTGGGGGACACGTGTGCCTTGGTTTCACCTTAAAATTATGTCAATTAGTCACCCCAAGCCAATAAGTCATATGATAGTGATTCGAAAAAATTGTATTTTTGCACTTCAAAAACGAGTTTTGTGCACAACATTCTAATGTCCTTCGCTGGACATGTGTGAATTTGTTTTACCTTAAAATCATTTCAATGAGTCACCTCATGCCAATACATCTTATGATTGTGATTAGAATGAATTCTACTTTTGCACTTTATACACGAGTTTCGTGCACAACATGCTAATGACCTTTGGGGGACACGTGTGCCTTGGTTTCGCCTTAAAATCATGTGAATGAGTCACCTCAAGCCAATAAATCCTATGATGGTGATTCGAACAAATTCTGTTTCGGCAATTCAAACATGTGTTTTGTGCACAACATTCTTATGTCCTTCGCTGGACATGTGTGCATTTGTTTTACCTTAAAATCATTTTAATGAGTCACCTTAAGCCAACACATCTTTTGATTGTGATTAGAACGAATTCTACTTTTGCACTTTATACACGAGTTTCGTGCACAACATGCTAATGACCTTTGGGGGACACGTGTGCCTTGGTTTCACCTTAAAATTATGTCAATTATTCACCCCAAGCCAATAAGTCATATGATGGTGATTCGAACAAATTCTGTTTTGGCACTTCAAACAAGAGTTTTGTGCACAACATTCTTATGTCGTTCCCTGGACATGAGTGCATTTGTTTTACCTTAAAATCATTTTAATGAGTCACCTTAACCAACACATCTTACGATTGTGATTAGAGCGAATTCTACTTTTGCACTTTATACGGGAGTTTCATGCACAACATGCTATTGACCTTTGGGGGACAAGTGTGCCTTGGTTTCACCTTAAAATCATGTCAATTAGTGACCCCAAGCCAATAAGTCATATGATGGTGATTCGAACAAATTCTATTTTTGCACTTCCAAAACGAGTTTTGTGCACAACATTCTAATGTCCTTTGCGGGACATGTGTGCATTTGTTTTACCTTAAAATCATTTTAATGAGTCACCTTCAGCCAACACATCTTATGATTGTGATTAGAGCGAATTCTACTTTTGCACTTTTTACACGAGTTTCGTGCACAACATGCTAATGACCTTTGGGGGACACGTGTGCCTTGGTTTCACCTTAAAATCATGTCAATTAGTCACCCCAAGACAATAAGTCATGTGATGGTGATTCGAACAAATTCTATTTTTGCACTTCCAAAACGAGTTTTGTGCACAACATTCTTATGTGCTTCGCTGGACATGTGTGCATTCGTTTCACCTTAAAATCATTTTAATGAGTCACCTTAAGCCAACACATCTTATGATTGTGATTAGAACGAATTGTACTTTTGCACTTATACACGAGTTTCGTGCACAACATGCTAATGACCTTTGGGGGACACGTGTGCCTTGGTTTCACCTTAAAATTATGTCAATTAGTCACCCCAAGCCAATAAGTCATATGATGGTGATTCGAACAAATTCTGTTTTTGCACTTCAAACATGAGTTTTGTGCACAACATTCTTATGTCCTCCGCTGGACATGTGTGCATTTGTTTGAGCTTAAAATCATTTTAATGAGTCACCTTAAGCCAACACATCTTATGATTGTGATTAGAACGAATTCTACTTTTGCACTTTATACACGAGTTTCGTGCACAACATGCTAATGACCTTTGGGGGACACGTGTGCCTTGGTTTCACCTTAAAATTATGTCAATTAGTCAACCCAAGCCAATAAGTCATATGATGGTGATTCGAACAAATTCTATTTTTGCACTTCAAAAACGAGTTTTGTGCAAAACATTCTAATGTCCTTCGCTGGACATGTGTTAATTTGTTTTACCTTAAAATCATTTTAATGAGTCACCTTAAGGCAATACATCTTATGATTGTTATTAGAACGAATTCTACTTTTGCACTTTATACACGAGTTTCGTGCACAACATGCTAATGACCTTCGGGGGAAACGTGTGCCTTGGTTTCACCTTAAAATCATGTCAATTAGTCACCCCAAGCCAATAAGTCATATGATGGTGATTCGAACAGATTCTATTTTTGCACTTCAAAAACTAGTTTTGTGCACAACATTCTAATGTCCTTCGCTGGACATGTGTGCATTTGTTTTACCTTAAAATCATTTTAATGAGTCACCTTAAGCCAACACATCTTATGATTGTGATTAGAACGAATTCTACTTTTGCACTTTATACACGAGTTTCGTGCACAACATGCTAATGACCTTTGGGGGACACGTGTGCCTTGGTTTCACCTTAAAATTATGTCAATTAGTCACCCCAAGCCAATAAGTCATATGATGGTGATTCGAAAAAATTGTATTTTTGCACTTCAAAAACGAGTTTTGTGCACAACATTCTAATGTCCTTCGCTGGACATGTGTGAATTTGTCTTACCTTAAAATCATTTTAATGTGTCACCTCATGCCAATACATCTTATGATTGTGATTAGAACGAATTCTACTTTTGCACTTTATACACGAGTTTCGTGCACAACATGCTAATGACCTTTGGGGGACACGTGTGCCTTGGTTTCACCTTAAAATCATGTCAATGAGTCACCCCAAGCCAATAAGTCATATGATGGTGATTCGAACAAATTCTATTTTTGCACTTCCAAAACGAGTTTTGTGCACAACATTCTAATGTCCTTTGCGGGACATGTGTGCATTTGTTTTACCTTAAAATCATTTTAATGAGTCACCTTAAGCCAACACATCTTATGATTGTGATTAGAGCGAATTCTACTTTTGCACTTTTTACACGAGTTTCGTGCACAACATGCTAATGACCTTTGGGGGACACGTGTGCCTTGGTTTCACCTTAAAAACATGTCAATTAGTCACCCCAAGACAATAAGTCATGTGATGGTGATTCGAACAAATTCTATTTTTGCACTTCCAAAACGAGTTTTGTGCACAACATTCTAATGTCCTTTGCGGGACATGTGTGCATTTGTTTTACCTTAAAATCATTTTAATGAGTCACCTTAAGCCAACACATCTTATGATTGTGATTAGAGCGAATTCTACTTTTGCACTTTATACAGGAGTTTCGTGCCCAACATGCTATTGACCTTTGGGGGACAAGTGTGCCTTGGTTTCACCTTAAAATCATGTCAATTAGTCACCCCAAGCCAATAAGTCATATGATGGTGATTCGAACAAATTCTATTTTTGCTCTTCAAAAACGAGTTCTGTGCACACCATTCTAATGTCCTTTGTTGGACATGTGTGCATTTGTTTTACCTTAAAATCATTTTAATGAGTCACCTTAAGGCAATACATCTTATGATTGTTATTAGAACGAATTCTACTTTTGCACTTTATACACGAGTTTCGTGCACAACATGCTAATGACCTTCGGGGGAAACGTGTGCCTTGGTTTCACCTTAAAATCATGTCAATTAGTCACCCCCAGCCAATAAGTCATATGATGGTGATTCGAACAAATTCTATTTTTGCACTTCAAAAACTAGTTTTGCGCACAACATTCTAATGTCCTTCGCTGGACATGTGTGCATTTGTTTTACCTTAAAATCATTTTAATGAGTCACCTTAAGCCAACACATCTTATGATTGTGATTAGAACGAATTCTACTTTTGCACTTTATATACGAGTTTCGCGCACAACATGCTAATGACCTTTGGGGGACACGTGTGCCTTGGTTTCACCTTAAAATTATGTCAATTAGTCACCCCAAGCCAATAAGTCATATGATAGTGATTCGAAAAAATTGTATTTTTGCACTTCAAAAACGAGTTTTGTGCACAACATTCTAATGTCCTTCGCTGGACATGTGTGAATTTGTTTTACCTTAAAATCATTTCAATGAGTCACCTCATGCCAATACATCTTATGATTGTGATTAGAACGAATTCTACTTTTGCACTTTATACACGAGTTTCGTGCACAACATGCTAATGACCTTTGGGGGACACGTGTGCCTTGGTTTCGCCTTAAAATCATGTGAATGAGTCACCTCAAGCCAATAAATCCTATGATGGTGATTCGAACAAATTCTGTTTCGGCAATTCAAACATGTGTTTTGTGCACAACATTCTTATGTCCTTCGCTGGACATGTGTGCATTTGTTTTACCTTAAAATCATTTTAATGAGTCACCCTAAGCCAACACATCTTTTGATTGTGATTAGAACGAATTCTACTTTTGCACTTTATACACGAGTTTCGTGCACAACATGCTAATGACCTTTGGGGGACACGTGTGCCTTGGTTTCACCTTAAAATTATGTCAATTATTCACCCCAAGCCAATAAGTCATATGATGGTGATTCGAACAAATTCTGTTTTGGCACTTCAAACAAGAGTTTTGTGCACAACATTCTTATGTCGTTCCCTGGACATGAGTGCATTTGTTTTACCTTAAAATCATTTTAATGAGTCACCTTAACCAACACATCTTACGATTGTGATTAGAGCGAATTCTACTTTTGCACTTTATACGGGAGTTTCATGCACAACAGGCTATTGACCTTTGGGGGACAAGTGTGCCTTGGTTTCACCTTAAAATCATGTCAATTAGTGACCCCAAGCCAATAAGTCATATGATGGTTATTCGAACAAATTCTGTTTCGGCACTTCAAACATGAGTTTTGTGCACAAAATTCTAATGTCCTTTGCGGGACATGTGTGCATTTGTTTCACATTAAAATCATTTTAATGAGTCACCTCAAGGCAATACATCTTATGATTGTGATTAGAACGAATTCTACTTTTGCACTCTACACACAAGTTTCGTGCACAACATCGTAATGACTTTTGGGGGACACGTGTGCCTTGGTTTCACCTTAAAATCATGTCAATGAGTAAACTCAAGTTAATAATAAATCATATGATGGCGATTCGAATAAATTCTGTTTTTGCACTTCAAACACGAGTTTTGTGCACAACATTCTAATGTCCTTTGCGGGACATGTGTGCATTTGTTTCACCTTAAAATCATTTTAATGAGTCACCTCAAGCCAATACATCTTATGATTGTGATTAGAACGAATTCTACTTTTGCACTTTATACCCGAGTTTCGTGCACAACATGCTAATGACCTTTGGGGGAAACGTGTGCCTTGGTTTCACCTTAAAATTATGTCAATTAGTCACCCCAAGCCAATAAGTCATATGATGGTGATTCGAACAGATTCTATTTTTGCACTTCAAAAACTAGTTTTGTGCACACCATTCTAATGTCCTTTGCGGGACATGTGTGCATTTGTTTCACCTTAAAATCATTTTAATGAGTCACCTTAAGGCAATACATCTTATAATTGTGATTAGAACGAATTCTACTTTTGCACTTTACACACGAGTTTCGTGCACAACATGCTAATGACCTTTGGGGGAAACTTGTGCCTTGGTTTCACCTGAAAATCATGTCAATGAGTCACCTCAAGCCAATAAATCATATGATGCTGATTCGAACAAATTCTGTTTCGGCACTTCAAACATGAGTTTTGTGCACAACCTTCTTATGTCCTTCGTTGGACATGTGTGCATTTGTTTTACCTTAAAATCATTTTAATGAGTCACCTTAAGCCAACGCATCTTACGATTGTGATTAGAGCGAATTCTACTTTTGCACTTTATACAGGAGTTTCGTGCACAACATGCTAATGACCTTTGGGGGACAAGTGTCCCTTGGTTTCACCTTAAAATCATGTCAATTAGTCAGCCCAAGCCAATAAGTCATATGATGGTTATTCGAACAAATTCTATTTTTGCACTTCAAAAACGAGTTTTGTGCACAACATTCTAATGTCCTTTGCGGGACATGTGTGCATTTGTTTCACCTTAAAATCATTTTAATGAGTCACCTTTAGGCAATACATCTTATGATTGTGATTAGAACGAATTCTACTTTCGCACTTTACACACGAGTTTCGTGCACAACATGCTAATGACCTTTGGGGGAAACGTGTGCCTTGGTTTCCCCTTAAAATCATGTCAATTGGTCACCCCAAGCCAATAAGTCATATGATGGTGATTCGAACAAATTCTGTTTCGGCACTTCAAACATGAGTTTTGTGCACAACATTCTTATGTCCTTCGTTGGACATGTGTGCATTTGTTTTACCTTAAAATCATTTTAATGAGTCACCTTAAGCCAACGCATCTTACGATTGTGATTAGAGCGAATTCTACTTTTGCACTTTATACAGGAGTTTCGTGCACAACATGCTAATGACCTTTGGGGGACAAGTGTCCCTTGGTTTCACCTTAAAATCATGTCAATTAGTCAGCCCAAGCCAATAAGTCATATGATGGTGATTCGAACAAATTCTGTTTTTGCACTTCAAACACGAGTTTTGTGCACAACATTCTAATGTCCTTTGCGGGACATGTGTGCATTTGTTTCACCTTAAAATCATTTTAATGAGTCACCTTAAGGCAATACATCTTATGATTGTGATTAGAACGAATTCTACTTTTGCACTTTATACACAAGTTTCGTGCACAACATGGTAATGACTATTGGGGGATACGTGTGCCTTGGTTTCACCTTAAAATCATGTCAATGAGTCAACTCAAGTTAACAATAAGCCATATGATGGCGATTCGAATAAATTCTGTTTTTGCACTTCAAACACGAGTTTTGTGCACAACATTCTAATGTCCCTTGCGGGACATGTGTGCATTTGTTTCACCTTAAAATCATTTTAATGAGTCACCTTAAGGCAATACATCTTATGATTGTGATTAGAACGAATTCTACTTTTGCACTTTACACACGAGTTTCCTGCACAACATGCTAATGACCTTTGGGGGACACGTATGCCTTGGTTTCCGCTTAAAATTATGTCAATTAGTCACCCCAAGCCAATAAGTCATATGATGGTGATTCGAACAGATTCCATTTTTGCACTTCAAAAACGACATTTGTGCTCAATATTCTAATGTCCTTTGCGGGACATGTGTGCATATATTTTACCTTAAAATCATTTTAATGAGTCACCTCAAGCCAATACATCTTATGATTGTGATTAGAACGAATTCTACTTTTGCACTTTATACACGAGTTTCGTGCACAACATGCTAATGACCTTTGGGGGACACGTGTGCCTTGGTTTCGCCTTAAAATCATGTGAATGAGTCACCTCAAGCCAATAAATCATATGATGGTGATTCGAACAAATTCTGTTTCGGCAATTCAAAAACGAGTTTTGTGCACAACATTCTAATGTGCTTTCCGGGACATGTGTGCATTTGTTGTACCTTAAAATCATTTTAATGAGTCACCTCAAGCCAATACATTTTATGATTGTGATTAGAACGAATTCTACTTTTGCAGTTTATGCACGAGTTTCGTGCACAACATGCTAATGACCTTTGGGGGACACGTGTGCTTTGGTTTCGTCTTCAAATCATTTCAATGAGTCAACTCATGCTAATAAGTCATATGATGGTGATTAGAACAAATTCTGTTTTTTCACTTCAAACAGGAGTTTTGTGCACAACATTCTAATGTCCTTTGCGGGACATGTGTTCATTTGTTTTACCTTAAAATCATTTTCATGAGTCACCTCAAGCCAATATATCTTATGATTGTGATTAGAACGAATTCTACTTTTGCACTTTATACACGAGTTTCGTGCACAACATGCTAATGACCTTTGGGGGACACGTGTGCCTTGGTTTCGCCTTAAAATCATGTCAATTAGTCACCCCAAGCCAATAAGTCTTATGATGGTTATTCGAACAAATTCTGTTTTTGTACTTCAAACACGAGTTTTGTGCACAACATTCTAATGTCCTTTGCTGGACATGTGTGTATTGGTTTTACCTTAAAATCATTTTAATGAGTCACCTCAAGCCAATACATTTTATGATTGTGATTAGAACGAATTCTACTTTTGCACTTTATACACGAGTTTTGTGCACAACATGCTAATGACTTTTGGGGGACACGTGTGCCTTGTTTTAACCTTAAAATCATGTCAATGAGTCACCTCAAGCCAATAAATCATATGATGGTGATTCGAACAAATTCTATTTTTGCACTTCAAACACGTGTTTTGTGCACAACATTCGAATGTCCTTTGCGGGACATGTGTTCATTTGTTTTACCTTAAAATCATTTTGATGATTCACCTCAAGCCAATACATCTTATGATTGTGATTAGAATGAATTCTACTTTTGTAGTTTATACACGAGTTTCGTGCACAACATGCTAATGACCTTTAGGGGACACGTGTGCCTTGGTTTCACCTTAAAATCATGTCAATGAGTCAACCCAAGCTAATAAGTCATATGACGGCGATTCGAATAAATTCTATTTTTGCACTTCAAACACGAGTTTTGTGCACAACATTCTAATGTCCTTTGCGGGACATGTGTTCATTTGTTTTACCTTAAATTCATTTTTATGAGTCACCTCAACCCAATACATCTTATGATTGTGATTAGAACGAATTCTACTTTTGCACTTTATACCTGATTTCGTGCACAACATGCTAATGACCTTTAGGGGACATGTGTGCCTTTGTTTCACCTTAAAATCATGCCAATGAGTAATCTCAAGCTAATAAGTCATATGATGGCGATTCGAATAAATTCTTTTTTTGAACTTCAAACACGAGTTTTGTGCACAACATGCTAATGTCCTTCGCTTGACATGTGTACATTTGTTTTACCGTAAAATCATTTTAATGAGTCACCTCAAGCCAATATAACTTATCATTGTGATTAGAACGAATTCTACTTTTGCACTTTATACCCGAGTTTCGTGCACAACATGCTCGTGACCTTTGGGGGACACGTGGGCCTTGGTTTCACCTTAAAATCATGTCAATAAGTCACCCCAGGCCAATAAGTCATTTGACGGTGATTTGAACAAATTCTATTTTTTCACTTCAAACACGAGTTTTGTGCACAACATTCTAATGTCCTTTGCGGGACATGTGTGCATTTGTTTCACCTTAAAATAATTTTCATGAGTCACCTCAAGACAATACATCTTATGATTGCGATTAGAACGAATTCTACTTTCACACTTTATACACAAGTTTCGTGCACAACATGGTAATGACTTTTGGGGGACACGTGTGCCTTGTTTTCACCTTAAAATCATGTCAATGAGTCATCTCAAGCTAATAAGTCATATGATGGCGATTCGAATAAATTCTATTATGGCACTTTAAACACGAGTTTTGTGCACAACATTCTAACGTCCTTTGTTGGACATGTGTGCATTTGTTTTACCTTAAAATCACTGTAATGAGTCACCGTAAGGCAATACATCTTATGATTGTGATTAGAACGAATTCTACTTTTGCACTTTATACACGAGTTTCGTGCACAACATGCTACTGTCCTTTGGAGGACACGTGTGCCTTGGTTTCACCTTAAAATCATGTCAATGAGTCACCCCAGGCCAATAAGTCATATGATGGTGATTCGAATTATTTCTGTTTTTGCACTTCAAACACGAGTTTTGTGCACAACATTCTAATGTCCTTTGCAGGACATGTGTGCATTTGTTTCACCTAAAAATCAATTTATGAGTCACCTCTGGCCAGTACATCTTAGATTGTGATTAGGACGAATTCTACTTTTGCACTTTATACACGAGTTTCGTGCACAACATGCTAATGACCTTTGGGGGACACGTGTGCCTTGGTTTCACCTTAAAATCATGTCAATGAGTAACCCCAAGCCAATAAGTCATATGATGGTGATTCGAACAAATTCTGTTTTTGCACTTCAAACACGAGTTTTGTGCACAACATTCTAATGTCCTTTGCGGGACATGTGTGCATTTGTTTCACCTTAAAATCATTTTCATGAGTCACCTCGAGCCAATACATCTTATGATTGTGATTAGAATGAATTCTACTTTTGCAGTTTATACACGAGTTTCGTGCACAACATGCAAATCACCTTTAGGGGACACGTGTGCCTTGGTTTCACCTTAAGATCATGTCAATAAATCACCCCAAGCCAATAAGTCATTTCATGGTGATTCGAAGAAATTCTATTTTTGCACTTCAAACACGAGTTTTGTGCACAATATTCTAATGTCATTTGCGGGACATGTGAGCATTTGTTTAACCATAAAATCATTTTCATGAGTCACCTCAAGCCACTACTTCTTAGATTGTGATTAGAACGAATTCTGCTTTTGCACTTTATACACGAGTTTCGTGCACAACATGCTAATGACCTTTGGGGGACACGTGTGCCTTGGTTTCACCTTAAAATCATGTCAATGAGTCACCCCAAGCCAATAATTCATATGATGGTGATTCGAATTAATTTTGTTTTTGCACTTCAAACACGAGTTTTGTGCAAAACATTCTAATGTCCTTTGCGGGACATGTGTTCATTTGTCTCACCTTAAAATCATTTTCATGAGTCACCTCAAGCCAGTACATCTTATGATTGTGATTAGAACGAATTCTACTTTTGCAGTTTATACACAAGTTTCGTGCACAACATGCTAATGACCTTTCGGGGATACGTGTGCCTTGGTTTCACCTTAAAATCATGTCAATGAGTCAACTCAAGCTAATAAGTCATATGATGGCGATTCGAATAAATTCTATTTTTGCACTTCAAACACGAGTTTTGTGCACAACATTCTAATGTCCCTTGCGGGACATGTGTGCATTTGTTTCACCTTAAAATCATTTTCATGAGTCACCTCAAGCCAATACATCTTGTGATTGTGATTATAACGAATTCTACTTTTGCACTTTATACACGACTTTCGTGCACAACATGCTAATGACCTTTGGGGGACACGTGTGCCTTGGTTTCACCTTAAAGTCACGTCAATGAGTCACCCCAAGCCAATAGGTTATATGATGGTGATACGAACAATTTTTGTTTTTGAACTTCAAACCCGAGTTTTGTGCACAACATTCTAATGTCCTTTGCAGGACATGTGTGCATTTGTTTCACCTTAAAATCATTTTCATGAGTCACCTCAAGCCAATACATCTTATGATTGCGATTAGAACTAATTCTACTTTTGCACTTTATACCCGAGTTTCGTGCACAACATGCTAATGACCTTTGGGGGACACGTGTGCCTTGGTTTCACCTTAAAATCATGTGAATGAGTCACCCCAAGCCAATAAGTCATTTGATGGTGATTCGAAGAAATTTTGTTTTTGCACTTCAAACACGAGTTTTGTGCACAACATTCTAATATCCTTTGCGGGACATGTGTGCATTTGTTTCACCTTAAAATCATTTTATGAGTCACCTCAGGCCAGTACATCTTATGATTGTGATTAGAACGAATTCTACTTTTGCACTTTGTACACGAGTTTCGTGCACAACATACTAATGACCATTGGGGGACACGTGAGCCTTGGTTTCACCTTAAAATCATGTCAATGAGTCATCTCAAGCTAATAAGTCATATGATGGCGATTCGAATAAATTCTATATTTGCACTTCAAACACGAGTTTTGTGCACAACATGCTAATGTCCTTCCCTTGACATGTGTACATTTGTTTTACCTTAAATTCATTTTAATGAGTCACCTCAAGCAAATACATCTTATGATTGTGATTAGAACGAATTCTACTTTTGCACTTTATACCCGAGTTTCGTGCACAACATGCTAATGACCTTCGGGGGACACGTGTGCCTTGGTTTCACCTTAAAATCATGTCAATGAGTCACCCCAAGCCAATAAGTCATATGATGGTGATTCGAACAAATTCTGTTTTTGCACTTCAAACACGAGTTTTGTGCACAACATTCTAATGTCCTTTGCGGGACATGTGTGCATTTGTTTCACCTTAAAATCATTTTATGAGTCACCTCAGGCCAGTACATCCTATGGTTGTGGTTAGAACGAATTCTACTTTTGTACTTTATACACGAGTTTCGTGCACAACATGCTAATGACCTTTCGGGGACACGTGTGCCTTGGTTTCACCTTAAAATCATGTCAATGAGTCACCCCAAGCCAATAAGCCATATGATGGTGATTCGAACAAATTTCGTTTTTGAACTTCAAACACGAGTTTTGTGCACAACATTCTAATGTCCTTTACGGGACATGTGTTCATTTGTTTCACCTTAAAATCATTTTATGAGTCACCTTAAGCCAATACATCTTATGATTGTGATTAGAATGAATTCAACTTTTGCACTTTATGCACGAGTTTCGTGCACAACATGCTAATGACCTTTGGGGGACACGTGAGCCTTGGTTTCACCTTAAAATCATGTCAATGAGTCATCTCAAGCTAATAAGTCATATGATGGCGATTCGAATAAATTCTATATTTGCACTTCAAACACGAGTTTTGTGCACAACATGCTAATGTCCTTCGCTTGACATGTGTATATTTGTTTTACCTTAAATTCATTTTAATGAGTCACCTCAAGACAATACATCTTATGATTGTGATTACAACGAATTCAACTTTTGCACTTTATACCCGAGTTTCGTGCACAACATGCTAATGACTTTTGGGGACACGTGTGGCTTGGTTTCACCTTAAAATCATGTCAATGAGTCACCCCAAGCCAATAAGTCATATGATCGTGATTCAAACAAATTTCGTTTTTAAACTTCAAACACGAGTTTTGTGCACAACATTCTTATGTCCTTTGCGGGACATGTGTAAATTTGTTTCACCTTAAAATCATTTTCATGAGTCACCTCAAGCCAGTACATCTTATGATTGTGATTAGAACGAATTCTACTTTTGCACTTTATACACGAGTTTCGTGCACAACATGCTAATGACCTTTCGGGGACACGTGTGCCTTGGTTTCACCTTAAAATCGTGTCAATGAGTCAAATAGAGCTAATAAGTCATATGATGGCGATTCGAATAAATTCTGTTTTTGCACCACAAACACGAGTTTTGTGCACAACATTCTAATGTCCTTTGCGGGACATGTGTTCATTTATTTTACCTTAAAACCATTTTCATGAGTCACCTCAAGCCAATACATCTTATGTTTGCGATTAGAACGAATTCTACTTTCACACTTTATACACAAGCTACGAGCACAACATGGTAATGACTTTTAGGGGACACGTGTGCCTTTTGTTTCACCTTAAAATCAAGTCAATGAGTCATCTCAAGCTAATAAGTCATATGATGGCGATTCGAATAAATTCTATATTTGCACTTCAAACACGAGTTTTGTGCACAACATGCTAATGTCCTCCGCTTGACATGTGTACATTTCTTTTACCTTAAAATCATTTTAATGAGTCACCTCAAGCCAATAAATCTTATGATTGTGATTAGAACACATTCTACTTTTGCACTTTATACCCGAGTTTCGTGCACAACATGCTATCGACCTTTGGGGGACACGTGTGCCTTGGTTTCACCTTAAAATCATGTCAATGAGTCACCCCAAGCCAATAAGTCATTTGATGGTGATTCGAACAAATTCTGCTTTTGCACTTCAAACACGAGTTTTGTGCACAACATTCTAATGTCCTTTGCGGGACATGTGTGCATTTGTTTCACCTTAAAATCATTTTATGAGTCACCTCAGGCCAGTACATCTTATGATTGTGATTAGAACGAATTCTACTTTTGTACTTTATACACGAGTTTCGGGCACAACATGCTAATGACCTTTCGGGGACACGTGTGCCTTGGTTTCACCTTAAAATCATGTCAATGAGTCACCCCAAGCCAATAAGTCATATGATGGTGATTCGAACAAATTTCGTTTTTGAACTTCAAACACGAGTTTTGTGCACAACATTCTAATGTCCTTTACGGGACATGTGTTCATTTGTTTCACCTTAAAATCATTTTATGAGTCACCTTAAGCCAATACATCTTATGATTGTGATTAGAACGAATTCTACTTTTGTACTTTATACACGAGTTTCGGGCACAACATGCTAATGACCTTTCGGGGACACGTGTGCCTTGGTTTCACCTTAAAATCATGTCAATGAGTCACCCCAAGCCAATAAGTCATATGATGGTGATTCGAACAAATTTCGTTTTTGAACTTCAAACACGAGTTTTGTTCACAACATTCTAATGTCCTTTACGGGACATGTGTTCATTTGTTTCACCTTAAAATCATTTTATGAGTCACCTTAAGCCAATACATCTTATGATTGTGATTAGAACGAATTCTACTTTTGCACTTTATGCACGAGTTTCGTGCACAACATGCTAATGACCTTCGGGGGACCCGTGTGCCTTGGTTTCACCTTAAAATCATGTCAATGAGTCACCCCAAGCCAATAAGTCATATGATGGTGATTCGAACAAATTCTGTTTTTGCACTTCAAACACGAGTTTTGTGCACAACATTCTAATGTCCTTTCCGGGACATGTGTGCATTTGTTTCACCTTAAAATCATTTTATCAGTCACCTCAGGCCAGTACATCTTATGATTGTGATTAGAACGAATTCTACTTTTGTACTTTATACACGAGTTTCGTGCACAACATGCTAATGACCTTTTGGGGACACGTGTACCTTGGTTTCACCTTAAAATCATGTCAATGAGTCACCCAAAGCCAATAAGTCATATGATGGTGATTCGAACAAATTTCGTTTTTGCACTTCAAACACGAGTTTTGTGCACAACATTCTAATGTCCATTACGGGACATGTGTTCATTTGTTTCACCTTAAAATCATTTTATGAGTCACCTTAAGCCAATAAATCTTATGATTGTGAATAGAACGAATTCTACTTTTGCACTTTATACACGAGTTTCGTGCACAACATGCTAATGACCTTTGGGGGACACGTGAGCCTTGGTTTCACCTTAAAATCATGTCAATGAGTCATCTCAAGCTAATAAGTCATATGATGGCGATTCGAATAAATTATATATTTGCACTTCAAACACGAGTTTTGTGCACAACACTCTAATGTCCTTTGCGGGACATGTGTTCATTTGTCTCACCTTAAAATAATTTTCATGAGTCACCTCAAGCCAGTACATCTTATGATTGTGATTTGAACAAATTCTACTTTTGCAGTTTATACACAAGTTTCGCGCACAACATGCTAATGACCTTTCGGGGACACGTGTGCCTTGGTTTCACCTTAAAATCATGTCAATGAGTCAACTCAAGCTAATAAGTCATATGATGGCGATTCGAATAAATTTTATTTTTGCACTTCAAACACGAGTTTTGTCGACAACATTCTAATGTCCTTTGCGGGACATGTGTGCATTTGTTTCACCTTAAAATCATTTTCATGAGTCACCTCAAGCCAATACATCTTGTGATTGTGATTATAACGAATTCTACTTTTGCACTTTTTACACGAGTTTCGTGCACAACATGCTAATGACCTTTCGGGGACACGTGTGCCTTGGTTTCACCTTAAAATCATGTCAATGAGTCACCCCAAGCCAATAAGTCATATGATCGTGATTCGAACAAATTTCATTTTTGAACTTCAAACACGAGTTTTGTGCACAACATTCTAATGTCCTTTGCGGGACATGTGTAAATTTGTTTCACCTTAAAATCATTTTCATGAGTCACCTCAAGCCAGTACATTTTATGATTGTGATTAGAACGAATTCTACTTTTGCACTTTATACACGAGTTTCGTGCACAACATGCTAATGACCTTTCGGGGACCCGTTTGCCTTGGTTTCACCTTAAAATCATGTCAATGAGTCAAATCAAGCTAATAAGTCATATGATGGCGATTCGAATAAATTCTGTTTTTGCACCTCAAACACGAGTTTTGTGCACAACATTCTAATGTCCTTTGCGGGACATGTGTTCATTTATTTTACCTTAAAATCATTTTCATGAGTCACCTCAAGCCAATACATCTTATGTTTACGATTAGAACGAATTCTACTTTCACACTTTATACACAAGCTACGGGCACAACATGGTAATGACTTTTAGGGGACACGTGTGGCTTTTGTTTCACCTAAAATCAAGTCAATGAGACATCTCAAGCTAGTAAGTCATATGATGGCGATTCGAATAAATTCTATATTTGCACTTCAAACACGAGTTTTGTGCACAACATGCTAATGTCCTTCGCTTGACATGTGTACATTTGTTTTACCTTAAAATCATTTTAATGAGTCACCTCAAGCCAATAAATCTTATGATTGTGATTAGAACGCATTCTACTTTTGCACTTTATACCCGAGTTTCGTGCACAACATGGTAATGACCTTTGGGGGACACGTGTACCTTGGTTTCACCTTAAAATTATGTCAATGAGTCACCCCAAGCCAATAAGTCATATGATGGTGATTCGAACAAATTCTGTTTTTGCACTTCAAACACGAGTTTTGTGCATAACATTCTAATGTGATTTGCGGGACATGTGTGCATTTGTTTCACCTTAAAATCATTTTCATGAGTCACCTCAAGCCAATACATCTTGTGATTGTGATTAGAACGAATTCTACTTTTGCACTTTATACACGAGTTTCGTGCACAACATGCTAATGACCTTTGGGGGACACGTGAGCCTTGGTTTCACCTTAAAATCATGTCAATGAGTCATCTCAAGCTAATAAGTCATATGATGGCGATTCGAATAAATTCTACTTTTGCACTTCAAACACGAGTTTTGTGCACAACATTCTAGTGTCCTTTGTGGGACATGTGATCATTTATTTTTCCTCAAAATCATTTTCATGAGTCACCTCAAGGCAGTACATGTCATGATTGTGATTAGAACGAATTCTAATTTTTCAGTTTATACACGAGTTTCGTGCACAACATGCTAATGACCTTTAGGGGACACGTGTGCCTTGGTTTCACCTTAAAATTATGTCAATGAGTCACCCCAAGCCAATAAGTCATATGATGGTGATTCGAACAAATTCTGTTTTTGCACTTCAAACACGAGTTTTGTGCATAACATTCTAATGTGATTTGCGGGACATGTGTGCATTTGTTTCATCTTAAAATCATTTTCATGAGTCACCTCAAGCCAATACATCTTGTGATTGTGATTAGAACGAATTCTACTTTTGCAGTTTATACAGGACTTTCGTGCACAACATGCTAATGACCTTTAGAGGACACGTGTGCCTTGGTTTCACCTTAAAATCAAGTCAATGAGTCAACTCAAGCTAATAAGTCATATGATGGCGATACGAATAAATTCTATTTTTGCACTTCAAACACGAGTTTTGTGCACAACATTCTAGTGTCCTTTGCGGGACATGTGATCATTTATTTTACCTTAAAATCATTTTTATGAGTCACCTCAAGCCAATACATCTTATGATTGCGATTAGAACGAATTCTACTTTCACACTTTATACACAAGCTTCGTGCACAACGTGGTAATGACTTTTAGGGGACACGTTTGCCATTGTTTCACCTTAAAATCATGTCAATGAGTCATCTCGAGCAAATAAGTCATATGATGGCGATTCGAATAAATTCTATTTTTTCACTTCAAACACGATTTTTGTGCATAACATGCTAACGTCCTTCGCTTGACATGTGTACATTTTTTTTACCTTAAAATCATTTTAATGAGTCACCTCAAGCCAATACATCTTGTGATTGTGATTAGAACGAATTCTACTTTTGCACTTTATACCCGAGTTTCGTGCACAACATGCTAATGACCTTTGGGGGACACGTGTGCCTCGGTTTAATCTTAAAATCATGTCAATGAGTCACCCCAAGCCAATAGGTTATATGATGGTGATTCAAACAAATTTTGTTTTTGAACTTCAAACCCGAGTTTTGTGGACAACATTCCAATGTCCTTTGCAGGACATGTGTGCATTTAGTTCACCTTAAAATCATTTTCATGAGTCACCTCAAGCCAATACATCTTATGATTGTGATTAGAACGAATTCTAATTTTGCACTTTATACCCGAGTTTCGTGCACAACATGCTAATGACCTTTGGGGGACACGTGTACCTTGGTTTCACCTTAAAATTATGTCAATGAGTCACCCCAAGCCAATAAGTCATATGATGGTGATTCGAACAAATTCTGTTTTTGCACTTCAAACACGAGTTTTGTGCATAACATTCTAATGTGATTTGCAGGACATGTGTGCATTTGTTTCACCTTAAAATCATTTTCATGAGTCACCTCAAGCCAATACATCTTGTGATTGTGATTAGAACGAATTCTACTTTTGCAGTTTATACAGGACTTTCGTGCACAACATGCTAATGACCTTTAGAGGACACGTGTGCCTTGGTTTCACCTTAAAATCAAGTCAATGCGTCAACTCAAGCTAATAAGTCATATGATGGCGATTCGAATAAATTCTATTTTTGCACTTCAAACACGAGTTTTGTGCACAACATTCTAGTGTCCTTTGCAGGACATGTGATCATTTATTTTACCTTAAAATCATTTTTATGAGTCACCTCAAGCCAATACATCTTATGATTGCGATTAGAACGAATTCTACTTTCACACTTTATACACAAGCTTCGTGCACAACGTGGTAATGACTTTTAGGGGACACGTTTGCCATTGTTTCACCTTAAAATCATGTCAATGAGTCATCTCGAGCAAATAAGTCATATGATGGCGATTCGAATAAATTCTATTTTTTCACTTCAAACACGAGTTTTGTGCATAACATGCTAATGTCCTTCGCTTGACATGTGTACATTTGTTTTACCTTAAAATCATTTTAATGAGTCACCTCAAGCCAATACATCTTGTGATTGTGATTAGAACGTATTCTACTTTTGCACTTTATACCCGAGTTTCGTGCACAACATGCTAATGACCTTTGGGGGACACGTGTGCCTCGGTTTCATCTTAAAATCATGTCAATGAGTCACCCCAAGCCAATAGGTTATATGATGGTGATTCAAACAAATTTTGTTTTTGAACTTCAAACCCGAGTTTTGTGGACAACATTCCAATGTCCTTTGCAGGACATGTGTGCATTTAGTTCACCTTAAAATCATTTTCATGAGTCACCTCAAGCCAATACATCTTATGATTGTGATTAGAACGAATTCTACTTTTGCAGTTTATACACGAGTTTCGTGCACAACATGCTAATGACCTTTAAGGGACATGTGTGCCTTGGTTTCACCTTAAAATCATGTCAATGAGTCAACTCAAGCTAATAAGTCATATGATGGCGATTCGAATAAATTCTATTTTTGCACTTCAAACACGAGTTTTGTGCACAACATTCTGGTGTCCTTTGCGGGACATGTGATCATTTATTTTACCTTAAAATCATTTTCATGAGTCACCTCAAGCCAATACATCTTATGATTGCGATTAGAACGAATTCTACTTTCACACTTTATACACAAGTTTCGTGCACAACATGGTAATGACTTTTAGGGGACACGTTTGCCATTGTTTCACCTTAAAATCATGTCAATGAGTCATCTCGAGCTAATAAGTCATATGATGGCGATTCGAATAAATTCTATTTTTTCACTTCAAACACGAGTTTTGTGCACAACATGCTAATGTCCTTCGCTTGACATGTGTACATTTGTTTTACCTTAAAATCATTTTAATGAGTCACCTCAAGCCAATACATCTTATGATTGTGATTAGAACGAATTCTACTTTTGCACTTTATACCTGAGTTTCGTACACAACATGCTAATGACCTTTGGGGGACACGTGTGCCTTGGTTTCACCTTAAAATCATGTCAATGAGTCACCCCAAGCCAATAAGTCATATGATGGTGATTCGAACAAATTCTGTTTTTGCACTTCAAACACGAGTTTTGTGCACAACATTCTAATGTCCTTTGCGGGACATGTGTGCATTTGTTTCACCTTAAAATCATTTTATGAGTCACCTCAAGCCAGTACATCTTATGATTGTGATTAGAACGAATTCTACTTTTGTACTTTATACACGACTTTCGTGCACAACATGCTAATGACCTTTCGGGGACACGTGTGCCTTGGTTTCACCTTAAAATCATGTCAATGAGTCATCTCAAGCTAATAAGTCATATGATGGCGATTCGAATAAATTCTATATTTGCACTTCAAACATGAGTTTTGTGCACAACATGCTAATGTCCTTCGCTTGACATGTGTACATTTGTTTTACCTTAAAATCATTTTAATGAGTCACCTCAAGCCAATACATCTTATGATTGTGATTAGAACGAATTCTACTTTTGCACTTTATACCCGAGTTTCGTGCACAACATGCTAAAGACCTTTGGGGGACACGTGTGCCTTGGTTTCACCTTAAAAGCATGTCAATGAGTCACCCCAAGCCAGTAAGTCATTTGATGGTGATTCGAACAAATTCTATTTTTGCACTTCAAACACAAGTTTTCTGCACAACATTCTAATGTCCTTCGCGGGACATGTGTGCATTTGTTTCCCCTTAAAATCATTTTCATGAGTCACTTCATGCCAATACATCTTGTGATTGTGATTAGAACGAATTCTACTTTTGCATTTTAAACACGAGTTTCGTGCACAACATGCTAATGACCTTTCGGGGACACGTGTGCCTTGGTTTCACCTTAAAATCATGTCAATGAGTCATCTCAAGCTAATAAGTCATATGATGGCGATTCGAATAAATTCTATATTTGCACTTCAAACTTGAGTTTTGTGCACAACATGCTAAAGTCCTTCGCTTGACATGTGTACATTTGTTTTACCTTAAAATCATTTTAATGAGTCACCTCAAGCCAATACATCTTATGATTGTGATTAGAACGAATTCTACTTTTGCACTTTATACCCAAGTTTCGTGCACAACATGCTAATGACCTTTGGGGGACACGTGTGCCTTGGTTTCACCTTAAAATCATGTCAATGAGTCACCCCAAGCCAATAAGTCATATGATGGTGATTCGAACAAATTCTGTTTTTGCACTTCAAACACGAGTTTTGTGCACAACATTCTAATGGCCTTTGCGGGACATGTGTGCATTTGTTTCACCTTAAAATCATTTTCATGAGTCACCTCAAGCCAATACATCTTATGATTGCGATTAGAACGAATTCTACTTTCACACTTTATACACAAGTTTCGTGCACAACATGGTAATGACCTTTGGGGGACACGTGTGCCTTGGTTTCACCTTAAAATAATGTCAATGAGTCTCCCCAAGCCAATAGGTTATATGATGGTGATTCGGACAAATTTTGTTTTTGAACTTCAAACCCGAGTTTTCTGCACAACATTCTAATGTCCTTTGCCGGACATGTGTGCATTTGTTTCACCTTAAAATCATTTTCATGAGTCACCTTAAGGCAATACATCTTATGATTGTGATTAGATCGAATTCTACTTTTGCAGTTTATACACGAGTTTCGTGCACAACATGCTAATGACCTTTAGGGGACACGTGTGCCTTGGTTTCACCTTAAAATCATGTCAATGAGTCAACCCAAGCTAATAAGTCATATGATGGCGATTCGAATAAATTCTATTTTTGCACTTCAAACACGAGTTTTGTGCACAACATTCTAATGTCCTTTGCGGGACATGTGTTCATTTGTTTCACCTTAAAATCATTTTATGAGTCACCCCAAGCCAGTACATCTTATGATTGTGATTACAACGAATTCTACTTTTGCACTTTATACACGAGTTTCATGCACAACATGCTAATGAACTTTGGGGGACACGTGTGCCTTGGTTTCGCCTTAAAATCATGTCAATTAGTCACACCAAGCCAATAAGTCATATGATGGTGATTCGAATAAATTCTATTTTTGCACTTCAAACACGAGTTTTGTGCACAACATTCTAATGTCCTTCGTTCGACATGTGTGCATTTGTTTTACATTAAAATCAATTTAATGAGTCACGCCAAGCCAATACATCTTATGGTTGTGATTAGAAAAAATTATACTTTTGCACTTTATACACGAGTTTCGTGTACAACATGGTAATGACCTTTGGGGGACACGTGTGCCTTGGTTTCACCTTAAAATCATGTCAATGAGTCACCCAAAGCCAATAGGTCATAAGATGGTGATTCGAACAAATTTTGTTTTTGAACTTCAAACACGAGGTTTGTGGACAACATTCTAATGTCCTTTGCGGGACATGTGTGCATTTGTTTTACCTTAAAATCATTTTCATGAGTCACTTGAGGCCAGTACATCTTATGATTGTGATTCGAACGAATTCTACTTTTGCAGTTTATACACGAGTTTCGAGCACAACATGCTAATGACCTTTAGGTGACACGTGTGCCTTGGTTTCACCTTAAAATCATGTCAATGAGTCAAATCAAGCTAATAAGTCATATGATGGCGATTCAAATAAATTCTATTTTTGCACTTCAAACACGAGTTTTGTGCACAACATTCTAAAATCCTTCGTTGGACATGTGTGCATTTGTTTTACCTTAAAATCATTTTAATGAGTTACCTTCAGGCAATACATCTTATGATTATGACTAGAACGAATTCTACTTTTGCACTTTATACACGAGTTTCGTGCACAACATGCTAATGACCTTTGGGGGACACGTGTGCCTTTGTTTCACCTTAAAATCATGTCAATGAGTCACCCCAAGCCAATAAGTCATATGATGGTGATTCGAACAAATTCTGTTTTTGCACTTCAAACACGAGTTTTGTGCATAACATTCTAATGTCCTTTGCGGGACATGTGTGCATTTGTTTCACCTTAAAATTATTTTAATGAGTCACCTTAAGGCAATACATCTTATGATTCTGATTAGAACGAATTCTACTTTTGCACTTTATACACAAGTTTCTTGCACAATATGGAAATGACATTTGGGGGACATGTGTGCCTTGGTTTCACCATAAAATCATGTCAATGAGTCATCTCAAGCTAATAAGTCATATGATAGTGATTCGAATAAATTCTATTTTTGCACTTCAAACACGAGTTTTGTGCACAACATTCTAATGTTCTTTGCGGGACATGTGTTCATTTGTTTTACCTTAAAATCATTTTCATGAGTGTGCTCAAGCCAATACATCTTATGATTGCGATTAGAACGAATTCTACTATCACACTTTATACACAAGTTTCGTGCACAACATGCTAATGACTTTTGGGGGACACGTGTGCCTTGGTTTCACCTTAAGATCAAGTTAATGAGTCACCCCAAGCCAATAAGTCATATGATGGTGATTCGAACAAATTCTGTTTTTGCACTTCAAACACGTGTTTTGTGCATAACATTCTAATGTCCTTTGGGGGACAAGTGTGCCTTGGTTTCACCTTAAAATCATGTCAATGAGTCATCTCAAGCTAATAAGTCATATGATGGCGATTCGAATAAATTCTATTTTTGCACTTCAAACACGAGTTTTGTGCAAAACATTCTAATTTCCTTTGTTGGACATGTGTTCATTTGTTTTACCTTAAAATCATTTTAATGAGTCAGCTCAAGCCAATACATCTTATGATTGCGATTAGAACAATTCTACTTCCACACTTTATACACAAGTTTTGTGCACAACATGCTAATGACCTTTGGGGGACATGTGTTCATTTGTTTTACCTTAAAATCATTTTCATGAGTCACCTCAAGCCAATACATCTTATGCTTGCGATTAGAACGAATTCTACTTTCACACTTTATACACAAGTTTCGTGCACAACATGCTAATGACCTTTGGGGGACACGTGTGCCTTGGTTTCACCTTAAGATCATGTTAATGAGTCACCCCAACCAAATAAGTCATATGATGGTGATTCGAACAAATTCTGTCTTTGCACTTCAAGCACGAGTTTTGTGCATAACATTCTAATGTCATTTGCGGCACATGTGTGCATTTGTTTCACCTTAAAATCATTTTCATGAGTCACCTCAAGCCAATACATCTTATGATTGTGATTAGAACGAATTCTACTTTTGCACATTATACACGTGTTTCGTGCACAACATTCTAATGACCTTTGGGGGACACGTGTGCCTTGGCTTCACCTTAAAATCATGTCAATGAGTCATCTCAAGCTAATAAGTCATATGATGGCGATTCGAATAAATTCTATTTTTGCACTTCAAACACGAGTTTTGTGCACAACATTCTAATGTTCTTTGCGGGACATGTGTTCATTTGTTTTACCTTAAAATCATTTTCATGAGTGTGCTCAAGCCAATACATCTTATGATTGCGATTAGAACGAATTCTACTATCACACTTTATACACAAGTTTCGTGCACAACATGCTAATGACTTTTGGGGGACACGTGTGCCTTGGTTTCACCTTAAAATCATGTCAATGAGTCACCCCAAGCCAATAAGTCATATGATGGTGATTCGAACAAATTCTGTTTTTGCACTTCAAACACGTGTTTCGTGCACAACATTCTAATGACCTTTGGGGGACAAGTGTGCCTTGGTTTCACCTTAAAATCATGTCAATGAGTCATCTCAAGCTAATAAGTCATATGATGGCGATTCGAATAAATTCTATTTTTGCACTTCAAACACGAGTTTTGTGCAAAACATTCTAATTTCCTTTGTTGGACATGTGTTCATTTGTTTTACCTTAAAATCATTTTAATGAGTCAGCTCAAGCCAATACATCTTATGATTGCGATTAGAACAATTCTACTTCCACACTTTATACACAAGTTTCGTGCACAACATGCTAATGACCTTTGGGGGACATGTGTTCATTTGTTTTACCTTAAAATCATTTTAATGAGTCAGCTCAAGCCAATACATCCTATGATTGCGATTAGAACGAATTCTACTTTCACACTTTATACACAAGTTTCGTGCACAACATGCTAATGACCTTTGGGCAACACGTGTGCCTTGGTTTCACCTTAAAATCATGTTAATGAGTCGCCCCAAGCCAATAAGTCATATGATGGTGATTCGAACAAATTCTGTTTTCGCACTTCAAACACGAGTTTTGTGCATAACATTCTAATGTCCTTTGCAGGACATGTGTGCATTTGTTTCACTTTAAAATCATTTTCATGAGTCACCTCAAGCAAATACATCTTATGATTGCGATTAGAACGAATTCTACTTTTGCACTTTATACTCGAGTTTCGTGCACAACATGCTAATGACCTTTGGGGGACACGTGTGCCTTGGTTTCACCTTAAAATCATGTCAATGAGTCATCCCAAGCCAATAACTCATATGATGGTGATTCGAACAAATTCTGTCTTTGCACTTCAAACACGAGTTTTGTGCATAACATTCTAATGTCCTTTGCAGGTCATGTGTGCATTTATTTCACCTTAAAATCATTTTCATGGGTCACCTCAAGCCAATACATCTTTTGATTCCGATTAGAATGAATTCTACTTTTGCACTTTGTACACGAGTTTCGTGCACAACATGCTAATGACCTTTGGGGGACACGTGTGCCTTGGTTTCAGCTTAAAATCATGTCAATGAGTCACCCCAAGCCAATAAGTCATATGATGGTGATTCAAACAAATTCTGTTTTTGCACTAGAAACACGAGTTTTGTGCACAACATTCAATGATCTTTGCTGGACATGTGTTCATTTGTTTTGCCTTAGAATCATTTTAATGAGTCACCTCAAGCCAATACATTTTATGATTGCGATTAGAACGAATACTACTTTTGCACTTTATACACGAGTTTCGTGCACAACATGCTAATGACCTTTGGGGGACACGTGTGCCTTGGTTTCAGCTTAAAATCAAGTCAATGAGTCACCCCAAGCCAATAAGTCATATGATGGTGATTCAAACAAATTCTGTTTTTGCACTAGAAACACGAGTTTTGTGCACAACATTCTAATGATCTTTGCTGGACATGTGTGCATTTGTTTTGCCTTAGAATCATTTTAATGAGTCACCTCAAGCCAATACATTTTATGATTGCGATTAGAACGAATTCTACTTTAGCACTTTATACACGAGTTTCGTGCATAACATGCTAATGACCTTTGGGGGACACGTGTGCCTTGGTTTCACCTTAAAATCATGTCAATGAGTCACCCTAAGCAAATAAGTCATATGATGGTGATTCGAACAAATTCTGTCTTTGCACTTCAAACACGAGTTTTTTGCATAACATTCTAATGTCATTTGCGGGACATGTGTGCATTTGTTTCACCTTAAAATCATTTTCATGAGTCACCTCAAGCCAATACATCTTATGATTGTGATTAGAACGAATTCTACTTTTGCACATTATACACGTGTTTCGTGCACAACATTCTAATGACCTTTGGGGGACACGTGTGCCTTGGCTTCACCTTAAAATCATGTCAATGAGTCATCTCTAGCTAATAAGTCATTTGATGGCGATTCGAATAAATTCTATTTTTGCACTTGAAACACGAGTTTTGTGCACAACATTCTAATGTTCTTTGCGGGACATGTGTTCATTTGTTTTATCTTAAAATCATTTTCATGAGTGTGCTCAAGCCAATACATTTTATGATTGCGATTAGAACGAATTCTACTGTCACACTTTATACACAAGTTTCGTGCACAACATGCTAATGACCTTTGGGGGACACGTGTGCCTTGGTTTCACCTTAAGATCAGGTTAATGAGTCACCCCAAGCCAATAAGTCATATGATGGTGATTCGAACAAATTCTGTTTTCGCACTTCAAACACGAGTTTTGTGCATAGCATTCTAATGTCCTTTGCAGGACATGTGTGCATTTATTTCACCTTAAAATCATTTTCATGAGTCACCTCAAGCCAATACATCTTATGATTGTAATTAGAACGAATTCCACTTTTGCACATTATACACGTGTTTCGTGCACAACATTCTAATGACCTTTGGGGGACACGTGTGCCTTGATTTCACCTTAAAATCATGTCAATGAGTCATCTCAAGCTAATATGTCATATGATGGCGATTCGAATAAATTCTATTTTTGCACTTCACACACGAGTTTTGTGCAAAACATTCTAATGTCCTTTGTTGGACATGTGTTCATTTGTTTTACCTTAAAATCATTTTAATGAGTCAGCTCAAGCCAATACATCTTATGATTGCGATTAGAACAATTCTACTTTCACACTTTATACAGAAGTTTCGTGCACAACATGCTAATGACCTTTGGGGGACATGTGTTCATTTGTTTTACCTTAAAATCATTTTAATGAGTCAGCTCAAGCCAATACATCTTATGATTGCGATTAAAACGAATTCTACTTTCACACTTTATTCACAAGTTTTGTGCACAACATGCTAATGACCTTTGGGGGACACGTGTGCCTTGGTTTCACCTTAAAATCATGTCACTGAGTCATCTCGAGCTAATAAGTCATATCATGGCGCTTCGAATAAATTATATTTTTGCACTTCAAACACGAGTTTTGTGCACAACATTCTCATGTCCTTCGTTGGACATGTGTGCATTTGTTTTACCTTAAAATCATTTTAATGAGTCACCTTAATGCAATACATCGTATGATTGTGATTAGAATGAATTCTACTTTTGCACTTTATATACGAGTTTCGTGCACAACATGCTAATGACCTTTAGGGGACACGTGTGCCTTGCTTTCACCTTAAAATCATGTCAATGAGTCAACTCAAGCTAATAAGTCATATGATGGCGATTCGAATAAATTCTATTTTTACACTTCAAACACAAGTTTTGTGCCCAACATTCCAATTTGCTTTGCGGGACATGTGTGCATTTCTTTTACCTTAAAATCATTTTCATGAGTGTGCTCAAGCCAATACATCTTATGATTGCGATTAGAACGAATTCTACTTTCACACTTTATACACAAGTTTCGTGCACAACATGCTAATGACCTTTGGGCAACACGTGTGCCTTGGTTTCACCTTAAAATCATGTTAATGAGTCACCCAAAGCCAATAAGTCATATGATGGTGATTCGAACAAATTCTGTTTTCGCACTTCAAACACGAGTTTTGTGCATAACATTCTAATGTCCTTTGCAGGACATGTGTGCATTTGTTTCACTTTAAAATCATTTTCATGAGTCACCTCAAGCCAATACATCTTATGATTGCGATTAGAACGAATTCTACTTTTGCACTTTATACACGAGTTTCGAGCAAAATATGCTAATGACCTTTGGGGGACACGTGTGCCTTGGTTTCACCTTAAAATCATGTCAATGAGTCACCCCAAGCCAATAAGTCATATGATGGTGATTCGAACAAATTCTGTCTTTGCACTTCAAACACGAGTTTTGTGCATAAGATTCTAATGTCATTTGCGGGACATGTGTGCATTTGTGTCACCTTAAAATCATTTTCATGAGTCACCTCAAGCCAATACATCTTATGATTGTGAGTAGAATGAATTCTACTTTTGCACATTATACACGTGTTTCATGCACAACATTCTAATGACCTTTGGGGGACACGTGTGCCTTGGTTTCACCTTAAAATCATCTCAATGAGTCATCTCAATCTAATAAGTCATATGATGGCGATTCGAATAAATTCTATTTTTGCACTTCAAACATGAGTTTTGTGCACAACATTCTAATATCCATTGTGGGACATGTGTTCATTTGTTTTACCTTAAAATCATTTTCATGAGTGTGCTCTAGCCAATACATATTATCATTGCGATTAGAACGAATTCTACTGTCACACTTTATACTCAAGTTTCGTGCACAACATGCTAATGACCTTTGGGGGACACGTGTGCCTTGGTTTCACCTTAAGATCCGGTTAATGAGTCACCCCAAGCCAATAAGTCATATGATGGTGATTCGAACAAATTCTGTTTTTGCACTTCAAACACGAGTTTTGTGCAAAACATTCTAATGTCCTTTGTTGGACATGTGTTCATTTGTTTTACCTTAAAATCATTTTAATGAGTCAGCTCAAGCCAATACATCTTATGATTGCGATTAGAACAATTCTACTTTCACACTTTATACACAAGTTTCGTGCACAACATGCTAATGACCTTTGGGGGACATGTGTTCATTTGTTTTACCTTAAAATCATTTTAATGAGTCAGCTCAGGCCAATACATCTTATGATTGCGATTAGAACGAATTCTACTTTCACACTTTATTCATAAGTTTTGTGCACAACATGCTAACGACCTTTGGGGGACACGTGTGCCTTGGTTTCACCTTAAAATCATGTCACTGAGTCATCTCAAGCTAATAAGTCATATGATGGCGATTCGAATAAATTCTATTTTTGCACTTCAAAGACGAGTTTTGTGCACAACATTCTCATGTCCTTCGTTGGACATGTGTGCATTTGTTTTACCTTAAAATCATTTTAATGAGTCACCTTAATGCAATACATCGTATGATTGTGATTAGAACGAATTCTACTTTTGCACTTTATACACGAGTTTCGTGCACAACATGCTAATGACCTTTGGGGGACACGTGTGCCTTGGTTTCACCTTAAAATCATGTCAATGAGTCACCCCAAGCCAATAAGTCATATGATGGTGATTCGAACAAATTCTGTTTTTGCACTTCAAACACGAGTTTTGTGCACAACATTCTAATGTCCTTTGCAGGACATGTGTGCATTTATTTCACCTTAAAATCATTTTCATGGGTCACCTCAAGCCAATACATTTTATGATTGCGATTAGAACGAATTCTGTCTTTGCACTTCAAACACGAGTTTTGTGCACAACATTCTATTGTCCTTTGCGGGACATGGGTTCAATTGTTTCACCTTAAAATCATTTTCATGAGTCACCTCAAGCCAATACATCTAATGATTGCGATTAGAACGAATTCTACTTTCACACTTTATACACAAGTTTCGTGCACAACATGCTAAGGACCTTTTGGGGACACGTGTGCCTTGCTTTCACCTTACAATCATGTTAATGAGTCACCCCAAGCCAATAAGTCATATGATGGTGATTCGAACAAATTCCGTTTTTGCACTTCAAACACGAGTTTGGTGCATAACATTCTAATGTCATTTGCGGGACATGTGTGCATTTGTTTCACCTTAAAATCATTTTCATGAGTCACCTCAAGCCAATACATCTTATGATTGTGATTAGAACGAATTCTACTTTTGCATATTATACACGAGTTTCGTGCACAACATGCTAATGACCTTTGGGGGACACGTGTGCCTTGGTTTCACCTTAAAATTATGTCAATGAGTCACCCCAAGCCAATTAGTCATATGATGGTGAGACGAACAAATTCTGTTTTTGCACTTGAAACACGACTTTTGTGCACAACGTTCAAATGACCTTTGCTGGACATGTGGTCATTTGTTTTAACTTAAAATCATTTTAATAAGTCACCTCAAGCCAATACATTTTATGATTGTGCTTAGATCGAATTCTACTTGTGCACTTTATACACGAGTTTCGTGCACAACATGCTAATGACCTTTAGGGGACACGTGTGCCTTGGTTTCACCTTAAAATCATGTCAATGAGTCAACTAAAGCTAATAAGTCATATGATGGCGATTCGAATAAATTCTATTTTTACACTTCAAAAACGAGTTTTGTGCACAACATTTTAATGTCCTTTGCGGGACATGTGTTCATTTATTTTACCTTAAAATCATTTTCATGAGTGTGCTCAAGCCAATACATCTTATGATTGCGATTAAAACGAACTCTACTTTCACACTTTATATACAAGTTTCGTGCACAACATGGTAATGACCTTTGGGGGACACGTGTGCCTTGGTTTCACCTTAAAATCATGTTAATGAGTCACCCCAAGCCAATAAGTCATATGATGGTGATTCGAACAAATTCTGTTTTTGCACATCAAACACGAGTTTTGTGCACAACATTCTAATGTCCTTTGCGGGACATGTGTGCAATTGTTTCACCTTAAAATCATTTTCATGAGTCACCTCAAGCCAATTCATCTTATGATTGTGATTAGAACGAATTCTACTTTTGCACATTATACACGAGTTTCGGGCACAACCAGTTAATGACCTTTGGGGGAGACGTGTGCCTTAGTTTCACCTTAAAATTATGTCAATGAGTCACCCCAAGCCAAGAAGTCATATGATGGTGATTCGAACAAATTCCGTTTTTGCACTTCAAACACGAGTTTTGTGCATAACATTCTAATGTCATTTGCGGGACATGTGTGCATTTGTTTAACCTTAAAATCATTTTCATGAGTCACCTCAAGCCAATAGATCTTATGATTGTGATGAGAACGAATTGTACTTTTCCACATTATACACGTCTTTCGTGCACAACATTCTAATGAGCTTTGGGGGACACGTGTGCCTCGGTTTCACCTTAAAATCATGTCAATGAGTCACCCCAAGCCAATAAGTCATATGAAGGTGATTCGAACAAATTCTATTTTTGCACTTCAAACCCGAGTTTTGTGCACAACATTCTAATGTCCTTTGCGGGACATGTGTTCATTTCTTTTACCTTTAAATCATTTTCATGAGTGTGCTCAAGCCAATACATCTTATGATTGCGATTAGCACGAATTCTACTTTCACACTTTATACACAAGTTTCGTCCACAACATGCTAATGACCTTTGGGGGACACGTGTGCCTTGGTTTCACCTTAAAATCATGTTAATGAGTCACCCCAAGCCAATAAGTCATATGATGGTGATTCGAACAAATTCTGTTTTTGGACTTCAAACACGAGTTTTGTGCATAACATTCTAATGTCATTTGCGGGACATGTGTGCATTTGTTTCACCTTAAAATCATTTTCATGAGTCACCTCAAGCCAATACATCTTATGATTGTGATTAGAACGAATTCTACTTTTGCATATTATACACGAGTTTCGTGCACAACATGCTAATGACCTTTGGGGGACACGTGTGCCTTGGTTTCACCTTAAAATTATGTCAATGAGTCACCCCAAGCCAATTAGTCATATGATGGTGAGACGAACAAATTCTGTTTTTGCACTTGAAACACGACTTTTGTGCACAACGTTCAAATGACCTTTGCTGGACATGTGGTCATTTGTTTTAACTTAAAATCATTTTAATAAGTCACCTAAAGCCAATACATTTTATGATTGTGATTAGATCGAATTCTACTTGTGCACTTTATACACGAGTTTCGTGCACAACATGCTAATGACCTTTAGGGGACACGTGTGCCTTGGTTTCACCTTAAAATCATGTCAATGAGTCAACTAAAGCTAATAAGTCATATGATGGCGATTCGAATAAATTCTATTTTTGCACTTCAAAAACGAGTTTTGTGCACAACATTTTAATGTCCTTTGCGGGACATGTGTTCATTTATTTTACCTTAAAATCATTTTCATGAGTGTGCTCAAGCCAATACATCTTATGATTGCGATTAAAACGAACTCTACTTTCACACTTTATATACAAGTTTCGTGCACAACATGGTAATGACCTTTGGGGGACACGTGTGCCTTGGTTTCACCTTAAAATCATGTTAATGAGTCACCCCAAGCCAATAAGTCATATGATGGTGATTCGAACAAATTCTGTTTTTGCACATCAAACACGAGTTTTGTGCACAACATTCTAATGTCCTTTGCGGGACATGTGTGCAATTGTTTCACCTTAAAATCATTTTCATGAGTCACCTCAAGACAATACATCTAATGATTGCGATTAGAACGAATTCTACTTCCGCACTTTATACACAAGTTTCGTGCACAACATGGTAATGACTTATGGGGGACACGTGTGCCTTGGTTTCACCTTAAAATCATGTCAATGAGTCACCCCAAGCCAATAAGTCATATGATGGTGATTCGAACAAATTCTGTTTTTGCACTTCAAACACGAGTTTTGTGCACAACATTCTATTGTCCTTTGCGGGACATGTGTTCAATTGTTTCACCTTAAAATCATTTTAATGAGTCACCTCAAGCCAATACATCTAATGATTGCGATTAGAACGAATTCTACTTTTGCACAATATACACGAGTTTCGTGCACAACATGTTAATGGCCTTTGGGGGACACGTGTACCTTGGTTTCACCTTAAAATTATGTCAATGAGTCACCCCAAGCCAATAAGTCATATGATGGTGATTCGAACAAATTCTGTCTTTGCACTTCAAACACGAGTTTTGTGCATAACATTCTAATGTCCTTTGCGGGACATGTGTGCATTTGTTTCACCTTAAAATCATTTTCATGAGTCACCTCAAGCCAATTCATCTTATGATTGTGATTAGAACGAATTCTACTTTTGCACATTATACACGAGTTTCGTGCACAACCTGTTAATGACCTTTGGGGGACACGTGTGCCTTGGTTTCACCTTGAAATTATGTTAATGAGTCACCCCAAGCCAATAAGTCATATGATGGTGATTCGAACAAATTCTGTTTTTGCACATCAAACACGAGTTTTGTGCACAACATTCTAATGTCCTTTGCGGGGCATGTGTGCATTTGTTTCACCTTCAAATCATTTTCATGAGTCACCTCAAGCCAATTCATCTTATGATTGTGATTAGAACGAATTCTACTTTTGCACATTATACACGAGTTTCGTGCACAACCTGTTAATGACCTTTGGGGGACACGTGTGCCTTGGTTTCACCTTAATATTATGTTAATGAGTCACCCCAAGCCAATAAGTCATATGATGGTGATTCGAACAAATTCTGTTTTTGCACTTCAAAGACGAGTTTTGTGCACAACATTCTAATGTCCTTTGCGGGACATGTGTGCAATTGTTTCACCTTAAAATCATTTTCATGAGTCACCTCAAGACAATACATCTAATGATTGCTATTAGAACGAATTCTACTTCCGCACTTTATACACAAGTTTCGTGCACAACATGGTAATGACCTTTGGGGGACACGTGTGCCTTGGTTTCACCTTAAAATCATGTTAATGAGTCACCCCAAGCCAATAAGTCATATGATGGTGATTCGAACAAATTCTGTTTTTGCACATCAAACACGAGTTTTGTGCACAACATTCTAATGTCCTTTGCGGGACATGTGTGCAATTGTTTCACCTTAAAATCATTTTCATGAGTCACCTTAAGACAATACATCTAATGATTGCGATTGGAACGAATTCTACTTCCGCACTTTATACACAAGTTTCGTGCACAACATGGTAATGACTTATGGGGGACACGTGTGCCTTGGTTTCACCTTAAAATCATGTCAATGAGTCACCCCAAGCCAATAAGTCATATGATGGAGATTCGAACAAATTCTGTTTTTGCACTTCAAACACGAGTTTTGTGCACAACATTCTATTGTCCTTTGCGGGACATGTGTTCAATTGTTTCACCTTAAAATCATTTTAATGAGTCACCTCAAGCCAATACATCTAATGATTGCGATTAGAACGAATTCTACTTTTGCACAATATACACGAGTTTCGTGCACAACATGTTAATGGCCTTTGGGGGACATGTGTACCTTGGTTTCACCTTAAAATTATGTCAATGAGTCACCCCAAGCCAATAAGTCATATGATGGTGATTCGAACAAATTCTGTCTTTGCACTTCAAACACGAGTTTTGTGCATAACATTCTAATGTCCTTTGCGGGACATGTGTGCATTTGTTTCACCTTAAAATCATTTTCATGAGTCACCTCAAGCCAATTCATCTTATGATTGTGATTAGAACGAATTCTACTTTTGCACATTATACACGAGTTTCGTGCACAACCTGTTAATGACCTTTGGGGGACACGTGTGCCTTGGTTTCACCTTAAAATTATGTTAATGAGTCACCCCAAGCCAATAAGTCATATGATGGTGATTCGAACAAATTCTGTTTTTGCACATCAAACACGAGTTTTGTGCACAACATTCTAATGTCCTTTGCGGGGCATGTGTGCATTTGTTTCACCTTAAAATCATTTTCATGAGTCACCTCAAGCCAATTCATCTTATGATTGTGATTAGAACGAATTCTACTTTTGCACATTATACACGAGTTTCGTGCACAACCTGTTAATGACCTTTGGGGGACACGTGTGCCTTGGTTTCACCTTAATATTATGTTAATGAGTCACCCCAAGCCAATAAGTCATATGATGGTGATTCGAACAAATTCTGTTTTTGCACTTCAAACACGAGTTTTGTGCACAACATTCTAATGTCCTTTGCGGGACATGTGTGCAATTGTTTCACCTTAAAATCATTTTCATGAGTCACCTCAAGACAATACATCTAATGATTGCGATTAGAACGAATTCTACTTCCGCACTTTATACACAAGTTTCGTGCACAACATGGTAATGACTTATGGGGGACACGTGTGCCTTGGTTTCACCTTAAAATCATGTCAATGAGTCACCCCAAGCCAATAAGTCATATGATGGTGATTCGAACAAATTCCGTTTTTGCACTTCAAACACGAGTTTTGTGCACAACATTCTATTGTCCTTTGCGGGACATGAGTGTATTTGTTTCACCTTAAAATCATTTTCATGAGTCACCTCAAGCCAATACATCTTATGATTGTGATTAGAACGAATTCAGCTTTTGCACATTATACACGAGTTTCGTGCACAACATGCTAATGACCTTTGGGGGACACGTGTGCCTCGGTTTCACCTTAAAATTATGTCAATGAGTCACCCCAAGCCAATAAGTCATATGATGGTGATTCAAACAAATTCTGTTTTGGCACTAGAAACACAAGTTTTGTGCACAACATTCTAATGATCTTTGCTGGACATGTGTGCATTTGTTTTACCTTAGAATCATTTTAATGAGTCACCTCAAGACAATACATTTTATGATTGTGATTAGAACGAATTCTACTTTCGCACTTTATACACGAGTTTCGTCCACAACATGCTAATGACCTTTGGGGGACACGTGTGCCTTGGTTTCACCTTAAAATCATGTCAATGAGTCACCCCAGGCCAATAAGTCATATGATGGTGATTCGAACAAATTCTGTCTTTGCACATCAAACACGAGTTTTGTGCACAACATTCTAATGTCCTTTACGGGACATGTGTGCAATTGTTTCACCTTAAAATCATTTTCATGAGTCACCTCAAGACAATACATCTAATGATTGTGATTAGAACGAATTCTACTTCCGCACTTTATACACGAGTTTCGTGCACAACCTGTTAATGACCTTTGGGGGACACGTGTGCCTTGGTTTCACCTTAAAATCATGTCAATGAGTCACCCCAAGCCAATAAGTCATATGATGGTGATTCGAACAAATTCTGTTTTTGCACTTCAAACACGAGTTTTGTGCACAACATTCTAATGTCCTTTGCGGGACATGTGTTTAATTGTTTCACCTTAAAATCATTTTCATGAGTCACCTCAAGCCAATACATCTAATCATTGCGATTAGAACGAATTCTACATTCACACTTTATACACAAGTTTCGTGCACAACATGCTATGGACCTTTTGGGGACACGTGTGCCTTGCTTTCACCTTACAATCATGTTAATGAGTCACCCCAAGCCAATAAGTCATATGATGGTGATTCGAACAAATTCTGTTTTTGCACTTCCAACACGAGTTTTGTGCACAACATTCTAATGTCCTTTGCGGGACATGTGTTCAATTGTTTCACCTTAAAATCATTTTCATGAGTCACCTCAAGCCAATACATCTAATCATTGCGATTAGAACGAATTCTACTTTCACACTTTATACACAAGTTTCGTGCACAACATGCTAAGGACCTTTTGGGGACACGTGTGCCTTGCTTTCACCTTACAATCATGTTAATGAGTCACCCCAAGCCAATAAGTCATATGATGGTGATTCGAACAAATTCCGTTTTTGCACTTCAAACACGAGTTTGGTGCATAACATTCTAATGTCATTTGCGGGACATGTGTGCATTTGTTTCACCTTAAAATCATTTTCATGAGTCACCTCAAGCCAATACATCTTATGATTGTGATTAGAACGAATTCTACTTTTGCATATTATACACGAGTTTCGTGCACAACATGCTAATGACCTTTAGGGGACACGTGTGCCTTGGTTTCACCTTAAAATTATGTCAATGAGTCACCCCAAGCCAATTAGTCATATGATGGTGAGACGAACAAATTCTGTTTTTGCACTTGAAACACGACTTTTGTGCACAACGTTCAAATGACCTTTGCTGGACATGTGGTCATTTGTTTTAACTTAAAATCATTTTAATAAGTCACCTCAAGCCAATACATTTTATGATTGTGATTAGATCGAAATCTACTTGTCCACTTTATACACGAGTTTCGTGCACAACATGCTAATGACCTTTAGGGGACACGTGTGCCTTGGTTTCACCTTAAAATCATGTCAATGAGTCAACTCAAGCTAATAAGTCATATGATGGCGATTCGAATAAATTCTATTTTTACACTTCAAAAACGAGTTTTGTGCACAACATTTTAATGTCCTTTGCGGGACATGTGTTCATTTATTTTACCTTAAAATCATTTTCATGAGTGTGCTCAAGCCAATACATCTTATGATTGCGATTAAAATGAACTCTACTTTCACACTTTATACACAAGTTTCGTGCACAACATGGTAATGACCTTTGGGGGACACGTGTGCCTTGGTTTCACCTTAAAATCATGTTAATGAGTCACCCCAAGCCAATAAGTCATATGATGGTGATTCGAACAAACTCTGTTTTTGCACATCAAACACGAGTTTTGTGCACAACATTCTAATGTCCTTTGCGGGACATGTGTGCAATTGTTTCACCTTAAAATCATTTTCATGAGTCACCTCAAGACAATACATCTAATGATTGCGATTAGAACGAATTCTACATCCGCACTTTATACACAAGTTTCGTGCACAACATGGTAATGACTTATGGGGGACACGTGTGCCTTGGTTTCACATTAAAATCATGTCAATGAGTCACCCCAAGCCAATAAGTCATATGATGGTGATTCGAACAAATTCTGTTTTTGCACTTCAAACACGAGTTTTGTGCACAACATTCTAATGTCCTTTGCGGGACATGTGTTCAATTGTTTCACCTTAAAATCATTTTCATGAGTCACCTCAAGCCAATACATCTAATCATTGCGATTAGAACGAATTATACTTTCACACTTTATACACAAGTTTCGTGCACAACATGCTAAGGACCTTTTGGGGACACGTGTGCCTTGCTTTCACCTTACAATCATGTTAATGAGTCACCCCAAGCCAATAAGTCATATGATGGTGATTCGAACAAATTCTGTTTTTGCACTTCAAACACGAGTTTTGTGCATAACATTCTAATGTCATTTGCGGGACATGTGTGCATTTGTTTCAGCTTAAAATCATTTTCATGAGTCACCTCAAGCCAATACATCTTATGATTGTGATTAGAACGAATTCAACTTTTGCACATTATACACGAGTTTCGTGCACAACATGCTAATGACCTTTGGGGGACACGTGTGCCTCGGTTTCACCTTAAAATTATGTCAATGAGTCACCCCAAGCCAATAAGTCATATGATGGTGATTCAAACAAATTCTTTTTTTGCACTAGAAACACGAGTTTTGTGCACAACATTCAATGATCTTTGCTGGACATGTGTGCATTTGTTTTGCCTTAGAATCATTTTAATGAGTCACCTGAAGACAATACATTTTATGATTGTGATTAGAACGAATTCTACTTTCGCACTTTATACACGAGTTTCGTGCACAACATGCTAATGACCTTTGGGGGACACGTGTGCCTTGGTTTCACCTTAAAATTATGTCAATGAGTCACCCCAAGCCAATAAGTCATATGATGGTGAGACGAAAAAATTCTGTTTTTGCACTTGAAACACGACTCTTGTGCACAACGTTCAAGTGACCTTTGCTGGACATGTGTGCATTTGTTTTAACTTAAAATAATTTTAATGAGTCACCTCAAGCCAATACATTTTCTTATTGCGATTAGATCGAATTCTACTTTTGCACTTTATACACGAGTTTCGTGCACAACATGCTAATGACCTTTGGGGGACACGTGTGCCTTGGTTTCACCTTAAGATCATGTTAATGAGTCACCCCAAGCCAATACGTCATATGATGGTGATTCGAACAAATTCTATCTTTGCACTTCAAACACGAGTTTTGTGCCCAACATTCCAATTTGCTTTGTGGGACATGTGTGCATTTCTTTTACCTTAAAATCATTTTCATGAGTGTGCTCAAGCCAATACATCTTATGATTGCGATTAGAACGAATTCTACTTTCACACCTTATACACAAGTTTCATGCACAACATGCTAATGACCTTTGGGCAACACGTGTGCCTTGGTTTCACCATAAAATCATGTTAATGAGTCACCCCAAGCCAATAAGTCATATGATGGTGATTCGAACAAATTCTATTTTCGCACTTCAAACACGAGTTTTGTGCATAACATTCTAATGTCCTTTGCAGGACATGTGTGCATTTGTTTCACTTTAAAATCATTTTCATGAGTCACCTCAAGCAAATACATCTTATGATTGCGATTAGAACGAATTCTACTTTTGCACTTTATACTCGAGTTTCGTGCACAACATGCTAATGACCTTTGGGGGACACGTGTGCCTTGGTTTCACCATAAAATCATGTCAATGAGTCACCCCAAGCCAATAAGTCATATGATGGTGATTCGAACAAATTCTGTCTTTGCACTTCAAACACGAGTTTTGTGCATAACATTCTAATGTCATTTGCGGTACATGTGTGCATTTGTTTCACCTTAAAATCATTTTCATGAGTCACCTCAAGCCAATACATCTTATGATTGTGATTAGAACGAATTCTACTTTTGCACGTTATACACGAGTTTCGTCCACAACATGCTAATGACCTTTGGGGGACACGTGTGCCTTGGTTTCACCCTAAAATCATGTCAATGAGTCACCCCAAGCCAATAAGTCATATGATGGTGATTCGAACAAATTCTGTCTTTGCCCTTCAAACACGAGTTTTGTGCATAACATTCTAATGTCATTTGCGGTACATGTGTGCATTTGGTTCACCTTAAAATCATTTTCATGAGTCACCTCAAGCCAATACATCTTATGATTGTGATTAGAACGAATTCTACTTTTGCACGTTATACACGAGTTTCGTGCACAACATGCTAATGACCTTTGGGGGACACGTGTGCCTTGGTTTCACCTTAAAATTATGTCAATGAGTCACCCCAAGCCAATAAGTCATATGATGGTGAGACGAACAAATTCTGTTTTTGCACTTGAAACACGACTCTTGTGCACAACGTTCAAGTGACCTTTGCTGGACATGTGTGCATTTGTTTTAACTTAAAATAATTTTAATGAGTCACCTCAAGCCAATACATTTTATTATTGCGATTAGATCGAATTCTACTTTTGCACTTTATACACGAGTTTCGTGCACAACATGCTAATGACCTTTGGGGGACACGTGTGCCTTGGTTTCACCTTAAGATCATGTTAATGAGTCACCCCAAGCCAATACGTCATATGATGGTGATTTGAACAAATTCTATCTTTGCACTTCAAACACGAGTTTTGTGCATAACATTCTAATGTCATTCGCGGGACATGTGTTCATTTGTTTCACCTTAAAATCACTTTCATGAGTCACCTCAAGCCAATACATCTTATGATTGTGAGTAAAACGAATTCTACTTTTGCACATTATACATGTGTTTCATGCACAACATTCTAATGACCTTTGGGGAACACGTGTGCCTTGGTTTCACCTTAAAATCATATCAATGAGTCATCTCAAGCTAATAAGTCATATGATTGCGAATCGAATAAATTCTATTTTTGCACTTCAAACATGAGTTTTGTGCACAACATTCTAATGTCCTTTGCGGGACATGTGTTCATTTGTTTTACCTTAAAATCATTTTCATGAGTGTGCTCAAGCCAATACATATTGTGATTGCGATTAGAACGAATTCTACTGTCACACTTTATACACAAGTTTCATGCACAACATGCTAATGACCTTTGGGGGACACGTGTGCCTTGGTTTCACCTTAAGATCAGGTTAATGAGTCACCCCAAGCCAATAAGTCATATGATGGTGATTCGAACAAATTCTGTTTTTGCACTTCAAACATGAGTTTTGTGCATAACATTCTAATGTCCTTTGCGGGACATGTGTGCATTTGTTTCACCTTAGAATGATTTCAATAAATCACCTCAAGCCAAAACATCTAAGATTGTGATTAGAACAAATTCTACCTTTGCACATTATACACGAGTTTCGTGCACAACATGCTAATGACCTTTGGGGGAAACGTGTGCCTTGGTTTCACCTTAAAATTATGTCAATGAGTCACCCCAAGCCAATAAGTCATATGATGGTGATTCAAACAAATTCTGTTTTTGCACTTGAAACACGAGTTTTGTCCACAACATTCTAATGATCTTTGCTGCACATGTGTGCATTTGTTTTACCTTAGAATCACTTTAATGGGTCACCTCAAGCCAATACATTTTATGATTGCGATTAGAACGAATTCTACTTTTGTACTTTGTACACGAGTTTCGTGCACAACATGCTAATGACCTTTGGGGGACACGTGTGCCTTGGTTTCACCTTAAAATCATGTTAATGAGTCACCCCAAGCCAATAAGTCATATGATGGTGATTCGAACAAATTCTATTTTTGCATTTCAAACATGAGTTTTGTGCATAACATTCTAATGTCCTTTGCGGGACATGTGTGCATTTGTTTCACCTTAAAATGATTTCAATGAGTCACCTCAAGCCAAAACATCTAAGATTGTGATTAGAACAAATTCTACCTTTGCACATTATACACGAGTTTCGGGCACAACATGCTAATGACCTTTGGGGGAAACATGTGCCTTGGTTTCACCTTAAAATTATGTCAATGAGTCACCCTAAGCCAATAAGTCATATGATGGTGATTCGAACAAATTCTGTTTTTGCACATGAAACACGAGTTTTGTCCACAACATTCTAATGATCTTTGCTGGACATGTGTGCATTTGTTTTACCTTAGAATCACTTTAATGAGTCACCTCAAGCCAATACATTTTATGATTGCGATTAGAACGAATTCTACTTTTGTACTTTATACACGAGTTTCGTGCACAACATGCTAATGAACTTTGGGGGACACGTGTGCCTTGCTTTCACCCCAAAATCATGTCAATGAGTCACCCCAAGCCAATAAGTCATATGATGGTGATTCGAACAAATTCTGTCTTTGCACTTCAAACACGTGTTTTGTGCATAACATTCTAATGTCATTTGCGGGACATGTGTGCATTTGTTTCACCTTAAAATCATTTTCATAAGTCACCTCAAGCCAATACATCTTATGATTGTGATGAGAATGAATTCTACTTTTGCACATTATACACGTGTTTCAAGCACAACATGCTAATGACTCTTGGGGGAAACGTGTGCCTTGGTTTAACCTTAAAATTATGTCAATGAGTCACCCCAAGCTAATAAGTCATATGATGGTGATTCGAATAAATTCTGTTTTTGCACTTGAAACACGAGTTTTGTGCATAACATTCTAATGTCATTTGCGGGACATGTGTGCATTTGTTTCACCTTAAAATCATTTTCATGAGTCACCTCAAGCCAATACACATTATGATTGTGATTAGAACGAATTCTACTTGTGCACATTATACACGAGTTTCGTGCACAACATGCTAATGACCTTTGGGGGACACGTGTGCCTTGGTTTTACCTTAAAATTATGTCAATGAGTCACCCCAAGCCAATAAGTCATATGATGGTGATTCGAACAAATTCTGTTTTTGCACTTGAAACACGAGTTTTGTCCACAACATTCTAATGATCTTTGCTGCACATGTGTGCATTTGTTTTACCTTAGAATCACTTTAATGGGTCACCTCAAGCCAATACATTTTATGATTGCGATTAGAACGAATTCTACTTTTGTACTTTGTACACCAGTTTCGTGCACAACATGCTAATGACCTTTGGGGGACACGTGTGCCTTGGTTTCACCTTAAAATCATGTTAATGAGTCACCCCAAGCCAATAAGTCATATGATGGTGATTCGAACAAATTCTGTTTTTGCATTTCAAACATGAGTTTTGTGCATAACATTCTAATGTCCTTTGCGGGACATGTGTGCATTTGTTTCACCTTAAAATGATTTCAATGAGTCACCTCAAGCCAAAACATCTAAGATTGTGATTAGAACAAATTCTACCTTTGCACATTATACACGAGTTTCGGGCACAACATGCTAATGACCTTTGGGGGAAACATGTGCCTTGGTTTCACCTTAAAATTATGTCAATGAGTCACCGTAAGCCAATAAGTCATATGAAGGGGATTCGAACAAATTCTGTTTTTGCACATGAAACACGAGTTTTGTCCACAACATTCTAATGATCTTTGCTGGACATGTGTGCATTTGTTTTACCTTAGAATCACTTTAATGAGTCACCTCAAGCCAATACATTTTATGATTGCGATTAGAACGAATTCTACTTTTGTACTTTATACACGAGTTTCGTGCACAACATGCTAATGAACTTTGGGGGACACGTGTGCCCTGCTTTCACCCTAAAATCATGTCAATGAGTCACCCCAAGCCAATAAGTCATATGATGGTGATTCGAACAAATTCTGTATTTGCACTTCAAACACGTGTTTTGTGCATAACATTCTAATGTCATTTGCGGGACATGTGTGCATTTGTTTCACCTTAAAATCATTTTCATAAGTCACCTCAAGCCAATACATCTTATGATTGTGATTAGAAGGAATTCTACTTTTGCACATTATACACGTGTTTCATGCACAACATGCTAATGACTCTTGGGGGAAACGTGTGCCTTGGTTTAACCTTAAAATTATGTCAATGAGTCACCCCAAGCTAATAAGTCATATGATGGTGATTCGAATAAATTCTGTTTTTGCACTTGAAACACGAGTTTTGTGCATAACATTCTAATGTCATTTGCGGGACATGTGTGCATTTGTTTCACCTTAAAATCATTTTCATGAGTCACCTCAAGCCAATACACATTATGATTGTGATTAGAACGAATTCTACTTGTGCACATTATACCCGAGTTTCGTGCACAACATGCTAATGACCTTTGGGGGACACGTGTGCCTTGGTTTTACCTTAAAATTATGTCAATGAGTCACCCCAAGCCAATAAGTCATATGATGGTGATTCGAACAAATTCTGTTTTAGCACTTGAAACACGAGTTTTGTCCACAACATTCTAATGATCTTTGCTGGACATGTGTGCATTTGTTTTAACTTAAAATCATTCTAATGAGTCACCTCAAGCCAATACATTTTATGATTGCGATTAGATCGAATTCTACTTTTGCACTTTATACACGAGTTTCGTGCACAACATGCTAATTACCTTTAGGGGACACGTGTGCCTTGGTTTCACCTTAAAATCATGTCAATGAGTCAACTCAAGCTAATAAGTCAAATGATGGCGATTCGAACAAATTCTGTTTTTGCATTTCAAACACGAGTTTTGTGCACAACATTCTAATATCCTTTGCGGGACATGTGTTCATTTGTTTTACCTTAAAATCATTTTCATGAGTGTGCTCAAGCTAATACATCTTATGATTGCGATTAGAACAAATTCTACTTTCCCACTTTATACACAAGTTTCGTGCACAACATGCTAATGACCTTTGGGGGACACGTGTGCCTTGGTTTCACCTTAAAATCATGTCAATGAGTCACCCTAAGCCAATAAGTCATATGACGGTGATTCGAACAAATTCTGTTTTTGCACATGAAACACGAGTTTTGTCCACAACATTCTAATGTCCTTTGCGGGACATGTGTGCATTTGTTTTACCTTAAAATGATTTCAATGAGTCACCTCAAGCCAAAACATCTAAGATTGCGATTAGAACGAATTCTACCTTTGCACATTATACACGAGTTTCGTGCACAACATGCTAATGAACTTTGGGGGACACGTGTGCCTTGCTTTCACCCTAAAATCATGTCAATGAGTCACCCCAAGCCAATAAGTCATATGATGGTGATTCGAACAAATTCTGTCTTTGCACTTCAAACACGTGTTTTGTGCATAACATTCTAATGTCATTTGCGGGACATGTGTGCATTTGTTTCACCTTAAAATCATTTTCATAAGTCACCTCAAGCCAATACATCTTATGATTGTGATTAGAACGAATTCTACTTTTGCACATTATACACGTGTTTCATGCACAACATGCTAATGACACTTGGGGGAAACGTGTGCCTTGGTTTAACCTTAAAATTATGTCAATGAGTCACCCCAAGCCAGTAAGTCATATGATGGTGATTCGAATAAATTCTTTTATTGCACTTGAAACACGAGTTTTGTGCATAACATTCTAATGTCATTTGCGGGACATGTGTGCATTTGTTTCACCTTAAAATCATTTTCATGAGTCACCTCAAGCCAATACACATTATGATTGTGATTAGAACGAATTCTACTTGTGCACATTATACACGAGTTTCGTGCACAACATGCTAATGACCTTTGGGGGACACGTGTGCCTTGGTTTTACCTTAAAATTATGTCAATGAGTCACCCCAAGCCAATAAGTCATATGATGGTGATTCGAACAAATTCTGTTTTGGCACTTGAAACACGTGTTTTGTTCACAACGTTCTAATGACCTTTGCTGGACATGTGTGCATTTGTTTTAACTTAAAATCATTCTAATGAGTCACCTCAAGCCAATACATTTTATGATTGCGATTAGATCGAATTCTACTTTTGCACTTTATACACGAGTTTCGTGCACAACATGCTAATTACCTTTAGGGGACACGTGTGCCTTGGTTTCTCCTTACAATCATGTGAATGAGTCAACTCAAGCTAATAAGTCAAATGATGGCGATTCGAATAAATTCTATTTTTACACTTCAAACCCGAGTTTTGTGCACAACATTCTAATGTCCTTTGCGGGACATGTGTTCATTTGTTTTACCTTAAAATCATTTTCATGAGTGTGCTCAAGCTAATACATCTTATGATTGCGATTAGAACGAATTCTACTTTCCCACTTTATACACAAGTTTCGTGCACAACATGCTAATGACCTTTGGGGGACACGTGTGCCTTGGTTTCACCTTAAAATCATGTTAATGAGTCACCCCAAGCCAATAAGTCATATGATGGTGATTCGAACAAATTCTGTTTTTGCACTTCAAACATGAGTTTTGTGCATAACATTCTAATGTCCTTTGCGGGACATGTGTGCATTTGTTTCACCTTAAAATGATTTCAATAAGTCACCTCAAGCCAAAACATCTAAGATTGTGATTAGAACAAATTCTACCTTTGCACATTATACACGAGTTTCGTGCACAACATGCTAATGACCTTTGGGGGAAACGTGTGCCTTGGTTTCACCTTAAAATTATGTCAATGAGTCACCCCAAGCCAATAAGTCATATGATGGTGATTCGAACAAATTCTGTTTTTTCACTTGAAACACGAGATTTGTCCACAACATTCTAATGATCTTTGCTGCACATGTGTGCATTTGTTTTACCTTAGAATCACTTTAATGAGTCACCTCAAGCCAATACATTTTATGATTGCGATTGGAACGAATTCTACTTTTGTACTTTGTACACGAGTTTCGTGCACAACATGCTAATGACCTTTGGGGGACACGTGTGCCTTGGTTTCACCTTAAAATCATGTCAATGAGTCACCCCAAGCCAGTAAGTCATATGATGGTGATTCGAACAAATTCTGTTTTTGCACTTCAAACACGAGTTTTGTGCATAACATTCTAATGTCCTTTGCGGGACATGTGTGCATTTGTTTCACCTTAAAACCATTTTCATGAGTCACCTCAAGCCAATACATCTTATGATTGTGATTAGCAGGAATTCTACTTTTGCACATTATACACGAGTTTCGTGCACAACATGCTAATGACCTTTGGGGGACACGTGTGCTTTGGTTTCACCTTAAAATTATGTCAATGAGTCACCCCAAGCCAATAAGTCATATGATGGTGATTCGAACAAATTCTGTTTTTGCACTTCAAACATGAGTTTTGTGCACAACATTCTAATGTCCTTTGCGGGACATGTGTGCAATTTTTTCACCTTAAAATCATTTTCATGAGTCACCTCAAGCCAGTACATCTTATGATTGTGATAAGAACGAATTCTACTTTTGCACTTTATACACGAGTTTCGTCCACAACATGTTAATGACCTTTGGGGGACACGTGTGCCTTGGTTTCACCTTAAAATTATGTCAGTGAGTCACCCCAAGCCAATAAGTCATATGATGGTGATTCGAACAAATTCTATTTTTGTACTTGAAACACGAGTTTTGTGCACAACGTTCTAATGATCTTTGCTGGACATGTGTGCATTTGTTTTACCTTAGAATCATTTTCATGAGTCACCTCAAGCCAATACATTTTATGATTGCGATTAGAACGAATTCTACTTTCACACTTTGTACACGAGCTTCGTGCACAACATGCTAATGACCTTTGGCGGACACGTGTGCCTTGGTTTCACCTTAAAATCATGTCAATGAGTCACCCCAAGCCAGTAAGTCATATGATGGTGATTCGAACAAATTCTGTTTTTGCACTTCAAACACGAGTTTTGTGCATAACATTCTAATGTCCTTTGCGGGACATGTGTGCATTTGTTTCACCCTAAAACCATTTTCATGAGTCACCTCAAGCCAATACATCTTATGATTGTGATTAGCAGGAATTCTACTTTTTCACATTATACACGAGTTTCGTGCACAACATGCTAATGACCTTTGGGGGACACGTGTGCTTTGGTTTCACCTTAAAATTATGTCAATGAGTCACCCCAAGCCAATAAGTCATATGATGGTGATTCGAACAAATTCTGTTTTTGCACTTCAAACACGAGTTTTCTGCATAAGATTCTAATGTTATTTGCGGGACATGTGTGCATTTGTTTCACCTTAAAATCATTTTCATGAGTCACCTCAAGCCAATACATCTTATGATTGTGATAAGAACGAATTCTACTTTTGCACATTATACACGAGTTTCGTGCACAACATGTTAATGACCTTTGGGGGACACGTGAGCCTTGGTTTCACCTTAAAATTATGTCAATGAGTCACCCCAAGCCAATAAGTCATATCATGGTGATTTGATCAAATTCTGTTTTTGCACTTGTAACACGAGTTTTGTGCACAACGTTCTAATGACCTTTGCTGGACATGTATGCATTTGTTTTACCTTAAAATCATTTTCATGAGTCACCTCAAGCCAATACATTTTATGATTGCGATTAGAACGAATTCTACTTTCACACTTTATACACAAGTTTCATGCACAACATGCTAATGACCTTTGGCGGACACGTGTGCCTTGGTTTCACCTTAAAATCATGTCAATGAGTCACCCTGAGACAATAAGTCATATGATGGTGATC